>CM023608.1:7221659-8434159 GCA_013358685.1 Antennarius maculatus
CGGCAGCTCAGCTTAACCTTAACAAATGTTTACCCTCTGCTGGGAAGAGAAAGGAAGGGAGCGAAACATTCACACATTCATGAGTAACAGTGTTAAAGGAAAATAGTCATGTAAAGAGTTTACCTTCACATATTCTCCACCGCTGACTTCTAAGTCCTGCAGACTGAAAAACAAAACACAACGCGTTCACATCAGATATACTCACACACTTTCATGCGTAACTTTCTATGCTTGATGTAACTCCTTTTCTCTCATCGCATGATTATGGGCATTTATTTGTTAAAATCAATCAATCAAGATTAAAATATGTAGTTTTTACAATTCATTTTCTTTAGTGCAGAAACTTCTATGACGTCACAGTGAGGTCGCTCAACATTGAGAAATAACATGTTTGACCTGCAGGTGGTGCTAGAGGGTCAGAGGTCACAGGACTCATCTCTGTCTCGTCCCACAGATGCTGAGATGTTTCAGATTGTTAAACCAACAGATTCATGATTTGTTCCCACAACATGTTAAAGGATTCTTTAATCCTGAAGGAAAGGTTGAATTTTTATCTGCATTGTGAATTTGATACAGGAACTGCGATACACACTGTCTTCTTTTTCTTTCGGCTTTTCCCTTCAAGTGTCGCCAAATGTATTTTAAAATCTAAATAATGCTCGTTTCATGAAACTTGATTCTTTCTGCTCTTCACTGGGCTTTACACAGTTCTTTTTGTTGTTCAAACATGACATCTGGGTCATTAAAGAGCCATTCATGTTTTCATTACTGTCTATGTTTCAGGTCCAAGGTACTGGCTTTTTTGTACGTCTCATCTCTAGAACTATTGAGTAACTATGAATAAAATGTTTCTTGAGAGAATAGTTGAGAGTTGATATGTTTTCCCTTTAAATAAAACACATTACAAGCTACAACTACTCGTAAATGTAATGGTTCAATAAAAATTCAACAATAAACTGCTTCATCAAAATTTCACGGTTGTGGTTTTTTGTGAGATCTGACATCTGCTTGATTGAAAAAACAACTGTAATCAAATATAGTCACATATATTTGTATATTCCTCAATTCTGGCTGGAGTGTAGGAATATCCTTCATCACCTTTTTTCCAACGGCAATCAAAAGCAGAGAAAACAGGAACAAAGTCTGCAAACCTTTGCCAAGACTGAGCCTTCCCTCAGGAGGATCCCTATTCATATGCTGCACTTGTGTTTCTTTCACTACAAAAACATGCACCTAGAATTCAGATCTCTGTAATCTATCTTATGAAAAACCAAATGCAGATATCTTGTATGCTGGCAAGACTGTTAGTGTACTCAAGATGTTACAGTCATGGCTTTCACATAATCCCAAGATTATTCTGAGAGGTTACAAAACAAAACAATGAAGAAAACAGAATGTTAAAAAATGACAAATAAGTTGTGAACTGCTAACGTGGTAAGAAGCAAATGAGGGAAATCTTTGTCAGATTGTTGTTTCATTCTCAATGGATCATGAAGAATTTTTAAGTTTATAACCTAAAGTTTTGATAAATGATGCCACACAAAAAGCATTTTAGCTGCTAACAGAGGAGCTCAACAACCAGCTCTACATGTGGTAATATTTATGTCTGCCTGCCTACCTGTCTGCCTGTCTGCCTGTCTGTTCTGTTACATAACTCTTTGGGTGTTTATACACCAGGTCCCAACAGCGTGCAGCGCAACAAACCTCTTCAGGGTGGATGAGGAATATTATATAATACTGAGTAATAAACTCATGTCTGCCAATAAAAAATGTTTTTGAGAACCAAAGGAAAAGAAGCTTCTTTCCCTCCTGATGTCCACTTATTCATCACGGCAGCTGTGTGTACGCTCTGGGAGTCATAACCCCCAGCTCTGCTCACAGGTTATCACGGACCGCCGTCCTGATGCTAGAAAACTGGAACAACTCTCAGAAACCTGCAGTTGGACGCCGTCTCTCCGACAGCAGCGACGCGTCAGTGAAACTGCATGTTGGCAGGCAGCGGATTCTTTCACTGTGCTCTTCCTCAGCAAGCTGCATATTTCCATGAGAAATGACAAGGGAGGTGACCTTTTGTTCCCAAACACACAGTGAACACACAAGTATGCATGAGAAACTGGAGAATGGTCAAAAGCTGTGTTCACAAAACATGTCCTGAATTGTTGCTTATAGTTTATTCTCTGACATAAAAAATATTGAAGCGACTAACCTGAGTGGCATCTACTTATATTTCACAAATGACTGTGCTACATGCATGGGCAAACTCTCAAACACAGAAAGTTATTCCTGCTGCACATGCAGTCGCACATTTTGCACAAAACCAAGCCAAATCAACATGGATGCCTGCCCCACCATGTTGTGTTCATGACATCATCTGGAACAACAGTTTGTGTGTCAGGGATTGGGTGGTTTGCTGCAGGATTGAGTTCCCTTCACACACCCTTTTTATAGCATCAAATAATCCAAACCAGACTTATCAGAAGAACAAACACTTTCAAATACACCAGCATGATAAAAAACTGACTCAAGTGATTGAAGGCATCATTTGAAAATTTGCTTTTTTGTCTTGTGTCCCATTTTATAACATGGAGGGGTGGGGTTAGAGACCACAGGGGCATTTGAGATGCTTTGGATTAATTTTATAGAAGCAGTTGTATTGAGCAGCAACTGTTTGCTGCTCTGCTGTGTGTGTGTGAGTGTGTATGTGTGTGTGCGTGTGTGTGCGTGTGTGTGTGTGCGTGCGTGCGTGCGTGCGTGTGTGTGTGTGTACTCATGGCAGATGGAGAACAGAGGAGAGAGCTGGACACAGCAGTGTTAACTTCTTATCCCTGCGTAATTATTGCCTTATGTACCAGTGAAGTTCAGAGGTGTCTTAAACACAACAAAATGAAAAGAAAACAACAAAAACATTACCAAAGGTAGACTTTTAGTGACAGTAGAATCACAGCGATGCTGGACATCTCTCCTCTGAGCTGTCCACAGGAACTCAGAGCTGCTCTGAGAGCTCCGACAGCTCAACCTCTCTCTACTCCCAAACCAGCATCAAATTTTACCACACTTCCTGCCCTGTCAGCCAGAAACTGTTTAAAACACACACACACACACACACACACACACACACACACACACACACACACACACACACACACACACACACACACACACACACACACACACACACAAACACACACAAACACACACAGAGGCCCCGGAAGATCCTACTTAAGTCAAAACAAGATGACACCGCCTTCATGCATCACAGAGTAGGGGCCTGTTTGCCTTAAAAATTAAAGTCAAGGTTTTATTTCTGGTTCATAACCGGCATCATAAAATCTTCTCAGGTTTTTACACAACTTTCTCAGGCTGTGTAAAAATAAGGTCCAGTGGTCGGTCGTTATCGGCGACCTTCTAAGAGATGTGTGAGAGTGAACATTACATGCATTTCAGATCACATCACCACAAGGAGCTGAATCAGCTCTTCCTCACCCCAAACCCAACCCTGGAAACCTGCTGCTAACATTCAAAGTCGTGTGTTCATCATCATCATCATCATCATCATCATCATCATCATCATCATCATCATCATCATCATCATCATCAGCGGTTTATGATTTATTTTTCATCCATATGTAACTTGTCTTTTTACTGATGCATCTCCTCTCTGCTGCAACACAATCAAAATCAACCCTCCTCAAAGGTTGAACATCTACGTACATCTGGTTTAAGAGCGGGTGTTTATATTTTTCATGATCAGTGGCTCATCGTCAAGAGAGGTGAACGTTGCCTTCCAAAAAATTAATGAAATAAATCGTAATCTGGGAAAAGGGGCCATTAAAACTAATTTATATGGGAACATTTTGCAATGACAACTACAACTTTTGAAGGTATTACATACAGTAGTACATCAGCAACACCGTCAATCCCCCCTTCATACAACTTGAATTTACATGTTATACATGACTGAATTAAATTAATTCAACTAGGATCTAGGATCTGCGCTGTGCACAATAACAAAAATGTTAAATACAAACGTTGAAGACAGAGAAATCGTGATCTAGAATTTCTGCTAAATAATATTCACCCCAGAATTCACAAACTTACACACAAATCTGGAGACAGCTTCTCCTTAGAGACAAGCAACCAACATGTTTAACAACACACTCTCCTGTTTCTAGACAGGAGTATTGACTATATGATCTGTTGTTAATGTCAGGACAAAAAAAACAACAAAAAAAAAAACACGCAGCCAGGTGTAACTCTGGTCAGACAGAGACACGCAGGTCACGCAGAACAGCGTGAAACCGGCTGGTGCGTCTTTGCCAAAAAATGTCTTATCATTATTCTGACTGAAACCAGATCAGATCAAATTCCTCCTCTTACATAAGGCGCAGTCCGGTTTCACATCCAACCCACGCTCATGGATGTCAGACCAGCCTGGCACCCCAACTACTTCAAAGTTGCCTGTAGTTGTAAATATTTTTACAACTCAGGAACTTTTTGGAGTTCCACGACATCTAAGTAACCAAAACCACGTGTCGGTTTCCTCTCTGATTCCACAGACGACCCGCAAGGAAAACTGGACCGTCGCTGTCCTGAGCGTGTCCACCCCGTCCGTGAGCGTGGAGACGCGGAGCGGGTGACAGATGACATACCGCACATTCCTGCTGTGACAGAGACGCACAGACACGCAAACACTCCACGGTCTTCAGATGAACAACTTCTGTCATTAACGGCGGTTTTCTCACCTTCTGTCTCCCTGCCTGGACCGGACCGACCGACACTTCACGTCCCCAACTTCACACATGTCGTCCCGCTCGGTCCGACACGCACTGACCAGCTCCGGTCCGACCAGCTGACTCCGCTTCAGGCGGGCGAGGAGCTACTGCGCATGTCCCATTCTCAGCGTCAAGAATTTTTCTTGTGTTTACTTTTATGTTTAAATTTACTAAACATAAATAAACATAAATTTAAACATAACTTTTATGTATGAAATGGCTCACAGAATAAAATGTAACTGAAAAAAAATGATGGTGTGAATGTGTGTATAAGTATTGAGTCAAACTGGAATTCACTGGACAGGAAATAAAAAAAATATTGCACAAATAATCTCTTTTCTTTTTAAGGAAGTCTCTAAAATACAGTATTAATAATATGACGTCATTGTATGTGTAAAATTCAACTCCGGATCATTGTGGGGTTTTTTTTGCAGTGTTCAAAGAAAAGGGTGAACAAGACATTTACGGTAGTATTTTATTTTATCTTCCTGATCTTGTTTTCATCACGAACGGGATTGAATAGTAAACTGAAAAAGTAACCCACTTTCTTTTTAAATTAACAAAATTATTTATTAAGTTTCACAAGTTGTTAATACATCACAGCTAGTAAAGGAAGGGCTGATTTTAATTCCATGTAAAGTCATGCCATGTAATTTATCCTTAAAATACAACAACAGTCCCTAAAAAATCTTTGATGAAATTGAAATTCTTCAAATATATTAATTCTTCAAATACATTAATTTGAACTTGGAGAAGGCGTTCGACCGTGTTCCTCGGGGGATTCTGTGGGGGGTGCTTCGGGAGTATGGGGTACCGAACCCCTTGATAAGGGCTGTTCGGTCCCTGTACGACCGATGTCAGAATTTTGTCCGCATTGCCGGCAGTAAGTCTGATTCGTTTCCATTGAGGGTTGGACTCCGCCAAGGCTGCCCTTTGTCACCGATTCTGTTCATAACTTTTATGGACAGAATTTCTAGGCGCAGCCAAGGCGTTGAGGGTGTCCGGTTTGGTGGCCTCAGTATTGCATCTCTGCTTTTTGCAGATGACGTGGTGCTGTTGGCTTCATCAAGCCGTGATCTCCAACTCTCACTGGAGCGGTTCGCAGCCGAGTGTGAAGCGGTTAGGATGAGAATCAGCACATCTAAATCTGAGACCATGGTCCTCAGTCGGAAAAGGGTGGAGTGCCCTCTCCGGGTTGGGGATGAGATCCTGCCCCAAGTGGAGGAGTTCAAGTATCTCGGAGTCTCGTTCACGAGTGAGGGTACGCTGGAACGGGAGATCGACAGGCGGATCGGTGCAGCGTCTGCAGTGATGCGGACTCTGTATCGGTCCGTCGTGGTGAAGAAGGAGCTGAGCCGAAAGGCAGAGCTCTCAATTTACCGGTCGATCTACGTTCCTGCCCTCACCTATGGTCACGAGCTGTGGGTCGTGACCGAAAGAACGAGATCCAGGATACAAGCGGCCGACATGAGTTTCCTCCGCAGGGTGTCCGGGCTCAGAGTCGAGCCGCTGCTCCTCCGCATCGAGAGGAGCCAGATGAGGTGGCTCGGGCATCTGGTTAGGATGCCTCCTGGACGCCTCCCTGGTGAGGTGTTCTGGGCACGTCCTACCGGGAGGAGCCCCCGGGGACGACCCAGGACACGCTGGAGAGACTATGTCTCCCGGCTGGCCAGGGAACGCCTTGGGATTCTCCCAGAGGAGCTGGACGAAGTGGCTAAGGAGAGGGAAGTCTGGGCTTCCCTGCTCAAGCTGCTGCCCCCGCGACCCGACCCCGGATAAGCGGAGGAAGATGGATGGATGGATGGATATTAATTTGAAACCTCCTGGTATGGTTCGTTTTATTGTTTGAAGATCTATGAAAAATAGTTAAAATATTTTTTTCAGTATGAAACTTCTGCTTGGCTTAATTATTTTGGCTAAATTACTATGATCAACATACAGTATATTATGAGAATGGTTCATCTCACATATTTGTAACTATCCCCTGCATGTTTATAAAAGAACGTTACTGTAAGGGTCAATTTGACCCAGCAGCCAGGACTAAACTGTGAGACATATTTCACCCCAATCCCTCTCTCTCTCTCTCTCTCTCTCTCTCTCTCTCTCACACACACACACACACACACACACACACACACACACACACACACACACACACACACACAGACACACACACACACACACACACACACACACACACACACACACACACACACACACACACACACACACACACACACACATACACACACCAAGGTGCAAATGTTATGATTTGACAGGAACAATTTATATTCTCCACCTACATTCAGTGGATACTGAACAGGAGGGGCAAAATATTTTAATGACTTTCTGCATGGAAGTACTACCAACATTACATTCTGTCAGGCAGACCTTTACAAAATAAGCAGTAGAAGCAAAAAGGCGACAGTCCAGGAGGCTGTGGAACTCATCTTTGATCATGGCTGAAATATAGGACGATGTGTCTGAAGATGAAAACTATCGAGCTAAATTCTGATTGTAATGATTCTGATTTTGAATCAGATGAGGGAATTGACATTCCTATTCCTCCAACCAGTCACCAAAAATGGTGAAATACAGTGATCTTCATTCCCAAATATGCATCAGGCAAAACTGTCTGCAGAAAACATAATAAAGACAGTGCCAGGTCCCACTAGGATGGCAGTGACATGTCTGACAGACATTGAGTCAGCTTTTGAACTGGTCATGTCTAATTCAATACAGAAAATCATGCTGGAAATGACTTATCTAGATGGGAGGTGTGTTTTGGGGAGAACATACATTTAGATGCATTTCTGGGGCTCCTCATCCTCATCCTGGCTGTTATAAGTTAAAGGAGAAATCAACAGCCGGCCTGTGGGATGCAGAGACAGAAAGGGCTATATTTTAAGCCACAGTGAGATACAGGAGAGACTGCACCTAGTACACTAGTGTGTGAGGTCTGTGCATGTGTATGTGTGTGTGTGTGTGTGTGTGTGTGTGTGTGTGTGTGTGTGTGTGTGTGTGTGTGTGTGTGTGTGTGTGTGTGTGTGTGTGTGTGTAAAATAAAATCTAACTGCTATACTTCGATGTTAAATGTTCAATGTAAAACTTGTATTTTGTATGCTGGTCTGTCAAAAGTAGCAATATGGTGAAACAATAAAAAAAGGGGTTTTTTTTTGGAAAACGAGTGAATTATCCTAATTGAACCATTACCTGAGAAAGGTAAGGAACAACATGGCGCTAAATATTGATAGAATAGTTAGTAATGCAGTCAATAATGATATATAAACAATATTTGTAGGAATTTTTTTTGGTTTTTGAGAACTTTTGGATAAGTAAACATGCACTGGGTCAAAATGACCCACAACATCAATGTCGTTTTTAACAGATCAACATAGCAGAAGGCTTAAATTACTGTAGAGCTAAATAATCTTAATGAGTAGATTCCTGGTAAAATAAAATGACGCTATGAAGATGACACAATATTCTTGTATCATTTCGGCTTTCAACCCTTGGTTATCTGCGTCTTTTTGTAGGGTTAGAATGAACTAATTAACCCAACTAGACCATCGTCTGATCTCAGAGATCATCTGTCTCACCTGGTCATGCTCTCCTCTTTCTGCCAGCTGTTCACAGTCTTCGTGTTTGTCTTTGTACTCGTGACGCTCGGCTGCCTCTTTGTTTGGTCGTCCATGTGGTTGTGAGCTATAGGGTCCATCGGAACGTACACATCCTGCGATGATGCCAATTTGGAGTGCTGAGTTGCCACGTTTGGACGCTCTCTTGGAGGTATATCAATTTCCCCAGTTTCCTTTCCTTGGCTCATGATAATGTCAGCTGAAGGATCATGGAAGCAACTTTTAGGTGGTGAGGTCAAAGGTGAATTCCAGCTGGGTACTGGGGTGGCCGGCAGTGGCCGGGATTGTGATGAACTCGGCAGAGGCTGGTTCAGACTGGTCAAACTGTGGCTTGAGAGGGCGCTGAGCAGAGGGGAGTGTCGGACATGTTCCCCCAACTCCCACTGATTCTTGCTGTCATTTACCGCCTCCTCCTCCTTTTTCTCCATGTGTGTCTTCTTCTTCTCTTTCAGCCCCTTGCAGCTCTTCTGCCTCAGACGGCGGGGCACAGTGCCAACATGTGTGTACATTTCATTGGAGCTGGCGTAACCCGGGCTGTAGAGGCAGGGCTCCATGTCATCCACTGACTGCCCCGCCGTTTCTGACTTGGCTCTGCTGAGAATCCCATGGTGGTCGAGGGGGGGCGCCTTGGTCTGCTCTGAGGGGCAGCGATTGGAGAGGTTGGTGAGGCTCCCAAACCATTTCAAACCTGCAGAACAAGAGTCAGTCAATCAGTGCAGCGGGAAATATTCATTTGAGTGTCGGTATAGAAATAGAGACTGGAGGACTTGATGATTTAAAAGTGGGGGTGGGGAGGTTAAAAGTTTAAAATCTGCTTTCACAGAGATGTCAGTGGTCAATCAAATTCTTATTACTATTTGTAAACACTAGACATAATTTTGGCAAGTCAGTATTGAGTGGACTGTGGAAATTATCAGCTAGATTGCAGAGGCCACATGATTTCAAATGATGCTCACACAAAGACGTTGGAGGATATTTGTGGCTGTTGGACATGAAAATCTTTCTTCCTTAGAAAAAAGTTTATCAGTGCGGTGACAAAAACACTGTTAGCAATCATTTGATCATTTGCCTGCTGCTGCAATTCCTCAATGCCCGTCCACGAAAGGCTACTAGTCTCAGCTGTATGTTTGCTGACAAAGCGTTTGCTAACAGGCTAAATGAGCTCGACTTGACATCCTCAGGACAAACTGCATCCCATTATTATAGTACGTTTATAATGAACATCACAAATGGCACCATTCATCATCTCCAGTAAATATTTATGATGAATTGTTTTGTCACTTTTCATGGCAATTCAAGAATAAAGATATCAGTATGGCCGTAACATGTAAAGTTTACTGTTATTCTGGCGTTCTCGCTTCCTGTAAAGGAAACTCAGCAGTTTCTAATTTTTCAGCCAAATCTTAACAAATGAATGGGACTGAAAGTATGAAGAAAGTCATGGGTGACACACAGTTCTGAATAGTGAAGTGCTGTCAAATAGCAGAACAAGAAGAGAAGCACAGTGAGCTGTTGTCCTTTCAGACTCACTAGTTTTTCTTCCTCCAAGCTTTGCATAAATCTTTACCCAGCTAGGCTGCTGTCCATTCAGCCTGAACAAAGATGCGTCTATGCTTCAGTGACAATGAAGCAAAAAACTTTTTGCAAGTAGAACAGTGAACAAAGAGCTGACACACACACACACACACACACACACACACACACACACACACACACACACACACACACACACACACACACACACACACACACACACACACACACACACACACACACACACATGAGACAACAGTCAGTAAATGACATTCTTTTCTTGGCTCACACCAACAAACTCGCATCAGCCTCTTTTCCCTGACTCATCATTCTGCTCTGTGACACATCAGAAGGAGATATCGTTCTCATTAATACATTTATCCGACAGCTATCTTTACCGACTGTGAGATAAACTTCTAATAAATGTTCCATTACAGATTTGAATGATAAGAACAACGTCATCAGCATAGGCAGATAAAATAATAATTCCTCTTTTTGGAACTGCCAATTCCAAAAGAGGAATTTTGGGAAATGTCAATGAATACAAATCCTTTTAATTTCAGAGTTGATTTTTATTGAGAAGAAAAAAAAAAAAAAGCTTCAGCATCAAACTGTTGAACTTTATTACGTCTGACAAAGAGGTATACCTTTTGGGTGTGCACTTTCAACATTGCTAAGGAATTGTTAGCTTTCCCAGCATTCCCCCTTTATACCTGATCATGACACCAGTTACCAGCGAATGGCTTTTCCTGTGGAATGATCCAAGTGTGTTTCAGCATTAAACAGCTCTACCAGTCTTCAGTGACCCCTGTCTCAAATAAACTGGGACTCAATGTTGCCAAGAAATTCAAAATAAGCATATATTTACTAATACCTATGAAGCTGATGAGGTGCTACTTTAGATGCAGCGTCTTTGTACTGTTATATGAACAGATTGTCAGCAAGGATTTGGACATTATTGTAGTTTGTTGTCATGTTTTACAGCATTACAACTTGTTTGGAAGCATAAAGTCAAAGTGTTACAACAGTAATAAAGAATAATAAGAAATAAAACTTTAAAATATGCAAAAAAAACACTGCATACAAGTTATGGTCTACTGATAGGAATAGAATTACCGGTGGTTAAATTTACTTAAAGCATTATCAAGAACTTCATACAGAATTAAGTAATTTCCACGCATGAATTGATAACGTAAAGAAATCATGGTGTTCATGAAATTGATAGATGAAGGACCAAAATAGGAAAAAATATTAATTATTCAGAAAAACAATTTCATCTGTTTTTGAGATTTTATAAAGTATTTTCCAGGTGTGTCAAATAATCCATCCATAATTTAGATGATGGAATAAAACATGACTTACTCAGTTTTCGTCTGTTCATGTTTCACACGTTGAATCTGATGACTTCCTGGTGCGCTCACATATAAAAACGAAGTCTTCCACTCGCTGCAGTTGTGTGCCAATGAGCTGAGTCCTCTTTACTCAACAGAGTGACTCTTTTTCCTGCCTTCTGTAAACAGCGGAAGTGTTGGGGTTTTTCAGACCAATTTCTAGTTAGTTTGATGCAATCAGGTGACAATTTTTTTCCTCAGGATGGAAAGATATGAGTTTCACAGGGTATGTTTATTCAAGTAGATTTGGACAAGATTCAAATTCAGATTTCTACATGAAAACCATAATTATGATCAATTTCTCTATTACTTCCACTGCTACTACTATAACTACTACTACTACTAATACTACTATTACTACTACAAATTATTGTTATTATTATCATTATTATTATTATTATTATTAAAACAACAACACAAGGCTTTTTACTGCCAGACTGAATAGTTTTCATTTATTTCTTTTACATAGATGGAAGATTGATGGAAAGAACAGAATGATCTGAAATGAGAACAGAAAAAAAACCCTGAAAACGGAAGGTTTTGTTTTGACAGCAAAATGACGCACTACTACAACTGATAGTGATGTGGTCGAACACCTAAACACTGATTACAGCTATATGTCTTAGAAAGTGGGATGACAAACTCTCAAACTCTTTTTGTTAAAATACCCATTACAGTATTACTTAAAAAAGAAATAATAATTGCTAAATTAATATTTTATTCAATATTTCAAAATTTTCCAAGATGCACTGACAAAGTGTCCAGAGTGTCTACCCGCCTAATGCCTGCAAGTCCGCTGAGATAGGCTCCCTGACCCACAAAAGTAGAATGGAAGAAAGAAAAAAATAAAGAAGAAAGAATTAAGGTGAATAGGACATTTTTGTGACACCAGATGTTCCTAAAGTTATTTAGGTCTTTTGTCATTTTATAGAAACCAAATTCTAGTTTTAAGCGACGTCTGATGTTACAGCAAAAAACAGTAGCTGCTTCTTGAACAGTATTGTATTCCTTTCTCCTCTTCCTGGTCACGTAAATTGCGAGTTTTGCTTCTCCAGAGATAAAGTTTAAAAGCTGCCACTTTCTTTGATTCGATTTATTGTACCCAGCACCGTAGATGAATTTCCTGATACTAAAATTTTCACTGAACAGATTAAAAACATTCGTTAGAAGAGTGAAGAGCACTGCAAGTCTCCCACACTCACTAAAAGCATGAAAGAAGGGGACAGAAGGGACACTGGCTGGACACAGCAGGGTTTAAAACAGAGATAAAAGCATTGAAACTGATGGCAACATGTAAAATTCTCCACTGGAGGTCGGCTGTTTTTTTTCTTGAGGGGAGATTTGTATAGAAGTCTCCACTGTGGGTCAGGTCCATTTCCCGTCATCTTGCTGGCCCAGGCAGTGGGCGCTCTGTTATACAGGTTTCTCTTGTTGATTACTTTGACACAGTATTTGTACAGTACTTTTTTGTTGGCTGTGTGCAGGCTGATTTGTCTTTCATCTCTGAGGAGGGGACCCTCCAGCTCCCCAAACAGGGGACTGATGTGGACCTCAGGGAAAGGATCTTTGCTGTCCGGCACAGTCCCTGTACTATAGTCCAGGAGGAGGCTTCTCTCCTTCCCGGAGAGTCTTTGCCTCCACAGTTGTAGCACCCTCTGAGCCACCCTGGTGGACTGGATGTTCAGCAGGGAGCTCACAGCCTGGGCATCCGCCAACGCTGGCCCGGCATTGTCCACCAGCTGCTGGAGGGTCAGGGTCCTGGTTCTGCAAAGCGCTGCAGACAGCCCAGGTGTGGCTCCACTACAGACATCTAGCCTGGCTCCAGGTACTAGTGGTTCCTTCAGTAGCCAGAACAGAGAGTCAGAGCGTTTTCCTGGGCTACTTTTAAAAAGGGCCCATGACTTAAAAACACCATGATAGAAAGGAGGCAAACCATTTAACTTTAGAAACTTAGAATCCATTTAAAACAGTGCAGCATCCAGTCCCAAGTTACTCACACGTATGAATATGCAGCTGGCTACCTCTCTCCACGTCAGATCCGCTGGTCCGGTAAGAAACCGCTGGATGAACTGTAATCTGAATGTGGCTGTTCTACTAGCCAGGTGGATGAGGCCTTGTCCCCCCTCCTCTCTTGATAAAAACAACACTCCTTGAGGCACCCAATGCAGCCCATCCCAGAAAAAGTTAACAAGTTTGGTCTGGATTTGGGCTAGAAACCCTGATGGAGGGTCCATCCAGGCCAAGCGGTGCCACAGCTGTGAGGCCACCAGGTTGTTTATCACTAAAACTCAACCTCTGTACGACATTCTGGGGAGCAACCATTTCCATTTTTTAAGTTTTCTTTCTATTTTTTCAATGACGCCTTCCCAATTCTTCCTGGTTGTTGTCTCATTTCCCAGGTACACACCGAGATATTTGAGACCATCAGTCTTCCAACACAGGTTTTGAGGAAGAACCGGGAGGTTGCCATGCCACACACCAACAGCAAGGGCTTCACTTTTGCTCCAGTTTACTTTTGCAGCAGTTAAAACATTGAATTTTGTTAGACCCACCAAAACATCAACATCTCTTTGGTCTTTGATAAGAACAACAACATCATCAACATAGGCAGATAAACTAATGCTCTCTCTAACACCAGGTAAAATCAAACCGTCAATGCATCTGCGGATTTTACAGAGGAGGGGTTCCAAGGAGAGTGCATAGAGCATCCCAGACAGAGCACAGCCCTGCCGGATGCCCTGGTGCACTCTGAAGGGGGCACACAAACTGCCGTTAAACTTCAGTATACTCTCAACGTCACTGTACAACACCTGGATCATGGCAATAAAACCTGCTCCATAGCTTCCCTCAGCCTGGTAGCCAAAGCCTTGGACAGAATCTTGTAATCCGTGCAGAGCAGTGACACAGGGTGCCAGTTCTTGATGTCCTACAGATTGCCTTTTTTAGGCAGGAGGGCAACGACAGCCCTTCGGCAGGACAGTGGCAAAGAGCCCGAGGCCAGACTTTCATTGAACACTTCTAGCATATCACGTGCTATAATATCCCAGAAGGCTTTATAAAATTCGACCGTCAGACCATCAATCCCCGGAGATCGTCGTCCCTGCATGTTCTGCAGGGCAGTATGGAGCTCCTCCAGCTCCAGTGGCCGGTCGAGTTGTGAATTTGTCTCCGTGGAGACCTGAGGTAGCTCTGCACAGAACTCCTCTAACAGTGGCTGGTTTTCTCGGTATTCACTGTCATACAAAGATGAATAAAAACTCACAGCTCGCCTTCTGATCTGTCCGGGCTCTGTCAGCTCCTGTCCTGTGTCAGACAGCAGGGAGTGGATCACGTTGGCCTATCCATGCTTCTTCTCCAGGCCGAAGAAGAAGCTAGAGGGAGCAGCCATCTCTGATGTTTTGCACCCTGGATCGGACCAGTGCACCTTGTACTTTAGTATCTAACAGGTCGGCTAAAGCCCTTCTTTTGGACTTGAGGATTTCAGTACACCTCTGATTTCCTGTGGAAGCGTTTGTCTCTAACTCCATGATCTCAGCCTCCAGGTCTTTCATAGACCGGCAGGTGTCACGTGTGACGTTCAGAGTACTCTGCTGGCACAGGAGTTTTATCTCATAGTCCCACCACTGCCTAAGAGAGGTAAAATTTAGCTTTTCTAAGTCTAAAGGTGCTCCAAAAATAGCTTAAAATCTCTAAAGCCTTTGTCTAAAGCTAAAGTTGAATTAAAATGCCAGTACGCACTCCTAGGTAAAATATTTCTCATAAAATATTTTATGACATAAAACCAAAGAATGATCAGTAAAAGCAGCTGGCATTATATTACAGTCTTTAAAAACATTGAAATGGTGTTTAAAACAGTAAAAATGATCCAGCCTGGCTAGAGACACCCCACCTTCTTTTAAGTGGGACCAAGTGTACTGTCGGCAGTCTGGATACATCCTCCTCCACACATCGACAAGGCCATGAGAAGAGACCAGTCGTTTCAGAGTGTGTTGGGATGCTGGGTGAGGCTCCGCATGATTACGGTCTTCCAGAGATGTTGGGTTAAAAGTTTTAGAGAACAGGAAGCCCACTCCACCACTCAGCGTGGTGTTATGGCTCAGGACCACCTGTCCTTCCCACTCTTTCGTCCAGTCCACCCCATTGTTCTCATCGCTGTGTGTTTCTTGTAAAAACAGAACATCAATAGTTTTCCTCTTTGCTGTGTCAAAAACTAGAGCCATTTTTCTTTCTTCTCTGGCTCCATTTACGTTTAACGTCCCCACTCTAAAAGAATCCATGATGAGGGAAAAGTTAAAAGAACAAAAATAAAGACTCAGTTGTTTACGGACTTTATTCATTTTCTTTTTGAGTCGGTATATCTCTTGGTCACTGAGTTCTGATGTGTCTCTGTTTCTAAAAAGTTGTTTTGCCGAATTATAAAAGATTAATTTATCAGGAAAAAATTGTTCCAGATTCAGACCTTTCATGCCTTTAGTTTGTTGTAAAAGCAATTTAAACATCTTTTCAGGGTACAAATCGTGCTGTTGACTGGCAGTGACTGGAGTGTGAGATAGTTCGCTGCAATCAGACATACAATCATCACTGTCACTGCTGTTTTGAACACTCGGTGCGACCTCAAGCCAGCCAGTTTTACATCCGGCAGAAACAGTTAAAACATTCTTCCGCTTACCGCGCTGCCTAGTAGAAGCAGGAATCCATTCAGACTCATGCTCGTCTGTAAGAAAGAAAGAAAGAAAGAAAGAAAGAAAGAAAGAAAGAAAGAAAGAAAGAAAGAATGAATGAATGAATGAATGAATGAATGAATGAATGAATGAATGAATATTTCAGAATTGCCAATGATCGGTTGTTTTCGAAAATAAGATGTGTTGCTCTTATAGCAAAATAGTCTCTTTCCATTAAACATGCATATCAGGTTTTAAATCATTTTGCTCCCATTCACTTTTTTTTTTCTTCTCCTTTTGGCTTTTCCCTTCAGGGGTCACCACAGCAAATCAGTTGCCTCCATCTAACCCTTTCTTCTGTATCCTCTTCTCTCACACCAGCTACCTTCATGTCCTCTTTCACTACATCCATAAACCTCCTCTTTGGTCTTCCTCTAGGCCTCCTGCCTGGCCGTTTAAAACTCAGCATCCTTCTGCCAATATATTCACTATCTGTCCTCTGGACATGTCCAAACCATTTCAGTCTTGCCCAAAACCTCTAATATATGCTGTCCCTCTGATGCACTCATTCCTGATCTTATCCATCCTGGTCACTCCCAAAGAGAACCTCAGCATCTTCATCTCTGCTTCCTCTAGCTTTGTCGCCTGTCTGTTCCTCAGTGACACTGTCTCTAGACCAAACAACATCGCTGGTTTCACCACAGTTTTGTCTACCTTTCCTTTCAGTCTAGCTGAAACTCTTCTATCACACATCACACCTGACACCTTCCTCCACCCGTTCCATCCTGCCTGTACATGCTTCTTCACCTCTTTTCCACATTCTCCATTGCTCTGGACTGTTCACCCTAAGTACTTAAAATCCTCCACCTTCTTGATCTCTTCTCCCTGTAACCTCATTCTTCCACTTGGATCCCTCTCATTCACACACATGTACTCTGTCTTACTGCGGCTAACCTTCATTCCTCTCCTTTTCAGGACAAACCTCCACCTTTCTAGGTTCTCCTCCAATTGTTCCCTGCTTTCACTGCAGATCACAGTGTCTTCTGCAAACATCATAGTCTATGGACATTCCTGTCTAACCTCATCTGTCAGCCTGTCCTACACCGTAGCGAACAAGAAGGGGCTTAGAGTTGATCCCTGATGCAGTCACACCTCCACCTTGAACTCCTCTGTCACACCTACAGCACACCTCACCACTGTCTTACAGTCCTTATACATGTCCTGCACCGCTCTAACGTAGTTCTCTGCCACTCCAGACTTCCTCATACAATACCACAGTTCCTCTCTGGGCACCCTGTCAAAAGCTTTCTCCAGATCTACAAAAACACAATGCAGCTCCCTCTGGCCTTCTCTGTACTTCTCAATTAAAATCCTTAAAGCAAATACTGCATCTGTAGTACTCTTTTTGGCATGAAACCATGCTGCTGCTCACAAATGCTCACTTTTGCCCTTAGTCTAGCTTCAACCACTCTTTCCCATAACTTCATTGTATGGCTCATCAGCTTTATTCCTCTGTAGTTGCCACAACTCTGCACATCTCCCTTGTTCTTAAAAATGGGCACGAGCACATTTCTTCACCATTCCTCAGACATCTTCTCACTATCTAAGATCTTGTTGAACAACCCAGTCAAAAACTCTACTGTCGCTTCTCTACTGGACACTTTCATACCTCCATAGCTATGTCACCTGGATTGAGTGCCTTTCCACTCTTCATCCTCTTCAGCGCCCTCCTCACTTCATCCTGACTAATCTTTGCTACTTCATGATCCACAAAAATCATCGCTTCTAGTTTTTGTTCTCTCTCATTTTCCTCATTCATCAGCTGTTCAAAGTACTCTTTCCATCTTCCCATCACACTACTGGCACCTGTTAATAAACTTCTATCCCTATCCTTAATCACCCTAACCTGCTGCACGTCTTTCCCATCTCTCTCTCTGTCTTGCCAACCTGTATAGCTCGGTCTCTCCCTCCTTACTGTCCATCCTAGCATACAAGTCATCATAAGCTTCTTGTTTGGCCTTTGCTACCTCTACCTTCACCTTACGCTGCATCTCCCTGTACTCCTGTCTACTCTCCTCAGTCCTCTCAGTGTTCCTCTTTTTATTAGCTAACCTTTCTCTCTGTATACACTGCTGTACCTACTCTTTCCACCACCAAGTCTCCTTATCTATTTTCCTTCCAGATGAAACACCAAGTACTCTCCTACCTGTCTCCCTGATCACATTAGCTGTAGTTGTCCAGTCATGTGGAAGCACCTCCTGACTTAACTCTTTCCTTAAAGTACTACACACCACCATCCTATGCTGTTTGTCTACACTCTCGCCTACCACTACTTTGCAGTCACTGATCTCCTTCAGATTACACTGTCTACACAAGATGTAGTCTACCTGTGTGCTCCTACCTCCACTCTTAGAGGTCAAACTGTGTTCCTGCCTCTTCTGGAAGAAAATATTCACTACAGTCCT
Organism: Antennarius maculatus; assembly: GCA_013358685.1. NCBI lineage: Eukaryota > Metazoa > Chordata > Actinopteri > Lophiiformes > Antennariidae > Antennarius > Antennarius maculatus. Next base: position 7,240,120 of record CM023608.1, read on the forward strand.
TTCCATCCTTTTTGCAAAGTCAACCACCATCTGTCCTTCTGCATTCCTCTCCTGGATACCAATCCTGCCCATCACCTCCTCATCAGCTCTGTCTCCTGCACTAACATGTCCATTGAAGTCTGCCCCAATGACAACTCTCTCACTTCTAGGTATGCTCTGCATCACTTTATCAAAGTCCAACCAGAATTTCTCCTTCTCCTCCAGCTCACATCCTACCTGTGGAGCATACCCACTAACAACGTTGAACATCACACCTTCGGTTTCTAGCTTCAGACTCATCACTCTATCCGACACTCTTTTTACCTCCAGGACATTTCTAACAAACTCCTCCTTCAAGATAACTCCTACTCCATTTCTCTTCCTATCTACACCATGATAGAACAACTTGAACCCTGCTCCTAAATTTCTAACCTCGCTACCTTTCCACCTGGTCTCCTGGACACACAGTCTACCTTCCACACATGTCTACCTTCCTCCTCTGCATCATGTCAACCACCTCTTTACCTTTTCCTGTCATAGTTCCAACATTCAACATCCCTACTCTCAGTCCTATAGTTTTGGTGTTCCTCTTCTCTCTCTCCGTCTTCGACCAACAGAAGTCCAATTTCCACCGGCACCCTGTAGGTGAAAGGCACCGATGGCGGTTGCTGTTAACCCTGGCCTCGACTGATCCGGTATGGAAGTATAGATTTGATTCGCATGTTTTATTTGGCAAAAGTTTTACGCTGAATGCCCTCTCTGACACAACCCTCTGTATTTATTTGGACTTGGGACCAGCACAATAAGACACTGGCTTGTGCCCTCTTTTTTTTTTTTTTACCATGCTGAAAATTTAAGGAATTTATTTGCACAGCTAACTAATTCTGCCTTGAGAGTCCAGACAAAAGAGAGGAAGAAAAACTAAAAAAAATAAAATAAAACTGAGAAACTGAGAATGACCTAAACATAGATTTAATATTTCAGCAACATCCTCTTCTCCTTTCAGTTCTTAAAATTGTTGGGTGGGGCTCGATGGCTGTGCCAATGCTATGTTTAAACACACAATAGGAGGAACACCTCTGAAGAAACATTTTGGGCTACAGGTATTCAATAGGTATTCAGTCATTTACAAGAGTGGACAATTTTTCAGATTCGTATTTGTCTTTTCTGCTTGAATATGTGTTAAACTCACTGTTGTAAGATGACTAACTTCAGTAATGTTTTTCTGCTAACAGACTAAATGAGCTGTTAGGTCACTGTTGGACAATTTTAAATGAAAATGTAATTAGTTTTAATTGTTTTCCGTTTACCTCTGCTGCTGTCAGGATTCATGCATTCCTCTCTGATATTTCTCTAGCTAATCTGTTTGAGAGATCAGAGAGTAATGTCTCCTTTATTCTGAGGATTCATGACGAAACCAGTGAAAACTCAAAACTGTGACCACAGCAGGAGGGCAAATGTCACCATGTGGGTGGAGGCACACAGCTGACAACATGTTGCCACATTTCCTGCCAGCGTTTCCTGATGAACCAAAAATCTTCACATCAAACTTTTTTTCATGTTGTTTCACATATATCTGAATTGATGTAAACAAGCTAAATACTGAAGAAAAATAATTAAAACTGTTGTTTTTATGAAAAAAGAAATATTTGGTTCCTCCTAAATAAGATTTGCTTCATTTAGTTTTTATTTGTCAAACTGTCAAAGATTTTTTATACTCTACTACAGTGTACTACTTTAAGATTTAGCAATTAAATCAATGCACGTAAAAAATTGAGTTAATTAAAAGTGTGTGATAGTTGTGACTTGTTAAACACTCACTTTTTCCTCATAATATTAAGACACTTTTTTGAAATCCAAGTTTTCGAAACAGACGTTCTACTTGCTACTATTTTGCGGTATGGTCTTGACAGTTTTACATGACCGAGTTTTACCCTCCACCACAGCTCACTGCACTGGGTAGTTTAGTGGCCTCATTGAATTGCAAAAGTATTACAGATAATTTATTTAACGTTACTATAAAGTATCAACATGGTCTTTGTGCAGTATTAAGCAAATGTACAAAGTAATCCTCCTCCACCACCTGTTGCTGGCGTTGAACCATTTCAGCTCAGCTGGCAGTGGTGACTGACTTTCTGTCCGACACATATAAGAGTTGTTATGTTGTCTGAACAAGGACAGCTTGGAGCCCAGGCAGATGAACGATGACACTACGTACCAAGCAAGTCATGTCACTGTGGTCAAAAGAAACTCAGTAATTTAAAGGGTCATTACACTCAAATCACAAAAGCACTGTTTGGGATATTTAGCATCTGGGGTTTAACAGTACAATAAAGTAATCAATGAAAAATTCTTTTTTTTCTGTTTCTGTAACGTTAAAAGAACACTTTTGCACATCATAGTGTATAATTGTTGATATGACAACTGCATTCATCAGTCTTTAAGTGCAATGCAATGCACAATTTTAAAGCTTGTTGGGTTTTCCTTCTGTTTTTGCTGAACTTTGTAGTTATGAAGTACTCCGATATTTCATATGTAAAGTTACCAATAATACAGGGCAGAAGTGTACTAAAGTAAATGTCAAGTTTTAAAATGTATTGGCATAAAAATAGACTAGGATAGATATGTCAATCAAACATTTATCTATGCATACACAATTTATAGTTGCTTGCATTATATAAGCCACACAAGACTATGTTGATGATAATTATCAGTGTTTTCATTTTTTCACTGTTTAATGTAGCAGCTAAATGTGATGGAGTGTATTAAAATCACAATTAATAATTTTTTTTTGTGCTAATTTACATTTTGTATTGTAATGTGAATCTGCAAATTAAGGAGCAACCAATTTCATATTGTAGTATCAGCCTCTGAAACTTATTGAATTTCTATATTATTGTATACTGAATATGTAATTGAGGCAGAAAATAGACACAAGCACAAAAATAAGTCTGCACGTGTAATAACGTTTTTTATATACTGTACATCTACGTATATTAGATGTAGACGTAAAAAATAGCGTCAGTACTACCTCTGACCAATAGATGGCAGCAGAAGTTCGACCACGTGTGAATGGAGGGTCTGCGTATGTTGTACGTGACATCAAGAGAACTTTTAACTCAGTGATATTTTTAGAAGGTGTTTTCTAAGATGACATTTGGCCCGCTCATTGTCAGTTATTGTGTTTTTCAAAGTTCTTAAAATGCTGTCAAATTCAGACAGGATCGCATTGTAAAATTATTGACTCACACACCAAAAGCAATTGCATTCAAAACCACACTTTTAGTCTACTTAAAATATCAACAGTAAGCAGTATGGTCACAGAGAATAATCACAATTACACATAGGCAAAGAGTTGAAAAATGTTGCCCATCTATTTTTGAAATAAAATCTAAATCTGCAAAGTAACTTTAGGTGTCCAGCAAATAAAGTGGAGTAAAAATTTCAGCGTAACTTTTTAAACTTTTGTGATCAGGAAAATAAATGATATTGACGTTAACTTTCTTTGCTTCAGCAAAGGTTCCTCAGAGAGAAGCATAGAACTCACAAGCTATGTCTATCAGTGTGGATGCTCATAGATCTTTCTTCACAGGTCTCATATTCAGTCTCAAAAAATCAGTTGTTTTTTTTTAATAGAAATGCCAGAAAGAGTACTAACATCCTGACTGATGCCTTTTCTGACCAGTTTTCATTCAAGATGACAAACATGTCTTCTTGTATCTACAATATCCCTAAAAACATCTCTTTTCTTTCTCCAACAATTGCGATGCTGTGTCATAACAGCCATGACAGCCCAGGATTGGCTGAAGCTACCAATTCAGGGCAAAGAAACATTACATGAAATCATAGAACATTTGTATTTAAATGGTAATATTAAGGTGTTTTTTATTTCTTAGGATTTAGTTCATGACAGATGAGTCAGAAGCAGCTTTTAAAAAGAACTAAAACTTAGAATCATAATCTGAATCATTTAAAGAAAAACATTCCACAAACTCATATGCGGTATTTGTCTGGCCTACTTTCAGTAGCTGTGACAGTGAATATAAACAGCACTATTAATGTCTAAAAAGCGCTCTGAAGGGAACTCACCAGAAGCATCTGCCAGTGAAGGGATGTGACATCTGACATGATGTTGTCAAGGTGTCTTTCACTACAAATAAATACAAAGAATACGAAGACATCTGGTTGATCAAATTAAAATGCGTCCCTCAACTATTGGCACCATCTGGCCCGCTGAGCTGTAAGCTTGTTAATTTATGAGATCTTTTTTTCTGCACCCTCAAGTGAATAAATGCTAAATCACTGCACATTAATTAGACACACATTGTCACTTTCCTGTGACAGTTGGCTGAAGCCATGCTGAATGATATTCCAGATATGATCCTGATCCAGCATAGAGGATTATGAAGTCAGGAGAGCGTCGCTGGCCTGATTGCATCCTGATCTGTTTGCTCTAACCGGGAACACGGTTCAAGTCAATCTGATGAATATCAACTTGCTCTCCATCCACCTGGTTTTCAAATACATGGAACATTCAGAGTACTTTGGCTAAGATGGAAATGGTGCATGAAGCAAATGAGATGACGAGCGATGGAAACAGAACTGGTAAATAAATAATGATGTTCATCAGGCGCGTGACTTCAGACGGAAGAGAAGACAACATCACATCTGCTTGGAGTGATAAGAACACTATACTATTACATTCATTACATTATTACTCGAGACAAAGAGACCTGATACTTCATGTTTTCTGCACATTTTTATCAAGTTTAACTAGAACAGTTTCAGTTCTATCATGCTTCTTCTTCAGTAGTGTAGTGACATCTAACGTAAGGAACAGCTCTGCCTTTCTCAATCCAGTAACTCCAGATGGCGCTCAGTGGATGGAAACACAGAAATGTAATGTTCATTTACAGATTGTCATTAAATGCTATACAGATTTTCATTTTGATGAAGATTTGGATAGAAATCCTTTACATGCTTTACATACTTTACATGTCTTAAGTTATGAGATGTCACGTTAGCTGATGTGTCACGATGGTGTAGTGGGTAATGTTATTGCCTCGCAGCAAGAAGGTTCTGGGTTCGAGTCCCTTCTCTGGGGAGTTCGTATGTTGTCGACGTGGGTTCTTTCCAGGTTCTCCAACCTCGAGATTTGGTGAACTGGTCAATCTAAAATTTGCGTGTGTGTTTGTGCATAAGTGGTTCTTTGTCATTTGTGTGGCCCCACGATGGGTTGGCAGTGCATCTGGGGTACCCCGCTTCTCAAATGTAGCCAGCTAGGATAGGCTAGAGCACACCAGGAAAGTGGCTTAAGATGAGATGATTACAGTCATCTACAAGAAAAGGAACGGATAGATGGATGGATGTCAGCTTGAGAAGCAGGTGTGTGTGTTCTCTTTTGTTAGGTGAGTGTTGTCGAGTAAAGAGAAAATCAAACTGAGCAATAACAAATCCCAAACATCTAGTAGCGATGCAAAAAATATTGTGGATACACAACTTGATTCAGATCCACCCTCAAGATGTGACCTTTCTCTTGTTCAATCGGTGACCTTTGTATGCATTTTCTAAATACATACAAACCAAAGCCCATCTCACCGCAGGATTGTGTAGCCTTCATATTCTCACTATCAGAACCACCAGTGTGGTAATAGGACACTCAACACTCTGATCCTGTCCAGTTCCATGTGAGTAACTACATGTGGCTGCTGTGGTTCTCAACCACTGTTACTCAAGCAGTAGCTGGCAGTGTTAGAGGAAGTTAGAGGCTATTATCTATGCTCACACTTGTCTCTGAATTACTTGTATTTCACTTGTTCTGCAGTTTGAATCCATTTGTGCTTTTTATTTTTGTGGTTTTATAATCTGTAGATATAATTCTGTGTGAGGAGATTGGCGTCACGTAAACCAGAACCTGCCTGTTACACTCAGCCCAGTGCTTTCCTGCCGTTCTCTTTGATCTCAAGGTGGATAATTGCACAGAAATGTCATTTTTGTGTCTCAGTCAGTGAAATATAGATAACCCCCTTTTTCGGCTGCCTCGTTTCAGTTCCGTCTGAGTGATGAACGCTGGTGGTTTTTCTTGCCAGACCACCAGAGTTGTTTACATAGCAAAAGGCACAATGCAGGTCATATTGTTGAAATCCACGTGGGAGAGGATGGGTTACCATCCTGTGCTGTGAACAGTTTGTCACTATTTTCATCCCACTGTGGTCCGTGCCCAGTTTGCTGCTTTTCTCTAGAGCTGTTTTATATCTTTGTCTTTGTTTTTACCTTCTGGAGCCTGGAAGAGACACATTCTGCTGCTAATTTCATCCCATCTCCCTCTATGCTTTGTTTGCTGAACACATCTCTATGGCTGTGATTTATCACCACTCTGCGGCTTTCAGGTAATTCCCCGGTGAGGCTACCTGTCTTAACGACCGCCCAAAATAGAAGACTTATCACCCAGAAGTAGGCTACAGAGGATATGTGAGTCTTCCCTCCATCCTCCCTGAGTCAATATGTATGTCTGCTCTTAATTCCGCTGCCGAACTGATTCACACCGCAGCAAAAGGTCTCCGTGCTTCTGCAAAGACAGATGAGGGTCCATGAATCGTGCTAGATTAGAATTTCCTCCAGTATGTAATCTCATTCAGTGTGATATGAAAAAGCAGAGCGGCAATAATTCTATGAGGTGTGCATGCCATCCTAAGGACGATGGATTTTGTTGTTTTTCTCATGTTTTTTTATTTTTTTATCTTTTACATTTTTTTGTGTTTTGAGGAAAACTTGATCACTGTCTCACCAAAAGGTGCGTAGATGTTATGTCTAAATATTTTCTCCTGTAGCAACTCATTTTTATTTTATCAGATTCAACAAAGATGAAGTGGTTTGATATGAACAGATTAGATGCTTCAACAGAAAGACTGAACTTGATCTCTTATGTGTTTGACTAACTGTTACTTTCCAGAGACACGCCTCTCCTTGTTCTGTAGCACTGAATACTGTCAACTGATATCGTACATTCTCTGTAGAATAGAATAGAATAGAATAGAATAGAATAGAATAGAATAGAATAGAATAGAATAGAATAGAATAGAATAGAATAGAATAGAATCCAAATAATACATTACATTATCCATCCATTCATCCATTTTCACAACTGCTTCATCCGCTGTGGCTGGTTGCGGGGAGCTGGAGCCTATCCGAGCTGACTGAGGGCGTGGGGCAGGGGAAACTCTGGCCACAACGCCAGTGCACAGCGGAGCTACACAGAGACGTAGACAAACACGCACACACACACTCACACATATGGTCAATTTGGCCAAGTAACCTGAAGCGCATGCTTTTGGAGGTGGGAAGAAGCCGGAGAACCCGCAGACACGGGGAGAACATGTAAACTCCGCACAGAGCAGGGCTCAAACCCAGACCCGCCTTGTTGTGCGGCGACAGCGCTACCCACTGCACCACCATGCCGCATACATTAGATTAGATTAGATTAGATTAGATTAGATTAGATTAGATTAGATTAGATTAGATTAGTTCAGATTAGATGAGATTATTATATTGCCCCAGCTCTAACCAAAGTATTTTTTCTATTGTTTTCTGCTCCCAGTGGCCAAGCGGCGATGCGTTTTGTAAAGGTTGTGCTCTGACACATTTAAAAGACATAGCTGCGTTCTGTCTTTGATGTCTCAGTCTTCTCACGTCTCAGAGAACGTGCAACAGATGGATGGAAGTGGCAGCGACACGTATAAATCAGCACAGATGGATTGATGCCAACAGAGAGAGAGATGTTTAGTGTGCTGCTATTTTCTCTGATCCTCCGGATCTCTCTGGGCAGCTTTTAATTATAAATGACTCCAGCATTGACTCTGCTTTAATGATGCATGAGAGCAGAATATGTATTGATGGAATGATCAGGTATTTTCCCTGTGTGTGTGTGTGTGTGTGTGTGTGTGTGTGTGTGTGTGTGTGTGTGTGTGTGTGTGTGTGTGTGTGTCATTATAATCTCTTTAAGATTGTAAATCGTCAGCATTTTTAATAATTGGCATATTTAGAATGTCAGGAGCTGTACGGATTGATGAGACAAGGAATATTTTAAATAAGTGACATAGTATGCTAGAAAATGAGGAGACGCATAGAAGTTGAGCATATTTTTAGAAATGAGAGACACCTTTTACAAGTTTATTTGTACAACACAACAACAAGATGTCTCTCTCTCACACACACACACACACACACAGGGAAAATACCTGATCTCAATCCATCAATAAATATTGATGGATTGATCAGTTTTAAATCATTAAATTAAATTAAGTTTCAATATTAATGAATAAAAGGATATTTTGGAAAGAAGAACAAGAGAGCACTTTTCCTAAGCTGGGATCATTTTAACTTTTGAACATGATTGGAAAATGAGGACAGTTTAGAGTAAGGACACTTTATATTCTAGCCTAGCCTATCCCATAACCTCGGAGGATCATTGGGGCATTGGCTCTCACCATAGATGGTCTGTTGACCAGCTCTCTCCATTCTTCTGTGTCCTCAGCAGCTCTCACTGCCTCACTGAGTGTCAAGTGACTCCATTATCCGATGTTGTCCGCCCATCTTTTCTTTTGTCTCCCTTGTCTCCTGCCACCTTGTGCAGTTTCTTGTAGGATGGTCTTAGCAAGGCCTGAAGATCAGGTGATGTGTCCCTACCACCTCAATTTATGCTTTTTAACAGCGGTAAACAGGTCGTCATGTGGGCCGATGGCTTGGCTGATCTTCTGCCGGACTTCCTCATTTGTGACATGGTTGACATTGTCCAACCTATAGGAAATACCCATGAGTCTTCTGGGGCATCTCATCTCCATGCTCTGTATTCTCTTCTGCAACGGTCCAAGATTCAAAAGCACTTAGAAAGACTGAGCTGACAAGTGAGCGCAGCAGTCTCACCTTTGATGCCCGACAGATGTTTTCGTCTTTCCATACGGGCTTGTGTTTTGCCACAGCAGCCATTGTTTGAGCAATTCTGGCAAGAATTTACTTTCATTGCCATTTCATCCGTTCTGAAGTTTATTATTTTGAAGGTATGCTATGGGGAAGAGGAACTTCACAGTCAACCGAAAATCAGCTTTCCATGGGGAAAAAAAAACAATTTGCAGAAAAATGAAAAGAAGAAGCTGCATTTTTGATTTTGTTCTGGACAATATGACCACTTATAAAGAGGTTTAATGAAGAAAATCAGAATGGATCACAAATACCTATTACGGTAAATAGTAAAGGGGGACTTCGTTTTGTTGTTTGTTTATGCTTTTGTCCACAAGCATATGTATTTGTCTGTGTCGTCGTTTGTACTTTAGTGTGTGGTGTGTATGTCAAACTGTGGATTCTTCTGACCTTGGACGCCCGTTAAGCTGCTGGAAATACACAGCAGCTCATCAAATATTTACAGCTCTATCTAATTCAGGACTTCACGGGGTCTTTCTTCCACTGGCCTGGGGCTGTTGGCCGCAGGCTGCCAGAGAAGAGACGAAAACACATCAATACCCTGCTCCAAACTCACTACACACACGTAACAGGCATGAAATACCCAGGATACACAGCCATGGGCGCATTTCACTGAAGAAAGATAGTAGAAGTCATTTGAGTTGTTAATTGTGAACTTCTGTTAACTGAAAACGAGTGAAAAGTTCCATCTTCAAAATTTGAAAAATAAATAAGATTTTTAAAGTTTCCATACTGTTGTCAGAAGGCGTCACTCATTAAACATGCACAATGGCTATGGCTAGACGCCATTGAAGAAATGAAGAAAATGTTGAAAGACATAGATGAAAAAGACCAGTGATCATCACTGGCATCAAAATTGGGCAGAGGAATTGCGCACATGCTGTGGCCAGGGGAGAGGGAACTGAGCACAGCGCTGACATCGAGACTGTGGAACAACAAGTGAGTTCTCAATTGAGGGATCTGGAGATAACGATAGATCAGGACCAGATTGAGACATGTTATCCACTACCATGTAGAAGTAGGAGACCACATGCAGCGCTGATAAAATTCCAATATTCCAGAGTCGTAAACACAAAATTGCTCTTCTGAAACAAGGTTTTAAACTGAAAGGAAAAAATATCTCCATTAATGAGAATCTCACAAAAAAGAATGCTGATATCGCTAAAATAGCTCGACAACTGAAGAGGAATGGGTTGATTGACAACACCTGGACAAACAACTGCAGGATCTTCATCAAAACAAAGGGGCTTTCCCCAGAGCAGATGAAAACAATGGTGATCAGGAGTGCAGAGGAGTTGGTGAAATACGAACAATTAAGATAGACAAGAGTTGTTACTACACCAAAGATCTGTACAACAGAATCACCTCAATAGTGGGAGCTCTACACTAATTTTGGACACGTCAAGTATTCCATGGAACAGTTAAAAAACCATTCAACATCATCAATGTCAGAAACATGGATTAATTCTTGGATAAACACTCTCTGCTGAAAGAGGTTAATATGATCATTCTATTCCTGTGGAGAACACTGGCAAGGTCAACTTCTTGTTTTGACTATCTATGATGTTAACAAACCTTGTTGTTCCTAGGAAGCATGTAAACACGATCATGCTTCAGGTTATATTCCTGACAAAGACCAATATCTGGAAGTGGATAACAGCATGAAAGTCTGTCAAAATTCAATGGATGAACTGGTTGAAAACATTTAATTTCTAAGTTGTTGACAACATATTGTAATGAGAGAGATGTTTGTTGATTCTGGGGGACGGGTATTTCACAAGCCTAATGGCTGCCACCCATCAGCTCTTTTTTTTTCGGATGTTGTTGATGTTGTAAATGTGATGAAGGTGTGAAGTTTGTTACATTAACATGTCCGGGGAAGAAAATAAACAAAAATAAATAAATTTCAGTCTATAAATGCGGGTGGCAATTAGGTGGACTGGTCATGTCAAAATTGCCAGTAGGTTTGAGTGTGCACATGAGTGGTTGTTTGTCTTTTGTGTGGCTCTGAAGTGCACAGATGACGCACCCATAATGTTCCCCCACCTTTTGCCCGTAGTCTGCGTGGATAGGCTCCGGAAACTCCCGTGATCCACAAAAATGGATGAAGAGTAAGAAAATACAGTAATTTAAACGTGTAAGCACCTTTCCTATACTGATATTAAAGCAACTTATAGCTGTATTACCTTTTCCCATGCTTTAAAACACTTTTGTATTAAAGAAAAGTGCTCTTTAATACTTGGAAGTGTGCTGTCTTCCCTGAATCTCGGAACGCAGCGCACACACAGATGCTGTCAGCAAATAGCATTGGCGGACGGTATCATGTGACTGCCTCCTAAAAATCTGCAATGTAGTGAAGCCGTGAATCTTGAAGCGTGAATAAACAAGGGATTACTGTAGATAGATGAAGGAATCTATCATCACCATTTGAGATCATTTAAAGAAAATACTATTCCCTAAGACTTACCAGAAAACAATTACAGAACATAATGACAACACATAAATGAAATAAACTACTGTTATACCGTAATGAAACTTACCTTTAGAGTAAAGGAAGAGTAGGAGGAGAGAGGAGTTATTGTTGCTGAGAGGCAGAGTTGTCACTGAAGACATCATTGTGTGTATGGTGCGGTGCTGCTTGTCGGGTGTTGTGGCAGAAAGGGGAACTACAGTAGTCTCATATGGTGGCGTGGTCATTTGTATCTATGAATGTTCATAAGTCACATCTCTGTATCTTGAGGACTACCAAGATACAGAAAAAAAAAAACTACCAAGAAAAAAAATGGAGGAAACAAGCAGACAGACAGAACCCACTGCTACATCCCCCTTCTCACTCAAAGCAATGGTCACACCTCATCCCAAAACGAGCGGGGTTAGCACTTTGAACATAACACCAGTCTGTAATTGTCCATCAGGACCTGAAAATCTAAATCATTTTTTTCTTGAAAAATGACAGGTTTCTATCTGAGACAAGAAAATAATTATTTCAATTTATATAATCAGCATGCTCTGCGTTGCACTGGCGTCGCACCCGGAGTTTGCCCCGCCTCGCGCCCTATGCCAGCTAGGATGGGCTCCAGCTCCCCGTGACCCACGCAAGCGGATGAAACAGGTAGGATGAATGAATAATCAGCATTTCTTTCTTTAATCCATTAAAGAGAAGTGAAACACATAATGATTTATCTTGTTTTCCTCAGCTAACAGTTCACACCAGTGAATGACACAGAAATGAAATATAATGAGTAATTGATGGAGTTTTTAACTGGTAAATCTATCTGTAGCATATGACATGTCCATCCCTTGCAGTGCTTCAAAACATAATGTTTTTGGTCTGCCTACACAGCACTAATATTTACTTAGACCGCTTGCAGTTAATGAATCAAAAACTGTTCCTGGCACAATTTAGTATTTAGGATATTCATCACCTGCCATGTGAGGAAGAATTTAATTTATTTTTTTTTTTAAATTTTATACACTGTTATAATCCTCGAAGGGAAATTAAGAACGCACACTCTAGTTTTTGTTAGTCAATCACACGCATGCATATTAGTGTGTACAGGCCCCTGTAATACACACAACCACACACAAGGGGGCCTGTAAGCATGCAGGGGAGGTAGAGTGGTGGACAGCTCCTTCGTGGTGCGCCCAAATGAGCAGCTTGTTAGGGGGGACAGCGCCTTGCTCAAGGACACTTCGGCAGTGCTCTGAAAGTGAGCTGAATTAAATCCTAGTTCATATTAAATATGGGTTGTCAGGATGTTTCCCAATAAATTAAATGCGCTGTGTCCCAATGAAGAAATGAGAAAGAAATATTCAGGTATTTAAAAGAATTGTAGAAGAAAGATTTAGAAAAAGGGCAGCTGTGTTCACAATGACTGGGTGCAATTCTTACTTTTCATAAAACAATACATATTCATGCCAAAAATAAACTCATTCAGCAACTTCATTCAGAGACTGATGGCATGATTTTTCCTCAAGAAACCAAAGAAAAAAGAGTTGGAAAAAAATATAATTTTCCACAAGCAGGTCTTGGCTGTGGGCTGACTCCATATCCTCCAGCGTTACAGTATGTGTCAGGAGTGTACAGCTCTGTTTGCGCTCCAATTTTCTAATTAAGGTTTGAAAATAGCAAATGGATCCACAAAGTTTGTTGTTCTTTAGCTCCCACACATCCCATCGACTTCAAGAGTGTAAATGCAGGGCTCGAAATTGTGACCATTTTGGTCGCATATGCGCCCAAATTTTAATCAGTGCGACTATTAAATATATTTGTGAGCAGGTGCGGGAAAAAATCTGGTGTGCCTTTTTCCCCCCTCTTCTCTCTCACTCTTTCTCTCTCTCCATAGAGCAGTGGTCACCAAATGGCGGATAGAGGTCCAGATCCGGACCGCGTGACGGTTCTGTCCGGACCCGTGACCACTCCATGACAAATTCACGAGAGTAGATTTTCTTGGCGCATTTTTACTTGCAGTTCATACCTAGAAGTGAGAGAGTTGTCATTGGCGCAGACTTCAATGGACATGTTGGTGCAGGTAACAGAGGTGATGAGGAAGTGATGGGCAGGTTTGGTATCCAGGAGAGGAATGCAGAAGGACAGATGGTAGTTGACTTTGCAAAAAGGATGGAAATGGCTGTAGTGAATACTTTCTTCCAGAAGAGGCAGGAACATAGGGTGACCTATAAGAGTGGTGGTAGGAGCACACAGGTAGACTACATCTTGTGTAGACGATGTAACCTGAATGAGATCAGTGACTGTAAAGTAGTGGTAGGCGAGAGTGTAGCCAAACAGCATAGGATGGTGGTGTGTAGGATGACTCTGGTGGTGAGGAAGATGAAGAGGGCAAAGGCAGAGCAGAGGACGAAATGGTGGAAGATGAAAAAGGAAGGGTATTGCATGACCTTTAGGAAGGAGTTACGACAGGCTCTGGGTGGTCAAGAGGTGCTTCCAGATGACTGGACAACTACAGCTAATGTGATCAGGGAGACAGGTAGGAGAGTATTTGGTGTGTCATCTGGAAGGAAAGTAGATAAGGAGACTTGGTGGTGGAATGAGGAGGTACAGGAGTGTATACAAAGAAAGAGGTTAGCTAAGAAGAAGTGGGACACTGAGAGGACTGAGGAGAGTAGACAGGAGTACAGGGAGATGCAGCGTAAGGTGAAGGTAGAGGTAGCAAAGGCCAAACAAGAAGCTTATGATGACTTGTATGCTAGGTTGGACAGTAAGGAGGGAGAGACTGATCTATGCAGGTTGGCAAGACAGAGAGATAGAGATGGGAAGGACGTGTTGCAGGTTAGGGTGATTAAGGATAGGGATGGAAGTCTATTGACAGGTGCCAGTAGTGTGATGGGAAGATGGAAAGAGTACTTTGAAGAGTTGATGAACGTGGAAAATGAGAGAGAACAAAGACTAGAAGAGGTGACTGTTGTGGACCAGGATGTAGCAAAGATTAGCCAGGATGAAGTGAGGAGAGCACTGAAGAGGATGAAGAGTGGAAAGGCAGTCGGTCCTGATGATATACCTGTAGAGGTTTGGAAGTGTCTAGGAGAGGTGGCAGTAGAGTTTCTGACTGGGTTGTTCAACAGGATCTTAGATAGTGAGAAGATGCCTGAGGAGTGGAGGAGAAGTGTGCTGGTGCCCATTTTTAAGAACAAGGGAGATGTGCAGAGTTGTGGCAACTACAGAGGAATAAAGCTGATGAGCCATACAATGAAGTTATGGGAAAGAGTAGTGGAAGCTAGACTAAGGGCAGAAGTGAGCATTAGTGAGCAGCAGTATGGTTTCATGCCAAAAAAGAGTACTACAGATGCAGTATTTGCTTTGATGATGTTGATAGAGAAGTACAGAGAAGGCCAGAGGGAGCTGCATTGTGTTTTTGTAGATCTGGAGAAAGCTTATGACAGGGTGCCCAGAGAGGAACTGTGGTATTGTATGAGGAAGTCTGGAGTGGCAGAGAAGTATGTTAGAGCAGTGCAGGACATGTATGAGGACTGTAAGACAGTGGTGAGGTGTGCTGTAGGTGTGACAGAGGAGTTCAAGGTGGAGGTGGGACTGCATCAGGGATCAGCTCTGAGCCCCTTCTTGTTCGCTATGGTGATGGACAGGCTGACAGACAAGGTTAGACAGGAATCTCCATGGACTATGATGTTTGCAGATGACATTGTGATCTGCAGTGAGAGTAGGGAAGAGGTGGAGGAGAAGCTAGAGAGGTGGAGGTTTGTCCTGGAAAGGAGAGGGATGAAGGTTAGCTGCAGTAAGACAGAGTACATGTGTGTGAATGAGAGGGACCCAAGTGGAAGAGTGAGGTTACAGGGAGAAGAGATCAAGAAGGTGGAGGATTTTAAGTACTTAGGGTCAACAGTCCAGAGCAATGGAGAGTGGGGAAAAGAGGTGAAGAAATGTGTACAGGCAGGATGGAATGGGTGGAGAAAAGTGTCAGGTGTGATGTGTGATAGAAGAGTTTCAGCTAAAATGAAAGGAAAGGTGTACAAAACTGTGGTGAGACCAGCGATGTTGTTTGGTCTAGAGACAGTGTCACTGAGGAAAAGACAGGAGGCAGAGCTGGAGGTAGCAGAGATGAAGATGCTGAGGTTCTCTTTGGGAGTGACCAGGAAGGATAGGATCAGGAATGAGTACATCAGAGGGACAGCACATGTTAGAGGTTTTGGAGATAAAGTCAGAGAGGCCAGACTGAGATGGTTTGGACATGTCCAGAGGAGAGATAGTGAATATATTGGTAGAAGGATGCTGAGTTTTGAACTGCCAGGCAGGAGGCCTAGAGGAAGACCAAAGAGGAGGTTTATGGATGTAGTGAAAGAGGACATGAAGGTAGTTGGTGTGAGAGAAGAGGATGCAAAGGACAGGGTTAGATGGAGGCAATTGATTCGCTGTGGCGACCCCTGAAGGGAAAAGCCGAAAGGAAAAGAAGAAGAAGAAGATTTTTACTTGCAGTTCGCGGCTACAGACGGCGGGCGCTGCTCCTCCAGTTAATACAGTAATAGCTCCACTCAGTTCAGCCAATCAGATCGTTTGTCTATCCTGTTCTGTCAGTGCAGCAGGAAGTGAGACAGATCGCTGCCGCTACCGCTGTGAGTTTACCGCGGAGCACAGAAGAAGGGAGACAGCATAACTCCAAACGCAGGGAGGTTAACCAGGAAAATCGCTGGTTAACAATGAGTGGAAAAAAATTATGTTTATTCCTCCGTCAGGCAGTTCAAAACCATTTTACCTCGTATGGTCTGAACACGAAGCATGAATTAGAAGTGGTAACATGAAGCGCAACTACGAAACAAAGCACAGATCTTTCGCACAGAATTATCTCCTGAAGTCTGAGCTGAGGGCAAAATGACCAAGAAAAATGCAAACGAATGTTCACTAAAGGCATGGTGGAGTTTGGGGCAACATAAAACATCTTTTAGTGATGTTTTATGTTTTTGTACTACTTTCTGTGTGCTGGTGCTTTCTGTGTGCTTTTTCTGTGTTTTGTGTACTTACTGTGCTGTGTACGACGGAGAAATTCATTTCCCTGACGGAACCTCCTTACGGGATAAATAAAGTTATACTCCTTTAAAATACAAATCAATCCAATAATAACCAAAATGGTTCTGTCCAGGTACCGGGCTGTCAGGCCAGCCCGGTACCTGTGCCTCGGTTTGGCCCCTGACCCGGAGGCGGACCAACGCAGCATGAGCGTGTATGAGCGTCTCTCATACAGTTTTGTGTGGATGTGGGGAAAACACGTAGGTGCCGAGTGTGCACCCTAGAACACACTACCGCGACAGTTTGTTTGATGCGGACACGTGAGTGTGGACCTGCCGGAGAATGTGTAAACAGTCAAACAGTCTTAACGGGACCGCGGTCCTGCCAGGAAACAATGAGAGCGCAGCTGTGGCTGCTCTCCTGGGCGAAGGAGAGAGGCGCGCGGGACGGAGATGGACGGAGCGGTCTCTATCGCTCCGTCACTGCCTTGCTTTTGGGTAGGTGCTCCTAAAGTCTTTGCTGGTGCTACTAACTTCTAAATTTGGGAGCACCAGTGCTACCAAGAAAAAAAAGTTAATTTCGAGCCCTGAAATGTGTTCTGACACTGTTTCCATGAAATTGTAAAGGTGTTGTCATCCTCTTCAGTTTTAGAGTCAAAAGCTGCTTTTAGAGAGAAAAGCTGCTTCACATGTTCCAAATTTGCTCCATACAAAAAAAAAACAAACAAATGAGGTGACGTCTCTATGTGATGTTTCATACTCAAAATAACTGAGGGGATGACAGAAGCTCTGACACTGATGAGCTCAAGTTTTTGTGTGGCTCACAGATTTGAAAGTGAACATTTTACTTCAGTTTATGCTGAAGAGTTTTTGCTGAAGAGTTTTGGCTCTTTAGATGTCACAACTTTGGTTTTTTATTCACCCAGAACCTTCATGAGTCCAACTAATAATATTAATAATGTTTGCCTCAACTGTACTTTGAGATTCATTCAAAGCAACATGCCAGCCACTGCCATGTTGTACTATACTAACACTACACTAACATTTTGTGTTGAGTCGTGTTGGAATATCGAAGAGACATTGCTGCCATCGTTACATCCCCAACAAAGGTTATTATTACAGAGGAGGGTGAGCGTAATGACAAATCAGATGGCAACTGTTCCAGATTTATTAAGCAATGCAAACAAAAGCCCTTTGGCCCATGAGCAAATAGAACAAAAACCAATGCGTGTTCATTTGTGTGGAGAGAATAAAGATCAGAATTTCTCTTCTAACTCGATGTAGAAAGATAGATAGAGGGAAAGCGAGCGAAAGAGAGAGAGAGAGAGACATACAGACAGACATTTTATTAATTACAAGAGTAATGCCGTAAATGACAAGAGTGAACAGAAATAAAATAAAAGCAGAGTGAACCAGTCAAAATAAACAAAGAATTAAAGTTTAGCCAACCAGACAAGCCAAGAGACAGGCTGTTAAACTAGGACGAATAAAACAACTAAAAAAAAACTAACCCAGTCGGACCCCAGAGAGAGGTGATTCCCTTCATCAGTTTAGATCCCTCCCACCTGAGAAGAGAATACAGGAAAGGAATGCTTTATAGCTGTATTTCAATTCAGGGGATGCATCCTTAAATGGAGGCAGTCTGAGGTGACCTGTTTGCCATGAATGTTTTTAAATGAAATGTCTGGCCTTCCTGACTTAACCCTTGCATCACAAATTGCTGCATCTATTGCTGTGCAGCAATGACAGAGTTCATTAGAATTAGTTTACTCTAAGTGGGTGCAGCAGAATCTATGTACTATAAGTAGCCTCTGGTCAAACTGGCATCGTTGAACGAAGGTTTGCTGTAATAGCAGTAGAAATGGTGATTGAAGTAAACAGACATAAACTTCACTTACATTTTTATGGTGGTTTGTAGCTATTATAACAGAAATGGCTTTCTCTTCATCTCAGCTTTGTGTTGAGAGCTGTCCATTATGACGCTGTACTGTACTAAGGCGGATCTCCCCAGGCTGGAGAAGCTGATCAGGCATGCCAGTTCGGTGGTGGGGATGAAGCTGGACCCTCTAGCAACGGTGGCAGAGAAGAGAACCTTGGACAAACTGCTGCACACCGTTACCAACAACCACAGAAGCCTGAGAAGCCTGACCAGCCAGAGGCTGCGCCTCCCAACATGCAGGACAAACAGACTTAAGAACTCGTTCATCCTCCGAGCCATTAAACTGATCAACTCCTCTCTGGGGGAGATGAAGAAGAAGAAAGTCCACACTAGAGCTGAGGGATGACACAAACAATACAGCAAAAACAATGCAAACACTAGACATTTCACTATACCCATAACTAGGCCTGTTTATTTTTTTTATTTCTATGCCTATTTATGATTTTCTATTGGTATATTCTTGATGGGTTATTTATTAATCTTTCTATTTGGTGTTGTACTACTTTCTATGTGCTGGTGCTTTCTGTGTGCTTTTGTGTACTTACTGTGTTGTGTGCGACGGAGAAATTAATTTCCCTGATGGAACCTCCTTAAGGGATAAATAAAGTAATACTCTACTCTCTACTCTGTTTAGTGTGGAAGTGAATCCAGGTGTAGGGCAGGCTGCTTAGGCTCCACATACTGTATTCCAAACAAGAATGCTGCATTGAAGGGGCCGTCAAAATGATAATGCCATGTCTGTGTTAAACAATCTGACCTCACATACAACCTCTGAAGGATGACGAGAACGTCATAAACTTCCCCTCACCAACAGGAAGAGGGTAGAGAGCAGGAAACATAGCACGCTCATTTAAGTCTGAAGAAAGATATATTTTGCCAAGTAAAAAATGTGAGGAATATTAATTTTAACTCATTTTAACATGATTTATGGACAATTTTCCACCACTGACTTTTAGGTCCATTGTAGAGGAACAACCTTGAAAGAAAAAAATCAAGATCTCTATTAAAACAACAACAATTTGAATTTTGCCACACAATTTTTCACTGATTTTAACCATGTTATAGAAATTGCACCATCATGAAGCATTAGGAGCAAAGACACAAGAGCAGCATGTGTCCTCTCATTCTGACACAGGGAGATCTTTTCAGCCCCTGAACACACCACCACCAGCGTGCAGATTTATTACACCACTGTGTTGTGATGTTTCTTTTTCTTTTTTTTTTAAATGCCTTGATCCCTTGATTATAATTCAGCGGTGGAAGTGTGGGGTGATGAGCAGAAGTACAGTGAGGAGGAACATAGGAGTTTCCTTTGAGTGAAAAGACTGATTAAGGTATGATCAGAGGATGAATGTGACTCCAGTAAACCAACAGTGCAAACATTTGTTCAGAAGAAGAGTCAGTGAGAGTGATACAGGAGTAGGATAGGTAGGTATAAAGGAGGCTGCTGGTAAGAAACAAGGACGCATAGCTAATTTGGACTGCAGTGAAGCAAAAAAAGGTTTTATTTTGTTATTTTGTGAACTTCAAAATTATTTAACTAGTCAGGCCAAATAAAAATACAATAAATAGAGCACATGAACAGATTGTTGCTACGACCTGATGGCCTCATGAACATGAGCATTTCCTCTTCATTAGACCACTGTGTTGCATTTTTCATAAACTTGGGTCTCATTCTTGCAAACTGGTGTTTTTAGCTGGTAAGGCTGTTTGTATCTCATTGTGTTGCTTCCAATTTGCATGGTTGTTTTCAGCTTATTGTTTGTTTGTTTGTTTGTTTGCCTGTTTGTTTATTTGTTTTTACTTTTGGAATTTTGGATCTCCCACCAACTCAAAAAAATAATGTTTGAGGAGCTAAGTAAGCATCAAAAGTAAGAATTGATCAAAATGCGTAGCTCATGTACTTGATACTTATAAGATAAACATAGTGAAGCTTCATATAACTATAACTTACAAAGTCAATATACTGAATTGAAAAGACAATTTTACTGCAGGTTTATCTCTGCAATGAAAAATAAATTTATTGGAGTATAATAAATTGTAACTTGTATTACTGAAAGATGTAACATGAAATGTAATATAATGTAAATCAGGAAGTTAGCTCTTATGAAAGAGAGCTAGAGAGAACTGAGGAAGCTGTACAACAGAGAGGAAGAAGCTGTTCAACTGTCAAAAAGAGAAAGCAGCACAGCTGAGCCCTTAACCAAAAAAGGAAGCAGCTGAGACCATGGTAGCACACGTGAGCCAGAGGTAGAAAAAATATAAAAATAGGAAAACGGAAGTAACAGATGTCAGAGCCATCAAAGAACGTCGTGGAAAGAGAGCCTTAAATGACTGACCACATCCAGTGAATCCTTGTCAGATGAAAATCCTGAAATAAAGGTCAGGCACAAAAAGCTCAGAAAAAAAATGTTCAACAGCGGGAAACAATTTCTTCTAACACTGATCAACAAATTCCAGCTGTTGAAAAATTATAAGGACAATTCTGCGAGATGTCATTATCACCACGGCAACAAGAAAACGAGAACTTTGGGAGAGAATATGAATGATATTTAAAATTCACAGCATATATGCCAAAAGGAATTTTGAATCGATTACTTATACTATCACTCTGCCTTCACATTTTCATTGAAGTGTACAGCTACCGATTTAAGGCTGTGGGAATAATTCTTTACATTATTATATATTATCTTCTTTTGAGTTTGAAGAAGAAAGAATGATTCATGATTCTTATTGTTTGCGCTAGCCAAAGAGAAATAAACAGATCTTTGTTGCTTATTCAGGTTGCTAAATTTATTATCCTATCAACTTGCCAAGAGCCAAGATCATGAGGTAGAGCTGCCAGTAACTGCTTTGAGAAGAGATTGGAGTGTTGGCAGTAATGCCCAAAATGGACCCCAGAAAGAAATTCAACAGAACAGTGATCTATGGACCCGGGTAACAACTCCAGGTGGGTAACAGATAAAATGTGAAACCCACACTGCATCAAAGAGAGTGTTGGTGGCAAAGTCCAACATAGGCCTGAGTAAAAACATGATTAGTGATCTTCACAGGAGTGTTGGGTTTTCGGCACGGATCCTAGTAAGACCTTGGAGAGCAGGGAGAAAGAGTGTCCGCACACTGGTCCAACCAGTAATTGGAGAATGTTGGCAGCATAGTCAAACATGGATCCTAGTAAGAACTCAGAGAGAAGTGGTATCTCCACAGGAGTGCTATGCCACTAACTAGCAAAAAAACGCCAAAATGCAAGCAGGCAAAAGGAAGAAACCATACTGAGAAAGCAGTGACGTGCGGTGAGGTTCATGGCTGGTGAGGCACTGACTTGATCATAATCATATTTACAAACATATGAATGAATAAACTCCCACAGAGTTCATTTCAACACTTTTTCAGGGTTTATGAAGCTCCACACTCTCTAGAGTTAAATCAACACTTTGGAAATAGTTAAAATTTATCACTGTGGGCCCGTTTCACAAAGCAGGTTTAGTGGAAAACCTGGGTAATATATAACCCTGAAATCAGTGAAAACCAGGGTTTTCGGTTTCACAAAGGAAGGTAACTTAACCCAGAGTTACAGCAGTAACCCTGAGCTGTTTCACAAAGCGAGGTAAACTGAACCTCTGGGTTTTTTACTGCAGTAACAGACTCTCTGAACATAACCTTGGCGGGAGCAGGTTTTATTCCACAAACCCAGGATGTCTTCTGATTCCGCAACCTTTCACCGCCGCTTGCAGGGCTTCATTTCCTGGTTCTGTTGGACGGAGAGTTTTACCGAAGTAAGGTTTTATAAATAACTCTGTATTTTAGAGGTATTTTAGAGGCAAACATGGCACGTCTGTTTGACGCGGAGCCCCTTGATGGACTTTCAGCATTAATTCACAGAGAATTAAATATTTTTGTATTGCGGTCAGATGTCCAGTCATATCCAGACAGTTCTCTTAATGATCGGTACTGGTTCACGTCCTGATCCATCACACACACACACACACACACACACACACACACACACACACACACACACACACACACACACACACACACACACACACACACACACACACATCCACAACCTGATCCATCCTGACATCTGCAGCAGTACTGTGTGTAGTGCTCCGGTCAGTTTTTTAGTTTTTTATTTGCAAACCGTAGTTTTTCTATACAATGTGAGAGATGCTTAGTGCACCTCACCTTGAAACTTTTACCCCCGTTTTTCTATTTCCCTGGACATAAACCCATCAGAATCAAGGAGGGGTTGCACAGGATTGCAAGTGAATGATGTAGAAATCTGATAAATGAATTTGAAATGATATTCTCTTAATGATATTGTGCTACAACCTCAGAATTGGATTATTAACTTAATTTTTTTTTGGATTTCCCAATGCAATTGGCTGCACAGATGGTACCCACATTCCCATCAAGGTACATATAGACTGAGCACTGTTTCAACATGTTCAAGACTGCATCGTAGACAAACAAACATCTGTCCAGATCATGTGTGATGCTGCAGACTACATTTCTGATGTGGCGGTCTGGGTCTGTTCCTGACTGTTGGATGTATGATCAGTCTTACCTGGGCAGCAGACTAATGTGGCCAGTAACCTAAAGATTTGCACAATAATTCACTGGTCTTCATTGTTTAATCCAGTATAATGAATCCACTATACATTACAGGAGAGAGTCTACGACACCTCAGGATGATTCCTGCTATCCAGGATAGCAGAGCAGTGACAGACCATCTGCCAGAATCATTTCAGAGTCTAAGTCTCCATCGCCATCTCAGCGGGCAGTAAAAACATACAATACACATTTCCTTTGCTCGTCTTTATTTTTGACAAATACAAAGTTAGTTTTTGTATCGTTACAATACTTAACATTCTAATAGTTAACATGATTCACCTTTGAACCTCACTCACCTCTAACTTGTTCTCCAGTATTTCTATGTCCAGATCTGTCCTCCTAATCTGGAGGTTCTAGTAAACCATAATATTTTCTGTATTTTTTTAGACAGTGAATTCTATAAACTTCTTCAGCAGATAGATGGGAATACATGAGGAGAACATTAAAACATAGTTGCATATGAATTCCACAGAAGGAACCGCTGGTGGTCACTGCGCGTCTATGCATTGACTTGAGCAGCAATTCACTCCCACGCCATCTCTCTTCTTTACAGCTGCAACGCTGTTCTCTTTCTTCTGAAAATGTCATCAAAGTCTTCTTATGCATAAATTAAAATTTGTACTCCAACTGCCGTAAAGCATTGCGGTGCGCGTTTCATCCGTTGTCATGGTGAATTGTTGAATCGGGGCTCCATTGATGATGGCTTTTTTCGCGTTGTCGCGCCTGTTAAACTGCGGGTAAACTTACTCTGGGTTAGAAAAACTAACCCTGAAAAGCGTTTGAGAAACCGAAATCCCTAGTTTTTGAAGTTCCGGGTAAATCAACCCAGAACCAGAGTATGTTAACCCTGCCTTTGTGAAACGGGCCCTATGTTGTTACCTACATGTTTGTTTATATGTTATGAAGTCCATGCACCACTCCTTCTGAACAAAAGCATTGATAATTTAATTGTAGCCTGCTGTCACTTATTCTGCGGCCGAGGAGTCCCAAGAAGAATCCCTGGGATCATCAGCGCCCCCTACCATGAGGCAGGAGAACTGCATGCCTCACTTAGTGCTTCTTCCCAGCCATTTTAGGATCACTCAATTCAAGAAAGACATTACACACATACCGTATTGGCCCGTATATAAGACGCTGTTTTTTGCATTGAAATAAGACTGAAAAAGTGGTGGTCGTCTTACATTCAGGGTCTAGACATTGTACCCATTCACAACGCTAGATGGCGCCAGATATCTTTAAAGCGAATGCTGAACTGAACTCCCCAGGCCAAAGCGAACCCCTGCCACGAAGAAGAAAAATAAAAATAGCGGTAAGAAAGAAAAGAGAAAAAAATAAGAGAAGAGATAACAGAAAATGGAGAAACGTAGCGACAATCTGGAGAAAAGTGGGTCGAAGATCGGCCAGGTTAACCGGCAGCTGAGGAGAAGTTATGATGCAAACTTCAAGATGATGGTGATAAATGAGGCAGAGTCTTTAAACAATTGCAAAGCAGCTGTGAAATATGGTGTCACAGAGTGTAATGTACGGAGATGGAGAGCTCAAAAAGATCGCCTAAAAAATGCTCACAGTCAGAGAAAAGCTTTCCGTGGTCCTCAGAGCGGCCGCTTTCAAGAGCTGGACAGAAGGGTGTGCACGTACGTGGACGAGAAACGAAAGGACGGTATGCCCATCAGATATTAAGATGTGATAGACAGTTTTTGCATGATTTGAATGAGGCAAAATAACCTGCTTTTTCTCTCGAATATATTGTTATAATCATTTGTTTCAGATGTACTGTAATTTTTTTCTGTATAAAAATTAAATTTGGTGTTCAAAAAGTCTTTTTTCAAACTTGAGTCTTGAAAAAGAGGGGGTTGTCTTATAATCAGGGTCGTCTTATATTTGGGCCAATATGGTACTGTTGTTGAGAAAAAAACACTGTACATTACATACATACATACATACATACATATATATATATATATATATATATATATATATAACATTTTAATTATATATTTAATTAATTAATTTAATTACATAATTAATTGAATAATTGATTAATGAAATAATTAATTATTAAATATATACAAAATTTTAATAGCGACATATAGAGAGATAGCATTACGTCTCTCTGTTTAGCTACCAGCAAAGCTAGCCAAGTCATTGGAAATCCATGGTGAGGCTCAGCTGGCTGGTGCCTCACTGTAGGTCTACTCTCGGTATTTCAGCGGTAAATGGTAAATGGGAAAATTCAGCAATTTTGAGTGACAATAATCTAAAATTGGTGACGATAAATGGAAAATAACTTTGTAATACACATCATTGGATAAATATAACCATTTAATTTAGTTCTTCCATTTTCCTTTTTTTTATGAAAAAGAAGGATGTGGATGCCTCCTATGTGGAATCTCTCCAGAAAAGGCACTCTTTGATGTCAATTTAACATTGTGGAACCACGAGTGTTACATAAAACATGTTGTAAAAATGATTACCCAGAAATGTTTTAACTACAAAAGTGTGTCAGTACCTGTCTTTATCTCCAGTGCTGGTCCTGGAGCTGGAAACTGACACCTGGATAATGGTGGTAGTGAGAAGCTTGGAATGTCACCAGCTAAAAGCAGTCATCTGCTGAATTTTGTGGATTTTACTCATAAGATTTTAGGTCTAATCCCTTGGAGCAGAGCTAGATTTGTTTCCCTATCTTACACAGAGAAGAGAAAACCTGGGGATCTAATGAAGTGATGACATTTTATGTAACATTTTGTAAAGGGTTCCAGAGCTACTGCCTTTCACTTTTTCTATATGTCTTAATTCAAATTGTAAAGGCCAAAACGGACAAGAAAATGATGTGATGATTCGGACCAATCCATTGTGCTTGTTACAGAGGTAAAGTCAGGCGAACGACAATAGGAAACATGAAGGAAACTGATAACTAATTAAGTAGAATGAACGCTGATGTAATCTCAGGCTAAAAGACTGATGGACGATGAATGTTTCAGGCTTTTTTTCCTGCAGCTCGTGTCATATGAGCGTGACGCTCACCGTGTAAACACTGAAATAGAATGAATTATAAATGTCCTGCAGCATTTGTCATTAGTTATCTGCACAAATTATCTCTGGTAGAGTCAAAGTTGATAAATGATTACAAGCAATACAAATGAGGGAACAATGAGTTTTCAGGAAACAGGACAAAAAGAACCAAAAAATTAAAAACCCAGAAATGATAACTCTTGTGGGATTTCACATGTAAAGCAGAAGGAGAGCGTAACAATGAAGAAACAACATTTTGTTACTTTGCAAATTAAAGTATGTTGAGATTCTTCATGCTTATCAAATGCTACAAATGTTAATTGGTAATTTGCATTAGAAATTCATCAGCAAGGTCTCTCTCCCTCCCTCTCTTTTTGTCTGTGTGTGTGTGTCTGTGTGTGTGTGTGTGTGTGTGTGTGTGTGTGTGTGTGTGTGTTCGTGTGTGTGGATTAGATACTGACCATTTAATCTCTTCAATAAAGTCATTCAGCAAAGCTGGCTTCACTTGATGAGTCACAATTTTCTCAGCTCTGTCTGCAAGCTATTCATTTGTTCTTGAGGGTGTTTAGTGGCCGATACAGAATGCCTGTAAGGAGGGTTAGGGTTTGTACACCTATTAAAAAGTTTGCAACAGTACAAACATATTAAACCTAATGAAAATTGCCACATTCCACCCATTGATAAATATAATTTTTTAACATTGATATAACAATGAATACCACTTGCCATGTAGAGATATTAGCGAGTAATAAACAGGGAATTGTGTGTGTGCGCGTGCGCGTGCGCGCGCGTGTGTGTGTGTGTGTGTGTGTGTGTGTGTGTGTGTGTGTGTGTGCGTGTACGGGCCTCGTGTGTGTGTACGAACTGTATATATACACGTGTGCGAATACTTAAAGTGGAAAAAATTTAAATTACCTACAGGGATTATTAGAGGATGTATTTATTTATTTATTTATTTATTTAACTTGTCTCATCATTGATGATGCAACTCTCAACCGAGCTCAAAGAATCGAAGTGGGCTTTTGCTTAGAGTAAAACGCTAACAGAATAATTATAAATGTATCGCTTTGAAGCAGCACGGTGGTGCAGTGGGTAGAGATGTCGCCGCACAGCAAGGCGGTTCCGGGTTTGCGTCCTGCTCTGTGGGGAGTTAGCATGTTCTCCATGTGTCTGCGTGGGTTCTCTCCGGGTTCTCCACCTTCCTCCTACCTCCAAAAACATGGCTTTCAGTTAATTTGCCGGTCCTAAATTGACCATAGTGTGTGCGTGCGTGTTTGTTTGTCTTTGTGCGGCTCCGTGGTGCGCTGGCGTCGCACCCAGAGTTTCTCCCGTCTCATGCCTTCAGCCAGCTGAGATAGGCTCCAGCTCCCTGCGACCCGCTACAGCGGTTGAAGCGATGAATGACTGTTCTTTTTTTCTTTGCTTTGACTGCTGCACATGGAAGCAGCTGCATTCAACATGGCAGCCTGTTAATAAATCTGACGGCGCACTAAAACATGTTTGGGTAAACGGTAATAATAATAATAAGAAGAAGAAGAAGAGAAGAAGAATCATGTATGATTAGTGTCCAATTCTAAAGTTTAAAACGTTCATGTGATTTATGGTCAAAGGAGGCTGTGATGCAACTCATCACATATTAAACAGAACACTTTTATTCAATGCTTTAAGTGATTTAGTGAATAATTTAATACAGAATAAGGATAGGATAGTTTTAGTTGTCTGTTTAGTTGCTTCAATATTCCTGTAGATTGTATTTTATAAGAATTGCTGGTAATTCTTCAGATTACGGCTCTTAGTCTAATTGAAATGATGTAAGTTCATTATGTCACCATTGGTAGGCATGAATATCATTATGACTCTTCCGTACAAATACAGTATGTCTCACTATGGAAGCGGTTTTGTTGACAACTCAACAAATTTCATGCCCAAAAATTGTCTGTATGAATGTGTTTGTATTTTTGTTATACTGAGACAACAAATATAGTAAAGGTACTTAGGATATAATAAATCATAAGTCTATGGCTTACTTGCTGGCAGCAGATGGAATTGTTACCCATTTTTCAAAGTAATTTTCCAGTAGAACTCAAAATATTGCACAAATGATCCCAGTGGCTCCATGTGCTCTCTCCACCAAACATCTTCGGGGTGACTGAACTGTCACTGAAGAAATGACTAGCCAAAAGCAATGTTCCAGGGAGCTGGCAGTGAAAACAGAAGCCCGATGAGAGTCAGAACTGTGAACAAAAGGTCATATCACATCAATCTAACAGTTAACTGGATTAAAACAGGACCATTTTCTCTTAATTTACGATTTGCTTAAAGTAAAAGAAAACAAAAAGAGTTGTCCTTTCAATATGCAATAGGCTGTATGTGAGCGGAGGAGTGAAGGAATAGGCAATTAGAGAGCCATTACTAGGATCAGGTTGTTGTAATTGGACCAATTGAATGCCTGATTTGACTTCCTGGGGAGGGGAGCTGACTACGCATGAGGGAGACAAAATGATTTCTGGGGATTGGAACATTTTATAGGGAAAACCAGTTTATAAAGTCTCATGTTGTGTAAAGTAAACTTTTTATATGCATTTCCAGCAAAAATATGTGTCCCTATCCTGTCTGCACATATCCTAAACATGACAAAAATATGTAAAAAACAAATCCTGTCCCTCTTTTACTTGCTTCGCTTATCAGAAAATATGTCCAGTGGGAAACGCTCAGGTTTGAGGCCAACTGTGACATCACTGTAGGCTTTGTATTTCCTCCAGGAAAGAGATGCTGTAGCTCACAGTTCACTCACATTCACACGCAGGGAAAAGACACGCCCACTTGTGTAAAGGGGCGTGTCTAGGCACAGACACACTCTGGTCTACAGTCTGCAGATATTTTGAACATTTTCTGCGCAACCTTTGGGTCAGCTTTGTGCAGTATTGAAACAGAAAGGTAATCACATTTATTATAATAAAGTGCACATCATATTCACAAATGTCTAATTAAATTATCCACTTTAACTCAAACTATATTCAAAGATCTGCTGTGTGTGTTTGTATCTGACATTTAAATAAATACCATGTTATTCCAGTAATGCCTGACATGACCCACTGTAAGAAATACTTTTATGAAATTGTCAAATGTGTTAACTTTTTGCAGAAGTCCATGTTTGGTAAAAGGCACTGACGCTGATTAGCATGCGTTGAGAATGTGTGTATGACACTACACCGGCCTCCACAGTCTCAGCTGTAGGTCACAGTCCCCAGTGATCCATTTGTGATTCTATCATGTATATAATGCGTCACAGATTCGGTATGAGGTGGATACTATAGGAAAGAATAGATACAGCGTATGGTTTTAGCAAGGTTATGAAACAGACAATTAGCTTATCTCTACCACAGATGATAATTAAATGCATATGCCTAATGGCTGTGTGCAGCATTATAACATCAATATATCACGCCTGAATTAATTTGTTGTAAACAAATGAGACCCCGACTGACGACTCTGGGAGCTTGTCGGCACTAATCTAGTTTACAGCAAGAAATCACAAACAAGAATCAACGTAAACCAATTTTATTTTAATATACTACAGACGGATCCCATAAGCAGGCTTCACGTGGATTGATTGAAGGCAGAGAGATTATTCAGCAACAAGATTGACTATATGTGCATACACATGATTAAAGAAACAACAGACTGCTTCTAAAAATCAGATTGAAGGCACAAAATGATTTCATTTCATAGTTGCACTTCAGCTCAGAATGGATTAAAGTCTTCTGTTGGGCCTGTACATGTGGGCACTGCCCCGGAGCAATCTTCTAAGTGTATTTATTCACTTCAGCGACATATAGTCCTGAGACACCTTTTGGATCGCAGTGTTTTTCTGATCAACTCACATTTCAAACAGGATTTAAGCTCAGAATTTCTGCAGACATCAACACAGTTTGCATCTATGTAACTGTCTATGTATTAACTGCACGTGTTTGTCTGCGTGTTTGGGTCTACAGACACTGTGTTAGCTTTTTCTGTGTTTCACAATAATATATAAATTGCTATACTGTCAAGGCACTGACAGTATAACAGTATAGCAGTTTATCTCTCTGGGTATGGAGTCAGAGCTGGAGAGTTAAAAGTTACATACATCCTGACAAAATCTTTTGTCCCTTTGCTAAATGTGTGAGTCAGAGTGATTTTAATGACTTCTGACATGTCCCAATGGTGCAGTCATCCTGAACAAAAAGCAAATTTTCACAAGCGTCAGTTGTGTACATAAATGTCACTGTGGAATCACTTCAATTGCATCACTAACTCGGGCGATGCTGGTGCAAACAAAGAAAGTAATTTTCAGCTGGAATCAAGCGAAAGATTGATCTCCAAACAGATCAGATAGTCCAAACTCCCTAGTGAGTTTTTTCTTTGCCCAAAACATGTGATATCTGTAGAATGTCAACACAAACAGGTGTCCTGGACAAAGTTTCATACTCGTTTAAAAAATGTTTAACGCTCATCTGAAAAAAGTGAACAATCAGAACTACATGTCTGCATACCATTTATGCTCCTCCATTCACATCATTCACTTAATATCTCATTTTTCATGCAAAAACCCTTCAGCTTGTCAAATACAATGAAGAGTTGCAGTCCTGTCCTAAATAGTTCAAAATAAGCTCCTCCTCCTCAACAACAGCAGCAAAAATCAGCTTCAGAAGCAAATAAAAAAACTGTGAACTCAAACCGAATCACACCAATAGACCTACTAATGTATGCATGCATACATACATACCTACGTACGTACGTACATACATACATACATACCTACGTACATACGTACATACATACATACATACATACATACATACATACATACATACATACATATACAGTATACATACATACAGACATTGGTAGATGCGTTGGTGTGATTCAGTTTGAGCTCACAATTTTTTATCTGCTTCTGAAGCTGAATTTTGCAGCTGTTGTTGATGATTCATTCTGAATTATTTAGAACAGAACTGCAACTAATTATACTTGACTAGCTGAAGAATTCTTACATGAAAAGTGACATATTAAGTGACATTCCAGCTTTGCCTTAAAGGAAGCCAAATTGGTAATGAAGTGGTTGCAAAAAAGTCATTGAGTTTAAATTTGGACTAGGACACATCGAGATTAATCAGGAAAATCCATTTTTGCTTGCGGTTCTTCCGTATGTTTGCCACTAACTGCTACAGGCTGTTTTTTATTTCTTGTTGTTTGGACCCCATATAAAATTCATCAAAACTCCACGGCCCTTTCCACATTGTGTTATGTCCCTCCACGTAGTTCATGATGTCCACTCAGACATATGCAACGTTCTTTTTTCTTTGTTCCAGATTTCAAGAGGAAGTTGGCGGTGGTCACTCCAGACCATGGTCCCAATAGACTATAATCATCATCATCTATAATGAGCTGCCTCTTTCAGCTGATTCAGGTCTCTATATTCTCAACCTAAGACAGTCTGTTCATGTCTTTAGTTGGTGTTTCCAATGCTCGTGGTAAAGTTCTTCATTCATTATATTGGTTTTCATATTTTCCTGTAGAACAGTTGGGGTTGATCTGTCTTTATATTTACAGTGTATGCTTGTTATTTAATGCTTTTACTTTAAGGCACCTTCTTTTGGAGGTTTTTGGGCACACCCACCTGCTAAAGATCAGAAGGTGCTGGAGCCATTACATATAACTTCTTTCCTTGGAATACTTTGGAAATCTGCAGGAGGAGTGAAAAAGTGTTGCTGGCGAGGGGGGCATTTGGAAACCTGAATTTGCTGGCACCGTAACCCGACCCTAGAGCGGCAGGAAAAAATGAATGGAGGAACACGATTTTGTTTTCACTCCACCTAAGAATATAAATAAATATAATTATTTAAAATGCAGCCAATCATCATTTTTAATGATCTCCCCACCTATATATTTGAATAAGCTCACTTGAAAACCTCACGCTGTCACGCTTCTGGCGTCTACCCGCAAGTTTGGGCCGCTAGCCAAGTTAACTCTGATCTTCACATTTGTCCATATCTCTCACTTACGGAGCCGTTTTGGCTTGTCAAACATAGCGGTTTATAGTCTTTGACTGTGACGGACCTCATCAGGACCGAAATCGCAAAGGTGGCGTCTACCTGGATGGCTGGACCGTAACCCTGAAGCGGCCTTCGTCTTCGCATTTGTCAGTCCCACACACACGGAGCCGTTACGGCTTCGTCAGACACAGCGGTTTGTTTCCTTGTGACGGTGAAGAAAAAAAAGAAAACGAACAGAGTCTGATATTATTGTTTTATCGTGGAATTTCCACAGGTTCCCACTAGCTTAAATAAATTTAAAAATTGATATAACAAGATAAAATATATTATACTAGCAGCAACTCGTGGAAATTCCACAATAAAACAATAATATCAGGCTTCATACCAAACAAGTGTATTGGTATTATAAACCAAGCGCAGCCTATGTAGTCAAAAATCAATGTGGTGACGTAACGACTTTGTGTTGGCAAATCATGGATAAATAAATCTATTAATAATTCCCGTACGGTAATTACACTGGCGGTATAGAAAATTATCATTTGGACATGACAAAAATGAAAATACAGTAAACATGTCCAGTGATGTTAAAAGAGCGACAAACAGCTAAATATTTTTTGACATTGAACCTTTTGAATCCACTGGATTTTGAGTTAAGCGTGAAGCCAGACAAGAGAACAAGAAATGTGAAAAGCACTAAAACATGTTTGTGTTTGTAGGGAAATAAGCTGGATGGCTGCTGCAAAGCGGGGGGGGGTCCACCTGCTGCGCAGTGACGTAGATAGATCTCTCTCTCTCTCTCTGTCTCTCTCTCTCACACACACAAACGCACACACTCCACACACACACATACACATACATTCACACACACACGGTCACCCCTGTAACCCAGCACTTTGCTGATGCAGCAGAATAACAGGCAGTCCGTCTCTCCATCTGAACAGGGTTACTTGAGCATGCAGAACCACAGAGTGCTGCAACATGACAAATAAGATAAGTGCTGCACTCCTTGCTGCCTGTGGGCCAGAGATGGCTCGTGATGCTTGGCGTTATAGATAGATGAGAGGGAACTGACGTCTGTAGCTTCAAACATATACCAGATGGAGAGTGTCACTGGTATGAATGTGTTTGTGAATGTGTGAGATTGTGTGTGTGAAAGAAGAAACCGGTGTTCAGTTTTAGTGTGAAAGAAAAAAATGGTTTAAAAAAAGGAGAGCAGACAGAATGTGTATGAGTGTTTGCCCCCATGTTCTAAAATAAACTGCAAGGTAGATAAATCACAATAAAAATCTCCTTATTTTTGGTATCCATGTGTGTACAGTAATGTTACAAAGACCCCTCTCCATTACCTTTCCAGTCGCAGAACATCTGATGCACTGCCATGTAAGCCGGGGCTCTTTTTTCTGCCCCACAGACTGCCTGAGCCCTCCACTGAGAGTGATGATAATGAAGATGTACACACATAAGCTCAAAACCACAGGAGCCTAAATGATCAGCTGTCACATGTCCTCTTCTTCACGGCCACTCCAGTGCAACTTTCAGCTCCTACTGTATGTGAGATTATTCATCAGGGTGTTTAATTAACAAGAAGAGCCATCTAAGCGTGGAAAATTGTCGCAATGACTGTGATTTTTGATACGACTTGAGATGAACTAATCAGAACAAATTGCTGTCCTGCTCATATGTGATGTAGAATATGATGTACTTCTTACTGCGTTAATTGAGGACTGGGGTGAGTCACCAGGAGCCTCAGTGTTACCTGAGTTACCTCTGAGTCCTCTGGAGGACAGCCTGTTTCTACACCTGAGAAGAGCAGAAAAAAAAACTAAGAGGGTTCACTCTGCTGTTTATTCTTAGAACCATCCATCCATCCATCTATCCATTCTCTGAAATGGATAGATGGATGGAAAACGCTCATAGGGCCATGGGGCTTTGGGGCGGGGGTGGGGCCTATAATCACTAATACTGGGTGAGAGAAAGCATACACCTCTGCCAGTTCATGGTGTTTCTGGTGATGGGAGGAACCTGGAGGGAACCCATGCAGACACAGAAAACATGCAAACTCCTCACGAGTGGATTTGAACCGAGGACCTTCTTGCTGGGGAGCAATAGCACTACCCACTGTATCACCATGAAGCAATATGTGTGTTGTCATATTTATGTCCCACAATGCGCTAGCAGCATACTCAGGGTGTCCCCTGCCTCTCACCAGTAGCCAACTGGGATAAAATCCAGCAATGCCTGTGACCCCCAAGGCAGAAATGTGACTGAAGACAAGATGATTATGGGTGTCTTTGTCTCTGGGTAATTAATGGATGGAAGATAGATATACTTACAAATGTTAAAGTAAAAGCTCTAATCATATATTTAAGAATATTTGGACATTCGTATATTTGTACTTTTACTGTGTATTAAACCTTTTAATGTGTGTAAGTGTATCATATTTGATATAAGGTGCGCCCTCGTTACTCGTGTTCCAGGAACCACACGCAAATAACGAATTCCGCGATACAGCAGTGAGCTATTTATCTTATTATTCATGGTAATTTAAACGTTTATGAACCTTCCCCACACTGATATTAAAGCACCTTCTATCTGTATTACCTTTTTCCATACTCTTATCGACTGTTTAAAGTACTTTTGTGTCTCACGGAAGTCCAAGACTTAAGGAACACAGCGCACTTCCCAATGCCTTCAGCCAATAGAATCTGTGTACGGTATCATGTGACTGCCTACCAAAATTCCGTGATAAGGTGAAGTCGCGAGCATTGATGCGTGAATGCGTGAGGGCGCACTGTACTTGGCTTTTTAGGGGTTATGAGACCTCCACTAGGCACACTATGGCACACTGGGTAGCACTGTTGCCTCGCAACAAGAAGGTTCTTGGTTCGATTCCGTTCTGTGTGGAGTTTGTATGTTCTCCCTGTTTCTGTTTGGTTTCTCTAGCTTCCTCCCATCTCCCAAAAGATGGAGCTTAGGTGAATTGGTCACTCCAAATTGGTTCTTGGAGTGACTGTCTGCATAAGTGGTAGTTTGTCTTTCGTGTGGCTCTGCAATGCGCTGGTGACATGTCCGGGGTGTACCCCACCTCTTGCCATAGCCAACTGGAGTAGCCTCCAGTAAGTAGGCGGATAAACGCCGGTAGATGAGATGGATGGATGGATGGATGGATGGATGGATGGATGGATGGATGGATGGATGGATGGATGGATGGATGGATGGATGAATGGATGGATGGATGGATGGATGGATGGATGGATGGATGGATGGATGGGTGAATGGATGGCTGGATGGATGGATGGATGAATGGATGGATGGATGGATGGATGGATGGGTGAATAGATGGCTGGATGGATGGATGAATGCATGGATGAATGGATGGATGGATGGATGGAGACTTCTGCATCATAAGTTTTTTTCAAAAAGCCTCACATATACAATCAAACACGTGCATTTGGATTTTGCACACTAATTCCATATGTAACAAAAATGATCAAATGAAAGCACATATCTGAAAATTTGTAATACTGTATTTTTTTATTTTATTTTTTTACAATTTTGTCAGAAGGTTTAATAGCACTATTTAAAAAAGGAAAAGACTTTTCGGGCAATCGGTTCATAGTTCAGGCTTTATGGGGTATATATTGTAAATGCGTGACTTATTTACTGATTTAATTAAGATTGAATTATTACCTTGCTTTAGCGTACCTTGAGGAGGTACATCATGGAGGTATGCTAAAGCTAGTAAGGGCTGATAGTAAATTCTATCAAGCATGGCTGATAACCAATGGTTTTAATGTGTGACATTACATTTAAGCGAGGCCTGGGGTCAGGTTTAGAAACAAAGAAAGGATCTGTATTTACCAAACCCATTTCTTCTGTGAAATGGAAGCCTTAAAGGCCCTTGATGAAATTTTTGCTAATATTTCTTTCTGTTTGACTGACACCCTGGCTCAGTTTAATGCAGACATTTATAAATGTTCAGATCACAACATCAATAAAAAATCATAATTTTGTGAAGATGAAAGTGATCCCATCCCATCATCTATGAGATAAACAACAACAAGTTTTACAGATATTTTAATGTATAATATAATATAATATATTATAATATAACAGGGGTGACACTGTGGAGCAATGGGTAGCACTGTCATCTTCTCTGTATTATCGTCCTGGATCTAATCTTTCTTTGGTGATGACTTGAAGCCATGTCTACGGTTCTTGTGGTCTTTTAATACCTGATCTCAACTTTTAAACCCAGATCCTGACTTTAACTGATTGACACACCCATAAAAACAACAAGGATGTTAAATTCTGCTCATGCACTTAGCATCACTTCTACTTGTGAATTTAGTAGACATTTCATACATCCTACTGAGGAACTTGCCTAAAACAAAGGCATCACCAAGGCAGTTTCTATGTATACACTGACCCAATTTAATGTGATTAATTCATACAGTAATTTCATATATCTTCTATTTAAAAGTTTTGTTCTCATTACCTTTATACAAACATTATATTTAGTAAAAGTTATGGATCTTTCAATTGTGGATTTTTGGTTTTTGTCCCTTTGAAAAATTCCTCACTGGACAGCGAGACAGATCACTTTATGACTTCATAATTCCCTTTGTTCAGAACTTGTTTTCTTGTCCACAAGATGCACATTTTTCATTCAGCAGAATCAAACCAACAGAGGCATGCAAAACTTACATTACTGTGAAAATGAAACTTTAACAATTTTAACACATTGGATGTGAATTTTCACACATATCCTGCTGTTCTTTTGTCAATTTTAAATTGACTTCAGTTCTCAGTATACAACAGAAGAACTGAAGAGGTCCAGTCTCTAAAATCTATTAGATTTCAGAGACTGAAGCACTCTGAACACCTTGGAAAAACATTACTCTGAGCACTAAATGCAGTCTGTGAGGTGTTGTGTTAAATTATTATGCTTAGAACTACTTTTACTATAACCTTATTCACTGCAGTGATTCTATATCACTCTACCGGTAATTCATTCTTTAGCTGTAAATTCAATGAAGAGGAGACAAAAATACTCAATGTAGTGCAGAGTGGATGTTCAAGGTAGCAGAAAATGACGAAGAAAACGTGAAGGCGCACTGTATTTTATTGTTATTGACATTCTCATGCTGGAGGTCTGGAGAGAGGGGGATGCCAGCGTTACCCCAGCCCTGACATGATGTGCCCCACCTTTTATGTTACATGAAAAAAAATAAACACAACAGATCTGCACTACTTCTCCGGTCCTTCTGCCATCCCCCACAATCATCAAGTCATCGATGTCATTATAAATGTAACGAGCCAGTTAAGGTCCGTTACAACTGCGTGATGCCAAAAAGAATTTGTGGACATTTACTTGTAGTTCATGTTCTCTTTTCAACTGGACGTTATATTTTTGTATCACATGCAATAGTTATTCATTGAATTACTTTTTATGAGGCCTCAATGAAATGTATATAAACTTTGTGATATACTGTATGTGTGACCAGAGAGGAGCTGTAGTGGTCTGATTGGTTGTTTCCCAGGGGTCTACTTTTGGCAGAGCATAATTTAAAAGTAATCAGATTGCAAACACACACTCTAATGACATAGCAGTGTTCAAATTAGAAGCTGCATTGGCATGTACATGTATGGCCTGCTGCATTTAGGAGCATTTAATCATCTGATGAAGAATGTTTTGTCTCCGGAATAAAAATAGCTTTGAATAAATAACCATGTCTCCTGAACGCAGAAGAGAGGCTTTACTGACATTCTTAATGTAGCTGCATTAAAGCTGTATTTCCTGTTTATCAGGAGCTTTTTTTAGGTAAATGTCAAAGAACACATAAACATACTTCCACTTAAGATGTCACTTGAACAGGAAATGTCCATAAATATATGTTTAAATTTAAGACCACAATTAAACAAACCTTGTATTTTAGAAAACTTTATCGAGTATATACTGTCAGTTTGGTTTTAGAATATGGAGTTTGAATGTTCCTAGAGCTAGACCCTTTGTCTGAGGATTGGGTCAGCCCCATGCTAACAACTCCCACCCAATCCACACTGCACCCGTCCCCTACAATTTCCTCAGCGGGTGGTGAGTCCACCGGATGTTGGGCCCACGTCATCCTTTTGGGCTGAGCCCGGCCAGGCCCCGTGGGCAGAGGCCACCAGGCCCACCAGGCGCTCACATATAAGCCCCAAACTCGGGCCTGACTCAAGGGTGGGGCCCCGGTTGCGCCATACCGGCCAGTGTCACAGTCCTTGTTGTTTTATTTGGCATAAAGGTTTTGTTACTGCTCTTAGTCTGGCCCAACACCCAGTACCTGTCTGATATTTTATTGAATAAATAATTAAGTGCCAATCAACACTTATCACTTATGCCGTTTCGACTTGTATATTTGTAATGTTTTTCCATTGGACAAAATCCTACTTATTTAAGCACTTAATCATATTTTTAGATCATGTTTTCCCCTTTTATAGGATATGTTTAATTTTTTATTGATTTTCAGAACTTTACATATTTCCTTCTTTTCTCTGTATCAAAGAAGCTGTAACTGAATTTTACATACACTATCCTCCCACCAAACTGTAAGTTCCTGTTCTTCAACAATATGAGAGGATTAAACCTAAACACCTCTTTCCTGTAGACCACAACAGATTTCTTTTTCAGGCTGTCATCGAGTGGCCCATCTGTTATCACACGATCTTTGTTTGACCGCGGAGGTCGCTGAGCGCATGCGCAGCCTCATCCTCAGGCTGCCCTCGCGCTCCGCGCTGACAGCAGGCTGGTCCGGAGAGGTGCTGCCGCTGACGGTGTTGTTGCTGCCGCCGGCTTCCACTCCACGTTGTGAGCTGCTGTCCGGATACGAGCTGACATCAAAACTGGACCTAATTTCTGTCGCGGAAAACAAAAACGAGCCGAAGCAAAGAGTTTGGGAGGCTTTGGGCTTTGCCGAGCTATCTCCTTCTTCTCTCGTCCTCCTCGCGGTGTTTAACGGACTGTTGGTGAAGGTAAGTGTCCGCTTTTTGTGACAGTTTACGGAGAAGAGGAAGAGGATGGTGAGCGGGAGGCTGCTGGTGGGTTTCCGTCTCGCGTGGTTCGGTTTAAGCGACTTCGACTCAGTTTCAGCACCGACTCTGTGTTAAATTACTTTGCGTGTTAACGAGATGATAAAGAGAGGCACAGGCACCCGGACCGTCCTGAACATGGTAATTTGACGGTGAACGGGAAATACCCAGCACTGTTTGTTCCACGGGAGTCTGTTTTTCTCCACGCAGCGAGGAGCTGTCAGTAAAATGAAGTTCAAACTGACGTGGATTAAAAAAAAGTCGCTGGTGGGAAGCCAGCAGCTGTTTGTCAGGTAGACGAAGAACACGTGAACGGGCAGGTCGGGGTGGAGGAGGCACCTGTAGGAGACCCTATCAGGAATTTAAATGGTGATCTGCCAGTAGCATTAAAAAGCAATCATTCAATCAATAAATCAATCAATAAATCAATTCAATCAATGAATCAATCAGTGTAAAATGTTCAACCAAACACTACTTTTAATATCTACGATGGGAATTTTCTATCCCACAAGAACATCCTTCACTAGAACACACTCACCACATTTGAAAGCGCTGCTGATTTTCATAGGATTGTGGTTGAAGTTAAGTTCCAATGCTTTTTTCTTTGTTTTAAACTAAGGGATTCCATGACAGGATTGCTCTAGAACCTCCAGCTGGTTCTGTCAGAGTGGGATTATACAGTAATTATCATTACAGTACCAAACTAAACTTTTTGAGCGCCATCTTTAAAAATGGATGTGATTAGATCTTCCTCAGTTTGGAGAAAAATTACTTAATGGAATGGAAAATTTCCCCACAAGAGGTACATTTAGTGAAAGTTTATTGTCTGTTCACCCAACCCCACCCACCTCCCCCTAGTATTTTATCACACTGCAGAATTCATTCAACTAGTCCAAAGTTTGTTTACTAGGTGGTGACGGAGGGAGCCAGAGTGACTCTGGGTGGGGGTAGACTCTCCTTTTCAGAACACTAGCCCACACAAGATCCCAAACACAAATGGTCATTTTTGAATGAATGTATATTTGGTGGTATTTGCCATATAAACAATATTTTTGTCTGTTGTTGCCCTGATGGGGAGCTCTTGTTGGCCTGGTTGCCCATGAGGCTAGTTCAATGGTGGGGGAACACCACAAGAAGCTTTGGAACATTTTGGTGTGTTGATCATAGTCTCTGGTTTGAATCCCAATCTTCTAACTTCTGTTGGGATGTGGATAAGATGGTTCCAGCGCACAAAGGAGGATCCAATAACATGGAGGCCTTTGTCAAGATAGAATGGGCTAAGATTCCTCGGGAATGCCCCTGGAAATTAGTACTTTTGTTCATTAGAATTGCTTTTAAATTTATACTGTAATATTTTTTCAACTTATTCTTCTTAACTGTTTTAATTAGTCTTTAATTTCTAATTTCCCTTTGGGGATTATTAAAGTATACAAAATATTTAAAAATGTTCTATTTATTTTCTGATTTATGAAAGTTGTATTTTACTTCTTTGGTCACCCTTGGAAAAAAGATTTTTTAATGTATAAGGATTTCACCTGGTTAAGTAAAGATTTATTTTTCACAGGAAAAGGGAATTTGAGTTCAGTAATTTTTATTCAAACTGTAGTTCCATGTTGTATGTGATTTCAGAAGCCATTTAAGTTCCATAAAAATGCAACAT
The DNA here is from genome assembly GCA_013358685.1 of Antennarius maculatus. Classification (NCBI taxonomy): domain Eukaryota; kingdom Metazoa; phylum Chordata; class Actinopteri; order Lophiiformes; family Antennariidae; genus Antennarius; species Antennarius maculatus. Next base: position 7,280,888 of record CM023608.1, read on the forward strand.
AAATTGTAATATACTGTTTTTGACAACATTTACTTTTTAACTGGATTAATTTTTAGTGTCACAAAAGTTAGCTGTTGTTTGTTATGTCCAAGATTATGAAGTTAATCTGAACTAACAAGAGGGTTCAGCAGTTCAAGATTATTTATTAGATGGGCCTATTCTAACAATTTTGTATTTTTTTAAATGTAGTTGTACACACTGTATTTATATAGTGTAGTATGAATTTAAGGAATGACTGAAGTCGTGGGTAATTGATGGAATGTACCCAGAAACACATGTGTAGTGAAATATATACCATTAACACAACCTTAAAAAGATCAAAAACATAAAATGAAGAAATAAATCAAATGTCTCTGACAATTTCTATTTTTACTCTATTGTATCACACAATTGTTATGAACTACACTCCTGAAGATTCTCGCCTTGATTCAAAGCAACTAAAGTTTCTCAGTGTCTTTTACGATGCCTTTTACGTTGATGGTTTGTACTCAATAAGGATAGTTTAATGGATTTGGTAGATTTGGTTGATGAGAGTCTACTTCAGTGGTTGCACCTTGACCTACGGAGTTAGGAATAATTGTACTTGGATACTTTTTTTAGTTCTTACTGAAATGAAATGAGTTACTTGGTGATAAAAATTGGCTTGTAATAAAAGCGTCACAGTACCTTTTTCAGTCAAAACTTGCTAACATTCAGACATTTAAGAGTTGACAACTTGTCTAATCAGTCTCTCATCAATATCTGATTTGTTTTAGGATTGTTTTTCCCTGATCAATCAGCAGCAGGTGTTTGTTACATCTGACTTTATGTTCAGTTGACGTAACAGTTTCTGCTAGTCCAGCTGCTGGTCCAGCTGTGTCCATCTTGCCCATTCTCACTGCCATTCACATTTATGTTTCTGTTTTTCATTTCAGAGATATGCGGCTTGAAATGTTTGGAATTAGAGGATTTTCTCAGTTATAAGAATTTTGTGGTTTGAAAATTAAAATTAATTCTGCTAAATCCCACCCAGTTATGATGATGTTCACATGACTGTTTTGAGTTGAATGAGGATTAAATGAAGGCAGATCTAGCTGATTCAGTTCTTTTTTTATATTTTAGAAGTTGATGGGCATTGTTCGTTTGCAAGAAGGCAAGATTATTCAGCCGACTGTCAAATAACAGAACTGTGCACCCTGCAGAAGAGTCATCATGACCCTTGCTGTTCCAACCCCCACCAGCTCTTGTTTTGCTATTATCTCTATAGAAGTGATAGCTTGGGAACAAAAAGCTAATAAAACTTGTCCGTGTTTACGTTTCCCCACATTTACTCGATCCTGTTAAACACACTTCTGTACGTCACCGGTTCATATTTCAGACACAGGGTACTCTATAAGCAGATTAAGCACTGGCCAAAGCAGAGGAATGTAAATAGAGAAGGTAACTCGACCCGAGCGTTCATCCGCCACTGAATGTGTTGATGAAGATGCAGGCCTGCTTTTGTAAATGAAGCTCAAATATGTATGTGACAATTTGATGCCATTTGAGGCGTCCTGTGCTGTATGAAGAGAATACACAAATGTTATTTTAAGAGTAAACACTCCGTGTAGGTCAGACAGCCTATTAGCAGAGAATGTGTCAACCTCTGATTTTCTGACGGTCAAAAGCCAGTCAGGATGGAGCCGACTTTGTTTTTGTACTCACAATATGACAGTTATGGAAATGAACTCACCACAGTCATCAGCGTAACTAATGACTCTCCTGTTGTGTGTAATTTTTACTGTCTTTTGTGTGTCAGAATTCCCTTTAGTGTCCACAGCAAGACATGTTCCAAGAATTGACCAATAGCAATACAATTCAGTTTTTTTTTTTCTGGTTCAGCTAAATAAAGTTTATGCACAGCTCCTCTTTCCCCTCCCCCTGCTGCTGTGTTCGCTTGACATGAAATCTCTGTGATACACTTCAGGTTGTGTCATTCACCCATCATCCGTGGTGATTACTGCAGCGTAGCAGGGGATCAGGTCAAATACCTGTAGTTAGATGCAGACAAGTAATATGGGTTCATTATTTTGGAGAGATTAAAGAAATAAGTTAAAATGCTGTAAATCATTCCTGTCAAATTATTGCACCATATTGCCTCACCCTAAAATCATCATATCGGAAGAAGAAGGCTTTAAATTGAAATGCCGTCCCAAAATACACATTTCTGGGAATAACATAACAACAACACACTTGAATCATGTCACACAGCACTCACCATTAACCAAGGAGTTTAGTTATTTTTCCCACTGCATCAGGACTCTTCAGTTGCACATATGCCCAAAGATCTACTGTTTGATCTCTAATGTAACTCAAACTTAGATCTGATTCAAACCTAGGTGTGCAGAGCATGTTGTTTAATAGACAAATGCATTTTTTCCGTAGATAAATTTGTTTGCATGTAGTTTTTATGCACATTTTGTCCATGTGCCATACGTGTGGAGATTTGTGTGTCCGTGTGTTTGTCACTTTTCCCACATTCTTTGCACGTGAACAAGACCTAACTTTAAATTTTATGGATTATTTATTCAGCGGCACGGTTGCTCAGTGAGTAGCGCTGTCGCCTCACAACACAGTGGTTCCGGGTTTGACTCCCCCTCTGTGCAGAGTTCGCTTGCTCTCCCCATGTCTGCGTGGGTTCTCTCCGGGTTCTCCGGCTTCCTCCCACCTCCAAAAGCATGCGCTTCAGGTTGATTGGCCGGTCTCGAATTGCCCGTAGGAGTGAGTGTGTGTGTGAGTGTGGTTGTCTGTCCTTGTGTGTGGCTCTGCGGTGCATTGGCGTCGTGCCCGGAGTGTCCCCTGCCTCACGCGCTATGCCAGCTGAGATAGGCTCAAACTCCCCGTGACCCACTACGGCGGATGAAGCAGCAGAAAATGAATGACTGAATGGATCATTTATTTCAGGACACCTCTCCCTGTGTCTAAAACATGAATTCTTTCACTTATCTCTCATGTTTTGGGACTAACATACAGTATTTGGCCAGGTCACCATTGTCAATGAGAACTGATTCTCAACTGACTAAATAAAGGTTAGTAAATAAAGTATCTTTCTACAGTGTTTATTTTGGAAATGCGTGGGAGGAGAGGAATAGGGAGTGAGGATAGATAGAGGTGGACATGAACAGGACAGGCGACTCATGATCAGATTATCACAGATGCAGCCTAGTGAGGATTCAGCTGTTTCAGAAGAAAGGTGCTACTAATAATGCAGACCAGCTCATGCATATTTGTAATGTAGTACAGGTGTCACCTAAAGACACCTAAAAGTTTTTGCATTCAGAAAGTTGCATATGCAGCCATAAAGCAAAGACCAGAGACTGCACAGGTGCAATTTGTAATGCCCAGCAGAGTTGTGTGTGGTTGTGTGTATTACAGGGGCCTGTACACACTAGTATGCATGCGTGTGATTGACTGACTAACAAAAACTAGAGTGTGCATTCTTAATTTCCCTTCGGGGATTATAACAGTGTATTAAAATTTAAAAAATTAAAACAGTGACCTAGCCTGTCTGGCTTTATTTAATTATTTTTTTAACAATATGCAGTGCTTGAGCTGCAGTGATGGCCCACATTTTCCAGGATACAATGTTGGTCTTATCTCATTTTTTCTTATATGTATTGTAAATAATTTGCTTAACTTTTTTTTGTTGTTGGTAACTTTGTCCTATTTATTGAAATATAATAGGCCAGTAGCGTAATAACTGGTCAATAACGTAATAAAAGTCCTTTGGCAAGTAAAGGAATAATTTATTCTTTTATTGGCTGGTTAGTGTGTTATTGGTCTGGTAAAAAAAAAAAAAACCATAACCGTGAGGCAAATTTTGCTTGAAAGATTGGTTTCCTCTTGTTTCTCCATGTGCGAACAAGCTACCACTCAAACTATGAAGAATATGAAAAGCCTAGGGAGTCCTCTATCTGCAGGTGACTGAACAGGGCAGGTCCAGCACAAAAACACGTTCTGCAAACTTTAGTGGAATCATCCAGCAAACAGTGTCTTATAATAAGAAAGCAACAACAGGTGACAGAAGATAAGAGATATAATTCCTACTTGAATGCTTCAGTTTTTTACCAGATAAATAATACTCTTTTTCTTCAGTGTGTGTTGATATAATTGTGAACACCGTTGATGTCCTATTAATAAAAGTGAATTTTTAAATATATTTTGAAAGACTTAGGTTTTGACAAAATACCAGGAAATATTGAGTTATATTTTTTGTTGATACAGCACACCATATATGAGACTACTCTGGCTCCATTGTGGAGTTGTTGCCTAAGGTTATCCCTGGAGCTTGTGTCTGTATAGCTCTTGTATTCTTGAGCTTCTGTCTCCTTCCTTAGCGTCTGAGGACCAGAGACGTTCGTGTTCAATTTGCACCGCTCACGTACAAAGACGCTGAGTGTTTGTGACCAAGGTCCCTCTCTACAAAGAGGCATTGTCAGTGGGTAGTGGAGGCAGTCTGTGTGGCTTAAAGCAGAAGTGGTGGCTCATTGAAGAGCAGCATCACACTGAGGTATGGCTGTCTCTACTGGTCACCTCAACTCATGTCTTGAAGGAGTCAAGAACCACGAGTGTCTGTCCTTCAGAAGTTCTGGTCCTAGCATTTGTCTTATATACACATTGTGCGGTAAACGTTGAGTGTTACAGAGGACTGTTGAAGTTGAGATTATAGAATCTGTAGTTGCTCCTCCAATGAGACAATGTCCATCACTAATTACTTTAATTGGTTCCCTCACCACTGAGCTGCTAAAACACTGAGACTTACACAGCACCAATTTGTCCTGGATCAGAATGGGCAATAACAAAGACTAAATTTATGAGACATGGAAAAACGTAAGATGCTTTTAGCTGTATAGGTTAGATTAATTAGCATTTATGTCACACACAATATGGGAAAATGAAAATATATAATTTCCTTGAGCAACAGCATGCTCTATATTTACACAAACATAGGTTGTTGCCTGACTCTGACTCTGTCAAATGGGCATTTAGAGCAAAACAAAAGTATGATCTTGCTTACAGACTGATTATTGACAGTCAAACAACAACCTGACTCCGACTGTCAATAATCAAGGCAGCGTCATCATCACCTCCAGAACTGTCAGTACTTTGCTTCACCACCACTGTGGACTGTATTTTGGGTTGTACGTCATGCTTTAGTCACATCCCATACTCTCGGAGTAGATTTGCTCTCTGGCAGGGATTGTTTTCTGATGGGATTACTGTTGTGTGCAGTCTAACCATGTGCATGTTTTTTATGTATGTGGGTTTTGAGACTAATTGTATGCCACATGTAAAAAATATAATCTAAGTTTATTCATATTTGGACTATTCTGAAGTGGTCTTCTATGAGTCCTGATCTAAATTCTATTGGCCATCTGTGGAAGAAGCTGATACATGCCATCCGAAGAAGTCACCCTTCAAAGCTGAGACAACTGGAGCAGTCGACTCATGAGGAGTGGGCCAAAATATCTGTTGACAGTTGCAGAAGTCTCATGGATAGTTCCACAAAACATTCGATTGCAACGATTGTCTGAAAAGGTTAATTAATTAAGGTATTAAGTAGGGCTGTCACGCGTTAATTAGATTAATTAATTACGCTGCAAATTAACACGCTATAAAAATTAACGCAATTAATCGTGAGTGGCAAGTCAATGTGCAAGCATTTTAAATTTGGCCCAGTTGAGGGACCCGTAGGCTGCAGTGACGTCACTTTGTACCTGCGCCACTAGTCAAAAGCAGAGTGATTGACAACAGAGATGGACGCAACACAAAGCGAGGCAAGCCCACTCGGACCTTTGGGCGGAAAGTTTATTTATAAAAAGAACAAAGACGGGACTATCAACAAAAATGCGGTGATTCTGCGCTGCCAATCTGCGCTGTAGACGCCTCCGTCAGTCTGTTCCAGTGCAGCTGTGGCTACACACGTAGCTTACCATCACCAAGTATGAATGAGGAGTGAACGAATAATGGATCCGATGTAAAGCGTCTTTGAGTGTCCAGAAAAGCGCTATATAAATCTAATCCATTATTATTATTAGTATTATTATTGTTATTGTTATTGTTGTTGTTGTTGTTTGTACCTTTTGTAAAAGAGAATTTTTGTATCACTGAAGCAGCTCCAGCCTAACGTATCATTTAAATGCAAAACATGTCAAGGACACAGAGTTGAACGTTAGCTTACCCTTTTAAAGGAAAAGCCTGTTGGCATCTTGCTATTTAGTTGCCTTATTTAGAGGCATGTTATACGATTAATTTTGAATTGCTGTATTGAGTCAGCTGTTGTATTCATTTTGATTGAGAGGCTGCTTATGTGCCTATTTGAGACTCAGACTTATTTTATTTCTGAATTTTATTTTATTTTTTTAACTGTATTTGTATTGCATTTTTGAGAAATGCACCTGGCCTAATTGGTTTGCTGATGTGCTTGACCTTTTTCTTTTGAATTTCATTTATAAAACACATTTAACCGATAAAAATGTGGATTTCAAATCTTCTCGTCTTGGTGTATTCTATTGATTAGTCATGCACTACAATTTTGTAATGTACTAGTATGATATTAAAATGTGATTAATTAGATTAATTAATTACAAATCCTGTAATTAATTAGATCAATTTTTTTAATCGCCTGACAGCACCAGTATTAAGTGAAGAGAACCATCATTTTTGTCTGGGCCTGTTACATTAGTTTGTTTTTCAAAATTATTTTGTTGAACCACAATTCAAAAGCAGAGTCTGATTTTCATGGTTTAATTTTCAGTAAATTCTTATTTATTATTGCTTGCTTTTGTCAGTGTAAAGTTGTTTCAGTGACAATTGTTTGTTTTTGTTTTTTTTATTAAGAAAGGGGTACAAACAATTTTGTCCACATTCGTGGTCTTGCCTTTGTCCACATCTGACTTTGTGCACTGGGATTCTTTCACCCTAAAACAGGACTGGAACTAACACAGGTACACAATATCAGCACCATATAACATTGCTCCCATGTTCATATTGAATTGATTACAATATTTAGTGATACATACTTCAGCATGGGGTTCACTAATCCTGTTGCCAGGTCACAGCATCGGACTCTTCTTCCTTACATGTTGGCTCGGCTGCAGGACCTGCATCTCTGAGTGTAACTGAAGGGGTCTGTTGAGGTAAGCAGTGAAACCTGAGCAGAGAGTTTCCTGCAGCCGTCAGCTCTATCTTCTCGTATTTCAGCTAATCATTCAACCTTATTTCACAGACACTGTGATCCTGTAGTCAACTTCTCCTGCACTGCAGCACTCAGAAAATAGTCTAATTTTATGACCCTGATGGTCACAGAAGATCCAATCCAATCTGAAACAGCCATCTCTGTGACTTTGCCTGGTGAAATAAATACTTCACCATCCAGGGTACTGTCTTTTTTCATGAGGGTCTCTGAGGAGGTCTCGTCTCTTGAGCTGTTTGATGTACTCTGAAAACAGAAACCCTGCAGTACTCTGGATGTTTGCATAGCAGGAGCTGACAGTTGCCTGCCTGTGCCAGAGCTGGGAAACCGCTTAAAGGCTTCTATTACAGGCCATCAGCTCAGTGTTACATTTATCTTTTGGACAGGGTGAGGAATCCTCGATGTCCAGACAGTTACTAAAACACACACAACTAAATCCTGTAAAGTGTTGTCAACTGTTTACTCACTGTTTTTAGTTGCATTAGTTACTACGAAAAGTACATTTCCATAAAAATGGGTTCTGAATTATTTAGTAGCCATAAACCATGTTTTTGTCTTTTGGACCACAAAAGTTGACTAGAGTTTCCATGTCTTAGAAATGAGGCTGCAGTGGCACCTAAAATGGTGCAGAACTGATGTGTGTGTGGATTCTGGTACATTCTGACTGTGTCAATACAACAAATACAAAACCGAACTTGGTCAGTTTATGTCAGACGAACTTGGTCAGTCTATGTCAGACTGCAGTATGAGTACCTGGATGGAACACTCAGAACACCCCAGTAGTTAAGTGTGCACTAATGGACAATTCTCATATTCAGTTGTGTAGCAGAAAGGGGAGGGGCTTAGAACGCTATGACCACTGATGAGCTCTTTATCAAGGCTCTGTTAGTGCAGGATATACAGTTTATCAAAGCAATGTGTTCCAAGAGTGAAAAAATGGGCGAGTGTACAGCTTTTAGCGAGTCTGACAATGGCCAAATAGTCATGGGCCAATAAGATGGGCAAGGGCAAGTGTCCCTCTGGCCCCACCTGTGGCCACACTCATTGCTCCCCCATTGCAGTAATTATAATAATAAGAAATAATGAATAAAAATTAGACACAATTCATACAGTTTACTGTTCAGGTCTATGCTGACCTGATACAGGTGAAACATTTTGGAGTTTTGTGATGTGATTCTATTTGTAAGATATTAAGTCACTTAAATAATACTAAGTCCCCAAACTGTGTACAGTGCCTTGCGAAAGTATTGCCCACCCTTTTTGACATTTTGCCACATTTCAGGCTTCAGTAGGATGTGCAAATGTGAGACCAAATGACACACAGGTGCACTCTGTCATTGATGTCATTTAGGTCAACATTGGATCATTCAGAAGTCATCATGGAACTTCTGGAGTTGTTTAGCTGAGCTGAGAGAACAGGGGGCCAATATTTTTGCACATCCTACTTTTCAGTTTTTTATTTTTAAACACAATATAAAATGTTGAATAAATTTGGTTCCACTTCACGATTATGTCTCACATGTTGTTGATTCTTCAAAAATATTTTCAGTTTGTTATCTTTAAGTTTGAAGCCTAAAATGTGGCAAAATGTCAACGAGGTTTTGGGGGGCCAATACTTCCGCAAGGCACTGTGCATTTGCAGTTTGGGGAAACTGGATGGTAAAGAAAAGTGTCCAAGTCCAATAAAGCATTTGAACAAGTTAACATTTTCTCCAATAGAAGGCTTGTTACCAATGAAGTGGGATATGTAATAAAGGCTTAATATCTGCTCAGTACACATGATGCTTTGATGCATAATACCTGGACTGTGATATAAGAAGAGTAACATTTTAATTTCTGTGATGTTACCATGCCTGGTCATTTCATATTACACCTCTTGAGCTCCATTTAGTCACGACAGATTGGTGAGCTTATTCTAGCTGTCATTTTTGTAATACCGCTGAGGACAGACAGGACTGCCTGATTGTTTCCTGCCCAGGAGTGAGTCTCTGCAGCAGGCAGCGTTTCACCTCAATATCTCCCTGGCATACCTTTAAGTGCTGTTTGGCTCGTGGAGGACGAGTACAGCTTGTTTTGAGGCTTGCTGAAAAGGACTCACAGAGAAGCAGAGCTCTTTGCCAGCAGAATTTCACAGAATTCACACAAGTACTTCTGCTCTGACAGCATGAAAAGACGGTCTTCAAATCCTCTTTGTGCTGGAACATTCAACCAGCTCCCCCAGGTGAAGGACAGATCTCCTACACAAGTCTGGATAAGGATATTTAAGTTTTCCAGGGAAAATCATACTGTTTTTAGACTCCGGAATGGACTTTTATATTGTATGATGTCCTCTCATGCAAAAACTGCATGAATATAACAAATTCAAATTAGAAAATGTCCATTTACGGTAGTTTTCTTCCATTGACATTTTTATAGAAATTGTCTTTTTAAAATTTTTTACTTGACTGTTTGATATAATGTGGATACAGCCTTATTTTATTAGTCAGGGCTGGAAGGTTTCTGGTCTTGCTGCTGCACTGTCCAAGCTTAAACCATTTCTCTCATTTCACTTAACATTCTGTTCAATTTAGCTTTTGTCTCAGGCATTGGTTATTCAACCCATGACATTAGTAAATTTACTTGTTGCAGAACACAGCACTCAAGTTAAATCTGGAGAGCAGAAATGTTTGTTTCTTTTGGGGGGAAAAATGATTAGTGAGTCTTTTATGCAAGCTAACGCGCTACGAGCCAGATGGAGAGGATGTGTGTTGATACGGTTTGTTAAACGATCTCTCGTGTTTTACTGTTGGTAGCAGTGATGTTGTGGAGCAGTACGTGAGCTGTGAGTGCGATGAGGTGGAGTCCAGGAAGAATACTGTGCATCCAGACCTTCACTAATGAAAACCATTAGCGGTCTGTGCTGCTTCAGATGAGATGCTCTTACATTCTCACCTGTGCTCACTGGAGTCAAGGAATTACATCATGACTGAAGTTTCCAGGGCTTGGCTGAGATGAAAGTATGGTTCTGTAAAGATACAGACCCACACTGAACACATAAACAAGACAAAAATGCTTGTTCTTTTTCTCCTCCTCTGAAAATATTGAAAAACAATCTTGATTTTGCTTCCTCTTGCTTTTGAGTGAACTGCACGATTGCTCTCATGCAATCAGATTACACAGTAATAATCATATAAAATGTGATATTCAGTTTCTGAAAAAGTGCAAAATATTGATTTTAATGCAGATAATGGTCATCAGCTGTAAACTATGTGATCAAATCACTATGATTTTGATGTTATCTGATAACTATAAATGCATTTTCTCAGCATCAACTTTGTTGTGTGCTGGAACATCTGTGTTTAAATGTAAAATCTTGATTATTGACAACATTAGGGGCAGCAGTGGCTCAGTGGTAAAGCGGGCGGTAGAGCAGGTCGTCCTATGATTCAAGATCAGTGGTTCGATTCCCGCTCCCGCCCAAAAAATACCCGGAGGTGAGCTGACAGTGGGAGGTGTCAGCTCACCTCCAGAGCACTGCCGAGGCACCCTTGAGCAAGGTGCTGTCCCCTTTACAAATTGCTCATTTGAGGCGCACCAAGAAGGAGCTGCCTGCCACTCTACCTCCCTTGCGTGCTTACAGGCCCCCTTGTGTGTGGTTGTGTGTATTACAGGGGCCTGTACACACTAATATGCATGCGTGTGATTGAGACTAACAAAAACTAGAGTGTGTGTTCTTAATTTCCCTTCGGGGATTATAACAGTGTATAAAATTTAAAAAAAATTAAAATTAAAAAAGATTAGAGACAACAGAGTTAGTTTCTCAACGTTTCTGTCACACATCTCAGATAGAAAGGTTTTTCTTATTTTACATCTAAAATACAAGATTGGTGTTTTCAAATCACACTCGAGACGTGATGCAGAGGATTCAAGGCACTACACAAAGCTGATTTTCAAATTCTTCCTGGTTAGTGTGGATGTGGACTTGAAGAAACCTCACACTAGACTTTATAAGCAGGAAAACCTGCTGCCTAGGTGTGGATTTGTTATTTATACAGCTCCGCTATTCCACCTTTTGAAATTCAGAGAACTGTTGCTGTTTGAAGACACAGTGAAGCACCGCCTGTATTTCTTTAATGTGTTCTGATTGCTGCTGAAGAAAGGTTGAAGTAGGAATATGAGCAACAAACAAGTAGATTTTGACTCATTCTTCCATCAGACGACACAAAAACAACACTGATGTTGAACCCTGGGTGTTTATGGAAAAGCATTGTTGCACGTAATGCAGCTAATTGCATTCAGTAGACAACCAGCTTGTTTCATTGGAAGGGATTTAAGAGTATAACTGTTCAAAGGTTGTTTTTACTGTAAGTTGTTGCAGCTTACATGTTTGTTTTACAACACATTTGATCTTACAGTTAAATATGTCCTTATTTTTCAGTGGCTGAAGCTTCTGAACCATATGGATTCTTTGTTTCAGAATATTTTCCACTTTTGACTTGTCTCCATTTGTCTCTGCTTTCAAATACTAAATAAAACCGAATCCACAGGTCAACTCTGGTCAACACTGTTCTTTAGTGGCAGCATGGTTGGTGCGCATTGAAGACAGAATATTAAACACTCAGAGTCCCTGAATAAAAGGTAGCCTGAGGTAAAGGTTTTGACTTACTGTTATTTATCATTTTTTTATTGTTAGGTGTGTGTCCTAGGCCTCAGTCCTCAGCAATAAGAGGTTTGACTTTGTGGACCCATGTTGATATGAATACTTCTGGTCTAACAGTAGCAGTTCAGTTTGGAAGGAGTTAATGTTCAACCTCTGGAGGGACCTCGATTGAGGTTGTGATGTCTCCATTGTATGTGACTTGAAAGGATTTGTAGCACAGTCCTCTGAGGCGGGTATGTAGAAATTCATGATATATTTCACAGATGAATTATCAGTTTGGATATTTTTTAGACAGCATTAGATTGGAATTTGTTATAAATGTTCTGTAGGTACTCAGAGAAGAGGGAACATAGCTCAATAGTGGCTGGTGAGGGTGGCTGGTTCGAAACCCACATGGACCCAAAAGTTTGGAGTGTGGACTGACAGTTGGAGAGGTGCCAGTTCACCTCCCGAGAGCTGACGGTGCAAGGCACCGTTCCCCAGTAAGTTGCTCTTTGAGGTGCAACACAATGTAGCTGCCCGCTGCTTTAACATCACCCTCTCCATATTTGCCCCACAGGCCTCTTCCGTGTGTGTGTATGTGTGCATGGGCCGTCATATACATATATAAGTGTGTGTAAAAATAGAGAAAAAAAGATTTTTTTCTTCATCTTATTCTTCATGTTGTCATTTTTGTTCTTGTTTTTCTTGTTCTTCTTGTTCTTCTTAATCTTGCCCTCCTCCCTCTCCTTTTCTTTCACCTCCTCAACTTCCTCCTCCGTCTTCTTCGTCTTTGTCTTGTTTTGTCTTGTCTTGTATCTATAAAAACATCTGTATTTGTTGAATTATGGATGCTATATTTGACCTCTCACTGAATTTTTTGTTTTTGTGAGGAACAATACTGTTGCCAATTAAAATATAATTGTACATGGAAAAATATTTTTGTCTTAGATGGTATACAACAGATTTTGTGTTTATCCATACAAGGTGTTGAAATTTTTACAGAGATAGTGGGAACTATTCACTACCCAAAAAGGACTTTATAAAAGCCTCCCTTCTTCTTCTTCTTTTCCTTTTGGCTTTTCCCTTCAGGGGTCGCCACAGCGAATCAACCGCCTCCATCTAACCCTGTCTTCTGCATCCTCTTCTCTCACACCAACTACCTTCATGTCCTCTTTCACTACATCCATAAACCTCCTCTTTGGTCTTCCTCTAGGCCTCCTGCCTGGCAGTTCAAAACTCAGCATCCTTCTACCAATATATTCACTATCTCTCCTCTGGACATGTCCAAACCATCTCAGTCTGGCCTCTCTGACTTTATCTCCAAAACCTCTAACATGTGCTGTCCCTCTGATGTACTCATTCCTGATCCTATCCTTCCTGGTCACTCCCAGAGAGAACCTCAGCATCTTCATCTCTGCTACCTCCAGCTCTGCCTCCTGTCTTTTCCTCAGTGACACTGTCTCTAGACCAAACAACATCGCTGGTCTCACCACAGTTTTGTACACCTTTCCTTTCATTTTAGCTGAAACTCTTCTATCACACATCACACCTGACACTTTTCTCCACCCATTCCATCCTGCCTGGACACGCTTCTTCACCTCTTTTCCCCACTCTCCATTGCTCTGGACTGTTGACCCCAAGTACTTAAAATCCTCCACCTTCTTGATCTCTTCTCCCTGTAACCTCACTCTTCCACTTGGGTCCCTCTCATTCACACACATGTACTCTGTCTTACTGCGGCTAACCTTCATCCCTCTCCTTTCCAGGACAAACCTCCACCTCTCTAGCTTCTCCTCCACCTCTTCCCTACTCTCACTGCAGATCACAATGTCATCTGCAAACATCATAGTCCATGGAGATTCCTGTCTAACCTCGTCTGTCAGCCTGTCCATCACCATAGCGAACAAGAAGGGGCTCAGAGCTGATCCCTGATGCAGTCCCACCTCCACCTTGAACTCCTCTGTCACACCTACAGCACACCTCACCACTGTCTTACAGTCCTCATACATGTCCTGCACCGCTCTAACATACTTCTCTGCCACTCCAGACTTCCTCATACAATACCACAGTTCCTCTCTGGGCACCCTGTCATAAGCTTTCTCCAGATCTACAAAAACACAATGCAGCTCCCTCTGGCCTTCTCTGTACTTCTCTATCAACATCCTCAAAGCAAATACTGCATCTGTAGTACTCTTTTTTGGCATGAAACCATACTGCTGCTCACAAATGCTCACTTCTGCCCTTAGTCTAGCTTCCACTACTCTTTCCCATAACTTCATTGTATGGCTCATCAGCTTTATTCCTCTGTAGTTGCCACAACTCTGCACATCTCCCTTGTTCTTAAAAATGGGCACCAGCACACTTCTCCTCCACTCCTCAGGCATCTTCTCACTATCTAAGATCCTGTTGAACAACCCAGTCAGAAACTCTACTGCCACCTCTCCTAGACACTTCCAAACCTCTACAGGTATATCATCAGGACCGACTGCCTTTCCACTCTTCATCCTCTTCAGTGCTCTCCTCACTTCATCCTGGCTAATCTTTGCTACATCCTGGTCCACAACAGTCACCTCTTCTAGTCTTTGTTCTCTCTCATTTTCCACGTTCATCAACTCCTCAAAGTACTCTTTCCATCTTCCCATCACACTGCTGGCACCTGTCAATAGACTTCCATCCCTATCCTTAATCACCCTAATCTGCTGCACGTCCTTCCCATCTCTATCTCTCTGTCTTGCCAGCCTGTATAGATCAGTCTCTCCCTCCTTACTGTCCAATCTAGCATACAAGTCATCATAAGCTTCTTGTTTGGCCTTTGCTACCTCTACCTTCACCTTACGCTGTATCTCCCTGTACTCCTGTCTACTCTCCTCAGTCCTCTCAGTGTCCCACTTCTTCTTAGCTAACCTCTTTCTTTGTATACACTCCTGTACCTCCTCATTCCACCACCAAGTCTCCTTATCTACTTTCCTTCCAGATGACACACCAAATACTCTCCTACCTGTCTCCCTGATCACATTAGCTGTAGTTGTCCAGTCATCTGGAAGCACCTCCTGACCACCCAGAGCCTGTCTTAACTCCTTCCTAAAGGTCATGCAACACTCTTCCTTTTTTAGCTTCCACCATTTCGTCTTCTGCTCTGTCTTTGTCCTCTTCATCTTCCTCACCACCAGAGTCATCCTACACACCACCATCCTATGCTGTTTGGCTACACTCTCGCCTACCACTACTTTGCAGTCACTGATCTCCTTCAGGTTACATCGTCTACACAAGATGTAGTCTACCTGTGTGCTCCTACCACCACTCTTATAGGTCACCCTATGTTCCTGCCTCTTCTGGAAGAAAGTATTCACTACAGCCATTTCCATCCTTTTTGCAAAGTCAACTACCATCTGTCCTTCTGCGTTCCTCTCCTGGATACCAAACCTGCCTATCACTTCCTCATCACCTCTGTTACCTGCACCAACATGTCCATTGAAGTCTGCACCGATGACAACTCTCTCACTTCTAGGTATGCTCTGCATCACTTCATCAAAGTCCAACCAGAATTTCTCCTTCTCCTCCAGCTCACATCCTACCTGTGGGGCATACCCACTAACAACATTGAACATCACACCTTCTATTTCTAGCTTCAGACTCATCACTCTATCCGACACTCTTTTTACCTCCAGGACATTCCTAACAAACTCCTCCTTCAAGATAACTCCTACTCCATTTCTCTTTCTATCTACACCATGATAGAACAACTTGAACCCTGCTCCTAAACTTCTAGCCTTGCTACCTTTCCACCTGGTCTCCTGGACACACAGTATGTCTACCTTCCTCCTCTGCATCATGTCGACCAACTCTCTACCTTTTCCTGTCATAGTTCCAACATTCAACGTCCCTACTCTTAGTCCTATACTCTTGGCGCTCCTCTTCTGTTTCTTCGTGCGAACGCACTTTCCTCCTCTCCTTCTTCGACCAACAGTAATCCAATTTCCACCGGCGCCCTGTAGGTCAACAGCGCCGATGGCGGTCGTTGTTAACCCGGGCCTCGACCGATCCGGTATGGAAGTCATATGTTTGATTCGCATCTTTGATTTGGCAAAAGTTTTACGCCGGATGCCCTTCCTGACGCAACCCTCTGTATTTATCCGGGCTTGGGACCGGCACAATAAGACACTGGCTTGTGCCCTCTTGCGGCTACATTTATAAAAGCCTCCCTGTTGTGTCTATTTAAAAAAACAAAACAATGAGGTCAAGGGTTTTTGCTCTCCACTTGACAAACACAAAAGCCAGAGCAGCTGCCTACCTATATAAATGTCAAAATGCTTCATAAAATTAACATGTCAGCCTGTAGTGATGGTACAGGCTGTGGTAGCCAGATTGTGGTAGCCAGTGAAACTACTTGGTAGGTTACCAGTACATCTTTATGCCTTTTGGGGTGGCTTTCAGAGCTCAGTTCTCAGCTTTATTTTCTGCATCAAGTGTTATGGTAGCAGGTCTGATAGGTTCCTGCGAGGTGAAAAGTCTCTGCTGTGATAACTCTCTCTTTTCAAGGTGAATAGATTTGCTGAATTGGCCTCAGCCCATGAAATCTGCCTTTACAGATGCCCAGTGCAACTCTGTTGGATATTATAATTGGCTCACACTGGGACTTCATTAACACAGAACTGCTAGACAAGTCTGGAGAAGAAACTTTATTCTGTCAAATACGTGAAAATTAATAAAAACAGAGTTGATACTGTGGATTTTACTTCCCAAAAAGTTCATCAAAAGTAATCAGCAAAAGTGATATCAAAATACTTTTCTGTCATTTTCCAAAAATCTTTGTTTTACTAAATCACTGCTGACCAGGGGATGTAACTCGTTTCGCTACTCCTCGGGTATTCAGCTTCTATCATTTACTTTTGCATTTCATTTAAAGTTTTAGTAAAAGTAGATGAACTGAAACCAATCATAAGGATGTGTGATAAGATGTTTCCATCAAAACCTTACCCATTCCAGCTATGTACTTTCTATGTTTTTTTTCACCACAGGAACTTTTGTCATTTTGGGGAGATTTTGAAAAACCTTTGAGCATTTCCACCAAAATTATACAGAGGGAAATTTTTTGTCAACCCCAAACTTTCCCTCAAAAAACCTGCCGACTAATGGAGGGTAAGACTTATCAGATTACCTGGAATTCTTGAGGGCTGTTGAACTCTGATTGGTGTAATACACTTGCAGCATTACGCACTGTAGGAATTGGGTCTTCCACCAATCCATTGCTCTGTTGTGTTTGAAGATACAGGGAAAAAGTTTTGCAAGTCATGGAGGTTTGGTGATGAAGGGTGCCCAATAGGCCAGTAGCAGTATGATGTAGAGTCACGTTTGGTGTGTTGTCAGCACAGCAGGGAAAAGTTTGGCACAGCTTGTTTATCATTGGAAATTAAACCATGAAACACCCCTGACCATAAGTGCAGCCATGTACACACAACTTCTTTATGTCAGTGCCTCTCCAGAGATCAGGGAGTATGATCCAAATAAAATTATGGGTTGTGGCTCCAGGCCTCAGTCAGAACGAGGAGATCAAACTACATTAGAAGAAGAGGGTGATGACTGTGTTTAAGAGTGAGGAGTCAGATGAGGAGGATGTAGCATAAGTAATGAAGCATCTGGTGTTCTGTTCAGGGACCCATGTCTGTCATGATCGTAGATGGTCTCAGTATTCATTCCTTAGTTTGTTTGCCCCCAATTCAGGACAAA
Organism: Antennarius maculatus; assembly: GCA_013358685.1. Classification (NCBI taxonomy): domain Eukaryota; kingdom Metazoa; phylum Chordata; class Actinopteri; order Lophiiformes; family Antennariidae; genus Antennarius; species Antennarius maculatus. The sequence goes on from CM023608.1 coordinate 7,298,449, forward strand.
AAAAAAAAGTGCTTCAGGTTAATTGGCTGGTCCCAAATTGTCCGTAGGTGTGAGTGTGTGCGTGCGTGTTTGCCTGAGTGTCTACATGTAGCTCCGCGGTTTACTAGTGTCACACCCGGGGTGTACCATGCCTCACGTCCCCAGTCTTCTGGGATAGGCTCCAGCACCCCGCAAGCCGCGACGGCGGATGAAGTGGGTTTGAAGAGGAATGAATGAACTCTTTTGTGTTTGTGTCAAAAACGTAACCAGCTCTTTAGTGAAATGGTGTGAACTCTTTGATGGGAAGGGGGGGGGGGGTTTCCACACAATATTCTGTTCATACCGTCATGATTAAAAAGTACATTAAATGCATATTTGTAAAACTTTCCAGGGCTGAGTTGCAGAAAATAACTAAAACTTTGCGGAACAAAGCCAAAACCATTTTACTAACACCAAGGGGATAATAAAGGTGATGGTACTGCAAGCAATGAAATGCAAGGCAATCGTCTTTTTTTTTACACTGGAATAATAAAGCAGGTCTGAAGGAGGCAGCAGTACTTCTCCCAGATTTCTGTTCTTTGTTATAATTTCCTGCCAGAATTCTTCCTTTGAGTCTTTGTCGATACAAAGATGGTTTTGTGGGAGAAAAGTAGTGACTGACGGTTATATTTCAGCTTCCTTACACTTCTGCCATCCTGAAATTCACACTTATGCTCAATTTTCTTATATTTCTTTAGAGAGGAACTTTTTAAATTGTTTGAGAAAGTTTTTTTACTGTCCTTTATTCCCTGGCTGATTCACCATTAAACCTTATAAGTGTTCCGGGGTTGATATTTTGTTCCCCTCTTGTTCATATGAGATATTACTAGGTTACTTTTTGTTCCAAGAGAACAGGTCTAGGTTTCTGACTGCCACGTGTTTTAACAGGTCATTATTACATTATTAGAGCTCACTTAACTGTAGCTCAAATCTCAAATGAGTGAGAGCTAACAAATATTGAGTCAATTTTTCTTATCCTTTGTCATCCCCCCCAAAAATTTTTTACAAAGTCCGCATGTCCTGGAAGATTTGCGAAAAATTCCTGCCAAATATTTTCCAAGTTTATTGAGTTTCAAAAAACTCACAACATCGTTGATACTAGGTTTTTACATCCTGGAAATGGCCTAACCGATCAGCTTTGTTTCTTCTGCATCACTTCCTTTACAGTTCAACCTGTGCATTTCTGTCTTGTGCCACTGGTGTGACTTTTACACATGTGCGTTCAGTAATTATGAGCTGCAACAGCAGAAGGTTCTGTTTAATCACCCATCTTATTCATCTACATAGCTTGTTTTCCCCTCTAAACTTTTACCCAAACCCACCGGCTCACTGTCTTTCTTTTTCTCCATCTCTGTTCTGTAGACTCATTTTTTTTCTGCAAGTCCTCTCCCCAAGAAATCACACAACACCCGTTATGAATATTTTTTCCACCTATGGTTCTTCTTTCACAACAGCAGACATCACGACTAGTACATTGAGGATGAATGAAATCCTCAATTCTACACATGCTTGATAGACAAAACAGCAAAAGTATGGTGCTGAATCTGAAGCTCACAGACACACACACACACACTGCTCTCAGTAGCAGCAGGGATGTGAGCATTGTGCTTACTTGGATGTTTTCAGGTCCACAGTGCTGCACTGATCCATTAATGCATTAATGAAGGCCTAATCCTCAGCTGAAAAAACAACTCAGAAGCTGCTGTTTCATAACAAAGCAGCTGTGTATCCTGATCCTACTGTGTGGACATCACCCAGCTGGGCTTTGTAAACCTGCTTTAGGGCCTGCCCAACCTTTACCTCTGTTGCAGATAACTGTCTGCTGGTAATGCTGTTGTAATGATCAGACACTACCCATTCTGTGGGAATGTCTGACACGACCCGCTCACTGGGCTGAGTAACCAGCCACAAGCATCGTGTTCAGATTTGTCCTCGTTTTGTCACATGGAGGCGTTTGCATATTATGAAAAGAATAGGATGAAATTAATCAGTTAACTTGCCTGGTTTAAAACCTTTCTGCATGATTAAAAAGATTACACCATGGATTTTGATGCACTTTTGACAGGGTTGGATTGAAATTCAATTCACGTCACGCTGGGCTAGCTGCATCTTCATCGAAGAGTAATCATGTCAAAATGTTTCAGACTTATTTCAGATCCTGATTCTGTTGTCATTTTGTTTGACCTTTTAAGTATCAAAGTAATCCAAGGGATTATGCATCTGTGTTCATTGTGCACAGAGGCATCGCCCCACAACCTCATTGTTTCAGATTTAAGTAACTGAACAGACACTCTGTATGTTGTTGAACATGTTTGTTCTGAGATGTTTCGAAAGATTCAAGAAGAAGAAAAGAACTTCACAAGGGAGGAATTTTTTTTTCCACTCTTACACTGAAATTGTGGGAGGCAGAACGCCAGGCAGCTCCAACCAGGTGCGCCCCAAATAAGAAGCTTGTAGGGGGGACGGCGCCTTGCTCGAGGACACCTCGGCAGTACTCGGGAGGTGTGAGCTCCCACTGTCAGCTCCCATTCCGAGCTGGCTGGGTGAGAGCGGGAATCAATCACCGAACTGAATTAGATATTACTTTTCACATTAAGTGGAACATCTTTCCATTTATCAGTTTTTATATGGAGTTAGCTTGTCTTCCTTGCCCTGGTGAGACCACAACAGTACATGCTAACACCGTACATTACAACTCTTAAATATTGTTCGATAAATCCAAGCACTGTCTATTTCAGAAAAATATGTAGTTATCATAAATAACTACTAACTTTCTATACAGGAAAAATACAGTATATTATGATGCATTACTCGTCTTCATAACCTTTCCATTAAGATGTGTGTATCACACAAGTGATAGAACATGCAGATACAAATTGAAGGTATGAAATGCTGGGGGTTCAGGATAGACAGCTCAGTTCTTTTTTTTTTACATTACGACTTTCTGGATTACTGTCCTCAGGATGTCACCTTTACCAGGATTAATAAAGTATATATCTATCTACTTTATTTTTCGTCTACGGCACCATATTTTCGGAGCTGTCACTCTAATTATCACCCTGGCGGGAATCCAAAACTGAGCTCACATCTTGTCTAAAAACAAATGTGCAGAAAATCAGCAGATCCAGGTCTGAGATGCAGCCTCTCTTACATCAGCCCCGTCGCTTGAAGAAACTTAGGACTAACGAGTGCTCATTAACAAAATAACTCATTTCCACACATCAGTTTTTCTCACTTTAACCAGACTTTTTTTTCTTTTAATGTAGAATTTACATCTTCCAGTAATTCTGAACTTCCATTTCCTTTTTTTCAGCTGTTAATTCAACACTTCTTTTTCTAAATCAGCTCTGGCTCCCTGAATCCTTCTTTTGAATGTTGTACTGCATTCTCATCATTAAAAAACAAAAAAAAGTCATTTTGGGTTCTTTGTATAGCATCTCGTGAAAAATTAAATTCCCATAATTTAGCTTCAGAAAGATGAATTTTATTCTTCCTTAGGTATTTACCCTGCTTCCTCTGAGCCGCTGCCCCGGATCAGGCTATAAAATTTGCTCAAGATGGCGGATTAGTACGGTATTTTCAAAGGTAAACACAGCCATGTCCCTTTGTCCCTAGATACATACCAACCTTCCGTGTGTGTGTGTGCGTGCGTGTGTGTGTGACGAAATTGCTGTGTGTTGTTTCATCTGTAGCAGCCCACCCCCCGCCAGCTGTGGCTCACTTATATAACTTTTGTAGTCACTTTTATTGACTCTGCAGCAGAGTCAGACATCCCTGTCTCAGCGAGGAGATCACTGAAAATGTGTGCAGCCGTAAAAAATATGTTCCTCGCCGGTGAGGAGTCGTAATGTTCAGGGTGAGGGTACTTGTACTGAAATACATTATGTTCTAGTCAGTGGTTTGCAGTGATGCTGTGAGCTCACATATATTAGGAGAAGGCAGGAGCGGGTGTGTCAGGTTAGTGGGTCAGGACTCACATGGTTCTTGAAATCTATTGGTTCCTAACTACCTTCACATCCTCCTCATCCTTCAACATGTAATTCAAAAGGAACTTGTCTAGAAAATAAAATCGGCAGTTTTTTAAACCATTGAACAATTGAAGGAGTGTTATAAAAGACATTACTCTGTCCTCTTGGAATTGGGATGGCAAGTAAACTGTTTAAGCAACCTGAAAAAATGTTTAATAGCTAAACAGTTAAATAATCTACCATGAACCACAGTGATAAGGGACGGTTCATCTTAGTACCTATCTCCACTCTGTTTTTTCTGTTTTTCTGGATCAGATGTCGGTCAGGGGATAGACACTGACCGTTAAATAAAGACAGATCCTCTATAGTCACCTCCTTAAAATCTAAAGCTGATCACCTACTGCAATGCAAAATGGTCTGAATGACAAAGATTGTAAGAAGGTATAATCAAGCAATCAATTAAGTTTTATTTATATAGCGCTTAATCATGGCAACAGACATTTCAAAGCGCTTTAACAGACAGAAAAACCCAACTGAACCATCCAGAGCAAGCATAAGCAACAGTGGTGGGGAAAAACTCCCTCAATGAGGAAGAAACTCCGAGCAGGACTCAGACTATTTTGGGTGGCCATCCGTCTTGACCGGTTGGGTGAAAAGAAATAAAAGGAAGATAAGGACAGGTTAAGAGAAAGAGAGACAGAGAGAGTGGCAGATAGACCAGATAGAGTCAGTGTCAATATGGTTATAGTTAGATGATTGTTGGGTTGTTGCCTTCAATACATGTTCCCCATCATGTTGTTGGCAAATTCTAGGCACAATTACAGCTGCATGGATGACTGTATGGCGGCATGGAGGAAGAAAGGAAGCAGGACTCCAGTCGATGGATACATGAGGGGTGTTACTTGTGGGCTTGGAGGACAAGGTCCACAGCGGATGGATGGATGTGGGGTGATACCGGTAGGCTTGGAGGTGCAGGTCCACAGAGGATGGTGGACTCTTTTCCTTGTGATGATATCCTCACGTGATTTGTCATCTACTTTGAACAACGCAGCATTCTGCCTCAGCAGGAATTATACAAACATTGAGAATGTAATTTGGTGTAATCTGCACACACAATGAAATAAGTTTTCCACTGGTGACATTCATAAAGACACATCCTCATGTATTGCCTTAATGTTTAATGCAAGGAAGCATCATGCCTATATTTACAACTCACTTTGTGCTTGTTGAAAAGACATTATTTGAAGGTTATTCTGTGTCGTCTGCCATAGAGGAGATCAACTAAGATTTTGAGTTAACGGGATGTCACCAAGTATTTTGACAGTGTTTTCCAGTTAGTGGTGAAGGAGTCTGTATTCTTTTTTTGTCAAATAAAATGTAAGTTGCAAAATCTTTGAATGGAGAGCTAGTTCTTTCTTTACTTATTTATTCATTGATTTTTTTCTTCTTTTTTTTTGTGTTTCATCCTGCCTGGTGCAAGCTCACAGGATTGCTGAGGGTATTATCCGAAGTCTTGCGTGAACATATAAGGCAGCTCATAAAAGTTCCCCTGCAGTGAAAACGATCTAAATAAACATAGCTCTCTGGAATGCCCTCCACGTGTTCATCTGAAAAATGAAGGGGGCAGGAGAGGCATGAGGGGGCATTAGGGAGAGAATACCCAAGGATGTGATGGTTTGGAGTGGCAGAACACAGCCATTTAGTTGATTTTCCTGTCCAGACTGCAGCAATGCAGCATGAGCGGTCACCTTACCCACATCATAATGAAGGCTCAATGAGTAATTTTTAAAAGAAATACACAACACAGAGAAGATAATGTACTTAACGATGATCATTAACATTGTGAATACCTTCCTGGAGTTTTTGTTGCTCAGCAATGCTGGTGATTGTTTGCGTTCCTCTACAGCCTGCTGGTTGTGCTGCCAGTTGCCTTCTGTCTGACGACAGGCTTTCTTCTCCTCTCCACAGCTCCTGCAAGTATTTGTTTCAAGTCATTGTGCAGACATATTCAGCAGAATGCAAATATCTCAAGATGTCAAATATCTCAGGAAGCTGAACTTGAATATAAAAAAAAACTGTAGAATCTGCTTTGTCATGCATTGAATCTTACTTGCCTGAGCAAACCTTAACTAAAACTAATACAGGCAGTCCTCAACTTACGAAAATTTGACTTAAAAACATTCGGAGATACGAACAAACGCGCACTGCCACATCTGACTATTGTCCTGCAGTTCCACTTTCTGCCACTACTCCCGCCAAGCTGCAATTCTGAATTTGCACATTTCCAACACTCATCTCCCTCTCTTGTTCGTGTTTGTTGTTTTCTAGTGATTTTAAGAGTCCAGTGTTTGTGGTGGACGGACGTGACATAAAGCAAAATGAAGTAAACTTGATGATAACACAATTTTTTCCGGGATTAATGAAGTACATACAGTGATCCCTCGTTACTCACGGTTAATGCGTTCCAGGACCTCCTGCAAATTACAAAATTCAGCAATATTGCGATGAACTATTTTATTTACGGTTATTTTGAACATTAATGAACCCTCTCCATACTGATATTAAACCACTTTATATCTGTATTACCTTTTCCCACACTCTTACAGATTGTTTAAAGCAATTTAAGGGTTTCTTGTGCATTGCCTTCCGTGAGTCTCGGAACACAGCGCACTTCCAGATACTGTCAGCCAATAGAATGCGCATACGGTATCATGTTGACTACCGACAAAAAATCTGTGATGAGGTGAAACTGGTCTTCTTGAAGCACGAATGCACGAGGGATTACTGTATCTAACTCTCTCTATGTATTATTTTTCTATGTGTTTTTTGTTTTTTAGAACCGATGTATGATTAAGAATGACTTAACTCGAAATGACCAGTACTTGTTTTTGTTTTTTTTAATTACTGGTAATTGTTTCTGGTAAGTCTTAGGCAATAGTACTTTTGCATTTAGAGTAGTACAGTAATGGAATTTAAATGACCTCATGTGGCAATTATAGATTGAAATTTAAATAATAAGAACTTAAGAACAACCTGTCTGAACCAATTGTGCTCATGTTGAAAACTAACTGCATATTCAAATGCTGCTTTAGTTTAACTCACTTAATACACCTTATGATGTTTTCTATAATGCACATTACATCTTAATTTAATTAATCAATGCGTACTTTATCTTTCGAATGCATTGCACAGCTTTAATGGGCAAAAAATGTAAATAAATGTGATATAACTTTTGACACTCAGTAAATATTAAAAATCTTGATCAAGACTTTTCAAACAACATGGTTAATGTTTTATTCATGATTTATTTGGGGATATTGAAAGTCCTTCCTACTTTGTGTCACTGGAAAGTGAACCTTTCTGCATCAAATTTGTTCCCAGCTCTGCCCTCTAGTTATAAATAGCCTATATTCATAGGCAACTCATCTCATTTGTGCTCTACGCACAACAAAGCTCTACATTTATTACACATCACTGAGCTGCAGTGAAGTTAATTTTACCCTTGTGTCTTAATTGTTGCAAACGTTTGTCTTTGACTAGAGTTTAATGTTTTTAATTATTGTTTGGCGAAATAAAAGATTAAAAGCTCTCATTAGGTTTCTGCTCCCAGTGAAGAGCTGTAGTTGGATTTTTTCATATTTATTGTCTCATGACGTGGGAGATGTGAAGCTTTTACTGTATCACTGATAAAGGGCTATGCAAACAAACTTGACTCAAATGAAATAGTCGTCCATATCTTTGAAGCTCCCTGTCTTTATTTCATTCACTGTATTGAGTTTTATTAATTTAAAGCTTGTGAAGATGATTCCTGAGAGCTGTGTAGGATGGCTATTTTTATTGAAAAGAGAAAAAAGCCTTGCTTGCTTGTTCTCACTCCAGCCTGCTTTTTTTTAATCAGCATTGTCTTTTTGTCACATGCTGAGCTCACCATCTGTTGTTCCTGCAGCCCCGTCAACATCCTTAAAAAGTCATTGCTGTATTCTTAATGTTCATAATCACCTCTTTTTTTGGAAGAATTCTGTGACTCCATCTACCATGTGTTGGCAACTAGTCTACATTTGGTATGGACAAGATTTTTATGCATTGAAAGTAATTTATTTCCTCAAATACTGAGCTGGTCAGCAAATACATTGGTAGAGACACTCTACACTTAACACGGCTTTAATATGCACAGTTTTCAAGAATAATAACACTAAAAAGCTGTCAGCAGCATTTGCAAAGCAAGTATGTTTTGAATGATTTTGTATCCAGATTGGTTGAGGGTTTATGTAACTGTATCACCTCCATCTCTCCTCTGTCCTCTTCCTCTGTAGCTCATTATATTCAGGAGTTACTTTCCTGGTGAGATGTGCTATTCGGATTAGAGCAGACATGCAATAGAAACATTAATCTGCCTTTTCTCTCCTCTCACTTTTTTGTGTGATAATAAGGTTTGTTAATATTGCTGTGTTGTCCTCATGTGTCTCACATGTTGCAACATCATCCAAAATTGTGCAGTTGTAAATGCTTTCAAGTTCAGCTGCTTGGGATTTCGAGTTCCAAAACAGATCAAGAGTGGGGCCAGGGCTTTGAAAGCAGACAATTCTATAACAGACCCAGAAGCTGATTTGTTGCTGTATTGATCAGCAACCTTTTCCTGATTGTCTTGTTCAAACTCTTGCTCTTTATATTTGTATGATTGTAATATTTTTAAAATGGTTATGAGAATCAGTCTCTGGAGGTAGGTGAAAATAATTTGTATTTAAAACATTTTTAACGTTAACATTTTAAAACATATGCAGACAAACGGTTTAGAATTTAGAATTATGGGATGCTCCCATTGAAAAACCACTCCTAAAACCTAGTTATTAAATCTAAGTTGCTTTTTTCTGTTTACTTCAGAAAATGATTGGATCTGTTGTGATGAAAGTATTGTCTTGTTACTCTTTGTCATTGCATTTTCTCATGGGACACTGAAGGATGCAGTGAATATAGTGAAGTCCGTTGAAGTGACACACAAACTCAGGTCTTGTTTCTGTATTACACAATGAAACGCGCGTTGATATTTTACGTCTGTTACTCTGCCAGCACACTGAAGTGTTGTAGCTGCTGAATGGGAACTTTATGACTCTGCTTTTAATTTAATATTTGGTTTAAATGTTCTTCATTGACCACCTTTTTCATTTGTCTGAGAAATTATTTGAGGACAAGGGCCTTACAAATTACAAGTAGGCCTATTTAGGGTACATTTTTAACTTACCTGAATCTCAGATTACTGTCTCAGAACTGTCTTCTGACCAACAAGACAAGACTCAAGTGTTCCCATCATTGTATGATTTTGTTTATGCAAGAAAACACAGATGTGGATAGAGCCAGATTCAGTAAGGAACAGGGAGATGCCTGCCAGCTGTAGTTATATTGATACTTCCCTGAAAACAATGACAGATACTTTGACTCGTTGCTGAGTGAGACATCCTTAATGAGATATGGTGCACAAATGGTGCAGTGAAAATAGAGTACATGCAAGAAGCTCAGCCAGAATTCAGGACTTGCTTTCATGCATAACATCTTCAATAAGTAAATCACACTTATTGGGTCCTATTATGCAATATATTTTCAGGTATATAACATACATATACAAATAACATATACATAGTGGTCCTCCCAAACTGGAACTCTGGGAGAAAAAAAACGGGTCTTGCCTTTATTGACACCCGCAAAGTTGTCCAAGAGTCCAAAAAACAACTCGTTTCAGATCAGCGCCTGTTGTGATGTAATGATGGGAGTGATTGACAGGAGTGCTAGACATACACCACCACTCTGCAGATAAGGGAGTGTTCATTCCCAAGGTGAAGTTCGTGTCAATTTCTTTTATTTAATTTAATTTTATATACTGATTTTAATCCCCACAGGGAAATTAGTGGCACACTCTAGTTAGTTTTGAGTCATGCATATATATGTGTGCACAGGCCCTGAACACACAAACACACATACAGGGGGTCTGTATGCATTCAGGGCAGGTAAGGTGGAGGGCAGCTCCTTCGTAGTGCACCCAAATGAGCAACTTGTAAGGGGGACTGTGCCTTGCTCAAGGGCACCTCGGCAGAGCTGCGGAGGTGAGCTGACACCCCCCACTGTCAGCTCACCTCCGGGTGTTTTTTCGGCTGAGCGGGAATCGAACTGCCGATCTTGAAACATTGGACGACCCGCTCTACCTCGCGCTCAACCACTGAGTCACTGCCGCCCCAAAGCTAAGGTAGCAGTGGATGGCAAAGTCATGACTCGGAGCTAGACACAAAAGTTACTCAGTTGTTACTAAAATCAGCTTAGCTAACTTGTTCGCTCCGCTTTGGTCTGTGTATGTGTAGCCTGCGCATATGTGTGTGTGTGACTGCAAACGGTATATCCTCACTGTCATATTGAAAACACACATATCACATACCCCAGATTTCAATCTTATTTGCGCTTGCTTATAAGCATAAGTCAGCTTGTATTTGGCTAACTAGTTAGCTCCTCTGTAGTCCATGTTTGTGTGTAGTGAATATGCACACACATACGCCACACATCACATTTTTAACCTACCGTTATTCACATTTGCATATGCGTATGGTGAAGTGAGGGAGATGAGATGAGATGAGGGAGGTGAGTGTTGGAGATACGCCCATGGATCAGTGTTGATCAGCATGGGTTACCGCAGAACGAGGATGTGGTCCTATATGGATACATACTTTATTGATCCCCGAGGGGGGGATTGCTTTTTGTATTTGTACTGCTACATAAAAAAATCTTAGAGAATATCAGGATAGAGAGAATTTAAGAATAAAGATCTAAAAAGAAATTGTAATAAATAGAGGTTAGATAAGTGAATAAAAATGTGTACACAAAGATGCGAATCAAACCTATGACTTCCATACCGGATCGGTCGAGGCCCGGGTTAACAACGACCGCCATCGGCGCTGTTGACCTACAGGGCGCCGGTGGAAATTGGATTACTGTTGGTCGAAAGAGAGCAGGAAAGTGTGTTTGCACGAAGAGAGAGAAGAGGAGCGCCAAGAGTATAGGACTGAGAGTAGGGACGATGAATGTTGGAACTATGACAGGAAAAGGTAGAGAGTTGGTTGACATGATGCAGAGGAGGGAGGTAGACATACTGTGTGTCCGGGAGACCAGGTGGAAAGGTAGCAAGGCTAGAAGTTTAGGAGCAGGGTTCAAGTTGTTCTATCATGGTGTAGATGGGAAGAGAAATGGAGTAAGAGTTATCTTGAAAGAGGAGTTTGTTAGGAATGTCCTGGAGGTAAAAAGAGTGTCGGATACAGTGATGAGCCTGAAGCTAGAAATAGAAGGTGTGATGGTCAATGTTGTTAGTGGGTATGCTCCACAGGTAGGATGTGAGCTGGAGGAGAAGGAGAAATTCTGGTTGGACTTCTTTCTGGTTGATGAAGTGATGCAGAGCATACCTAGAAGTGAGAGAATTGTCATTGGTGCACACTTCAATGGACATGTTGGTGCAGATAACAGAGGTGATGAAGAGGTGATGGGCAGGTTTGGTATCCAGGAGAGGAACGCAGAAGGACAGATGGTAGTTGACTTTGCAAAAAGGATGGAAATGGCTACAGTGAATACTTTCTTCCAGAAGAGGCAGGAACACAGGGTGACCTACAAGAGTGGTGGTAGGAGCACACAGGTAGACTACATCTTGTGTAGACGGTGTAACCTGAAGGAGATCAGTGACTGCAAAGTAGTGGTAGGCGAGAGTGTAGCCAAACATCATAGGATGGTGGTGTGTAGGATGACTCTGATGGTGAGGAAGATGAAGAGGGCAAAGGCAGAGCAGAAGACGAAATGGTGGAAGCTAAAACAGGAAGAGTGTTGCACGACCTTTAGGAAGGAGTTAAGACAGGCTCTGGGAGGCCAGGAGGTGCTTCCAGATGACTGGAAAACTACAGCTACTGTGATCAGGGAGACAGGTAAGAGAGTACTTGGTGTGTCATCTGGAAGGAAAGTAGTTAAGGAGACTTGGTGGTGGAATGAGGAGGTACAAGAGTGTATTCAGAGAAAGAGGTTAGCAAAGAAGAAGTGGGACACTGAGAGGACTGAGAAGATTAGACAGGGGTACAGGGAGATGCAGCGTAAGGTGAAGGTAGAGGTAGCAAAGGCCAAACAAGAAGCTTATGATGACTTGTAAGCTAGGTTGGACAGTAAGGAGGGAGAGACTGATCTATACAGGTTGGCAAGACAAAGAAACAGAGATGGGAAGTTAGGGGGATTAAGGATAGGGACGGAAGTCTATTGACAGGTGCCAGTAGTGTGATCGGAAGATGGAAAGAGTACTTTGAAGAGTTGATGAATGTGGAAAATGAGAGAGAACAAAGACTAGAAAAGGTGACTGTTGTAGACCAGGAAGTAGCAAAGATTAGTCAGGGTGAAGTGAGGAGGGCATTGAAGAGGATGAAGAGTGGAAAGGCAGTCGGTCCTGATGATATACCTGTAGAGGTTTGGAAGTGTCTAGGAGAGGTGGCAGTAGAGTTTCTGACTGGGTTGTTCAACAGGATCTTAGATAGTGAGAAGATGCCTGAGGAATGGAGGAGGAGTGTGCTGGTGCCCATTTTTAAGAACAAGGGAGAAGTGCAGAGTTGTGGCAACTACAGAGGAATAAAGCTGATGAGCCATACATTGAAGTTATGGGAAAGAGTAGTGGAAGCTAGACTAAGGGTGGAAGTGAACATTTGTGAGCAGCAGTATGGTTTCATGCCAAAAAAGAGCACTACAGATGCAGTATTTACTTTGAGGATGCTGATAGAGAAGTACAGATAAGGCCAAACGGAGCTGCACTGTGTTTTTGTAGATCTGGAGAAAGCTTATGACAGGGTGCCCAGAGAGGAACTGTGGTATTGTCTGAGGAAGTCTGGAGTGGCAGAGAAGTATGTTAGAGCGGTGCAGGACATGTATGAGGACTGCAAGACAGTGGTGAGGTGTGACAGAGGAGTTCAAGGTGGAGGTGGGACTGCATCAGGGATCAGCTCTGAGCCCCTTCTTGTTTGCTATGGTGATGGACAGGCTGACAGACGAGGTTAGACAGGAATCTCCATGGATCATGATGTTTGCAGATGACATTGTGATCTGCAGTGAGAGCAGGGAAGAGGTGGAGGAGAAGCTTGAGAGGTGGAGTTTGTCCTGGAAAGGAGAGGAATGAAGGTTAGCTGCAGTAAGACAGAATACATGTGTGTGAATGAAAGGGACTCAAGTGGAAGACTGAGGTTACAGGGAGAAGAGATCAAGAAGGTGGAGAATTTGAAGTACTTGGGGTCAACAGTCCAGAGCAATGGAGAGTGTGGAAAAGAGGTGAAGAAGCGTGTACAGGCAGGATGGAACGGGTGGAGAATAGTGTCAGGTGTGATGTGTGACGTGTGTGAGTTTCAGCTAAAATGAAATGAAAGGAAAGGTGTACAAAACTGTGGTGAGACCAGCGATGTTGTTTGGTCTAGAGACAGTGTCACTGAAGAAGAGACAGGAGACAGAGCTGGAGGTAGCAGAGATAAAGATGCTGAGGTTCTCACTGGGAGTGACCAGGAAGGATAGGATCAGGATTGAGGGACAGCACATGTTAGAGGTTTTGGAGATAAAGTCAGAGAGGCCAGACTGAGATGGTTTGGACATGTCCAGAGGAGAGATAGTGAATATATTGGTAGAAGGATGCTGGGTTTTGAACTGCCAGGCAGGAGGCCTAGAGGAAGACCAAAGAGGAGGTTTATGGATGTAATGAGGGAGGATATGAATGTAGTTGGTGTGAGAGAAGAGGATGCAAAGGACAGGGTTAGATGGAGGCAATTGATTCGCTGTGGCGCCCCCCTGAAGGGAAAACCCGAAAGGAAAAGAAGAGGACACTGCTGTATGCAGTTTTTAGTGTCCTCCCCTCATCATCCTCGGACGGAAATAATATAGGGATGGTGCCCAACAGCCAACAGTTCAATGCAGAGCACGAGACCAAGACAAGACGTTCGCATTTCCTCATATCACTCCTGTTGCCACCCCTGTTAGCACGAAGTTTGGAAGCTCTCAATGGAAACGCAGTTATTCAGGATCGTATCCAAGTTTCTCAGAAGCACATCAAACGTCCTGTTTGATTTGCTCTGACATCTTGTTAGACAGTAATCTCTCGTTGTCCATGATGACTGTTGGGAAACTCGACTTTTATTATTTCCTCTCCCTACTCATCTGTTGTCTCCTACACTGATTTCTTTCACATTCGCAAGCACTGTGTGTTTTCCTCCACAAATACTCAGTAACTTTAACTGGTCGTTTTCAGTTCAATCAGCTGATCTCAAGTTTACACTCTGTGACTACAAAGTTACGTTCGGCTGACTGAGAAGGTACGCCCATGATTACTGTAGAAAAATTAAGTTATTTGGTGAAAAATAAGAGAGAAAAATAAGAGGGAAATACGTAATAACAAAGTTACTTAAAGTAAAAGCAACAAGAGCTGGCAGTGTACATGTAGCGTGTGCAAACCACATCTAGGGTTGCTTATATCATGCGTTGATAAAGAGAGCTCATTAACAGTTAATGGTCAGCCAAGACAAACAGAATTTTGACAGGGAGCTCATTTCAGAAATTTTCAATAGAAGAAATTAAAGTCCACAAATCAGTTTAGAGCAATTCATTACAAATACAGTTTAGTTGTACATCTGGCAGGTGTGTGGAATTAATTTTAAAAAGTATAATATGGGACCTTTTAAGATGTCAGTGCCCTGGGCAACAGCACACCTATGTTTTACGAGGTTCTTGAATCTCTCTTGATGACAACTGCAGGAACAGACCAATAAAAAATGATCTAAGATCCAGTTCTGTCCCATGTGAGGCTATTGGAGCACATCCCTCTCATTTAGCTGGTCTTAGGTGAGGCATTACGTGTTCAAGTTTACATCTTGCAGCCAATCTTCTGTTTCTAACTCCATTTCTAACTGCAGTTTGTGTGAATACTGTGGGCAAAACAATAGTTTGTAATCCAAACAAGAACCGATGCAGTCAGAGACTGCAACATCCCGCGACAACCCTGAATTCAAAATTTTACCCTGACCCACTGGCACAGGTCAAAGATCAAAGCTAGTGTTCAGACCTACTTTCATAGATCAAAGCAGTAGATCTATGGCCTTACTCACATGGGCCTTCTCCCTCGTCTTTCTATTTTAAGTGTACAAAAGTTAAAATTTGACCTTGACCTAGTTTTCTTAATGTCAAGGTCATCATCTCAATTTCATCCCCTTTGCCGCCCAAGTAATGAGCTTGTAGTTTAATCTTTCTATCTGCAATGGTTGCGAAGATATTTGGTGGACGGACGAACAGACTTACGGACAAATGGACAAATGGACAAACACACAAACGCTGACAATTACAATACATCACCGCTTTGAAGCGGGATGTAATAACCATCAAACCTATGACGAAAGATATGTGGAATTCGCTTGCAAAGAAAATTTGTGAAAGAACTGAAAGAACTGTTTTATACTGTATATTAGATTCTTTCCTGAAAGTAGCCACGATTTCCTTTAATGACATTTTTCAATCTCTTGACCTATTTTTGTGTGTGTGTGTGTGTGTGTGCGCGCGCGTGTGCGTGCGTGTGTGTATTCACGCATCAGTATAATGTTACAAAGTTTTATGTCTGTGGGGATTCTTTGGAAGATGTAGAGTATCTCAGGGTTTGTACAACTTTGAAAGTTGAGGTACCCATGTTTCAATGGTTAAGTAGGTTATTCTCAAGCAGAATAGATCAGACCTGCACTGAATAAAGCAGAACTGTAGCTGAGACCCCTCTCAGCCTGCTCTTCTCTGTCATTGAAAAGAAAGTCAAGGTGACTGAGAATCTAATTGATGCACAGCTCGACCCCACAGATTCCCAGGGGACGTTACACTCCACATGGTTGCACCACAGGCTCAAGCTCACATCTCATTAGCATTTGACCTTGTGGGCAAAGCAGCTTTATCTAATGTATTTAATGGTGAGAATATATTCGGTGTAATTTAATTAATGTGGTAATGTGTCCATCGCATGATAACATTCACACGTTCACAGCATCTGAAGAATCAAAGTGGGTTGTAAAAGTGCTTTGCATGTATTGTTTAAAAGGTGGTTTATTTTTGATAATGATAGGGAGCAAATTTTGGAAATGCTTTATGTTAGTGAAAAAATATCAGAAAGAACATGAGTAAATTTAAAGAAAGTTGACTGAATGATATTTGTTAACCTGAGGATTAGTTTCACAGCTAAACAGGTTTAAGTTAGAAATGTTCTTTCCACAGGCAACACTTCGATGTCCTTGTTCCAACATGCTGCGACCATTACATTCAACATAAATTTAGAACACTACAAGAATTACAAAAATCAACAGGTTCAGTGAGGTAAAAATATTGAATCTATTGTCCTTGTATTATTTCACAAACTGCTTGATATTTTGCTCTTTGTTTAATTTCAGACAGATTCAGAATTTTTAATCAGAATTACACTATCAGCAGTATAAAACTTAAGCTGGCTGGAACTTAAGCTATCTCTTGGGGGAGTGTTGTGAAGATTTCTAAATATTCTCAGGGTAATGCCCCTTCAATCCTAATCAACACGGGTTGAAATCTGTAAGTTCGAGAATGAAATATAATGTTGGTTTGGAAGAAATGAGTTTCCCAGACCTCTGCAGCCCAGTCCTGTACTCTTACAATCTCCAGGCTGCAGGTTTAATTTGCCAGTAAGAGAACAGCACCGAAAATTCATACTCAACTGTGTCTGCTCAAGTTATATTTTCGGTGATAATGCATTGTAAGCCCCACAATGTTAAAGAAGTGTTGCACTGAACTTGTGGAGTACTCTTTTAAATAGTTCAAACTCAATGTACAGATTTAAATTTATATTAACCCTTTATTATCTTAACCCATTATTTTCTATTTACTTAAAGTCATCGTCTATTTATCACAGTTGACTATGCTTAGGAGGCGGAGTACAACTCTAGCTCATTATGGAGCCTTAATAGAAAGACAACTAATAACACCACAAGTGTTAATACAAGCAAGTATTAAATCTCTGAAGAAAAGAACAAATTTTAGGCCAATACCAATACTTCCCATACAAATATCATGATAAAACACTAACATTTGCAGATGTAGAATATTTTCAAAAAATAAACATGCAACGAGCAAAATCATGGTATCAGTCATCAAAATGCCGCAGAAAATGTTCCTTGTGAGCCAGCACTTGTGCTTTATTTTAAAACTTTACTTGGTTGATACGGATCACATGCTGGTTTAACATGCACCCCAATAAAATATAGAAAAGAAAACAGGCTCATTGATCAGAAGTTAATGTCATGTTATTTCAACCATCTGAAAAGATTGAAATTCACTGTAAAGATATGAAATCGATCCTACATAGATTAACTGTGCTTCACTGCTGTGGATTTATACAATTCACTTTGGTCTTGGTTCCGACTGGCTTGGTCCTTCATGCTTGTGAAGGAAAATCTCAATGTTGCAGCCTATAATTGTGTTTTAGAATATACTGTACATCCAGTGTTATGTCAGCATTTTCTGCTTTTCTTTTTCCTTTTTCAGCATTATAGCATCCCCATATGCAATTTCAGTTTCATAAAGAAATTATTGATTTTTGTTATGGGAGACCATAAGTGTCCTGCTTAGAGCTCCTCAGCCCCATCCAACAGAGTTGGTCTGAACTACAAGAATACAGGACAGTCATCAGCTTCTCTCGCTACTTCAAAATTCAATCTTTATCAAGTGTCTCCTTTCAACTTTAAATATTTTACTGTAGTTTTGCTACTGTTGAGAAAACATAACATTGTTATGTTATTTTTTGACAATCAAGTGGATTTTTTGTTAATTTGAATGCAATTGTATTCACAATTTTTAGCCTTGATAGTGCAGCCACATTTTTAAGCAGTCAGCTGATATTAATTCAGAAGAGCTTAGAGTAATCCGAGATCATGCACAAAATGAGTACCAAATAGAAATATAAAGGTTATAAAATTGCAAACATGTGTTCTTTTTATGATAGTGAATTCTAAAACAAATTTATTGAAGGTGAAAGTTTATCCTATGTGAAATTGATATGGTCTCTTCTACAGTGAGATTCTGACCAAGAGACCAACAACTTTGAGACCTCTGACTGCATGAAGAGGCAGAGTGACTGGACCGTGGTCCTTACTTAGACCTGCCCTACAGCGCCTCCACCTCGTGGACATGGTGAGTCTCCTGTGCATGTTACAATAATGCAGTCTTGTCCCTGACAGCAACGAAAGGCCACAGTACAGGAGATTAGCTCTGGAATTCTCAGAGATGCGTCTCGGATATACAACTTGGGGAGATCTCTGTTTTCTGGGATCCTGAAGTAAACGTTTTGTTGAGATAAAGAGAAAAAAACTGCAGGTCATCTATTTAGTACTCATTGTCTCGTTGTGGAAAATTGAAGCTAATTTTAGGAATCTGTATACTAAAAACTGTCTGAAACCCACTACAAATGACCTTTGACAAATCAATTATCCCCAATTACACACAGCAGGGAATTTTCTATGTAGAAATGCATGTGAAAATAAGCCTTTTTATCTTCACTGTGAGTGTGGGATTTCTGTTGATATCACAGCTGCTTGGTAACCTTCATCTATAATTTAGACCAAGCTGGATTCCCACCATGAAAACCTGAATGTGTTCGACGTCATCCCCCCTAGTGATATGACAAACAGAAGAAAATGTTAAAGGAGTCATGATTTGGCTTTTGTGGTCAATTCAGTTAATTAAAGCAGTGAATATCATAATTCAAAATGGGGGGAGACTCAAGTCCCAGCTGTCTTGTAGGTAACAAATAAAAGCATCCTGGTCCAGACTCCATTCTGAGACTGGGAAAGTCTTAATCTTTGATTTCAATCTCGTTAATGTTTGTGTGTACATTTCTGTCTTACGGTTGTTGACACTATCCACACTTGCTGCGACACCGCTTTGAATGCCCCTGGCATTTCAACAGGAGATTAGCTAGGTCATGATGAATGACCCTCGCAACTCCAACCTAAGCCCCAGAGACTCATGGCCATGAATTATTAAAGCACCATCATAAATAACTCACCGTAATGAGGGTGTGCTTACGCGCTGCAGGCAGGGAAAGGTGGAGGAGAAAAAAAAGCGGAA
This sequence comes from Antennarius maculatus, assembly GCA_013358685.1. NCBI lineage: Eukaryota > Metazoa > Chordata > Actinopteri > Lophiiformes > Antennariidae > Antennarius > Antennarius maculatus. The sequence continues at coordinate 7,317,591 of CM023608.1, forward strand.
GAGAGGATCAGTGTTGAAAAGGAAGGCATGATTGAGAGAGATAGCAGTCTGACCTTGGTCTGAAATCCTGTCGTGATGCTTGGCTGACAGGTCGACATACTCTTGTAAAATTGAGCTCTGAGCTGAATTTTCGCATCAGCTGTTTTTGTCTCCTGACTCTCTGCTCTGTGCCTAAATACATGTTGTTAATTTTAAGTAGTGGCAGGCTGTATCTAGGCCATGCAGAGATTGACAGCAGCACAGGTTTCATCAGGTGTTACTTTCATCCTGCAGACTGCGATTTCTGACTCCACGAACAAGCTTGTACATTTATACCAGAGTATCAGAGGAGTTGGATGAGGAAAACAGCAGGCATAAAATTAAAGTTCATTTTAAAATCTGATTCCTTTGGAAAGTTCAGTCAGAAACACAGCTTAATTTCTGTGGTTACCAAAATGACCTTTGTTTTGAAGGTAGGTGATGGGAAATAATGGTAACCCACCTTTATAATAATGGTAACCCACCTTTATAACCAGTTTTCTGGCCTTAAATAAAACCAAATAAAAAAATAACAACAACAAATTTCTTCTTTAATGGTAAAAATGTAGAGTTCATATTAAAAAAACAGAAAAAATATAAATACACTGCAGGTCTTCTTCAAACGCCTGGAGTGTGTTATTGTACACCCCTTGTGAAGTGGGCTTTCAAACTAGAATGTGTGAACATGAGGCCATCGGTGAGATTAACAAGAATTTATGATCTCTACATACCTGAGTGTTTACATGTTGTTTGGAAGCAGCACACAACTGAGAGCTCTGCTGAAGTTTATCTCATCGAGTTGTGTGTTGCAGTGTCTGTGTAGTACTGTTTTACTTCACCCAAATTAAAATTACTTATGACTTATGCCAAGCACCTTTTGTAGATCCAGTGGTCATCTGGATAACATTTTACTTCCCACACACTTATGGGCTGAGTTTGGTGCAGTTACTACATATAACGTAGTCTAAGTTTACCACCATATCCCAAATTTATATGAGTCTCTCCTAGCTTGCATGAGTAATTGTTGAATTTTTTTACGTATCTTTATGATCATAAAATACAATTGTTAACCAGATAGGATCATGCCAGACTGACAAATAGCATAAATTGTGTTTTTGGGTATAAAATCTTCCAACTGTAACGAGAATTGCTTCTTTTTAAGTCTACAGATGCTTTATATTGTATAAAAATACTCACTTAAAGCATCACTGATTCAGGCTCACTGACGTTGTAGCAATCAGCAACATTACCCCGAAATGACATTTATGCTGATTAATGATAGACCATCTTAAAGGCCATAAGTTGTAAAGGCTATGGTTTTGATCCTATAGAATCCCATTTAGGTCCATCATCATACTAGTAAATCCTTACTTCCTGAATGTCCTTGAGTTTCACTCTGAACCACCTCCTTTTTGCTTCATGTGATTCATACTATATATGAGCGTTAGCTGAAATGCCTGCCTGCCTGCAATAGAAAAAAAATCATCTCCCTGCTCTGCACACAGCGGCCATTCCGATCATTTGCCAACGATGACCGCCATGTCATGGCCAAGCACGCCACCATTTATCCAGGACCAGAGGAACTGGAGGCTGTCCAGACACTGGTGTCCACTGTGGAGGGAGCCCTCAAGAAGGTCTCTGATTGGATGGATTGCCTCAATAAATCCTCAGGGAAGATGTCAACCAGTAATGAGGTGGAGGACAATGCATTGGAGGAGGCTGACACTGAAATAAAGTATGTCCCACTTTGTGTACTATTTAAATGTTTATTCTCTGTTTATTTAAAGTCACCAACCTATCTGTGGATCTATAGTTCTGTCCTGAGAGTAGTAATGTTTTGGGTAGTGTTTTCTCTCAATTCAGTGTTACACAAGAATGTAAAGTGGTGTGTGCGTGCGTGTGCACCTTTTAACCATTTTGTTTCTAAAATGAGTAAATTTTTTTATACATGGACTGATGGATAGATAGAGATGAATACCACTGTAAACAGACTTCATTTAGTAATGGCCAGTCTTTAATCTTGATGGAAAGTCATGCTAATGTATAAATAAGGAACTTCATATTAAAGCTATTATTTTCTATCATATAATAATGCCAATTCAGAGGTTGTTGATCTGTGAGGTTGTTTGTCCATCAACCTTATAATAGCTCTACTAATTGCTTGTAAAGCATCCAATGGGAAATAAAAAGGTAAATCCTAAATTAATGAAGGTGAGCATATTAAGCTAATGTAACAGCAGATCATTTGAACTAGGATCACATTTTGCATTTCAAATCTAAATCTTTAATGTTGAACTCTGCAAGGTGCGACTGTATGTTACTGGAATAGCAAATGAAAACAGGGACATGATGTTAATTTTGTAAGATAAAGTACAGACTATTACAGAAGCTAATAAAGCTTTCCTTTGGAACAAAAACAGCATTACATTTAATGGGTTGAAATAAAAACATTTAGAATGATGATCAGCTGTTGGTACTGATAGCTGAAAATTCATGTATTCGTGTGTTTTTATGACTGTGAGATACTGATGCTGCTGTTGTCCATCTGCCCTCAGGCCGGACGGCACACCTCTGCTGTGTGGGGTGACACGTGTGGGTTTGGTGGCCAAAGGCCTTCTGATCAAAGGGGACATGAACCTGGAACTGGTGCTGATGTGCAGGGAAAAACCTACCAAACTACTGCTGTATACCATCAGCGCCAATCTCCCACTCCAGATCCAGGTACACTCAGCTACACCACCAGCACTGCAATGTTTAACATGGTGCGCCCAGAATGAGCCATGAAAGCACAGTTGAGGAAACAACCTTAGGATGGGGAGGCTTTAAAAAAAAAGCATCTTTTGATTTTTTTGTGTGACAGCAAATCAAGTTTAAATCATTACGAACACACACCACTTTAGATAATTTTTAACCTCAATGTAGAAAAACATTCTTTTGTCTTCATAATAATGGTGTGTTACAGACACATTTTGGGTCTAAATAAATAATGTTGCAGTGAAAAAATGTTTTTTTTATTCCTTAACCAGATGAAAGGGTAACTTTTAGTCAGTAGGAGAATAAAATCCAGAAAGAAACGAGACTGGGACCATTATCTCTGCCATTCTCTCTCTGTGATGTTTAAAAGCCGTAGGGCAGTAAAACTTTATCCCCTAAATAATCCTTCTTTACAGTATAGCACGACCTTCTATTTTAATTGGATGCATAATGCATCCCAGCTACCTGGAGATTTTTGTGTGTTTCTAACACAAGTTTCTGAGCTAAAGAGTTGTACAAATAATTTGATCAAAAGATTTCTGCCTGTCATGTGCTTTTCCACACAGCCCCACAGACCCCCACCCCCTAACATCTGCTAGCTAACAAAGCAGTCCCTACGTACACAGAGACTAAATGTGCTTCCTGTGCCCCATCTCAGTTAATTACCTGCCATAGCTGTCTCACATGTTTCATCATCAAGGAAGGAAACCATCTGATGTCTTCTCTTCTTGAGCTAAAACGACATAGATTGGCAGGCACGGGGGTATTGGGGTTGATTTTCACAGAGATGAGATGTAGAGAATAACTTAAACATCCATCTGAGGATAACATCAAAATAGAGGAAATACACTGGCTAGCATAATATACAATAGGTCAGATGCCTGAAAGAAAGGCTGAGTGTAAACACAACTGTGTGCAGTTTTGATAGTATGATTTATATTGACAGATGTGCTCTAATTTAAAAAAAGAATATTTGAGTTCTCTGACCAATATCATTATTATTAAAATAGCCCTAAATTCCTCTCGATATTAAATCTATAAGAAGGGGAGGGAGTTGACTTAATTTAAATTATGACATTTCAGACAGTGAACTAAAGATATCTTGTTTGTTTCAAATTAAAATCCCCTTGATAGGTGGAATTTTAATTTGTGATGCTTTTTACGATGAAGCATCTGTGTAGTCAGAGTTAACACCATTGAATGTAATAAAACACTCAACACAATAAAAAAAACAATAGCACATTAGAAGCACCAATAAACAAAGACTGGACAGAGGGTGACAGATGATGCTGGTGGATCAAATTGCTTTGAGATTGTTCTTACTAAGTTATCAAGACAATAAGTAAACTTAGTCAGTTTTAGAGTAAGTTTTCAATTTCCAATAAAGGAAAACATCAACTAAACTTCAAATACACATGCATCTGTGCCTTATAGAAAATGACAGAGGACAAATACAAGGTGCAGTCATGCGTGCCAGAGGCAGCCATCCATGTATGCAGCACCAAAGACCCTCAGCTCACGTTGAAGATCACCCTCTCATCCTTAGCCATGAGGGATGAACACAGAACTGCAAAAGAAGGTAATAACACCCTACTCCCTCCTCTGCCTCCAGTTTGGCAGGATGCTTTTCTGTTTTTGTTTGACCTTTATCTGACAACAGAGGGCTGAAAGGGAGGACAGAAGAGGGGGAAGGATCAGCCTGCAATGAAAAAGTATGAGAAAATACAATGAAACCTGAGCTTGATATGGGACATAAGCTGTGGAAAATTGTGAAGTCTGATACATTGAGAGGGTTGAAAGCTGAGAAGAAAACAGGAAGAAGGACAAAGAGTGATATGGATCTCGGTAAAGTATGGTGGAAATAGCACATAGTCACGCATTACTTGATTTCTGCAAGTAGTGCGTTTGGTTGGGTTTGGTGAAATAGGAGACTTATATCGGAGCTGTCAACTAAAAAGATGTCCTATTGGACCTTTCATGTTAAAAATAGACATCATTTTAGAGTAGACATACTTTTTTTAAAGAAATAGATGGTAATTCCTCAAACCAGGGAAACAAAGCATGATTTACCCCAGTAGTTGTGAGACAATTGCCTTCATTCTCCATACAGTACATTGACATGAGATTCTCCATTCTGTCAGGTGTCTGTATTGTGAGTGAAGAGCTGACGTTGAGCATGAATGCTTTGAATGCATTTTCTACCACAAATGGAAAATGAAATTAAAATGATTCAGAGGTGAATGAAGGGAAGACCTTCCAGTACGGAATAGCAAGTGTCATTGTAGTCCCACTTCCGGTGGGAAAGATTGAGTTGAGCCATCATGAAAGGTAGAAAAATGGATTCTGCCAAACAGGAGGGAAGTGGCTCCAGAGCACAGCTGTCGAGTCGCAACAAAGACGAAACTAATTTGTCCGTCAGATTCAACATCCTGGAAACACAAACATGAGTAGTGATTCTCATTTCGTTTTTGTTTTATCCTGGTTTGGTGTAGTGTGAAATCCCATAAACACATTTGTCCCTCTATCTCTCCTTTGAACACACTAACAAGAGCAGAACAGATTTTCCTAAGTGTTTCCTACATTTAAAAAAAAAATAGAATTCAGATTATAATTTGGATTGCAGCCTTTAGTGTTCTCTTAGACTCTGCTCATGAGCTTTGGTTCAAACAGCCAGTTCTATTTTGGATCAAGTTTAAGGTTACAAAAGATATTGGCCTTGTAGAGGCACAAACTTTTTTAATCGAATCATCTTAGTTTCTTCTCCTCTTCTAATTTTCTCAGCTAGCTACTTTCTGTGCTCGATCAACAATCATTTATTTCTGACAGTAAATCCACTCTTTAGTATCATTGTGTAGTCGTGATGGCGCAAAGTGCTTTCAGGGTTAAATATCGGTAGCAATCTGAAGTCTTTTGGATAGATCTTATATTAGCCGTTAAAATTGGACAGTGGATATTTTTATGAGTCATTAACAGTTTAACTTGATCACGTTTGTGCGTATATTTACACCCCCAACATATCTGTGTTTCTTGACTTAGTATTTTATAACAGGTTTGTTTTTCCTGTAGCGAGATTCATTTCGTTCTTTTGGTCCCTGGTTAATAGTGTTCTTCCTGTAGCTGGCCGTCTCCTCACTGACTGTTGATTTTGTTGCCATAGCTTCACAGGTCAGCGTGCTGCGTGGATTGACACTTCCCTGCGGCCCTGCTGCTGAAGAGACACCCCCCTACCCAACAGCAGGAAAGCCCGGGTACAAGGGGCTTCCCCAACAAATCAAGCCAAACCCCTCACTCTCTGCCTCGAACATGCTCCTCTGTCCCCAGCGCCCACCCCCTTCCTCTGTTGACGAGTTCTCTCTGGGTCACCCTGAAATTGTGGTCCGTGTCTGTTGTCAAGCACATTGTCTTAAAGAACAAAATGGGCACAATGACCAGGAGTCAATTTCTGTGCTTCTGTATATTAATTATTGGGCTGATGAATTTTTATTGGCTCAGAATGACATCCCATAATTTCATGTTGTAAAATGGTGCTAATTTAATTAATCTGATGTTCTGGTCACTAATCAAAATTCCCCTAAACTGATATCAGGGAGAATCTAGTGGGGGTTGTCTTATCTGTATGTGGTTTGACCTGTGAGTGACGGTTCCTCCAAGGCCTGCCTCTGGGACGCACAATAGAAGAATTAAGGTTATTTCAAAAGTCAGTTACAAGTCTGTAAAATCATTTATTCACAAAATCTATGGAGTCACAAATATGTCAATGGAGAAATTTAATGTTTGCCGACTGAGTTCTGTTCCTGTTATGGATTGGATCTGATTTAATTTGCTAGTGGCACTCCGCATAAAGAGAATAGTCTCTAAATGAGAACTACATAGAAAATTTAAATTAAATGTCAAAACTGGATTTAAAAAAAACTTAACAGTGAAACAGAAAATAATAGCATACAGTAAATATAAGTGATGGATGATATTCATGAGACCCTGCAACAGTTATCATGCCATACCTTTGAGATACTTCAGCAAACAAACGTACCCTTGGCTCTGGTGACTTAAATAATTTCATTTGTTTATGACGAGGAAAATGATTCAGTGAACATCACTTTTACATCATTCCAAATGAAAAGTTAATATTGCATTAAAGTTTTTTGCACTCTTTAATTGAAAATTCATTTTTGAGTTTAGATTAAAAAACATTGATCATAATAAAAGCAACAACTATAAATAACTACAGTTATAACACTAATTATAATGACTAATCTAAAACAGTAATGACAAAATAATAACAAGGGTAAAGTGAAGAATACCTTCTTGAATTCTGGAGGTTTGAAATAAGGTGTTTTCCATAAATTCCTCCAAAACGATGAACACTAATTAAGGAGGAAGTGTTGCTGGAAGAGTGCAACAACAACAGCAGTGAGTTATGATTTTTTTTTTTGAAGAAACCCTGGACTCTGACAGCATTTTATATTTTTCTTCCAATAATACAGCTGCAGGTCTGTGTGTCTTTTTGACCGTGGGCAAAAAGACCGAGCTACAAACACATCTACACAAAGATGCAGTGCAGAGAGACAACTAGAATAAAGTATGCAATTCTCTGCATTCACACAAATCCCAGAGGGTTGTGTGGAAGTGTTGGTGCATTCATTTGTGCTTTACAATGGTAATGCTGCACAGAAAATATGCATTCATCCAAGTCGTTGTTTTTTTGTATTGTAAATTTTTGGATAAATTTGAATAAAATTTTAGAATTCAAGTAGCAAATCATCAGAAGAGTAAAAACAAATGTTATTAAAGTGATTCTAAGTTTGTACCAGTAAAGTTTTTATTTAGTTTTATGCATGTATTTCTTTGGCATGCTTGAGACTATAAATTTCAAATAAAGTCCTACTCTGTCATGGCAAGCAGGATTTATGTACATTTTATGGAGTTCAATGTGATGTCACAAGAGATACGCTTAAAGTTGAATATGCAGTATTTGGCCACTGAAGAACATTGTTACCCCTAACTATTTGTTTGCTATGCCAGTTCAGTGACTTTAGTTTCATGCCAAAAATTATTTGTCAGGGGTAACATGAATTTCTTTGCTCACTTCAGTTCCTCATTTCTTTTGTTTTGACTTCTCCGGGTCCACTGATAGTGTACCAAAAATGTGTTACTAAAAATGTTCAGTCTGTCATCGTACTCAAAAAAATCAGTCCCATAGCAGATGATTCTTTTTTTCCAGAGTGGTATTTTATATCACTCACATGTCCCAGGGGCAAAACGTGAAGGTCCTCAGTCTTTGGTCTTAGAGGAGGAGTGACACGGGACAAACCCTGAGTCTCTCATCAGCTCCTTCGTTTGTTTTCCACCTCTTCCATCCTCTTTAGCTTTCACTATGGTCTCTACAGCAACAGACTGCTGAACCATTACACATTGCTCCTCAGCTCACATTACTGCTAATGAATCACACACAGATGGGTAAATTTGGTTTTGAATAGTGCCTCTTTTTGGAATTAGAGGCTAGAGTGTCACTTTGTCCATATGAGCTTTTTATATTGTCCTGTGTCAGCATTACTGTCAGCTTTGTAGAAAATAGCTGTGATTTAATCTCTTTTGGCTTTTGCTCGTAGGGGTAGCTCTACTACTATAATGACACGGATTTCGATGAGATGGGACATTTATCAATATTTAATATTTGCAGCTTGGCAAGCTGAAGACTAAAGATATTTCAATTTTTTTAAAAAGTAATTACCTCGTATTTCTGTGATAAGATGTGTGAGAACCTGTGAGCATTCCCTCCTGAGGTCTGCAGTGTGGTCTTCAGTCTGTTCCTCCTCCTGTCAGTCTGCTTACCGTCCCACAGTGGGTACCCCTTAGCTGCTCCCGAGAACAAACAGCCTTCACTTTCTTTCCAGGGTGGCATTCTCACTCTCAGATGTTTATGTTGCTGTTGTCATCTGCTGTCACTCTTCTGCTGTTGTTCTCCCATGGCTCGGCCTCCAGTCATGGCAGGAGTGCTCCCCACTGGAACCTGGTGTAAAGAAACTGTTCTCATCAAACATAAACATCTGACCAACCCCGCAAGAGTGAAAATAGTAGCATGGCACCAAAGACACTTGAACAAGCTGCCTTTATAAGATGGGATGACTTGTTTGACTCCAAGTATAACATCTAATGTGTCTGCACTGTTTTTCTACTTCTCCACATTCTCAGGTATTCCTGAGCCAGTATTTCACAAACTACCAGACTTCTTGTACTCGTTCCAAAGTTTTATTTTAAACTTTAATCTGAGTTTTGGTCCATAGTTGTAGCCATGCTGTCATTTTCGTTCTGCCGTTGTAATTGATAACACACTAATCTGGCGTGTACCATCGCCTTCAGCCACTGATCTGCATCTGGAGTGAGACTCCAGCCAGGCAGCAAGACGCATGCGCTCACATCTACTCTGGTTCTTCCTGTCAATGTTATGAAAGATCCTGCCTTGTGCATGAGAGCCCTCCCTCACCCAAAGAATTTATGGAAAATCTGAAATTCCCCCTTCCTATTTCATTCAGTCAGATCAGTGGGTTTGTCTAATAATTAGCTGTCCAACTCTGTTGCCTGACTATCTATGAGGTACCATGGGAGGCCAGCGTGATCTCACTCAATCTGTCCTGTCTCATCCTGTCCCTCTCTCCAGTGGAGGGCGAGCAGGATGACAAAAAGGAGAGGCAGGAGAATAATGATGAGGAGGATGTCCTGGACAGGCAGAAGTGCCAGGCTGCACTGGCCTCACTCCGACATTCCAAATGGTTCCAGGTGAGAACAGCTGGCCTGATGACACAGTCACTCGAAGTGCTTTTACTGTATATTCTAAAAGCCAATGTCACCTAACCCAGTCTTTGGGAAGTACGTATTCTTTAATGTGTAAAAGGAAACATAACTCAAATTCACTTTTAATCAACATAAGCTTTAAAGCATCTTTTGCACTGGCTGTTTGGCATGTGGCTTATTTTACAAACTTTCCACATAGCATAATGAGCATACATGCCTATAGCACATTTGGAAGCATAATTCCTTCCAAACATATTTGATTCAGTCTTTCATTACCACCACAGTAACATTTTTAGGTGTCTCTTTTAATTAACTCATAAAACATGTTTCCATCCATCTTTTTTGCTCATTCATCCACATGAAACTGCCTTAGTGGAAATGCAGGTTGTTGGTACATTGAAATATCCTGTAACATTTTTCTGACTTTGAAAAATTGAGTAAATTGTTGAAAATAAGTGTGACGCAATACGAGGCAATCAATAAATCATGACACAAATGAAGCAAGTGACTTAAATATAGACTGAGGATGTAAAGATTGCGGCAGATAAAGAGAGATTGATGATGTGACTGAAATGTTACTCAAGCAAATGGAAATGCCCCATTTCAGTTTAGTTTGAGGTTTGATTTGTGTTCTTTCTGCATCCTCTACTACAAAGATTTAATATTGCCCTACTGTTTCTAAGTGATCAGTGGATAATATTTATAAAACTCTAGTAAAAATGTGTGTTTTCCTTCTTTATGGAACATAATTTTTTGTATCATATTTGGAAGGAAACTGCTTGTGATGAAACATTCATTAACTTTACAAGTATATTGTCACACAAAATATACTAACTGCCATGAAATTGTGTTTGATTGTCTTTAAAAGTACTATGAATTTTTTTGGGGGGAAATAGCCCACATAAAAACAAAAACATTGCTTTTCTTTATAAAAAAAAAAAGAACTGAAAACAGAGTGGGTTGAAACAGTGAATGCCACGAGAAGATTCTTTCCCAGTCAGGTTTAAGACGATCTGTCCTGACTCAACAGAGTTCTTCATCTTATGAGGAGGCAGGAGGGAGAGTCAAGGTCAGGTGAAGCAGTGAGCAGCTGCCTTCAGGGAAAGAGTGCTGAATGCCAAGTAATATCAGAGTGAAGGCCCGGTGGGGGACTGAAGGTGAAGCAGTTGAAGGACTGTTTCATTACATTCACACAGGGATAATATGACTCGTAGACTTCCACTGATCTATAATTATTGCAGAACTGTAGATGCTATTAGTGATGTTCTTCTCATCACCGCCTTGTCCGTGTCTGGGAGGTTATAATAAAGGCACCCTAATAAAATGACTTGCTTTACTGCTGTGAATAGGCATCCAGTGCAAATGAATGTGTCAATTTCCACTGTAATTTGTTCTTCAATCTTCAACACTTTCCTTGAGAGGAAGTTTGTAATGTAGTTTTGTAACAGAAATATGAAATGTACAGGTTTGGTGGTTATATGTATGTCCAATTAATCATAGATGTAATAAAGAAGGAATATGACACTGAAATCACTTTGGAACATTTCACAGCATATTTAAGGAACAAGGTACAGGTGATTTATACATGCATTTTAATTTTTCATGTCCGGTAAATAAATTTCCTTACCTGTTCTTCATCACGTGTCTTGGAAAACCTACTAATTTTTTTTATTCCACCTTCGAAGGGACTACATATGGCAACCCTGTATGTCATTCTGTATAGCCACCTTTCAAAAACAGCATGACTTAATTTATATTTCAAACATGCTTTGTGGAGATCATAATGGTGGGCCTCCCATAAATTTGGTAGGAAACTCTTTAAAGTTCAATGTGATTGCAGGAAGTCACTGTTCATCCCCCCTTATAAAGATTTTTATTACATCCCGCTTCAAAGCGGTGATGTGTTGTAATTCTCAGCATTTGTGTGTTTGTTCGTCCCTTAGTCCACCAAATAACTTCGCAATTGTTGCAGATAGAAAGATGAAACAAAAAGCACATTACTCGAGCAGCAAAGGATAAAAATGAGCTGATGACCTTAACCTTGAGAAAACTAGGTCAAGGTCAAATTTTAATGTTTGTACACCCAGGAACTGGATAAGAGAAGGGAGACAAGGGAGAAGGCCAGTGTGAGTAAAACCATAGATCAAAGCACTACCTTTGATCTATGAGAGTAGGTCAGAGCACGAGCTTTGACCGGTGCAAGTAGGTAAAATTTTGAATTCAGGGGTGTTGTGGGATTATGCAGTCTCTGACTGCATTGGTTCTTGTTTGAGAATTGTAGTTCAGATTTTGAAAACGTCATTATCGTTACATTTAAATTCTCACAGCATTCCTTTCAGATTATTTTTCTTGTTTGTGGCCTATAGCAAGGAACTGGAGATACCGAAGATAATGAAGATTTAACAGCTCATTTTAGATTTCACACAGAATTTATTTATACTTACTATAAAATCCCTTAAAACAGCATCATCAAACATGCAACCGGTGTGGTCTGGTAGGCTATCATTATAAACAAAGTAGTAGTTACACAGTAGTTATCTAGCAGTAAATACCCCAATGGGTTAGCTCCCTAGTGAATACTGTAGCTCCTCTGTCCCACATCACCATGTGACCGTTGTGGGTTGTAGCAGTTCCTCAATAAGCACTCACACTTACCATTAGCCCGAGAACGGTGTAAAATCCATCCTTCACCCAGCAAGACACTTTTATTACTTCCACTGATGATTAAAGATTAAAGATCAAAGATCTTTATTTGTCATTATACAGATGGTACAAAAAAAATCACAAGGTCACTTAGAGAGTTGGTCCTACTCAGCTAATCTGAAGACATGATATCCCAGATCATAGAATGTGTCAGGGCTTCATATGCTTGGACCTGCGTAACTAGGTCACCATCGTGTTGAAATGCTTCTCATGCTGTTGCTAAATTTTGTCTGTCCATTCAGGCCAGAGTCACAGAGCTCAAGTCCTGCGTCATTGTCTTGAGAATTTTCAGAGACATGTGCAACAGACTGCCTGCATGGCAGCCCCTCCAAGGATGGGTAGGTGATGATTGTACAACCCAAATGACTTGATAACTTTTTGTAGAAGGATGTCAAGATCTCGCACTGGCTTTGTGGGAAAATTATGGATGGATGGATGGGATTATTACCTGCTTTCTTAATTGTCCTGTCTCTGTCCAACCTCTGCAGCCACTGGAGCTAATCTGTGAAAAGGCCATAGCCACATGTAACCGACCACTGGGTCCAGGTGAGGCCTTGCGTCGTGTTATGGAGTGTATCGCCTCAGGGATTCTCCTGCCAGGTCAGTGATCACTCATTTATTATAACCAACAGTGTTATTTGCATTCAATCTGTCTCTTTTTCCTCTAACCACAATGCTACAGATTGCCTATGGCTGGTTGAGCATTGTTTAGCTGTTGAAAAAATTAGGTGAAATGTTAAGAGAGATTTTAGAGATAGCACATGCGGATTTCATATAATGATACATAACAATGGAAGCATGAACAGCACACAAATATCCAAGGTAAAGACCGTCTTCTTTGATTAGTCACAGGGAAAAAAAAAGAGACCTACTTAATGTACATCAGGATTTGGAAACACACTGGTAATGACCAGAGGACACAGACTGGGAAAACCACCCTGCAGAAGACTTATGTTGATATTACAGAGGTTCTGGCAGATTGTCAAATGTTTCAAGAAGGGTAGGCAGAGACTGTTCTCAACACACGAGGTGAACTTTTGGCCTTTCCTGGCATGAATGTGGGAAAGTTTAGGACTTGAGAAGCTGCTGAGGAGACAAGAGCTCCAGGAATCATTGAAGGGTATCCCTGGTGTCTATTAAAGTCCCTGAGGCAATCAAAAGCTTTGCGGTGCCTGGAAGACATGAATGTCAGCTCCCATATTTTAATAAGGGGGAAGGGAGTACGTCAGTTATTGGGTATTGTCAAGCTTACTGAAAGCTCAAAGCTAAAACCTTTTTATATAACATCGTATTGACTCATATAGAAACCATTGTGACGTAAGAACAATGTTCTCATGTTGACAGCGTGACGCATAGTCTCACTTTAATTCTTTCAGCCATCCCTGTTTCAAAGATCTGACTGGATTTGAATCTGCAGAAATGTATCTAGTGTTCATGATCAGTGCGTCAGGGTCATTGACAAGTTACCGCGGTCTTCATATGGTACACACTGAAAATGTGTTTTACTACTTGGCAAAATTAAGCTGTATATTGTTCAGCTCTCCTGCCCGAGTCTGAAACCAGTTTGTAAGTGAATGTTATTTTTCTTTATAGGAGGGCCAGGAGTTCATGACCCCTGTGAGAGGGAACCCACAGACGTCCTGTCTGACCTCACTGCCCAGCAGGCTGATGCAATCACCGACAGCGCACAGGTCAGCTCTTCTATCCATCTTCCACTTCCCCTGCGGTTGGTGTCATTTTGTTTGCTCATTCTTCTTCTGTCAAATAGTTGCTGCAAACTGACTCAAAAAATGTGACCAATAGGTTTTGTAGATCAGCAGAGAAAACAACATCTGAATACCTGGTGATATACAAGTCAATAAGCTATAAAGACCCAAATGAGTTTTATCAGATAGTAACTGGGAAAGATGTCGGACAGCCAATGAATCTTTAAGGCTTGAATATATCAAACAAAGGTGAAAATGGCCATCCCAGGTTCCTTAAGCCCAATGAACCTGTGTGGTTTAAACTGGTTGGCTGCTTCAAGTCTACATCTGCCCAAGAGTGACAGAACATTTTGTTTCTCCGTACCAACTAAATATTCTTATCCATTGACTGGTGTGAAAAAATTTTATTTGCTTTCTACAATAAAAGTTCCCTAGCATTAATGTTCAGCAAACTGGTTTTCGATGACTTCTTACGATAATGAAATCACTAATATTTATTTTTTTCATATACTTGAGTATTTTATTTACAGCTGATTGAGCTGTAAATGTCAAATACCTTATTCAAGACAACTTTTGAAGGAAATTTAACCATTCCTCTTTAGCTTTAGCTGACACAATCCAGTAGCATGAGCATTAAGCATCTATTAACAGACTCCAGTCTCTCATCTTAGAGCCACAGCCACCCAGGGTTTAACTGATCAAGGCTGAGATGAAAAACATTTTTGTCTGCTCTATCTAAAACAAAAAGAAGTACAGATTTACAATTATAGTTTTTTTGTGTTTTTTTTGATTGTGATTTATAGTTAGTATTAGACATCCTCATAGTTCACGTGTAGTTTAAAAGGAGGATACTGCTCAAAGGTCATTTCAATGCTGGAAAACATGACTTTAGACATCGTTATAACTCAGATTTATTGGTGGAAGTCTTGCTTTAATCACTGTTTTATATATGGTTTCTCACCATCGCTCCCATTTAGAGCATTATAAAACTTCCCCTCCTGTTTTCCAGCAATAATACCAGCCGCAGACACTTACTTATCCGAGCATAATCATTAGCTACACCAAGAAAGAAAGAATCTGCTCAGCTATGCAAGTCGTAAGACCATGAAATGTCTCAACAGGGTGTGCTTCCATGCCCCCTCCCACTGCACCAAAGTCAGCAAGCAAGCAATGCTCCCATGTTATGTTGTTTTGGTGGAGGGTTATATAAAGCATTGGCCACCCCAGTGATGCCCTGAGCTCACGACAGCACTATAAATAGCTGTGCTTCCATTGAAGCCCGGACTCTGACCCAAGATAAGCATCCCTTCAATTCTGTGGAGGTTTGACGAACAGGCAGTCTAATTAGCGACTTAATGAGCGTGGGAACACTCTCCCCTGTTTACAACCAAACCAACACTACCACTACCACTGCTGCTGCCACTGCTGGTGCTGCTGCAGACGTCTGTTGCAGCACCACACACGGAACAACAAAGTCTACCCATGGGCAAAAAAATGTGAGCTCAGCACTGAAAAACATGAAGACATCCTCAAATTCAGCTTCACCACATTCTCTCACTCTCTGTTTCTGCCTCCCTGCCACTCTGGGAATATTTTTTTCTTTATTTTGTTTTCCCTTCTTTTTTGTGTCAATCCACTGTTTATTCTTCTTCTGTATAATGCATGAAATTTTTCCCAACAGAATTAGATGGTATACACATAAGTTGGGAAGCTCATAAGTTCCCCAATAATTAGAGCAAATGGATTAGAGATGACAAGTTTCTGTCTGTTTATCTGCGCTGTACCATAACATTAATGTGTGTATGTGTGTGTGTGTTTCAGTATGCTTTACGCCTGCTAGCCCTTGGACAGCTATACAAGGTCTTAAATATGGATCCACTCCCCGCTACCAAACCAAGGCTGTTGGAAGGTGTGTTCAGCTTTTCAAATGAATCTGTATGTGTGATGTTTTTTTTGTCTGTGATTACATGCAGCATTTTTGTTTCCATCTGTGCGTATCCACGTGTGTTTCTGTTTTTGGTTTTCTTGTTTTATTTCTGCACCAGGGCTGGGTGATTTGCCTTTTTGTGAATCAGGATTATTTCAAAGTTTAACAAGATAAATTGATCAATAAGGATTATCTATCTTATTTGGATTTGTATCGTGCCCAGACAACAGATACAGAATTCTTTGCAGGAATATCTTTCTCTTGTTGTACTCCAATCCACAACAGTGGATTTATCTTTATTGTGGGTCCCTCCACAATCACAGAGGGTGATGGGTGACTGCATGCCAAAAATTTGAAATTTTTCCACAGCGTGAGTTTCAAGTAAATCTGATTTGTTCCACTCAATATTGAGTCAAACCATTTCTAGAACTTGCTGAATGTATCCAGAACAACTCCTGTGTGTCATCTGTGTGGAGCAGCTTTGAGCGCAGTGCTAGAGTATGTTTCACAGGTCTTTATGTTGCTGCTTAATAATCTGGGCCTGGTACCTTATTATTATATCACTATTATACCTTGCAACTGAACAAAATATTGAGAATCAGATGCAATACAGCACAATAAACATGTTTGGCCCCATATTTACATTGTTTTACATGCTGCTTTGCATGCGTCTTTGTTCGTTTTGAAAGAACACATGACTGAACATGAAATACACGAGTGAACACAAATGAGACAGTATTACATGACATGACATGACATTACATATCATAGAGAGGCTCTAAGTGCCAGTTTTAAGCTGATTGCCCGGCCCTCCTCCCATCACTAGTTTTCTCCTTTCTTTGCCACACGGTAAGGCAAATTGTATAACTCCTCTGCTTAGATACATTCTGCATGTGATGATTTTAATGTTTAGCTTGCCTTTCCATCAGTCTGTGGTGTTTCAGATAATCAATTCATGTCTGCTCCGCAGGCGGCTGTCAAAAGAGGCTTCGTGAAGAAATGGGCTCAAATGACAGAGACTTCATCAAAAGGATGAAAGGTGACTTTGGCCATTGGCTCTCATTTCAAAGAATCACAAGGATTTATGGTAGATAACGAACAGATAATCTTCTGTAAATCCCCCTCCTCCTACCTCTGTACCGCTAACGGGGACAAATAATCGTGTTTGAATGCAGATAGCTAAAGTAATAATTATATGCAACTGATAGCAGCTTTATAAAGGTTGTTTAATGTGGTTGGATGGAGTTGGACACCTGGCAGACAGATCTTACATGATAAATAAGATGCAAGAAGTCTAGTTTGTATAACATTATTATATTACTATTAAACCTGATTTTACATTTATAACGTTATTCTATTACTATTAAACCTGATTTTACATCTGTGCAGGTTACTTAAAATTCTACTCGATAATGCTGAACAACAGGAAAATTGACTTTCAGATTGAAGTCTTTACGAAATGTGCCCTTAGTGCACATATTGTATGTGATCTGAAATCCAACTTGATATTGGATGATGTTATGACAAGTGATAAACTTGTTATCTTCACAAAGCTTTCTCTTTATTGTCTTTTTTTTTTTTTCAGCACACATTGAGAGAGCTGAGTGTTCGTGCTAATGTTGGTCTGTGGGCCTAATGAGCTATCAGGAGGACAAATTGAATCTCCTCCAAGTGGTTAATATGCTAAATCAAATCAAAAACAATACAAGAGAGCTACAGCGATGAAAGAGATGTTCATGACACATGCTTACTGTTGAAAAAGTATAAATCTTTATCAACAATGAAATTGGTAGCTGTTAGCAGCATAAGAAAAGGGTTTTCAGTTTGAGTATATTGAGTACAGATAGACATGGGCTGATTAACTCAGATAAATCTCTGACTAGAAAGGGCTTAAAACTGAATGATCATGACTGAGAAAGGTAAATTATTCCATATAAGCACAAAGTCAGACGGCACTAGAAACCACTGTTGGGTAAACCTGCATTATATGATGCCAGATCCCCTAGGAGAAAACTGTCTCTTAGCAGAATGTAAGTGGATATTGATTCAGGGATTTGTTTCTCAGTTGCAGCCAATGACAAAGACAAAAGGTTCTGGTATTCACTGCGTCTGTATGACTGCTGGACAACTAGAAACCGCAGCAGACTGTAAACAAGGGGCTTTCTGACAGGCTTTGTGTAAAAGGTGGAAAAGTGAATCAGTGGAGCTGAAAGAATTGAGCAGTGAGGATGATCTTATCTTACACATCAGGATGTTTTGTTTGAAGGGGATCAAAACAGCTTGTCGGGTTTGAAAAAGTCATTCTGCTGTCAGATGTTTTTCCCTTCAATGTCTGTGTCAAAGCAGAGAAAATGCCCTAAACCTGCCTGGATGTGTTCTTGCAAGGAAGTTCTGCCATCATGTTTGATATCCTCCCAAGATCACAGTAGGAATCCAGTTTAGTGCTTGAATTGTCACCAGCTCAGCGCGTATCTGTGGGTGATATCATTCATTCATGTCATTCATCCAGCTAAATGAAAGCGGTTCAGGAGGAAGTAAAACTGTTCAAAAAGCTGATTCAGTCACAGCTTTTAAGTGAAAATTCCTCAAAGGAAGAAGAAAATGTCTTTGGACCTCCTGCAAACTGTTAATGAGAGTAAAAAGAAGCTGCTGGCACCGATAGAAATGTACTATAACTAATCTACTCCTGTTCTCTAGTTTTATACAATAAAAAATTAAATGCAACACTTTTCTTTTTGTTCCCATTTTTCATGAGTTTAAATGAAAGATATATGATCTTGTCTGCAGCAGGAAAATAGTTATTCTCTTTAAATTTTGTTTGCAAATTTGTTTGTTAGTGAGCATTTGTCTGCAATGGAGAGAACCCATCCACCAGACGGGCGGAGCAGAATAAGATTCTGTTTACACAGATGTGTGACGAGATGGCCGTATAGGTTTGATCACACAACTCAAAGCCGCAGGTGTAAAGGAGGTAATGACTCAACACAAAGCGTCTCCTTCGATCCTCTAGACAGGTGTGGCTCATCAATTAATCATTATCAGTGCTGATTAAGCAGCATCACTATTGCACAAGTGTGTGTTGGCCGCTCACAATAAAAGACCATGATCTCATGGGTTATTTAATGTCTCTTCAATAAGCGGAGTTGCTACAGCAGGTATTGGCAGGAGCAGGAACACACGAGCATTAAGGAAGCGCATTTGGCGTTTGCAGTTGGTGATGACAATGAACTGCAGTCAGGGTAAAATCCCAATGATGATGACGAGCATGAAGGTGAACATCTCTGTAGATTTTGGCAGTTTGTGCTCATTCTGCGGGTATGCAAACCGACTCTGTTGCCCCAGATGTTCTTGTGCAGGTGGTGAAGCTGGATGTGATGAACTTTGGCCAGTGTTGTTTCGTGAGGCCTGTGGGTTTTTTAGGCCAATTGGATGTATTACCTCGTGCTTGGAAACTATGCCTACTTATTGTAGAAATTTTTAACATTTAAATCATTCCTGTAGTCAACATAGAATGGCCGCCTACGGTGAAATTTTATGTCAAGTTGACTTAAATTTTTTTTTTTTTTCAAGTCAACAATTTCAAGCAAAAAGTAAAGCATTGCTTTTTTATTTTTGTAAAGAACATGTCCACTGATTTCAAGTCAGTATTTTTGGACCATTCAATCAGCTGGACATAATAGTTTATGCAGCTCTGTTGTCAAACCACATTATAATTCTTGTCATTATCACAAGATCATTGGTGCTCATTGACCAAATATCTGTGATATCAGTCTGATGAAGTGTCTGCAGAGAACTCAAAGGATACTACCCCAGCCGCAGCCTGTTCACTGCTAATGCCATCTGGCCTAATATACACAAACTCTTCCTCCTCAGTCCACGTCTGAAAAGTCTGTTTTTGTGTTACGACTATTTATTCATCTGTCTTATATTTGTTTTTATTGTAACTTCAGGTGCAGTGGCGAATCTTTTGATGGATGTTAAGTTAATCTTGAAGTTTTTATATATTGGGTTAGAAGAAATATGAAGCTGGTATGGAGGGTTTGATCTAAATTAGGACAGAAAATAATGAAATTGTATAGGTGGCATGAAAAAGCTTTGCATAATAAATGTGTTATTTACAATATGACCTCCAAAGAATTTCCCACTTTAACATAGTGAAGGTTTTTCTGTGTGCTTATGTTTGATCTGTTAAAACCTGCAACAGTAACCAGGAAACATCAGCTAAGCTGCAAAAAAGTTTGTAGGTTTAAAGAATGTCTTGTAATTATCTTGTATTTATATGGTTATGGTATTTAACATTACATTTACGAAAGAGAAAATACTAAATGAACTTGTGGAATGTGGTGAGCTTGCCAGTAATTTCTCAGCTGGAGCCACGAGACAGCTACTGTAGTTGTGCTTTCATGTGTTGAAGGTCTTAAGGAAAGAAGGTGGATTTTTTGGGTTGAAGAATCTTCATATGTAGCCAGCTCCTGAGTGCTGCTCCAGTGTTCCTGACCCCAGCTTTAGTGATGTTTCTGCAGCTCGTTAGCATTCATACCCACTGGGCCAAGACTCAAACTGATTTCATGGATCAGGGCAAATGTATAAATTACAGCAATGTACAGCAGAATAAAGAATCCTGTGAAAGCTTTTAGCATTAAAAACCTTTGTACACTCCTCTTTAATGCCTGTGATCAAGGTTGAAACATATTTTTAGCAAACACTGGTACTCTCAATTTCGTTTTTTTCACTTTCATATTGTCAGATGTCTTGGCCAACAACATGAAATTCAAATAGCCTCTAATTATGAACATTATTGTACAACATGTTTTTTCCTCAAGGTAATTTTCAAACCATTATTGGTTTGCACTGCCAAGTCAGTTGTTATTCTGGTTGTGGTTTTATTTATTTTTTCCTTCATCGTGACACAGAGAAATAGTGAATCCAGAGAGATCCAGTTTTTTAGGTGTATCTCAGTAAAAAAGAGATAAAATGTACCGAGGAAACAATTACAAACTGTTACAGCATTCAAGAAGGAAATGGACGTCTTCCCTAGTCCAGTTTTGGCATTTATGCACTACAGGGTTACTTTTGTGGGTCTGTGGACATGGGAGCCTTTTAGTTCAAACCTGCAGCCTGGATTCACTGGAGCTAAAAGACAATTAAACCGCAGACACTCTCCATCTATGTGTGTGTGTGCGTGTGTGTGTGTGTGTGTGTGTGTGTGTGTGTGTGTGTGTGTGTGTGTGTGCATGCTTTTAGATTTTTTTTCTGTGTGTCCATCCTGTCTGTTGCTGTCACAGTAATTAAACCAGCCCTCACTCGGATGAACGTCCTTAGCAACTCTCATCTCATCTCAGTTCAAAGGAGGTGATGGTAGGCAGATATAGAGGAATTAATACTGCAGGCTGCCATGCAATTATCGCACTACCTCCCACCATGCTCACACACACACACGCACACACACGGTGCATGAAGGCCTCCCCTCCTCTTGCTCCCAGCACCTGTCCATCAGCACTTTCCCATTCTTCTTCTGTCGCTGCATCAGCTTTTACAGTCTGTCAGAGGCTGAAACTTATTGTATACAGACTGCAGAAAAATCCGAATCTGAATACTTTATTGATCCCAAGGGTGAAATTACTTTAAAACAGTACATGTAGAACCCTCTGTATGCTCCATTAGCAGAATGAGTACTTTTGACAATAATCTGTATTTTTGACTGTAAAAAGATAATTGAACGTATTTTAACAGAAAACAATGTTGTGTTCTCTCAATCCAGTATTAGGCATGCAGCCTCATTTTTGCTTTCTACAACCTTAAGGAAATGCCTCATGTTAAGGCCACAGGACCTTTTTTGTGATGCTTTAAGGCAGGGGTGTCAAACTAATTTTCACCGAGGGCAACAGAATAATGGCTGTCCTTTAAGGACCAAATGTAACTAATAAATGTAACTAAATATAAGTCACGGTAATGTGAAATAAATGTAACTAATCCTTAATGTTAAATAACTATGAATTTATTACTTGTTCAAGTTACAAACATTACAGTAACACAGTAAATGTTTGCTTGTTTCTCTCTTATAACATAAATCCTTTTAATTAGTCAGGTTATGAAACCCACAACACTCCTTCAATCAAGGATCAAACTATCCAAGTGAAGAATGAAAAATAACATCAAACACAAGTTAGGACATGAACTTTCTTCAAAACGTTTTTATCAGAGTTAAAATGGGCTTAATTACTGTGTTTTTGAAAATGTAGTTTCAGGTCAAAGCATGCTTTTGACCTATTTATTTTTAGGCACCCACCTTTTATGCTCTTGCGGGCCACATTGAATGATGTGGCGGGCCACATTTGGCCCCCGGGCCCTGAGTTTGACATATATGCTTTAAGGTCTCACAAACAATGAAATGATGATCAGAAGGTAAATTTTTAATGGTCCCTACTCTTCAAGTGGTTTTCAGCCCTGTCCACAAACTTTAAATTATGTCATATTTTGCTCTCCTGCTTGGTTTATTTCAGAGTAAAACATCAAAGTCTGTCATGGTTAATGAGTATTACAGTGCTGTTTGCGGTTTACTGACATGATTGCATGATTTTTCAACAGAAACATTTTAATAGCAGGCATGCAAACGACTCTGACTACCTCCTAAAATATTCAGGCTAACCAGTCTGAGGGCTGGAGGGAGGTGAATTAAAAAATAAACAACATAAAATCAGTCAAATGCAATGGAACATCTGAACGCCCCAATTTGAAAATTTTCCATCAGAAAAGACACCTACGAAAGTGGATTTTCTGTATATTACAATGAAATTGAAATTATGATTGCAAGTATCACTGAAAATGTATGCATGTCATAGTTTTCGTGTTTTTAGACTGAAACAAAATGGACAGATACTTTTAGAAAACACAGTTGAACACACAATAAGGAGACAGTCTGCAGTATTAGTATAAAAGGTGTCACAGAGTGTTTCACGTTCAATTCACTTGTGAAAATATTACAGCCCAAGAGCTCTGGGGAAGCAGAGAGCACTCCTCATCTCTCAGTGTGAAGTGTCATCAGTAAAATACCTGTGAGCATCAGCCTCATCATTTTGTTATTAGTAGTGAAGAGACGGCAGCCAATGAAACGGAGACCTCCTAGTTCTGTGTCTCTCTTGTTACACAGCCCTCTTAATTTACCAAAGAAAAATGACCTTTGATGGAGTTTGTGCACAAGAGTTGTTTTTTGTTTTTTTTTTTGCGTGTGTTTTTGTTTTTGTGTGTGTGTATGTCAATGTGTGTGACACAGTTACACACACATTGAACTGCTTTTTTTCACTTACCTCCTAATATTTCAGACATTGAATGATATTGTTATAACTATAAAACATCCTCAGACCCTGATCAGTTATTTCCTTTTCATTAATTTCAAGACTTGTTTACCTCAAGTGTGCTTGTTCTTGATTGTATTTACAAGTGCCTTCAATTTTAATTTACATAGATGCAGGTTTTTGAAGTACTCTAGTGCAATTTATTTTTAGTAGTTTTTATTACTCACTTCCCTTTTGTTTCTTACCTGTGTTTGGTTTTAGATTCATTTCAAGGGCTTTATCCCCAAAATACAAGCAATACAAACTTTTTATTTTAGTTCACTGTATTCAATAATTTTCCACTTAATTTGCGTTCCATTGCCTATGGTACGAATTACGGTACCGTAAACTTCTGTCCAAAAGACGACGGTAACTCGTACCTTAGGCTGACCTGATTACGTTGATGGTTTTTTTTTTCTTTCTTTCTCATGTTTGCTTCTTTCTTTTACATTTCTTTGATATCTTTCATTATTATACAATTTGATATATAAATGACATTATAAAATAACATATAGTGCGCGGATACAGCGGCAGAAAATGGATGAATATTATGTTGAAAAAAGGTAGTATTCTAGCGTCTTGTAACGGATTAAGACCATTTATATTAGTTGTAATGGAGAAAATGTATTTGGAATTCGAACAAATTGATATTCAAACAGCCTTCCGGAATGAATTGTGGTTGGAAACCAAGGTTTGCCTGTACTCAGATATGTTCCAGAAGTTATGTGCGTTTAATTCTGCTTGGTGCAAATCTCATGGTTTGTAGGTGTGACCTCACTGAGAAATGTTTAGAGTTTATGCCAACGAAAATGTTAAAAACTAACATCCATCACTTCTCCTGTAGTCCTGGACTGGAGGATGACGGATCCGAATCACCCCATGAACGCTCTGATGCGTCTGAATCAGATCCACCCAGGCCTTCAATACCGCCTCCTGTCACAGTCCGGCCCGGTCCACGCTCCAGTCTTCACCATGTCTGTGGACATACAGGGAACCACGTATCAGGCCACTGGGAACTCGAAGAGAACTGCCAAGCTTCAAGTAGCCCTCAAGGTATTCAGCAGAGTTCCACGGAAACCTATCACTAAACAGTGTCAGATTTTAAAGCAAAAATGTTTTTTAATACCAAATAAGACTTTAAACTTTAAATAGAACTTTAAACCTATTGCATTTAATTGGATTTGGTTTTGTGTCAAATTTTGTTTAAAGATTATAAACACTTTAATCGGAGAAACAAAGAAAAGAGCACTGTAGTTCTTGAGTTGTATCAATAGCTGATTATTGCTTAATATGAATATCTGCCTCATCACCGAGAAAAGATTCAACTTAATGCTGAAAAAAGGGTTTTAACTTCCATCTTTATGGAGAACTAGTTCACATGAAATTGTATGAGGCTGAACCAACAGCAGTTTATCCTTCAGTCTGAAATGTCTGTAATGATTAATTTTATTGTCTTCTGTCTCTATTTGATGAAAGGTCTTAATAACTCCACTTTGGAAAATATCAATGCCACAACTGTATCAGTGCAAATCCTGTCCAATGATTTAGATGAGGGATGTTCATGAGGATCAGATCATGGTATTGTAGAGTATTTCAATGCACAGAGGGTCAAGGTCTCATATTCACAGGCACATTTATAAAACTTGATGCTGGAAAAGATTTTCAGCATCAGTTTCACAAGTAATTACCTTCGATCTGGTATTGATCTTTCAGATATCATTTTCAGTAAATGATGCATTTTCCAGCTAAATATGTACAGTACTCCTACGTTCTACATCTTCTACATCTACATTATTCCATACAATCACACACATCTTTTGTTTTAAGATCTGTCACTTTTTTCCACTTGACTTTCATTCCCCAAACCATCCTGTACAGTGCAATCAAAATGAATGGAGGCTGCTGGGTCTGCAGCACTAGCACATTTATATTTCCCTGTACCAGTGTGTTGTTGTCATCAGTTGAAGAATAAGCCTGTATATAAAAGAGTCAGTGAAACGACAAATTGTTAAAATATCAGTATATTCTCCTATCATGTTTAGTATATTTTATATAAAAAGTATTTCATCTCTTTGAATCACAGTGTACAATTTTTTTTTTATCTACAGAGCTCTAGTACATCATCTCTCTCGTTTTTGTTCTAAATTTCTCTCATTCTGTACTTGAAAGTTTAAGATGATTTAATGTCAGCATGAAGAAAGAATTGACAAGTGAGACAAAAAGAATGTTCTTTTATGCACTCAGACCTTTAATGAACTTGTTAATTTTGACTGCTCACTCTCTTTGTCATGCACATTTATTCATCGAGTTAGAGATTCACACATCAGAGCCTCCCAGTACAGCCAGACTTGGAGTTGTTGTTTCTTTTGTCGTTGAAGATGACCACTTTAAAGCCTCAATGCAGCAGCTGTTAGCTGGTTGAGTGGTTCGCTTAGTGACAGCTCAGTCACAGATGATGGTGTGATTCATATGCCTTCTGTGGTGAGTTCAGGGACTGTCAGGGCTTTAGAGAAACTTCAGCAGTCACTTTTAGATTGCGGTCATTGTTGATGAACAAATATTAGTAAGTTAATTAAA
Source organism: Antennarius maculatus (assembly GCA_013358685.1). Taxonomy (NCBI): domain Eukaryota; kingdom Metazoa; phylum Chordata; class Actinopteri; order Lophiiformes; family Antennariidae; genus Antennarius; species Antennarius maculatus. The sequence goes on from CM023608.1 coordinate 7,343,402, forward strand.
GATAGATCGTTGATTGAGTGCATATTTTGTTTCTTGTGTCCAACGTCTCCAGGCGCTGCAGGCTCTGGGTTTTGTGCTTGGCCTCGACGGAGACGTGGACTCTCTGAGCGCTGACGAAAAGTCAGATGGCGAAGGCAAGAATGACAGGATGTCGACCAGCTCAAGCTCCACCTCCATCACCTCCTCTAATGACACACAGGAAGTGGTAAGTGCACACAGTGAGACTGTGGGTTTGATAACATACACGTTTAATAGGCACAGATAGTAAATGTTTCTAAGATATCAGTATCATCAGTCAGTGCTATGATGATTAAACCTTTTAGCAGAACTACAAGCAGTATTTCAGTCTAGATCACTCTTAAATATCTTATTCTTACTGGAATATAATGCGTTGTAGACAAACCAGATTACTATTAATCAAGTATTTTTGTAATGATTATATTTTGAACTGACATATATTGGTAGTTAAATTTCAACTTTTAGTATCAAAATACTATAAATAAATAAATAAAAATAAAAAGAGACGCTTGTGCTGCTTATTTCTCTGTCTGTAGACGAGAGCTCTCGGTCCGATCCTGACAGCAGGAGGTAAAAACCCGGTGATGGAACTGAATGAGAAACGCCGTGGTCTCAAGTATGAGCTGATATCAGAAAGCGGCAGCAGCTATGACAAACGCTTCATCATTGAGGTATGGAAACACGGACACACACACACACATACACACACTCACCACTGCCTTTCACAGAGTTACTGTCTCCCTTTCAGAGAATCTTATTAGGAATTGATGAGGGAACATGTTTTTGATGTTTGGCACTGCAGTGCTTCCTGCATCTCAAAACATCTTCACACATCGCAGAAAGAAAGAAAAAAAGAGAGAACGAAAGCTCAAAATGAAAGTTATTTTATCTTGTGATGTAGTTAAGTATAAATATACTCATTTGGTTTCCAGTATGAGGTTTAGTCTATTCTAATGTCTAAATGTACTAAGAGCCAGGAAATGAGATGAAGCAATCCCTAATGTGTGAGAAGCTATGACCGACAAATGTTTCATATTTTATTTGAATAAATTACACCATTCTTCAAAAGGCTTCAATGAAAGATCATTTCTATAATTACTCTGCTAATTAAGTACTCACTGAATCATTTGGTTTTCACAACGTTACTTAATAATAGTCAGCTCAGAGTAAGAAGAAATGAGACATTTCACAACATTATGTATAATGTTGCTTTGAAGCAGCTTCTTCAAAGTGCTGCCTATATGTTCTCAGCAGTTTTCTGTCAGTTATCTAAATGTAAAATAATAATTTGAGCCCTGCTGTAAAAATATCAACATGTCAGGTAAACATTTTATTCAAACTTTTTCAGAAGACACATTCCTCTGTTTTGTTTTGTGACAGGTGGAGGTGGACAAGCAGGTTTTTAGAGGTACTGGTCCCAATAAGAAAGTTGCTAAAGCCAGTGCAGCTCTAGCTGCTCTGAACAGCCTGTTCTCTGGCTCCAAATCCACAACCAACAAGAAGAAACGGCCAAACCCGCCTGTGAGTGAACGACTATAGTCAGTCTGAAACCGTATATCTTACGGTTCTGATGTGTGCTGGATGTGTGTGTCTGTGCAGCCAAAGCGACCTGTAGCCTCGGTACTGACCCTCCCAGCCCTCGCTGCCAGACCTCAGCGGGTCCCTGTCATCCCCAGAGCTCCATACATCAGCACCCAACCCACACACGGCTACATCTCTCCAGGTGAGTCCAGCCACACGATCACCTCCAAGCAAGATGAAGACATTTTAAATTAAATACTCTATTTGTTTTATATAAGGGGTTTATATTTTAAAGTATTTTAGGTCATTTCATAAAGATTTTGACTCTATATGTACTAATTTGTTGTATATTTTTAATGTCTCTGTAGCAGCTATCTAAAGGCGTTGGTTTTTCAGGTTCTTGATCCATTCATCTCAACTAAACCTCACAAAACACATTTTCATTAGTTTCATGAGCGTTCCCCATACTAATGATTACATTTCACAAACATAGAACATAATGATGAGTTGATGACACCTTCAGCTCTATATTTATATATTTTTGACAATAACCTACCAGAACTGTAAAGTTACTAGTCATGTTCTTATCATCAGAAAGCATTCAAGTGTATTTCCCAAAATATCTGTGTCTTCAAAGAGTTATAATACCTTCTGGTCTTTTATTCATTAATTTATTAATGACTGCAAATGTCTTTTTTTCAAAGCAATGCCACTGAAAATCATTTTGGGTGATTGGACTGTTACAGCATGTCTACTGTGTGTGCTATAGTTTTGATCATTTATTCAGTTTATCAGCAAATGTGCCATAATACCTTCATAGATAATGAAACTCAACATGAATTCTAACATTAACATTGAGACTTATTTAAGGCTCAATAAATATTTTAAAAACATTAATTTCTACCTTGATTTGCTCAAACCCCTTTTACAAGGGGTTTGAGCCTTGCTACCAAAATGTAGATTTAGCTTTAAATACCATACATTACAATATTATACAACAAGCCAGTGCACAATATGTTTATTTAAAATGTTAATGACACCATTTGCAAAAGCTGGTATTCCAAGCCACCTGACTTACCAAGGCATTCCCAGGACTTAAAGAGGCAAAAACTCCAAGACCAGGGAAGAGGGAAGAGTAACATTTTAGACATTTTTGTGCTGTCAAAAAGCTGATAAAATGGTTACGAACATCGAATCAGGACCATCCAGGGACAATTACACAAGAATACTGTTAGAATCATTAGTTTTCCTTCTAATGTAGCCATAAAATACTCAGTTCTTCCATTGGTTTTTCAAAGTTCTGCACCACACCCTTTTATTCATTTTTTATTTAACAAAGACTCACTGTCAGTGATAGATAATTGTAGGTCATCTGGTACTCTATTAAGTGTTCAAACTGTAATAGTTGTGGATGACAGATGTGCTGATTGAATGTTCATGAACACGGTTTACTCTCTGTGCAGTGATCAAACCTTGTCGTCTCTAATTTTCATAGGTTTTGGTGCTCCCTATGGCTATAGTCCTGCAGGCACCCTCCCTCCCTACGGTAAACTCACCGTCCCTCTAGGTATCTGATCAATAATCCATGCATTTGATTTGTTCATCATTACATCCCAATATTTGAGTTCTTTCTTTTTCTTTGCTTCCTCAGGTTTTCCTTCCAGAATTCCCTCAGTAGTTGTCCCAGTCATCAGACTCCCCACAGCATACCCCGTCACCCACCTCTACCCATATTAGGATCCTCACCTCACCTCATCCTCTTCATATGAACCATGTGTTACAGTTGAATTCTGAAGTTATGCTAACTCTTCACTAACTAGACTTTAAATGCTAGTACAATTCCGCAAACATTTTACCATAATCCCAAACTGGCTTCATTGCCCACCGAATCATTGATGCACAGCAGATTCTCCCTGTGCTACACTGGAAACCAGTTCAGGTACATTGGTCATTAGAAATGTGTCGGCAGTTGCATTGCTATGCATGTGAACACAGTCTGAGAAACTAGCTAGCAGAAGCTTCGGGCTTTAAAAAGAGCAGTGTTAGAGCACCGAGGATGACAAATCTAATTCAGGAACCTCAATAAAATACCTTAGGAAGTAAACAATCTTTTGGAATCCATTTGGAACTAAAAAACGCAGCTCTTCTTTTTGTCATTCCAAACTTGATGGCAAGTTCTCAAATAAAATGAGCTAACCAAACACTAACTCTGGAGAACTAACTCAACATTCACCAGAGTGAGAGAAAAACACATTGTCAGGGATGTGTCAATATAAAATCACCAATTACTAAATACTAAATATCAGCAAATACATTAATTCCCACTGAAACAGCATCCTCTGTTAGATTTTACAGTTCCCCCACAGTAGATCCTATAGTGCTCAGTAGTGTAATTGATGTTGTGCTAGTTTTGGGGTTTTTTTTAGATCCCTGAAATGACCCACTAAACGTTCACCGTGGGGAAATGAGTAGTTTCACCAAATATATATTTTAAAATAGGGAGCTAAATGCTACCAGATGGGAGCTAAATACATTATTTATACAAAATTGCTGTGAAATATCTGTGTTATGGAACAAAATATAATACAGGATCTTAAACACACACTGTAGAGAACATCTAACATTCACAAACTATATGATGCAACCTAGACAGGGAACCAAACATCCTCTACATGGGAAAACCAGGCATTTCGGAGAAGTTCAGAAATACTTGGTCTTCAGAGGAAAGTTTAAATAAAGACATGTACTGACTTCTGCAGGGAGCTGAATAAATGAACTGCATGTAGTATAGTATGAAAATAAGTGTCACCAAATATGGTAACACACATAAGGTTAGCTGTGGGCTTCTTTGTCAGAAGTTTAATTATTCCTTTAAGAATCTCTGATGTATGTGAATACACTTTTGTTTTATAATTTGTTTTCTTTTTATGTTTAAAACAGGGGTTTACAATCATCTGTTGCACTGACAAAGGCTTTTCCTTTGTTTGAATATTAAACGTCGGAGTTTACAGCTACTTGTTGGGTATTTGCGCTGTTGAGCCAGTTTGTGTTGAGTTGAAATACTTTCTTTTCTGAGAGAGATTTTATTTTAACCTGTTTGTAGGTTATGCTCTGTTTAAATAAATGAATATTTTTGGTTACAGCTGAGTAATTTGTGGTTACTAAAACTTTTTTCATGATTCACGCACATTTACCCACAAACCCAGGTAAGATTTAAAATCTCTTCATATTTGATAATTACTTTTTTGCCAGTATATACTATTATAAAATATAGTGGACATTATTCATTAAGCACTGTCTAGAATAAACTGCCTTCTACAATCTAATGTGATGTCATGCCTGCGTATGTAATGACAAAAGTAACCACCCATTACACGTTTTCACTGATATAAATTGAGTTTTGCTCTCCATTTTGTACATCAGTTCGGATCCTTAAAATGGGATATCTGACATACTAACTTTTATCCCATATATCTATTCTTTAATGCATGATAGCAACTTTATTATTGCGTGCATCTTATTTCCACAGCTTTAACCATTACTGGGATGTGAAAGCAGCAAAATTAAATTGCGACCACATTTATCCACATACATTCTGAAACGGGAAACCTGGAACTATCTCACTGCTGACCTGAGAATTCATTATTTCACAGACCTGGTCACGTAAGGTGGAAGAGAACAGAGCTTTCCAGAACTGGCAAACAATTAGTTTGCCTGCTGTGAAGGCAGGCAAACTAATTCTGCTGGAGGCTAAACTGAATGTTAACCAGGAGGCTAAAGTTAGAACAAAAATATTAATGGCCAGGTGGTACCTAGCTTCAGAAAAGGAGATTCCCTCCGTGACAAAGCTGAAATGACTTTCAGGTGTTTCTGCATGCGAGACGAACTCTTCCCTAAATCCATCAGAGATCCAGATGTTTCTGTGGAAAGAGCTTCACTAATTTACCTTTCTATATTTACTTTACTGTATTTGTGCAGTTTTCCGTAATTCACGTTAAGTACTTTCAAAATTATAAGTTGCATCATTTAACTTAATAGCCGTGTACCCACGTATAAGTAGTTGGTCTACATCATGTACATGTTGAACAGCAGGTTTCAAGTGATAGATCAGCAAACAAAAACATTTTGAGCCATACAACACACAGTTAGTGTAAAGCAGGGAGTGGATTGAAATGTGTTTGCCTCCGTTGTGTTTGCACATTGTCTTGAATGTCTTCGTACTCGCTACCAACTGAAGTAACAGTGTTTTATTAAGGACATCAACTGGTGAGGATAATGACCTTCGTACATGCTTTGGACTAAAGTTGGGTAATTTGGTTTAGCAATTAATAACCCATGTTTGTTCATTATTGTCATTGTAAAATTCCAGCTGGAGTGCGCTGTGCCAAATGAAGGACAGAACTCTGAAAAACAAACCTCTTGAAGTTAAAGCTGCTCTGGGCTGTTTGACATATCATCAACCCCTATTAGCGGTTTATTTTTACTGTTTGGTGAATCTGAACATCCAGAAGTCATTTGTGTTCGATGTGCGTAAGACTTTGGTAAAGTGAAATAAATAATTGTCCAGGATATGCTGTATTTTCTAAATCCTCAGATATTTAAGGGCTCTGAGAGCAACCAGAAAACACAGCACCAACAATAAATCCAGCTTTGATAGAGTGTCATCAAATCACCTTTAAACATGCAACCTTATTGTTAATTGGTTTATCTTCTTCTTGAAGCAATTTCAACACCCCTTAATGTTAGTCCCTTCAGAGTGGTCATGTAATGGTTTAATCTGTTCTATTAACCTCTTGCTTGTGTGTCCTGTTTTTAGGCAATCTGTACATTGACAGTGCCTATTACCAGCCGCCAACCATAGCAACACCTATCATCATCCACCTGGGCCCTCAGGATCTCTTCTGACCCTGCCGATTTACTGAGACCAGCCTCGGCAGCAACCTGTTTAATCCTTCACCCTTATTAAAGTGTGTCAGCGCTGCTCAATTACTGCAGTGTTGCTTTCAGGGGTTGCTACATCCACATGAGACGCAGCAGCAATATTGAAAGCAATATGGAGGAGAAAACACTTCGGGCCACTCTGGAAGGTCCAGCTTGGATTTCAGTGAAGAGGAGGCTGTAGCTACAACTTAACTGTCAATAAGCAATATTTCTGCCTGTAGGACTCAAGTCGGGGTCTGAAATGGTTCAAACTGACCATCATGACCGGCACATTCACAACAATGTGACCTACTATGTAAATACAACACCTACTGTTTGTATATATGAATGTATGTGAGTTTTTAATATACTTAAATATATAAACATGTTAATATGTTTTGAATTTGTGAAGCTCAATAATGGCTAAACAATCATATTTATAATATATCTCTGAAGTAGCTTTATATTAAAATCACTCAGATGTATAAGCTGTATAAATATCAAAAATTAACTACATTTGTCTATAATACAGTATGTTGATACTATATAATCCCTATTTGAATGTAATTACACATAGACTAGATAGTAATTCCTCTTTTTATAAGACAGATAAATATCTTGTATAATTTAATAATACTCTGTTTTACTGGGTTAGTGTCCACTCGTTGAGCGCTTGATATGAAGACTGTCTGCTGTTCAACTTCCTGCTGTTGTACATCTGTTGGGTTTTGGCTGGATTCCCAGCTAGGGGACAGGACAAGATGGTCAATGTAATAATGCCTACATATTATGTTATTATTCTTAACAAGGAGGAATTTCTTACTCTCAAGCAAGAAGGTGATGTAAATGGTTATGGATGATCATCAAAGAAAATGTTCATATTCAGATTGTGAATGTTTGTCTCCCTCTTCTATGATAATTAAAGTCTCCGATGTAATTTTTATATAATCAACAATATAGCAATAGTCCCATAGAATACACTAAAGCTTTTAGGCTAATTCAGTTACTATCTGGGCTGGTAAAGGAACTCTGTGTTAAAATCAGTTGACACATTTATCATTATGAAGACAACCTGGACCCGTTTTACCCATCAGTAAACTTAAATCAGCTCATCAAGCTAGAAAAGACATGTATGATTCTATTTAATACTATTCTATTAAGAGTTCCACCGTTGTAAATGTCTACAGTTCCGCCTGCAAAGCTGCACTGAAGGTGATTAGCTTTTTCTTATTACCAACCAACACATTATTTCTAATGGTACTTGAGGAGCATGCTTGGGGCAGGATAATGAGAGCTGTATAAAATAATGATTTTGTCTTGGTTAAATTTATACGGTGCCCTGACAGAATAAAAACCTCAGTATTTTGCTGAGCCATACAGAAAGTCTACAGAAAGATCCCTGCATACAAAACTAGATGAAGCAACAGATGTGAGTGAAAGTTAATGTTCAGACACTGAGACGTCTGATGTAAACTGCATCAAACACACAACAAATAATCTGTAAATGTTTTAGGGAATAATGTTGAGTTCTTTATGAAGACACCAGATTAAGATGTTTTTGGAACACACATGTCTGAAGTCAACTCAGGAACATTGAGACCATACAAAAACCACAGGAATGTAATATTGATAAGCTTGTGTCTCACAAACACAAGACGCAATGTATTGTAGATCATTCACATTTGACACAATGTGAAGACGACCTCCTGAGCCGATCAAATGAATTTGAGAATATGAAAGTCCAACAAATGCATCAAATAAATAATACATAAAAAAAGATGTCCCTTTGGAGGAAGCTTACATTTTGCATGTGGGTAATACAGGAGGCCAAAACAGACAAAACAGTGATAGAAGTGGTACTACTTATAAGTACTTCATTTCAGGCCAAAGGCCAACTATACTTTATTATGATGTGTCTCTCTCTCTCTCTCTCTCTCTCTCTCTCTCTCTCTGTGTATATATATATATATATATATATATATATATATATATATATATATATATATATATATATATATATATATATATATATATATATATATATATATTCTCCACACACATATACAGGACGAAGCACACACAAACACACACACGTATACACTCACACACACAGAGGGCCTGAAAACAGGTTGGGGAAATAGTGTTTGGGGAGTCACAGGCAGCCACATAGCGCCCTCAGAGCAGCTTGTGGGTTCAGTGCCTTGCTCAAGTGCACATTGGTCGTGCTCAGGAGGTGAACTGACACCTCTCCAGCTAACAAGTCAGGGCCTAGTGAACTGAGCTGCTGCCGTTGCAGCAGCAATTTGAAAAATTATATGTTATGAAAGATTTAAACAATAATTTGGAGGTAAAGGAATAATGATATTTGCCTCCAAATTACTGTTATAAGATAGGCATTACAGTAAACTTACTGAAGTATAACTTTGGTAAGATTCCATTCCTCTCTGTTCTATCAAAAAATCATCTAACTCCAAATCTGCCTTAAAACTGCTCCTCAGATCCCTTTCCAACATTAGCCACTGTGGCCTCATGAGACCACAGATATTAAATTAACCACCTTGGAAAAATATTTATCGGTGTAAAATCTTTTTATTATGTTATGATGTTGTGCCTGGTACCGATTAATGTCATGTGAGAGTTATTATCGGACAGATGCTGACTTTTAAAGGCAGTGAGCTTCGTGCTTAATGACATGTAAACGCCTGAAAAGATGAACAACATGGACACCTCCCATCAGCTCAAGCCACATTCTTAACAGTTAGTTATTTATCTAAAACCCCTAGCAACCTTGCAATCATAAAACTGTTTTCTCTGCAGTAAGTCTAATATTCACATCTGGTAATCACTGGAATCTTTCCCATTTGTCCATCCATTGTCCATGAAGTAATCATTAGAATACCATGTCACACATCGTCAGAAGAAGAAGCTCCACTGCTTCCTTAAATCTAAAGACAGCTTTCTTAACAGTCTGAATATCCACCTTCTACACTCTCCCTGAAAATGAGAACTCTTTGGCATGCTCTTAAATCCTAATCAATGAACTCTGCTCACACTTGGACTCACTCACTGGACTCTTTCTTTTTTCTTTAACAAAAATCTTTTCTTACTCTGTGAATGTTTTGTGGAAGACTATGAGACTGAAACAAAAGGAGAAGCAGCGTGACGAGAGAGTGAGAGAGATGTCTGATTGCACAAGGCTAGGGTTAAATTTGAACCAGGTCAGCAGTTTATATGAAAGACTGATACTAGATGTGATGTAATGTTTGTACCTCTGCAGAAATTTTTATAATGAAGCCCATATATCACCTCTGTGCTACATGGCACACACACACACACACACACACACAGTTGTATGAACATTACATTGGGGAGTAAAAGCACACTAAACACAAACTGGTACCAGACAACAGACACTCAGTGAAGTGTTGATATTTTCCCTGTTGCTTTATGAATGAAATGTTTTTTTCTGGATATTAAATAAACATTCACTTCTACTGTTGTTCTATCAGAGTTTTCCTTTATTTGTTCATGACTACATGTTTTTCAGGTCCAGCTGAAGGACAGAAACATTAGCAAATGTAAAGACTTCAGGAGGTTAAGATCTGGAGACCTATTGTATAAAATAAGAGTGAAACCAAAACACCATTTGCTTTAAGAAATTATCTTTTGGCTATTTTTGGACAGTGAACAATCATGAAAGAAGCAGATTGTGACATGTTGAAGCAAAATTTCTAAATAGAGCAGAAATATTTTGTCATCATGAGACTTTGTTTTTGTTTCCTTGTGGACACGTTTTTCCTCTTATTTTGCTTCCTCCTTTTATTGTGAAAAGATGCCTTGATTAAAGTAAATATTCTAAAAATGATGTTTCTAATGTCATGTGGCAATGAATGCCTACAAATATTTTTCGGCTGAAAAAATATTTATTTGGGGTTTTTTTTCAAATTTTGCATTAAATATGCCATTTACCTGTAAAAACATTTTATGTCTTTTGTTTAATCAACCTGCAATGCAATGACAACGCACCCAGAGCGTCTCCCCACTTAATGCCAGTAAGTTCACTGTGACACCTGTCAGCCCGCGGAAGTGGAAGAAGCGGTTCAGAAAATGAATGAATGAATATTTAATCGACAACAAAAATAAAAAATTTGAAGTTTGCATAGATCTGATTTCATCAGTAGATTCTTTTTGGAAACTCAAGCACAGTAATGAACACCATCCACATATTTAATGTTACATGATACATAAGCAGTAGACATTAGAGACTGGTTAACATAGTTGAATATAGTTCAGTTTGGTTTGCTTTGTTTAATTTTAATGAGATTTTCCTTCCAACACGTGCTCTAACGGTTTAATCGATACAATACATCGATATGGTATTTAATAATTTCTATTGGTTCTTCCATGACAGGAAACTTCCCAGGTTTTGTCACACTTAGATGGACCTAGACTAGGCTCAAGTGAAGCTGCTATGTTTGTCTAAGTACTAGTTGAAGTGATATTGTTTAGTCTTCCGTGCTTTATACTCACATCTATATAATTATGCCGCATTCATATTTTACAGAAATTGGCAAGCCCCAAATGACATACAGTGGGTCTGGATATTTCTTCTTTCTTTTTGCTCAGAAACCTTGTGACTGGTTGTAAGGACACTGCAACAGATCTTTAGCCGATTTCAACAAGTTACTTATTACTGTGAGTTATTGTGATTGCAAGCATTTGTTGTTTATGAGCTGATCGTGTGAATCGATGCATGCAGACGTCAGAACTTCCTAACCTGGGGTCAGAGAGTTTATTGCCATGAAAGCAGCGCGGCAGACGCCCTGCCACACCGCAGTAATAGCTGCTATTTCTCCTGTGCTTATTTTACCCACTTTACAACCATCACACAACGTGCTGTGTGCACTCCCCTCTAATTCTACTGACATTCACATCCCATTCCTACTTATTATTATGTTCTGTTAATGTTTATCATTTCAGTTATTTATGTTAAATGGTGCTCTTTAATCTTTGGAAATGTCATGTCTCTCATATTTGTCATGGCATAAGAGCCAGGCTGTGACACTGAGCTCAGCTTAAGCTGTTGGCGATAACTTTATCTTTCATGTAGAGACGTGAAAGTGGTGTTAATTTTTGCTGATGGAAAGAAAACCAATATTGGCACCTTTTTGCCACTTTGGTTATTTTATATTTAAATCTTTATAAAAACACTACTTTCAAGTACACAGAATAGCCGTAACTGACTGGAAGTAGGCGCCTTGTGTCCCTGTCATGTTACCATATGTTTTTTTAATGCATACTGACACAAACCATCTCTGTCTCAGATATGTGATGTTCTAAATGTGACTGGAGGACATAGACAGTTTACATGCTTTTACGTGACATCTAGTTCCATCAATCAATACAACTGCTGCTAATCAAAACCTGTCGTCAGAAAATAAGCTGTTTGTTTGTTGCTGCTGATCCACAACTGGGGCCTCCAGACTCCAACCTGACAGGATGCCTCAGAAACTGTGGGAGCTTAGAGATAATTTAGTTTGCTGTTTCCTGAGCTCGTATTTCAAGCAGCATCTTTTTTTATCCATCAATTGCTCCGAGCATCGCTTCACCTTGAGCCATTTTCTTGTCGTTTGGAAATAACACCTCATCATTAGTGGCTGCGATGTTTGTGTTTGTTTTTCGGTAACATGCAAATGCTGTTGGTGAAGATGGTATCAGTTGGAGGTCCAGATCCCACCGGTATTTTTAGCGATGCGAGGGAAGCCAGAAGGTGTTGGATTATGCAACATGGGCACATACCCCCACCCCACTCCCCACTACCCACCAGCCCTCATTGATGACAGTTTGTCATCTTATATCAGTACCTAAGACCATGATGCACCATGAGCATGGATAATCTCCAGCGGCAGGTTATTCACAATCACGCACCAACATAAGCACCTCTGTCATCAACTCAGAGGATGAAGGACGATCACACAATGAAGATGAAAAGGACTTTATATATAAGACGACTTGACTATCATCAGTGGTTACATTTTATCCGCTGCTGATTTCATCTAGTACCTAATTGCTCGACAGGAAATGGTATCTGGACTTTTAGAAATTACAGCGAACAAACTCAGAATTAATTGAATTAATTCTGGATTTTACACAAACAGGCCTGATTACCAGCCCTGTTAAATCATCATTGATATTTTCAGAGGCATGAAGTTGGCTAACAGGTCTCAGTAACAAAAATCAAAATAAGGTCCAGAGGAGATGAGGAAGAATGTGATTGAAATTCATCGGTCTTCGTTTAGTCTGGGATAAAAGTCATCTGTAAGACTGTGAGACCCCACAGATCCCCAGTGAGACACATCATCTACAACATTCTCACTCATCAAATTCTTTTTTTTTTTTCTCACTTTCACATTATTGTGAAAGTGAATCAGTAGAAAACACCCCAAAAAATCAAGGACAACTTTAAATGATAGATTAAGTAGTGGAAAATAAAAAACAAAAATAATTGAGGAGTACTGTGGATTTAAAGCATTTGAAAACTTGTAGCAAGAAACTTTTATTTGTATTTAATTTCTTTGCACCCTTGAGTGATCAAGTCCACTAACTCCAGGGCCTAGTCTGCAGGCTTTGGGAATGTGACTGTAGGCTTTCTTTGTTACTTTATGTTCTTTTTTGCTATTGACTTAATAGGCGAGAGTGTGACTTCTTTACGTGCATATTCACTCTGTCTTTTTTTGCTTTTTTGTATACGTGCGTCTTCACTTTCAGTTAGCGACGGTTACATCGCAGTTGCGTTCAGTAGTCTGCAGAGATTAGGAGGCACCATGGTAGCAACAAGGTGGGCAACCGTAGAGAAAAAAGTCGTAGTGGCGAATCACACATGACAGCATGGGATCAAGTTAACCCCCAGTGGGAACCTCGGAGTAACATCTAGACCGGTATGTCACTAATATTCCTTGTTTATTTTGTTATAGGGTTCTGGATTGAGTGGTCAACATAAAAGAGAGCAATTACCACCTCTGATTTTTGGTTAATTACTCGGCTTTCTTTCATTAACCCCCACTTCTACTCCGATAACTTTTGTATAGTCCCTGTTATGGAAGCTAATTGATAGAAAATCAAAATGGAAATGAGTACTGTACAGTTTTGTTGGGGGGTGGAAAGTTTTTTCAACACAAGATACTGCCGCTGTTTTTGTGCTTCTGCTCGACAGGTGGGGAACAATTGTGGAAGACAAGAAATCCAAAGGCCTGGAAATCCCGCCCCCACTTCCGCAAATATAGCACAATTTGGACTGTAAATTGTATCTGGCCTTTCTGCCACTATCTGTCTCTGCCTCTCTCTCTTTTCCTTGCCCTGTCTCTATCCCCAGTATATTTCTTTTCCCACCCAGACTCTGAAGGCGGATGACAGCCCTCCAGAGTCTGGGTCCTTCCCGGAGTTTCTTCCTCAATGAGGAAGTTTTTTCCCTGACACTGTTGCTTATGCTGACTCTGGAGGGTCTTCTCGGGTTCTGTTGGGTTTCACCGCGACAAACCTATTTGGGATAGGATAGGATGGCGGTGTGTGCACACCCAGCGGTTCCTCTCTCTCCCACTACAGCAGTTGTTTTATGTTTTGTTTGCTTTTTACACAATCCTCTTAGACCCACAGTCTGGGAGGACTATAATTTCATCTGTACTGTATGTCGTGTATATATGGTACATTTTACAATAAAGTTGAAATGACATGACATGACATGACATGACATGGCATGGCATGGCATGGCATGGCATGGCATGGCATGTGACTATAGGTTTTGAATATATGATTGTAGGCTTTGAATATGTGACTGTAGACTTTGGATATGTGGCTTTAGCGCCCTCTCCTGGTGAATCTACACTGAAGCGAGGTTGATGCAGCATGGTGTTCCTCCTTAGCGTCACAGCATCAGTGTTTGGATCCTGTTGGAAAAACTGACCTCACTCCAGAACTTTGTTGATTTGTATTCAGAGAAATTTCTGCCCTGAGGTTAGTGTATAAGTTCCTCCTTTTACTTTGTCATTTTAGATCAAAATGTTTTCGAAGAAGTAGAAAAAGTATATAAATGTTATGACACCTTTATTTTTGGTGAAATCAGTGGTCAGGATTATTTTGTAGTGAAAATCGTCCATCCTTGACCCCCCCCCCCACACACACACACACACCACCACCACCACCACCATTTATTCATACAAATTTGAATAGAAACACAAAGAGTGAAGTAGATGAGGAAGAAACCTCTAAAAATAAGGGAAGGAGGAAGAAAGGGGCAGAGCAAAGGTGGGACAGTCATGCAATGATGGGTTTACAAATGTATAAATGACAGAAGAAATGCAAAAAGGCAATAAAAAAATTGTAGGAAAACAAAATGAAGGAGAATCCATTAAAAAGAGGAAAGATGTAGAGGAAATGAAGATGTTGAGAAAACCCTATAAATATAAAATAATAACTGTTGGGATGAAAAGAATGAATGGTTTATTGTAGAATGTGTGGATTTTAACCACCTGATGGCAGCAGACCAGGCTGATCTGAGCTCAGCTATGACAGAAACACTGACGGCTTTGTCTAAGTGAAAAAGAAAATGAACAAAATACGCTGTTGTCTCTGCCAAACATTTGAGTTCATGCAGGATGTTGTCACACGGTGTTAAGATCCATTTTGATCACAGCCTCAGTTAATCTCTGAACTTTACGGGGGCCTTGGACAGATTCCCAAACAGTTTCAGTGCGCTGCAAACAAAAAAGTAATTGTGCTTGTCACAAGGAAGCTTTGAGGTTCTCACAAACAAACAATTAAATAAATAAGATGCGGCTGACATCGCAAACATAAGCTTCAAGAATAACATCTTGAACAGAACAGTAGCCAGACAAGAATCAGTTAACAGTATGTGAAATTTAACAGATGGCATCCAGAAATGTTTGGGATGTTAACAGCTGTTAATATCCCAAACATTTCTGGATTAGGGTTAGGGTTAGGGTTAGGGTTAGGGATTAGGGTAGGGTTAGGGTTGGGGTTAGGTGTTAGGGCAGGGTTAGGGTTAAGGTAGGGTTAGGATTAAGGTTGGGTTAGGGTAGGCTTAGCGTTAGGGGTTAGGGTAGGGTTAGTGTTAGGGGTTAGGGTAGGGTTAGTGTTAGGGGTTAAGGTTAGGGCTATGGTTAGGGGTTAGGGTAGGGCTAGGGTTAGGGTTAAGGTAGGGTTAGGGTTGGGGTTAGGTGTTAGGGTAGGGTTAGGGTTAAGGTAAGGTTAGGGTTGGGGTGAGGTGTTAGGGTAGGGTTAGGGTTAAGGTAGGGTTAGCGTTAGGGGTTAGAGTTAGGGTAGGGTTAGCGTTAGGGGTTAAGGTTAGGGCTATGGTTAGGGGTTAGGGTGGGGCTAGGGTTAGGGTAGGGTTAGCGTAGGGTGTAAAATCTTTGTCCAGCAGCTAGACGAAGATTTTACACCTCAATGAGTTGTTAGAAAATTAAAATCAACTTAAATAAGAAAATAAATGAATAGGGACATTTTCATTTTACAGAATGAAGTCTGAAATTAGGATTTATTTTTAAGAATCGCAACTAATGAGAAGTAAAAAGTGACATTTAAGTTGAAGTTGGACTTAAATACTTTGGAGATAAATCAGAATATCAATAGGGAAGTATATATGAAAATCTATTGTTTAGTTCTATAAATCTTTTATGAATGTAGTTTTTTTGTTTTGTTTTGTTATTTTTTTTTAGTTTTATGCTGTTGTTACCCTTTAAATTATCCAACAGCAATGCAAAGATTCTGGGTACTTGTGAGAGGCATTCAGATTGATCAGTTTATTCAGTTTATTATATCAGTTTATTATTTATTATTATAATTTCCTCCGGGATTATTAAAGTATCTATCTATTCATGAACTGAGTATTGTGCAGATTTATGAACAGAAAAATAATGAGTTGCTTCTCTAAAAGTAGTTGACTTGATGGAGGGTCCGGGTCAGCAGGGCGTGCAGCCTCATTGTTGTTCTGGTTGGCATGTTACTGCTGCTGCACCTGCAGATCATGGGACATCCTGCTACCAGAGCGGCTGACTCTCTTCAACAAAGGGTTCCTTGATACGGCCAGAACATAAACACCCATCCACCCACACTCACCTAACAATCAGATAACACATTTATTCCTTATTGTTATAATGAAATCTCTTCGTCATTTTCTGAAAACTTTTTCTTTCTCCATGAAGACATCACAAATAAACTGGAATTATTCCACAAGAAGATGACGTCTTCCTCATCTTCCAAATTACTCTTGGATATAACACTTTTCTGGCAGAAAACTCTCTGGCAAAAATAAAGAAAGGAAGTCAAAAAGTCATTGATTATTTCTGACGCTTCAACACTTTGATGCATACTTTAAATCTAGAGATTGAACAACCAAAACTATAATAATAACCCTTTGCTCAATTTGTTCAGCAATGTTTTTATAACTTCTTATTGTTTCTTAATGATTAGCAAAGATTAGTCAGAATGAAGTGAGGAGGACATTGAAGAGGATGAAGAGTGGAAAGGCAGTCGGTCCTGATGATATACCTGTAGATGTTTGGAAGTGTTTAGGAGAGGTGGCAGTAGAGTTTCTGACTGGGTTGTTCAACAGGATCTTAGACAGTGAGAAGATGCCTGAGGAATGGAGGAGAAGTGTGCTGGTGCCCATTTTTAAGAACAAGGGAGATGTGCAGAGTTGTGGCAACTACAGAGGAATGAAGTTGATGAGCCATACAATGAAGTTATGGGAAAGAGTAGTTGAAGGTAGACTAAGGGCAGAAGTGAGCATTTGTGCGCAGCAGTATGGTTTCATGCCAAAAAAGAGTATTACAGATGCAGTATTTGCTTTGAGGATGTTGATAGAGAAGTACAGAGAAGGCCAGAGGGAGCTGCATTGTGTTTTCGTAGATCTGGAGAAAGCTTATGACAGGGTGCCCAGAGAGGAACTGTAGTATTGTGTGAGGAAGTCTGGAGTGGCAGAGAAGTATGTTAGAGCGGTGCAGGACATGTATGAGGACTGTAAGACAGTGGTGAGGTGTGCTGTAGGTGTGACAGAGGAGTTTCAGGTGGGACTACATCAGGGATCAACTGTGAGCCCCTTCTTGTTTGTTATGGTGATGGACAGGCTGACAGACGAGGTTAGACAGGAATCTCCATGAACTATGATATTTGATCTGTAGTGAGAGCAGGGAACAGGTGGAGGAGAAGCTAGAGAGGTGGAGTTTGTCCTGAAAAGGAGAGGGATGAAGGTTAGCCGCAGTAAGACATGTGTGTGAATGAGAGGGACCCAAGTGGAAAAGTGAGGTTACAGGCAGAAGAGATCAAGAAGGTGGAGGATATGAAGTACTTGGGGTCAACAGTCCAGAGCAATGGAGAGTGTGGAAAAGAGGTGAAGAAGCGTGTACAGGCAGGATGGAACTGGTGGAGGAAAGTGTCAGGTGTGATGTGTGATAGAAGAGTTTCAGCTAAAATGAAAGGAAAGGTGTACAAAACTGTGGTGAGACCAGCGGTGTTGTTTGGTCTAGAGACAGTGTCACTGAGGAAAACACAGGACGCAGAGCTGGAGGTAGCAGAGATGAAGATGCTGAGGTTCTCTTTGGGAGTGAGCAAGAAGGATAGGATCAGGAATGAGTACATCAGAGGGACAGCACATGTTAGAGGTTTTGGAGATAAAGTCAGAGAGGCCAGACTGAGATGGTTTGGACATGTCCAGAGGAGAGATAGTGAATATATTGGTAGAAGGATGCTGAGTTCTGAACTTCCAGGCAGGAGGCCTAGAGGAAGACCAAAGAGGAGGTTTATGGATGTAGTGAAAGAGGACATGAAGGTAGTTGGTGTAAGAGAAGAGGATGCAGAAGACAGGGTTAGATGGAGGCAACTGATTCGCTGTGGCGACCCCTGAAGGGAAGAGCCGAAAGGAAAGAAGATTGTTCCTTAATGATCACCCACTCTTGTTATTTCATCATTTTCAGTCTTTTGATTCCAGCTGTCAGTAAATCAAACCAGATGTAATGTTATAAGAGCAGCTTAGGTGACTTTTTCACCTGCAAAGATGAAGCCCTACAGCTAAGGATGAGTAAATGTGTGATGGCTTTGAATTTTGTGACTTCTGCTTCCTGTGCGACTGTTGTTCACTAATGTTTCTTTCACTGAGGTCACCAGTGAAGTTGATCCTCTCTGGCGCATTTTAGTAATGCCAGTGAGTGTCTTTTTGATCGAGTATTTTTCTGTTTTCCAGCGTCGTCTCAAGACAGTCAGCCACCAGCACGCTGCACTGGACACTACCTTCACTTGGATCAGTGACATGCGGTGAGGTTCATGGCTGGTGAGGCACTGACTTCATCATAATCAGATGAAGATGTTTAAAAAAATATGGACCTACAGTGTAGTTTATTCACCATTTAACAAGCAACAGTGAGTGGGTTATTTTTAAGGTCTCATAGCAGAATTATTTACACATACAAACTCTAACTCACAAATAAGCACATTTGATTAAAAAACTTGTTATGTTGTTACCTACACATTTTTTATTATGTTATGTTTACTTATAAATGAAGTCCATGCACAGCTCCTTCTGAACAAAAGCATCACAAAAATTTTTGAGTTGAGATATTTAATCCTCTATTTTTATAGTCAGGCAAGGCAAGCGGAAAAGAAATGAATGGATGCACTTGACTTGCTGATTATAGATTGTAGTTTACTGTCACTTCTTCTGCGGCCAAGGAAGAGGAATCCTCGGCCGAATCCCTGGGATCACCAGCACCCCCTACCATGAGGCACAAGAACTGCGTGTCTCACTTCGTGCCTTTTTCCAGCGGTTTCAGGACCGCTCAACTCAAGAAAGATGTTACACACATCCAGTTGTTGACAAAAAAAACCAACTGTACATTATATACATTAGCTAAATTATGGAAATTTAGTTCATAGAGCACATGTGTTTGAACATATTAATAGCGACATATAGAGAGATCGCATTATGGTCTCACTGTAGGCATGCCAGCACAGCTAGTCGAGCCATTGCACAATCCATGGTGAGGCACGGCTGGCTGATGCCTCACCACAGGTTTCTGCTCCGCATTTCAACGGTAAATGTGAAAATTCAGCGATAACCTAAAATTGGTGACGTTCAACAGAAAATAACTATATAATTCACATCCCTGGATAAATATAACCATTTAATTTATTTCTGCCATTTTCCACTTTTGTCTTTTATGATGACAGGTGAAGCCGTGCCTCACCTGCCTCCCCTGACACATCACTGACTCGGATTCATGTTTTGTTCACCTGTTCTTCACAATAAATCTTCTAAACCTTCATACACCCTCTGCTTCATTGGATCCCCCACAACCACATGTGGCAATATGCATGTAAAGAGTAAAAGAATTAACTGAAAAAGAATTAACTGAATTAAAACTATGCGCGCCAATTCATTTGACTTCTGTTTCTTCTTCTGCAGCAGGAAAGATTTAGTCATCTGAAATATTATTGCTCTTTGTAATTTATACACACTTCTGCTCTACATCCACTGTTACTCAAACATTAATTGCAAACCTGACAACTTGAGAGTAGATGGTGATGAGGTACAGAAGGACCAGTTTGACATTTCTGCACAAAAAATCGACAGCAAAAACAGATGCTGCTTCACTCGCCAGATATCCTTCACTTTTTCTGAAAAATACCAACATGAATAGATCAATAAAGGTGTTTCCAAGTGTGGTATTCTGGACATACTGTAGATTCAGTGAGATAGAGACATAGATACAGACAGCTGGACCAACTCATCCATCTCCACTCTCAACCCACAGGACAGTTAACATTGTGGGTACATCTTGTTCTAGAGTCCTCACAATGTCACCGAACTGAGTTCTGTCCTGACGCCCTCATTAATTCAACTGCTCACACACACACAGACACACACACACACACACACACACACACACACACACACACACACACACACACACACACACACACAACACACCACTATATTCTCCAAAGTGGTTCATAGATTGCTCTCTTGCTGGTTTCAGTGATTAATTAGCTGCTGCTGATTTCATTATTGATGCCATGTTTGTGCAGCAGAGAAGCCTCCCTGAATAATGGATTAAACCCTTCGTGCCTGCGCTGTTGATTTGGGGTGGGGTGGAGAAAATGGAAGCAAAGATGCAGGAATCAAACAAGGTGGGAAGCATAGAGAGGGAGAGGGTCATGACGAGGTCACGATCTTCTAAATTTACTTCACAAACTCTAAATCCCATGGGATTTTCCTCCTCATATTTTGTATTTTGTTCTGTGGACGTTGGTGTATCGTGTTATGATTGTGAATAACAAAAAAAAAAAAAAAAAAAAAGAGTATCTTCTCAAGACCAAATGTTGGTTAAATAAAGCTTAATTTTCACTTGGCATGTCTTCAATAGGCTATTCATTTTGAGAACACAGTTTTCATCGACTGTGAGCTCCAAGTGATTACTGTAGTTTTAACCATCAGACATTTTGATGCTAGTTTAAATTAGAAAATATTTGATTGCACCAACTCAAGACAGTAAAATTGGCACCACATTCTTAATTTGCAGAATCTATCCCTCAGTCTACATCTAGGTCTTCCATCATGTTGCCCTTAAGTTTCCATTCTTGCCTCCCAGCAGTCAGCCAGCCTCCAGCCTGCTAGCCTGCTGCCCAATGAGCAGCCATCCTGACATCCAGTCACTGGTTCTGTGAGGGAAAAGCTGAACCCTGGACTTCTATAACCATCCACTATCAGAGAAAGAGTTAAAGGAGATATTACTGATAATCTCATTGTTAAAAGCTCTTATTGTCATATTCTTCTGATGAGGATAGACAAGGCTTTTATGTCTACAAGCCAACATTGTGCTCTCAAGTAAAATCACCTCAAGCCAGGGACGTTGTATAGAAGCAGAGAGGTGAACGTGGTTCCACTGAAGAGCAGTGAACTTGGATGGTGGTGAGCATGCCTTACAGGATTTATTCAATCAGTTCAAAGTGAAAACAGTTTTGTTAATGTGGTCTGCTTCTGCCAAAGCTGCACATCAGTCCAAATTGTCCAGCTTGACAGGAAGAATGTGAGTTAAAGAATGTCATTAATAACTATGAAGAAAGTCTGCTGGCCATTTTCGGCTCTGTGCTTTCTGGACTTTCATTTGTTGTGATCATTGGTAGAAAGAAACATTTGGAGGAGGTGGCATGCAGATCTTTCCATACAGTGATGACAGTTGGTTGGATGGCAGGGAAAAAGGCATATGTAAACTTTGACAGCTTGCAAACAAAATCAAAGCAAAAATACTGCAACAAAAAAAGCTGTATATTCAGTCAACATCAGGAGTTCTGCAGGCTCAGAGAAAGAGAGAGAGATTTTGATTTTTAAAATTACTTTTATTCATGAAGGCCAAATTACAAGATAATCACGTTGATACAATATTTTTGTGGACAACTACAATACAATACAATATTTTCATAGCCAAAGGTTAAAACTTTTTATTTCTTATTTAAGTTATTTAGTTTCAGTCAGTCACCCTCTGATGAGCTGATAGGATTGTATAAGTCTTTAAGTTTAACAATAAATCAGATAAGGATTGGAGAAAAAAAATGCAGCAGTCATCTAACAGAATGTTGGAGATTTGATAATAAGCAGATGTGTGACTGGAAAAGAAAGTGAAGGAGAAAAGCTCTCATGTCCCTTTAGAGCTGCCATCATGCCCACTCAAGCAGAGACACGCTTTGTTAACACCTCACTGCATACAAACTGTAAAACAAAAATCCCTCAGAAGTTCTGAATACTTGCATGACTTAATCATTAAACTTTCAACAGTCATCTTTTCTTTTTTCCTAAAATGGTTTGTTAGGGCTGTTAACACGCCTCATTTAAACTGAGAGCCACAGTTTCTGCTAAAGTTGGAAGCCTGAATGTTAAGAATGCTAACAGACCACTTCAGGGAAACTACTCTAAAAACCTAGAAGTCTGTTCAGAGAGCGATTCCATCCTCCAAGCGTACAAAATTATTCCTGTATCCACATCTCCATCCACATCCACCTACAAATCTAATCACATTGTCGTAAAAGTGGCATCACAAAAAGAAACACGACTTCCTTCCATTGTTAAAAACTTGATCGAAGCAGGGACGTCACGCCTCGCCAGTGGCAATTAGAATATAGTTTGTCAGTCACACACGAAGGACTCTGTCAGGTGAGAGCAGATGTAAAACCAGCATGTTTTATTTCCAGACACTAACAGAAGTAAGCAGACGCTTTTTTTGCTGATCACAATGACGTTTGAGATGCTTTCAGTAACTGAGGGACTTGTGAGTATGAAATTGCAGAACAAACATGTGTTTGTGTTTATCTGGGTTCCTCTTATTCAGTCTACTGTAAACCGACTACTAATGTAATCAGCATCAGGGAGGCCCTCCAGAATAACAAGTAAAGGAGCAAACTCTCACATGAGGTCATTGAGTTCTTCAGACTATTGGATTAACAGCAGTTTTCACTGTCTTTAGATATTTTAACAACAATGTAGGCAATCAATGAAGTATTTTGCATATTAATCTCAATACAAAAGTCTGAAATAGCAAAAATCTGTTTAACAGTTTACCTTCCCATTTAAAAACTTCAGTTACCCTCTAGTTACTGCAGTTTGTCTTTGTGTGCCACAATAGTGAACATAAAAACCTGTTAAAAAAGCTTGAACACTGAAAACCATACAGACAGAATGTGTGTGTGAATGAGGGGAGAAGAATGGCAGGAAATGAGAATAAAGAATAGAGACGGAAGCTAAGGAATTTAAGCTTTTTGTATCAGAGGTTCCCACCGTGAGTCTGTGGAGCTCCAGACCATACGCCGCTAAAAATATCAATATTAGTCAGTTATTCAACCCGCCAGCACAATGAGGCAAATTACACACAGTAGCAGTGGAAAATATGTCAAACAATGTTGATTGGAACGATCTCAGATCTACCTTGAACTACATATTTTAAGACAAATATCCTGAAGTACAGTGTGAGAGGTGCTTCTGCTGTTGGTGATGTTACAGTTCAGCTATTCATGTGGTCATCATGTGTGATTTATGGATGTAAAGGATTTACAGTAACTGTAATGTCAGATATTTTTAGCAGCAATCTCCATGTTTATATTGTCCCTATTTCTACTTATAAGGTGCGCGAGCACACACACACACACACACATACACACATACACACACACACATATACACACATACACACACAAGGACATGGATTACATCATGTTGCTTTTTAACAGTACTCGGTGCCGATCTCTATTTTTGTCAGCTGAGAGTTTGCCATACAAAACTGCTAAAGGTACGGTGAGGAAATGTTTGTTGACTCTTGTTCTGGAGTCTTTGTGTTTTTAGGAAACTGAAAGGAGAACTAAAACTTGAAAGTGGGAAACATTTATAGGTCTTACTTTCTAGTCATCATATTGGAGTTAGTGTAAATTATAAAATTTAATACACAATAAAATAATTTTCCATATATATATACCCCACGCATTCACACTCGCGACTACACGTGGTCACGTGATACAGCATTCAATTGGCTGACGGCATCCGGAAGTCCGTGAGTCTCGAAACGCACAGCGCACATCCGTAAGACACAAAAGTGCTTTAAATGGTCGATAAGAGTGTGGGGAAAGGTAATAAAGATAGAAGGTGGTTCAATATCAGTATGGGGAGGGTCGTAGATGTTTGAATTACTGTAATTAATAAGATAAGTGGTTTTGTCACTTTATCGCAGAATTTGTTATTTGCGTGTGGTTCCTGGAACACATTAACTGCGAGTAACAAGGGTGCGCTGTATATTAAAATACTTTGTGTGAAATGTTATTTAAGTTGGTGAGACTCAACCCTATAAGGACAATGTAAAGTTGTAGGTTAAACTGTTGGGTTTTGACCACTATAAGCACCAAACAGCTGTTTTCATGGTTTTGCACTATTTTGGTGACCTGCAGGGGGAGGTAATGTGCCACCTGAACCTGCAATTTAAAAAAAACAAAAGCATTGATAAATCTCCATGATGAAGATATTCATCATGGAGATGATGAGTTTTGGTTACACAGTATGTCAATGCCACAATAATCGCTTTTGCATTCAAAGTACAATACCAGTTTGTTTCAATGCTTAAAATACTATCTTGTAAAGTTTTGAGAGGTTATATGAAAACAAGTCCAGAAACATTTTTAACAGCAATTTTAATTTGATGATCAAAACTGTTGTCGTCTTCTGTTTTCTGATCTTGCCTTTAGATGATGAAAGAGTCACAGCCATTGTCAAACACTGCCTCACATTAATGCTTATATTCTGAAATGAAATGAAATGAAATTTGTTAATCCCACGCAGGGTAAATTTTTTGTCCGCTGGTATATTTAGTAGTTAGTCACATGCTTATAAATGTGGGTGCAGGCCCATAACACACCCACACACAGAGACACACACACACACATGGCCTGTTGGCATGCAAGTGATGGGGAGGTAGAGCAGAGAGCAGCTCCTTCATGGTGCGCCCAAATGAGCAGCTCATAAAGGGGACGATGCCTTGCTTAAGGGCACCTCGACAGTGCTCGGGAGGTGAACTAGCACCTCCCACTACCAGTTTACACTCCGAAATTTTCTTGCCCGACACCAGTCTTGAACCGACCACCCTCTGGTCCCCAGCCCTAGATTTAGTGGACTGGACTACTGCTGCCTTATTTTCTTCACATATTCTCTTCGGTTCCTTAAAAAGTCTTGAACGCATGAGAGCCTCAAAATCCAGGAGACCAGATTAGATGTGGTCGAGGCATGGGCATGTATTCCTGCCAATGGAACTGGTTCTTTTATTTTTATTGATGATGTGACTGCTGACAAAAGCAGCAGTGTGAATTCTGAAGTGTTTCGGGCAAAATGATCTGCTCATATTCAGCCAAATTCTTCAGAACTTATTGGACAATGCGCCAATTGAAGATGGAGACTACCCTGAAGCATACTGTGAAAGCCATCCATGACTCACTCAAGGCAAATAGGTGGAATGTTATGCAATGGCCAAGTCAATTACCTGACCTGACTCTGTGTATTTCAATCGAAGAAGACAAAACTGAAGGGAAAATTCCCCAATAACAAGCAGGGCGTGAAGACAGTTGCAGTAGAGTCTTGGCACCGCATCACCAGGGATGAAAGTCTAAGTCTGCTGATTTCTACACATTCCAGACTTTAGGCTGTAAATGACTGCAAAAGATGTGCAACCAAGAATTAAAAAGGGAAAGTTTGATTTATTCCTGTTTAGTTTGTCCCATGACTGTTTGTCCATCAAAAAGTAGTTGGCAGGGGACGTAAATATGTTCAAATTAAAGGTGAAAGTCTGCAGTTAAATCACATTCTGTCCATTTCATTTCAGACCCATTGTGGTGCTGTAGAGTGCCAAAGAAAGAAAACTGTTTTGATGTCCCAATATTTATCAGAACAGGTGAAGGTATAGAAGGAGGTGTGACCTGAGCTTTGAGTTACCAGAGCATCAATCATCAGTTTGTTAGCTGTGATATCTTAGTGAAAACCTCCTGGGCTTCAGCCGTCTGACTTCTGTACAAACCTCGATGGTGGAGCTTGTGTTGCTCAGGTCTGAAACACAAAGTTTCTCTTCTGTACTCCAAATCCATACTATCCTCATTGATAATGGGTTCATAGGTCTCTAATTCTGTTCTGATTGTGTGTTTGTGTTTCATGTTGTGCGATTGTACAAATATAACATCCACTACATGTCTGCTTGTTATGGGAGAGGGATTCTCCTCTTCTGCCCGTCCTAATGTTTCTACTACATCTGACAGATAGTACAGTAGTTTTTTTGATCAGCAACAAATGTCTTTTTGTTGATTCCTAGAATATTTTATTTTTATAATTCATTTCCATTAATTTCTTCACTTCTACGAATAGCTGGTGGACAAAATAATGTATTTATACAGCCCTCTGTCTGTCTGACTGGAGATCGGGTCATTCACTCTCTCAAATGCTGACAATGAATCCATTTACAAGATCAAAATGCAAAAAAATGTCACCAGTTATTAATTGTAGCCATTTACATGCTGCTGTCACAACATTTCTTTTTGATTCATTTTAGATTCATATTGCAGTTATTTAAGGACACAAAAAGACAAAAAGAAATAAGTGAATCAAATTTATGACAATCAGAATAAAGTGAAAGTTACCGATATTGATCCCATTCCATGAAAGCAAATTACAATAATCCCTCGAGTATTCGCGCTTCAAGATGCCCGGCTTCACTACATTATGGTTTTTAGTAGGTAGTCATGTGATACCGTAAGTACATACTATTAGCTGACAGCGTCCGGAGACACAAAAGTGCTTTAAACAGTCTATAAGTGTGTGTGGGAAAAGGTAATACAGATATAAAGTGTTTTAATATTAGTATGGGGAGGGTTCATGAACATTTAGACTACCGTAAATAATAAAATAAATAATTCATCGCTATATCGCAGAATTTTGTTTTTTGTGAAACTAAATTAACACAGCTCCTTATATGAAAGTCATCCTGGAGCACCTGGAGTCGTCCATTACATAGGAGTTCATTATTTCATCACCTTTCCTCCTGAATTTGTTTAAACAAACCTGACATCCAGGCTGTTGTCTTGTTAAATAACAAATCAATTAATTCAATCACATTTTTCTATATAACACCAAATCCCAAAATATTTTTTGTCAAGACAGTTTAGACAGAGACCAACAACCAAGAACGTGGAGATTAAGATGAGGAAAAACTGCTTTTAACAGGCAGAAATCTCAAGCAGATTCAAGGCTGGCGGAGTTTCTGCTTTGACCTGTTGGAATAATGAGAAAGATTTATTTGATTTTGAAAATTATGTTTATTCATAAAAGCCAAATTACAAGATAATCACTTTGACACAAAATTAAAAAGAGATTTACACAAAAACGAATTCCCATCTCAAAAGCAAACAGTACTGTGTGTTTCCTGAGCAAAGAAAATAGCTAACTTTTTAACATTTATCAAACTAAAAACAAAGGCTCTTGTCCCCATGTCCCCTGCTCCATTCACATTCAAAGTACTTAAAACACAAGTTTAAAAAAAAAAGAAGACAAAATTCAAAAACAAACTAATCATTCTCCACAGTCATGCTTTTTACTTTTGTCATTAGTTTTTGCGATCTAAAAACCTCTTAAAAATCGTAAAAACTGGATGGTCAATTCCTTCTGGATTTTTTAAAATAAAAACTATCTAGAAACATGCTGAGGTCAGGAAAGAAATTTTCTACTTTGGCCCTTGATCCTTATGAGTCTTGCAGGAATTTTTTTTATCTTTTTTTATCTTCCTGGCGGCTGTCTCTCTGGCCACCTCAGCCTTCACCACATCACTCTGTCCATCCTTTGTGCTGTAATGCATCTCTTGCATGTTATCCTGCCACTGGCCGACGACTGTTTAACCTTTGTGCAGTCACTCGTGTCCTGTTAAACCTTTGTGTTGTCACCGTGACCTCTGTGTTGATGGCCGGTCATTCAACAGGGGATGGAGTTGGAACCTCACAAGGCTGCGATTGTGAAATCAGGACCGCAGCACTGGAAGGAGACTGGCTGTTTAACCTTTGCTCTGTCACCTGTATCATGCGTGTTATTCCACGGCTCCGGATCATCAGTTGGAAACCCACAAGACCGCGGTCTCAGTGCCCGGGCCGCAGCACCGGAGGCTGTCCCAGCCACGTAAGAAGCTGCAACCACCGGCTCCGCGGCAACCACAGCAGCTGGCTGTGTAGCGGCCTTGGCCGCTGGCCCCCCAGCGATCGCGGCCACCGGCACCATGGCGGCAGATGATAAAAAAGCAAAGAAACAGAATGAATAAACACACAAAGACGCCACACTCTTGTCTATTCCCCTCACAAACTCCTAACCGGGGTTAATTGATGGTACACAAAAGGGTGTCCAGATATATATATACAAAATAAAACAAAGAATAGAGTGAATAGATGTGCAAAGACGGCTCACACTCCTTTGTCTTCTCAGATCAAAGCAGAAAGAAAGAGATTTCTTAATTTTTTGATTTTTAAAATCACGTTTATTCATTCATTTCATGACCCTGTGACTCGCCGTAGGGTCGCCAGTGCACCGCAGAGTCACATACAAAGACTTACAAACACGCACACACAACGTTTATTCATATAAACCAAACTACAATGATAATCATGTTAACACTAAATCAAAAAAAGATTCATGCAAAAAAGAATTCACATCTCACCTTTTAACATTTAGCAAACTAAAAAAATACAGGTTTAAAAAAAAAAGAGTGGGACAGAGAGTGACACACACACCTAACAACTACAATCTAGGCAGTCACAGACTGCAAGATCCCTGAATTCAAAATTTTACCCTGACCTACTTGTATAGGTCAAAGATCAAAGCTAGTGCTCTGACCTACTGTCATTGATCACAGCACTAGCTTTGATCTACGGTCTTACACTGGCCTTCTCCCTCGTCTTTCTATCTTATCCGGTTTCTGAGAGTATGAAAGTTGAAATTTGACCTTGACCTAGTTTTCTCAAGGTCAAGGTAATCATCTCATTTTCATCCCCTTTGCCGCCTGAGAAATGTGCTTTTTGTTTTGAAGCGGGATGTAATAACAGGTGTTATAGTCGAAAGATTTCAGTTTATAGTATTTGTAACAGCTATAACAATACTAATCATGATGTTCTGCTTCCTGGCCTGGCCATGGCTTGGAGGTCAACTAACTGATATTCATTGAAGTGGATTTATGTTGTGCTCAGTGCTCCCAAACTGCCAGCCATTTACTGTCCAGGTTTTCCCAAAAATAAGTCCAAGAGGAGCGAACAGTGACTGTTACTTTCAGGCCAGCAGATGTCACATTCATCACGTCACACGTTGGAAATGACAGTGTGTGGGTGGTGGAGAGCTGAGCTGGTCCGTTTCAAGCTAAACACATAAAATCTCACCCATTTGTAAACCTTTGCCCCCACCGCTCCCACTCCTCTTTACTGCTCTCCATCGTGGTCCAAATTTGGCACTGCTGGCCTCTGTGGAGAGGCATTTGCCCAGGGGGAATCAAGTCTCCATGTAACTCTCAACTTCAGTCCGTCTCTGACAACATCATGATTTTCCCACAGGAAAATAAAAACATAAACTTTGACATCACATGTTTTTGAATCAGGGGATCAAAGATGTGAGTGGAGAGGCTTTGTGGGATCCATTTATACCGCACAACAAAACTAATTTAAGGCATGGAGCAGCTTCTATAGAGTTTAAAGAACAGCAATCAGAAAGTCAGGACTGTGACAAACATTATCTGACACACTGGAAAGCCATCATCAGGTCTCTAGGTTCAAACAACCTGCTCTGACTCATCTGAAAGGTCATGCTGTGAGTAAAAAAGTTTTGGACTAATACAAATTCTTCTGATGATACTATTTGACTATTCCTTGAGTCAATATTGTGAAAAAAATCTCAAAGATAAAATAACAAAGCTTCTATCATGTCAGGTTTCTCATGAGTATTCATGTTATTTTTGGACTGTATAATAAGACAAAGCATCTCTTTGCAATTGCAAACAAACTGCAAAGGACATTTTTCTTCATTGTTTTTTAATGAGTTGTTGACAGTTTACTAATGAAGTAAATAAGTGATGGAATAAAACTGCCTCAGGTCCAAGCCATTTATTTTTTACTGTTGACTGCCCGGTCGACTCTGCTTCGCACATCACAAATGAAAAGTCACACATGAAAATGATGAACCAAATGTTGGGCTTTTAAAGACAGAATTTGCACTGAGGCTACATCGACAGCAATATGATTTTGTTTGGTTTTTCCGATACACACATACCCTTGTCCAGAAACTGGTAAAGAAGCTGGGTGGCACCGTGACGTAGTGTGTAGCACTGTCACCTCAAGGCAACAAGGTTCTGGGTTCTATTCCATTCTGTGTGGAGTTTGCATGTTCTCCCCATGTCTGTCTTTCTGGGTTCTCCAGCTTCCCCCCACCTCCAGAAACATGCAGTGAACTGATCACTCAAAATTAACAGTAGGTATGACTGTGGGAGTGAATGAGTGCTTGTCTTTCTGTGTGGTCCTGCCATAATAAACAGGACAAACACCTAAAGAAAAGACGTTTAGTGATTGTCTTGTCATCAAGATAATGAATGATTGAATGAATGAACGGTGAACGAATGAATGAATGAAAATGGTAGTGGTGATCAGTCGGTCCGTCGGTCAGTTAGTTACCTGCTACATTTTTAGTTAGTTTGTTGGTTCTTTTTTGGTTTGTTGTTTGTTTGTTTGTTCAATACGTACATTATCCACAATTTATTGTTGATCAGAACCATAACAATAACACAATAACAGCATTGCTTCTCTTTTGTAAAAAAAAAAAAAAAAAACCCACAGCATCTCTCAGTTATGAGGCTGCATTTTGGATTTTCTGAATCTTGTATCACAGTCTGTTCGTACCCACACAGCTGCTCTTGGACAGTTTAACACTGAACTAACTACTGTCTCTGATCACTTTCATGTGAGCTTAATCAGTTGAAACACAGTCACGTCATGCATTCACAACAGGACCAGTCAGTAGATTGATACCGAAACAGAGCAGTCATGTGAGCCAGATAAAACAGAACTTAACAGAGGTACAACCTAGATCTAGAGCCAGAGGAATACAGCACATCCCAAGGAAAACAACATTCTGGCTCATTATGGGTTCACTGTAGTAGCATTACCATTGTTACCAATTACCACAGCCAGACACAGTTAATGTAATTAATATTATGTTTAAAAAGGGGGGGGGGGACACAAAAATGACTTTTACTGTGGAATTACTGTTAAAAAAAAAAAAAATATATATATATATATATATATAATATGTACTATCTATCTATCTATCTAGATAGATAGATAGATAGATTATATTTTGTGATATACAAACACTAGTTTCTTCCCTTTTAGTCGTTACTGGTTTTACTGTTAAACACCCGAATATGATTCAATAATGACAGAATTAATGATGACAAACCCCGTAGAATAACTCAGTAAATTAGTTAATCCAGCAAACTAATACTACTTGTTATAGTTTAGTAAGTAAAGCAAAAGAAAATAATGTTTATGCACATGAAGGAGGCAATGGAACAAACAAATTTGAATGAAGCACTAAAATTGAATTCAAGAAAGCAGTGATTTTCGTAAATAACAGTCAGGTGACCTTTTTGATGAAGCTGATTCATTGACTTAGAAGCAGATAAAATACAGTATAACTTCCTTTTCTTGTTTGTGTCGGTTGTCTCTTTGGCAGGAGGAGGAACACTCCAGGTTGTTGTTTCTTTGAAGCCAATTCATCCACTGGTTGAAGAAAAACACATAGACCTATTCAGAGAGAGCACAAACCAATTAGTTTTCACACTATGCCATAAATAAAAACATAGTGACTACGAAGGACTGTTCCTCTGGTGGTAAACAACCTCTGCAAAATATGCCGGAATTACTTTTTGGGTAATTCTGCTCACAAACCTGCAAAACACCCGTTCAGTCATCACACAGGTGACTAGAAGTCAGCAGCATTCTGTAACTCAAAGTGTGATATGTTAAGTATCTGTTAGCACACTACTATTAACAAAGACAAATTCGGTGGAGATGAGCTGTTAGGATTCAGCCAGTGCCAAACTTGGACAAAATAAAAAGCCTCCCTCCCTCCTGTATTCACTGTTGAAACAAGCAATAATTCATCTTTATTGGATGAGATTTTCAAAGAGTTGTTCCCAAAATAGATATTTTCTAAAGTAGGATTCCAAATCAATTCAAAAGACAGAAATTAAAATATTTCGCTTAGAGAACATGATTACACCTTCTTTGAAATGAACTACAACTGATTTTCAAGGTCATTTATTCAGATAACACACTGAATAGCAAACTCCTAACCAGTGTTGAGAGAATTAAAGCCCTTCATTCAGATTTTTCCTCAGAGTTTATTGATTAGTTCTGATTTGAGGAAAACCAGCAAACTGTTCTGCACCCCACGGCTAGCGAGGAAAATAACATAAAAGTTTGATTGTTTTACTAAATTTTTTCTTTAATCAAAACTTTGATGCTTTAGTTGCTTAAACCCTCATAATTAATTCCATTAAAAAATGTGGTTTTCCACTTCCTAGATAAGCTACATTTTTGCATATCTGTAATACAAGATTCCAAGACAAAGATAATGGGCAGAAGACGCACGGCACTCTTGTTTTCTCACATGAACAGTAGCAAACAGGAACTCCTCAGTCTCACAAACAGACACGACAAGTAATCTGTGTTACACAACAGCAGTTAGGATACAAAGACAAAGAGCACAGTCAGTTACTTTCAGGAGCATCATGAGACGGGATGCTGATCCAGAATCATGCACTTAAAGTCCATCTGGAGCATCTTTCACAGCGATCAAAGCAGGAATGAAACAGCAATGCTTTGCAGGAAACATACATTTTCATATACTGCATATAATGTTTATGCAAAACAGGCACACATAGAAAAAAAAAGTTATATAAATAGTTCATAATGTTATAGAAATAGAACATTTAAGGAGCAACAGGGTCATTCCCCCTGACAGCAGCTGATGTGCCCACTACAACGGAAGTTTCCTTCTGCAAAACTCTAAACCATTGCTCGAATTCCTGACCTCTGCACTGACATGTGACTCCAAATACATTGAAAGACAATCAATCACTACTTCATGAGAGCAGCAGCTTTTAAAGTCACAATGAAATAAATAGTTTTTTTTTTATCTATGTTCCCCTTGTTCACCCATCTTTATGCAATGGGATGTAGCTTATCCACATCTCCTCTAAAACTGATTAAATAATTAAAGTTCCACACATAATCTGTTGGGGCCATAACGTGTGCAACTCTTAATAGATTTAATTAATTTATTCCTTAATTATTATTACAGTATTTGGTACATTAAAACTTCATGTCAGTTGATTTGTTCATTATGTCAAATGAACATTTATTAACATAATACTCATATTATATCATATCATATCATATGTTACAAATATTACACAAAATTATTATTTCTTATTTGAAGTTAATCAATCAGCCATTTGTGCTGCTGTTGTTTTTGCTATGGTGATGCCATCAGGGCCACCAGCATGCGGGCTGTTATTATAGCATTCAGTGTAAATTAAGCCAGCATGAGGATGCTTCACACAATGCTCACAGAATGTTCAAAATTAAATGTGCTGCTATTTTTTAGATTATGAACAGTAAAATGTCAGATTTGACTTTTTATTAGTGTTGTTTTAAGATTTTTAATGTGTACATTGTAGATAATAGCCTTTATCTAGTGTTCTGATATTAGTGTTCTGGCTTGTCATAATAAAGTTTTTTGGAAAAGTATAAAATGACAAGTACATTTTTTCATAAGAGTATTTACTAAATCTTTTCAGAAGCATTTGTTTCCTGATGCAGAAAAATCTGATAGATTCTAACATAATTTCTTTTACGAACAAATTTGCTATAAAGGCCCCTTTTTTTAATCTAACTTCTATCCATAGCACCACAGAATATATTTGACACACATTTAATGCATCAAATGTGTGTGGCTATCTTATTGAAAACATAAAGGTTAAAACATTCAGACCAGCAGAAACACATGAAATGTAGGTTACACTCTTCATTTGTCTTTTTAGCTCTAAATCTTTTAAATAGACCATACATAATCTGAATTCTTCCTCAGGGCAATCTTCAGGAAATGTGCAGTAAAAATAAAATAATCCTATTCACATTTGGGTAATAACCTTGAAACAAGCGTGATTACTTTAAGAAAACCAAATTAGATCACATTTACTATATAATGATACTGTCATTAATCTATATATGTAATTAAAGAAAGGCTCCAATAACAAGAAATAATGTGAATTACAATAGTTAGAATCTACGAGCTGAGATGGCAGCTGTTAAATAAAGCGGTAGTTTACAATTTATTCTGTCACAGAGAATTAATTGTGGTTTGGATTTAGTTCCATTTATTCCAATTATCAGTCATTTGTCTCACATGCTGTCATATTAAAAAGTCCCTTTAGCAGATCTAAGTAGCTTTGGCCAACTAAACAACACCAGGAGAAAAAGACAGAAGGGTTTTTTTTGCCATATACTGATGTCATATTTGTCTGCCTTTCTGCCCCGTTCCCTCTTGTTGTACAGGCACAAACGAACTGATATCAAATTCAGGAGCAAGACACTAAGAAATGCAATTTTATTGTGACTTTAAAAATAACTGACATCTAGACATGTTGAGGTCTTTTTTATCTGTCTGATGCATATAAACACTTCTTAATGATTTCAGTCCCATGTGCAGTATGTCAGAACACACGCTGTGATAAATAGGATCTCTAATAAAATAGAATCCTTCATC
Organism: Antennarius maculatus; assembly: GCA_013358685.1. NCBI lineage: Eukaryota > Metazoa > Chordata > Actinopteri > Lophiiformes > Antennariidae > Antennarius > Antennarius maculatus. Next base: position 7,378,293 of record CM023608.1, read on the forward strand.
AACAAAATCATTTGTGTTGCTGGGGGCTTCTTTACATTAGGAGCAACCAATAACCCCACAAAACCACATTTTATATACTTAACCATCAAAATGTATAGGAGGCAAAAAAAAAAGCCACAGCAGTAGATTCATCGTCAACAGCGATGCCAACTCTAAAGGTTAGTAAACGATCATCGCATGACGGTACGTGGCTGGTGATTTATTAGTCCTTTTTTTATGAGAGCAATGCATATACAGAAACTCCAATCACCCTGAGCAGAAACAACAGAGAAAACAGCTAAATAAACAGAATTATTTGTATCTTAGAAAAACTTCATGGGTCAGGAGTCGTCCTAGAATGCAAAGCTAATTCTTAAATCAATGTTTTCATGTTAAACCCCAGACTGTAAAAATATATTTGGACACAAACGCAGATGGTTAATGCGGAAGAAAACACACACGGATGTCTAAGATAAATCTCAATTTTCTGTCTTGGAAAGGAGATTGAAGTCCGTCTACCACACTAACACAATGACTGTCAGATGACTTTCTTGTAATTTCCTGTACACACACATGAGCATCTGGAGTTCCCCAAAGGAAGAAGATAAATAGTTTCAAGTGTTACATCTTAAGCTACCCTATATGGGTAAAAAATTATTCATTTCAGTCAAAGATATTTCAATTTTTTGCATTTCAGTGGATTACACTAAACAAGTCCAACAGTGTTTCCATTTAAAAAAGATTTTTGCATCTGGGAGTTGCCGAGTCAGAGCAGGCAGTATGTTCATTAAAATCTCTGAATTGACACGCATGAATGTTATGCCAACAGGCTGCTTTTATCAATACTGAACTTCCATGAAAGTCAACATCTGAGTGAACAGCATTCAAGGCAGAAAAAGGAGGAAATTCACAACCTCCTCAAAAATCACATTTTTGAGAAAACTGACGGGCACCTGTACGGGCACCTCCCTGTTTCTCTATGGCGAAGGTCCTCAAAGCGGGACCAAATGCACCTTCTACTCAGCAAACAATGAATCCATCCTCAGATTTTCCATCAACGATCTGGATGTGGGCCAATCGGCGATGGCACTGTTTTGCTGTCCGCACAGCCGAGGCAAGAAGGAAACAACGGGCTGAAGAGGCGACAGAGGCCTTTACGGAAGACACTGTTGGAAAGACTGTAAATGAGACAGTTACAGAAGCTGTTGCTAATAGCTAGCCATGTTGTGAGGAAGGATGCAACCTTGTGGTGATAAAGCCCAGCGCTCTCCAGGAGGAAGTAGAGGATGTAAGGCATCCACAGGACGTAGAACACGCTGGTGATGCGGAACAGCACCATGGCGTAGCGCTTGTCTGGACAACCTTCACACCGCTCCCCCCGCTCGGCTTTATCGGCGTCCATCTGTGAGTTGAAGCGGGCATGGCGCAAGCTTATCTCCCTCGTGTGCTGTTGGCAGATCCTGAATATACTCCCATAGGTGAAGCAGACCATGAGCGCCGCTGGAGCGTAGAGCAGCGCCACGATGAAAGTGCTGAACCCCGGGTTGGTCTTCCAGGAGTCTGCGCACCACTGAAATATGTCCCCATGGTAACCTGGCTTACCCCAGCCAAAGAAGGATGGTAGAAATATCAAAGCAGAGTAGACCCAGATGAGAAGGATGCACAGCCTCAATCGACATGGTGTCACCAGCGTGGTGTATGACAGCGGGCGGGTGATGGCGATGTAACGGTCAACGCTGATGCAGGCCAGTGAGGTCATGGAGACACTCTTCAGCACAGAAATCATATAACCAAATGATTTGCAGGTGAGTTCTTCATTCAGGCCTCTGAGATAATGGAGGAGTGACAGCGAGGGCACCAGGCAGCTCACGCCCACCAGCAGGTCAGCGTAGGCCATCGTCTGGATGAAGTGGCCGGTGGTGTGGTGGTGCAGGAGTGGGGCACAGTGGAAAACAAAAATGACCACCAGATTGCCAGCGATGATGAGCACAGATAGGAAGAGGATGATGACCACCTCCAGCACACAGGTATCAAGGCTTTGGGAGTAACCCACAGTACCCAATAAACAGAACAGAGAAGAATCACTTTGGTTTACATCCATGGAAGAGTTCATGTTTGGACTGATGGGAAGAGGGAAGAATCAAAGGTAATTTCAGTTCAGTACAGCCATCATCCTGTCACCCAAGTCTCTTTTTTTATTCCTCAAGCAGATCGTCCAGTCCTGCCCTGCAAATACAGTCCATAACTCTTGTTCTTCTTAAATCAACATCTTTTCTCCCTTAAGTTTTTCCTTAAAGTAGCGGTAATCCATTGCTCTTTGTAAAATGCAACCAGCCCCTGCTGTTGCTGCTGTAAGCTGTACATATGTGCAACATGGAAAAACAAAAACAATCCCAAAAGTACATCAAAAGATTCCAGTCTAATGCTGCGCTGCAAAGCATCCTCCCTGTGCAGCTGTTTGTCATATCCCCGTCTTCACTGCATGTCCTGAGGTAATCACTCTGCACATAGGCATCTACTTCTGCTCCTTGAGGGAAAGGGAGAGTAAGGAGAGAAAACAATGCTGACATTCCCAGCAGCTCTGATGTTAACACTCCTCCATGCCGTCTCAGCAAACAAAAGCCAGAGAGTCCAAACAGGCAACATCAGACTCTGTCGGCGCTCCTCTGACAGGATGAACGCTCACACAGCTTGAGCCAGAAGAGTCCTGAAGACAGCCCAACATCCAGAAGTGGTGGATAACGTCAGGAGGATCTCCTCTCTGTGCAGCGTCTTTGGCTCACAGACGACCGGTTTCCAGGGCGTGTGCGTCTGTGTGTGAGTTTGAAAGTGACAGAGTGTGTATGCATGAATGTGTGTGTGTGTGCGTGTGTGTGTTTGTCAGACTGAACACGGAGGAACGGGGAGGCAGCCAGTAAACTGCCTCTCCCTCTGCTGTAGCGGCAGGACTGATGATGCAGCGTTGCCACTGCTGCCTCCCTCTCCTCCCCTGCCCTCTCATTCTCTCAGAAACACACACACAGACACACACACACATCCACAGATGTTCCCTCCCCTCCTCCGTCTCACACATTTTTCCTGTTTCCTTTCACCTCACTCCCTGTCATCTTGCCTTTCTTCTCTTCTTTCACACACTTTCACTCTTTCTTTTCAAATTTATCCAGCTCTTATTCTATTTTCTTTTTCACACTTTTGTTTTTACAGTAGGAAGACATTTATGGTGAAGACGATGTCCCAGAGTGGATAGAATTATTTGATGTGATGTTAAGTTTATAGACAAGTATGTTACATATATATACACATAAACACACACACACACACACACACACACACACACACACACACACACACAAATACATCTTGGCCCCTTTTGAAAATGATAGGGGGAGAAAGAAATGAAATGTGTATAGAGAAAGTTATTAAAAAATCATTAAAAATCTGCTTTGGCCGCTCACTCACAAGACAGTTTAATTCAACTGATCTTTTGATCTTTGTTAATCATTTTATTCCTTGCTCTTAGCTGTATTTGTGTTTCTTCCAGAAAATCATTCCTGAAAGATGACTAGTTTAATTAATATTAATAAATTAATACTGAGTATATTACATTCAGTTGTTTGGCCAATAAAGCCAGTTCTTCTGAGAGATTAATTATAATTTATGTAATAGTTGTATTAATTGTAACATCATTATGTAGTATTTATAATCTATGAAATGTCTTAACATTTTCACTCTAAATTAGGAAGCAGCAGCCTCTTTTATCACATACTTAACAGATTTATATGTAATTATGTTTGAGCATCAAATGAATTCTTAATGCTTGACTGTCATGAATGAATTCATTCCTGTATTTCCTCTCAACCATTGCTTCTCCCTACATCTTCTTTGGATTCTTTCTCTCTGTGCCTGTAAATGTTCATCCCCCATGTCTCTGGACTCTCTCACCGCTCTCTCAAAGAAAACTCGTTTCCATCTGTTAGCCAATAAGCAGTAAGCAGGCTTCCATCACCACAGAGGCTGTTCATGCCCACCCACGTGCAAACAGGCTACCTTCGTGTATGAAGTGTACCCATGCAAACGGCAACACACGTGTCAGAGACACACTTGGGGTTTGTCCATACACCAGTGTAATCTTCTTATTAGGAGAGAATTCCAGAAGTGCATCTTTCCTCTCTTTCCAAGAGAGGAAAGATGGATGAAAAGATGGATGAAAGCACCTCTAGTGCGAAGTGAGCAAGGGAAGGTGTGACACAGTGCAGAATGGAATTTTACAATGTAACAGTAAGGCATTCTGGGAGCTCAATGTAAAAAAAAACCCCACATTCAAACACAATATTGTTCCCAACTTAGGAATCATATCAATCAATCTTGCTTCTCTGTATGTCATCTCCATCATCTGTGCTATCCGGAAAGAGAAACTACAACTGGCTACATTTAAGAAGACGCTGGACCCTGTATCATCAGTATCTGCCACATTACCCCCAGTGAAACTAACAAGACATCCTGAGCTGAAAGAAAAGGTCTATGTGGCTGCTAAAAATATAGAGGGAACACAAGAATAGGTTCCATTCTCTCGAACAATAAAATCATAATTTGTTTTTTTTTCTGTGTCCATATTTTAACTCAAATGGTGGTGGAAATTTCTTTAATCCGTTTGTTTTCTTGGCATCTTATTACTGTAATTGTATAACCTGCAGTAATAAGATCTTTACGTGTGAGTTCCTATAATGAATATTCTTTTTTTCTACACCCTGGAAAACATTCCAGTTAATTCCATAATTCCGGTGTTGAAGCAGGAATGTCAGACAAATCTGTCTAAACATCGACATAATAAAACTTTCTACATCACAGTCCAGGGCTGACCTTTTGGGTTTGAAATTTCAAGTGTCAAGCGATGACCTTTATTAATTGAAAATTCCCAGTGCATAAATTGATTGACGTCAAATGTAAACTGCTCTTACGCAGTGTTTTATCTCCACTATTCCATATTTTAGAGCAAGGAAATGCATTCTTTATGGATTAATGGACATGCAGCACAAACACGCGATTGAAGTTGTTGCTTTTGCCAACCTCTTTATGACTTACATCTAGAAGAAAATCGAGGAATGATACAATATGATGACAAACCAGTGAGGTGGTGGGCCTTCAATGTGTGTAGCCATTTAACCCATGCACACAATCTATAATTCACACACCTAGAATGCTAAATATATGTTCGAAATGCCTTATTCATTTATTTCCTGTCAACAGTCAAGTTCCTGTGACTAGTGAGAAAGCCTGTAAGTTAATGTTTTCATTTAAAGAGACACATATATTTTATATTCTTAATTTAATTTGTTTTGTTTGAATAATGCCATTATAATTGTATTTTTAGATTTTTTTTTATTTATTTTTTTTGGAGCATTTTGTAAGACTGTCAAATTCCTGCAGCAATCCTGCACCATAATAATCCCATTTTTTGTTTGTTTAATTTAATGAGACCATAAAACCACTAAATACCAACACACCAAATAAAGATTTCTGTGAAAGCATGCCTTGGGAACCCGTTGTCTGAATAAATAAATCAGCTGATTTACCATATCATGCTCACATTTCCTGTGATATTTGGTTAGATGGGACCAAAGGGGTCACTGCAAAAATGTCCTCCACTTCCCTTCCCGCCATAGAGAACACAGACACCATTCAGAGTCTTTTTTTTCTGTTGTTGTTTTTTTGGTTACCATATGGACAGCATTGATGTGTGTTGGAAAGTCATTTGCTGTCTTGTTTATGTGTCAATTTTTGCATGTATTTTCTAGGTCAAGGGTCACAGGTGTCACATCTGCCAGAGTTATGAGGCTGAACACTGAGGTGGCCCATCAGGAAACCAGTTGTCAGACGTCTCGTAAGGTTAACATGAACGCAACTTTGCCAAATCGACTCATTTTTCGGAGTAAATAGCAGGGCTGCTGGGGAACGCCACCGTGTGACCAACCTTTTGTCAAGGAGGGCTTTTTATGCTGTGGTGTGATTATCAGCAGACATGACCTGGAAACCTGACAACACTTGTGGTGGAGCCCTAAAGCAAAGCTGAAGAGTTAGAACAGCTACAAGGATTCCTGCTGACAATTTTTCTCCTTAATCTTTAAGTAAAAAGAGATGATTTGTGTTTCCTTCTTTTCTTCCTGTTAATAAGAAGTACTGAATGATACACATTATTCTCCAATCTGTGGGTATTTTTAGGAGTAAAACCAAGTAACTGAAACATTTCTTTGTATATTTATGGTGCAAATATACAAAGAAATGTTTGTGGTCTGTTTGCATCTAGAGTTAGATAACAGAATGACATTTGTACAAAGCTTGCTGATCATGAGCAAATGTGTTCATATTTGTGATTTACACTGTTTGTGAAGGATTAGCAGTAAATTAGTAGTAAATTCTGATGGAAAGTATTTGTTGCTCTAGGATAGGAGTCAGGGGACCTATATGTACATACTGGATTTCATTGACTGAAGGAGCAGTAATGAGGATGTGTGTGTCATCGATCCAGCTCAAGACACCCAAAAAATACTGAGGTTTGTTCCCAGAGGATGTGATTACTGTGGCTGTTTAACTGAAAGGGTTTTTCTTTATTACTCTTTACTGTCAGCAATTTTATGAATCAAATCACGGCAAAAGAAATATAAATATAGGGGATGTGAGAATGGAGAACGACTCAGTCATCAAGTCAGACTGATATACAAGACCACAACGCCACCGAAGTGTATAATAAGAGAATGAGACGAAAAGTTGGCATTTTTAGTTTTGCTTGGAAAATCCCATTACGTCAGATGATTTGATGAGATGAATTATTGTCTCAAAACATCCTGTCTTGTAAATTAGTCCTACATCATCAACAAAACAGTCAAAACCTGTAGTAACATCCAACAAATGTAGACGCAAATAGAGAAACATGTTGCTGTGAGTCCAGTCAATCAGCAGTATTAGCACAGTGTTGATTGCCTCTCCCTACATTGCATAGTATTAATATATTACATTAATTTAGTATTAATGTATTAATATAGACTACTGACCCTGTATTTGAGACATCTTCATGGACAATCAGGTAAATATTTCAATGATAGTCATTAAAGCAAACCCGTAATATTAAAAATCCTTGATAAAATCTTTTCTGCTTAAAATCTGTTCTTGTGGTTTAGCTTCACATACAGACAACTAAATATTCAGAACTGTAACAGCAAAACTTACTGAATACTGGTCAATTTCTGCATTCACAACCACTCAGTTTCATATATAATTCATTCATTTATACATATTTCATGTTATCATAAATTCACACTCGGTAACTTTGCCCCATTTTTATCCAGCTCCTGTTTTTATTCCCCCTAGGATTGTTGTGACCTGCTATAGTTCACGTCCAAATTAAATTAACCTCAGGCACATGGTTCATTAAGAAGGCCAGCCTGGTGCCACAGGCAATTAGCCTCTACGTGCACGACCAGTACTGTGTCCTTGCTGTAACGCAGGCAGCGAATGCCTAATACATCATGAGAGGAGGATGAAGCCTTTTAGTGACAGAAACCAGAGAAAACAGATCACGTTGGCAGATGATGCTGTAGCAGGAATAGAGGGGCGGGGGGGTGCAAAAAATAACATTTATCAGTTCTCCAAATCTTCTACAGTTTCCTTTAAACCATGAAGCACAGGATGTTCCGCGTCAGGAGTTCCAATTGTGATCAGATGATGCAACAGATGAGCGTCATTTGTAGAGCTCATGATCTTATAAAATATGACGTGTTGCTGTAGATGAAACATCCAATATATGAAATAAATCCGTATTTATCCACTCTTTCACCAAAGCATTAAGATTAAACACACATATTAATACAGTGGTAAAAACAACAGTGTTTAACATTCATCTTTTAATCCATTTTCTTCTCTCTACTCTCCATTACAGTTGTTGGATTTGGAATATAGTATTTGTAAGTCTATGAGCAGTGGCAAACGTCACTAGTTCATCTGTGCTGCATGTTTTAGAATTGTGGAAGTTGGAAAACCCAGAGGGAACTCACCCTGTATGAGGAGAACATTCAGAGAAACACCCTTTTCTGGATTCCAGATCAGAAAATTGTAGTTGCATCCATAATTCTACCATGACACCCAACACCATGTCTAGTAAATAATTGTAAAAAGTGAAGCACTGACCAAATAGTAAAAGTATTTACAGAAAGAAATCCTGTAACGTACCATGTCTTTTAAAATAATCTGCCTTTCTATGTTCTCTGGGCAGCTGAATGGCTTCAAGAGTCAACACTGTTAAAACAAATGTTTACCATGAACAACATGACGGCAGTATAGAAATAATCTCCTGTACTCATCCAAGTCTCTTATGGTAGTTTTAACACCGTTAAACGTCCACAGCTCCATCCATTTTAATGGAATTTTTTCACGAGGTAATCATAATTCTTTCCAATGGGATTCTGTACATTACTACTATAACTGTTAACTATGCAGTCAATGGCATGGATGAAGGTTTCATTTATTAGGGAGAAGCAAGATGTCACATAAAAATATATACCGTGTTGGCCCGAATATAAGACGATCCTGATTATAAGACGCCCCCTCTTTTTCAATACTCAAGTTTGAAAAAAGACTTTTTGAACACCAAATTTAATTTTTATACAGAAAATAATTACAGTACATCTGAAACAAATGATTATAACATATTCAATACATTCGGTCACATTGCAATTGTTTGACGACTCTGCCTCATTTATCACCATCATCTCGAAGTTTGCATCATAACTTCTCACCTGCTGGTTAACCTGGCCGATCTTCGACCCACTTTTCTCCAGATTGTCGCTACGTTTCTCCATTTTCTGTTATCTCTTCTCTTATTTTCTTCTTTTCTTTGTCACAACTATTTTTCTTCTTCGTGCTACCACTACTTTTATTTTTCTTCTTCGTGACAAGGGTTCGCTTTGGCCTGCGGAGATAAGCTCAGCATTCGCTTTAAAGATATCTGGCGCCATCTAGCGTTGCGAATATGGGTATAATGTCTAGACCCCGAATGTAAGCCGACCCCCACTTTTTTAATCTTATTTCAATGCAAAAAACACCGTCTTATATTCAGGCCAATACGGTATATATATATAATCTATCAAGACTAGAAAGCTCCTCACCATGCATGGAGGGTTTCACCCCAAGCCCAGCACCCTGAGGCTGTACACTAAGCGAAAAGAGGGAGGCCGAGGACCAGTGAGCATCAGGGCCACTGTCCAGGATGAGACATCGAAAATAGTACATCAGGAAGATAGCCTCAACAGATGAACTGCTTAGTGAATGCCTTAGACAGCAGAAACCTGAGGAGGAAGAGGAGGAGGAGACAACATGGAGGGACAAGCCCCTACACGGCATGTACCACCGTCAGATAGAGGAAGTGGCTGATATCAAGAAGACCTACCAATGGCTGAATAAAGCTGGACTGACAGACAGCACAGAGGCACTGATCATGGCAGCACAAGAACAGGCCCTAAGTACAAGAGCAATAGAGGCCAATATCTACCACATCTGACCCAAGGTGCAGGCTATGTAAAGAAGCTCCAGAGTCGGTCCAGCATGTGGTAGTGTGACATACACAAAAGTCTAGTCACATTTTTGTTATATTACATACTTTTCTTTTACTTTGGGTGGCCTTTGTGTGCATTGAGAGTGAATGGGGATCTGTATTCTGGGAGTGCACTTGTTCCACATTCCGCCACCAGGTGGCCACTGCGTTTCCGGAGACAGGTCGGATGGGTGCCAGCGTGACGTCCTTCCTCAGAGGACCAAGGAGGAGAGAGCACCGGACACCGAAGCTGACTGTCATGTTTTTCCCTGCTTATTCAGATCTAACTGGCAGAGCAGTTTAAACTATAATCTGTTTCCTAGTCACACCCCTGGGGCGTGTAACAGATTCTTGGGGGCTCGTCCAGGATCAGTTCCTCCCACCGACCTGGAGCTGATCCCAAAATCCATACCGGTGACCCAGAGACCTGACGAAGGCAATGTGTTGATGAACCTGCAACACAGAGAGCTGGTGATGTGGAGTGCTGAACGTGTGGCGTGCTGAACGTGGAGCCGAAGAGAGCTGTGATTCGCTGCGAGTAGACACTGTGTGAGAGACTTGGACTGAACGACGAGTGGTGAGGAAAGGACTTTCATCATGGCAGACAGTGGGAGGAGAGACCTGGTCTGGGAGATCAGGAAAAGCCTACTTGTGTTGTCACCTGATAAACTGTTCCAAATTGCCAAGGAGGTCGGCCCAGTTTCAGGTGAAGATTCGTCAACGCTTGACCATGAAGACACAGAAGGGTCCTTCAATCACATCCAAGGGTTCATGTACAGTAAGCACTTGCTAGAGTTTGAAGATACGGGTATGGCTGAATTACTTGCTTTGAATGATGCCATTGTTAAAATCCTGCAGCCTCGCAGTAATGTTATTTTACCTGTTGATTCAAGTATAAATGAAGACACAGTCTACAGATGTAGCCACTCAGTCTAGTGGGTTAGCCTATTCAGACACTGTTAATATGCCTGCCACTAGTTCAGCTAATGTGACCTCTGATAATGTAACACATTCTCAGCCACTCAGTATCTCAGGTACTGCTACTACTGCTAGCACAGGCAGTATTATACCAGATGATGTGAAGAAAATGCTTGAAAGTTATGAGGATTTGGGTAAGAAACTACATCAGTTCATGACCAGTCCTACAACCCAACCTACCTCACGAACCACAACCGTACAGCCTGCTTTACAGAACAATAACACAACACACATGGATGTGGCCATTTCACATTCTATTCTACACAGCACCCCACATTGGTACACTCTACACCCCAAAACAATAACACAATTTGAACATGTCCACCTCACACTCTACTACACACACCACACCTGGACACACACCTAATACACCCTCCTCCACAGGACCGTGCCCATCAGTCAGACACAACTCACTCATTCCACACACATGAGAAGATAGTGTCCCTGAAAGACCTGCCCTACCTTCACCGCCGTGAATTTAAAGTGCAAGAGGGCCAGATTGGTGATCATTCATCTGACATCAGCTACAACAGCATCTGTCGGCAGATAGAGGAAGGAATAAAGGGAAACTTCGGTGATGTTGAAGTTGTGAGAGGCGTGCTGCGGATCATTAAACCTGGCAATTTCAAGGACATGCTCATAAATAAGGAAGATATGACTGTAGCAGAGCTCAAGGGGTTTCTTCTGTCTCACTTGGGAGAAAAGAGCAGCACAGAACTCTTCCAAGAACTGATGTGTGCAAAGCAGAGTGAGCACGAAACTCCAACAGTTCCTGTATCGTGTAATTGGCCTGAAGCAGAGAATCCTCGAGACTGGGCTGCACTTAATCTCAGTTTCAGCCTGAGACAGTTCAGGGAGTCTTCCTGCACACCGTATACCAGGGAATAGGCCACAAGCACAACGACATTCGAAGGGAGCTAAAGCCCTTACTCTCTGACAGCACGGTGACAGACGAGACCATCTTGAAGCATGTCATGAAAATAACAAGCGATGAGAGTGAACAACAGCGCAGATTGGACTCAACCCCCCGTCAGAAGCACACAGCTGCACACAGTGCACAAGTCGACGCAGCACCTGTGAAAGAGTCCAATCCAAAGAAAGAGACTGCTGATCGCTAGAGCAAGATGGATAGTGTACAGCAGCTCACAGAGAGGATAGACTTGCTGACTAAGTTGGTTGACTCATTGGCTGAGACAGTGCAGAAAGACCGTGCTTGCCGATGTTCTTCTCCGAAACCCCAAGTGGCCAAAAGGGAAAGACAGTACAGCTGCCCAAAGTGTCTCGTGAAGGGTTTACAAGACTGTAAACACTGCTTTTATTGTGGTGACGAGGGTCACAGAGCAATAGGTTGCTTAAAGAAAACGAAGCAACAGGGAAACGAGAACCGGTCACTGAGGGGGGACAACCAGTGACCGGGACGCCCTCTGCGTCCCATCCTAAAGATGTGCAACCACATGATCACCACGGCAATCCTCAAAGACTGAATGTGGACTGAATGAATCCTGTATACCGTATCTGGATGACATTATATGCTACGCAAAAACGTTCGAGGAGCATGTAGAAGGAGTACGCAAAGTCCTGAAAGCGCTCCAAGAACATGGCGTGAAGCTGAGACCTGAAAAGTGCGAACTGTTTCGAAAACAAGTCCGGTATGTGGGTCGTCTAGTATCGGCAGATGGTGTTCAAATTGATCCCAAAGACCTGGAGGCTGTGCATTCCCTCAAAAGTAAGACGCCACAGACTGCGAGGAAAGAGCAAAGGCCCTCAGTTGGCCTCTAGAACCCCTGTGAACTGGACCGGCGAACACCAAAGAGTTCTCGAACAGCTCATTGACCTACTTACCAACCCACCAGTACTGGCCTACCCAGACTTCAGCCTGCCATTCGCACTGCACATTGACGCCTCAGAGCAGGGTCTCGGGGCTGTACTCCACCAGCGGCAGGAAGGCAAGTTGAGAGTACTGGGTTATGGCTCCCGAACGTTCTCCCAGGCTGAGAAGAACTATCGTCTACACAGTGGGAAGCTGGAATTCTTGGCACTAAAATGGGCAGTGTGCGAGAAATTTAGAGACTATCTGTATTACGCTCAACACTTTACCATTTACACAGATAACCCCCTAACGTACGTTATGAGCACAGCAAAGCTCAATGCCGTTGGACACCTATGGGTCGGGGAGTTGTCTGACTTCCGGTTCGAGATCAAGTACAGACCTGGAAAGGTGAACATAGATGCAGACACCCTGTCACGTCTACCCCTTGACATGGACAAGTATGTAGCTGAGTGCAGTGAGGAGCTGTCACAGGAAGTTGTGCGTGCAACCTGGGATGGAAGCATGGCAGCCCAGAAGCAGGATGTAGCCTGGATCGCAGCCCTCACACTCACCACAGACACTACGCCGGAGCCCTCAGTCATCCCAACCATACGCCAGGATGAGCTGATCAAAGCTCAAAGGGAAGACACAGCGATAGGGGAGGTTATCAAGCTGAAAGAGACCAACGCAGTATTGAGCAACGACAGAAGACAGACCACAAGTAGGGCAGCAAGCAAGCTCCTCCGTGAATGGAACAAACTGCACCTGGAGAGTGGACTTCTTTTCAGACAGACCTGTGAAAGGAAACAGCTGGTTCTCCCTGCCAAATACAAGTCTATGGTTCTGAAGCACCTTCATGACAATATGGGGCACGTAGGAACAGAAAGAGTACTGTCCTTGGCAAGAGAACGCTTTTACTGGCCATTTATGAAGAAGGAAGTGGTCGAGTATGTCACGAGGAAATGTTTTTTTCTTTTATACAGGGACCAGTCAACCATGTCCATGCTCCTATGGGGACAATCACGTCAAACTCACTGTTAGACCTTGTATGTATTGACTATCTGCACCTGGAGACCAGCCGAGGCGGGTACAAGTACATCCTGGTCATTGTGGACCATTTCACAAGATTCGCGCAAGCTTATCCGACAAAAAACAAGTCCGGGCGGACAGCAGCTGAGCGCATCTTTGATGATTTCATCCAACGCTTCGGATACCCTGGCCGCCTACACGACGACCAGGGGTGTGATTTTGAAAATGAGCTCTTTAAGACTCTCCGCCAGAAGTCTGGAGTTAGACATTCACGAACGACACCATACCACCCACAATGCAACCCAGCAGAGAGGTTTAACCAAACACTCTTGCAGATGTTGAGAACACTTGGTGCAAAGGAGAAGGAACGCTAGAAAGACCACCTCCAACATACCGTACACGCCTATAACTGTACGCGTCACGAGTCTACTGGATATTCACCTTACCATCTCCTGTATGGACGACATCCCCGTCTCCCTGTAGACTTGTTGTTTGGTCTGATGGAAGAGAAAGACACTGTGCCACACAAGAGTTATGCAGAGAAGTGGGCAAGAAAGATGTCTGGAACGTACAAGATCGCCAGCGAGAACAGTAGACAATCAAGTGCAAGTGGCAAGTCCTACTACGACAAGAAACTGAGAGGCGGCCCAGGAAAGCTCTGATCTTACTGGGAAAAGAAGATCTATATTGTCAGGGAGCAAGTAGCAGACAACCCAGTGTATGTAGTCTACCCTGAGGGCGGTGATGAACAGCGAACCAGAGTTCTCCACCAGAACCTGTTGTTGCTCGTTAACGACTTACCTGTGGAAGCCCCACCGCATCCAGGTGAAACCACACCTAAGAGACAACCCAAACAGAGACACAGCCAACCAAGTCATGCCAATGTGAGCGAGCACCAGAGTGACTCAAGTGATTCCGATTCAGACGGAGATTCTGGAGGCTACTGGTTGAGAATTCCTGTAAGAGGAAGAGAACAGACAGAAGAGAATACTTACCATACCACACCTACCTTGATACAGAGGCATCCAGTCCCTGGAGAAGTCAACAGTCCACGTCGAGTACCTGTAAAGGAAAAGAGACAAGCTACAGTACCTGTGAGGAGAGAAAGAAATGATGAAATACTCACAAGGGGAGGACAAAGTCAAGAACAAATTCAAGTGGATACGCAACCAAGCACGTCCTACCTACCCAACCCTGATCCGGTGTTACTTGAACCTGGAAGTGAAGACGAAGATGTTATTCCTGTGGAAGGAGAGATCGTCACACACACACACACACACACACCCCCCTTCACTTGACACACCTGATGGGATCAGGCGGTCCACAAGAGAAAGACCAAGAAAGATGTTTACATACCAGACACTTGGTGAACCTTCACTACAACCATATTCCAATGTCAACACAGTCCATGCATACACCACGCCATACATACCAACCTACTCACCTTACCATATTCCACCGCCTTTCCTGTTTCCACCATACATGCCATACTCTCATGCACCCTACACATGCACTACACCCACTTTATTGAGTAGTTGAAGTTTTGTTTTGATTCTCTAAGAAAGAGATTTGATTTGAAATGCCAGGAGCCATTTCTTATTTTGTCAGGGAGCATGTGACATACACAAAAGTGTAGTCACATTTTTGTTATATACTTTTCTTTTACTTTGGGTGGCCTTTGTGTGCATTGAGAGTGAATGGGGATCTGTATTCTGGGAGTGCACCTGTTCCACATTCCGCCACCAGGTGGGCACTGCGTTTCCGGAGACAGGTCGGATGGGTGCCTGCGTGACGTCCTTCCTCAGAGGACCAAGGAGGAGAGAGCACCGGACACCGAAGCTGACTCTGTCTCATGTTTTTCCCTGCTTATTCAGATCTAACTGGCAGAGCAGTTTAAAATATAATCTCTTTCCTAGTCACACCCCTGGGGCGTGTAACAGTAGCGGGGTGTAAAATGCTCGCCAGCTCAGCATACATGGAAAGGCACAACCAAGTAGCCGTGATAGTGTACAGGAACATCTGTACCCAGTATGGACTAGAAGTACCCAAATCCCAATGGGACATACCACCAAAGGTGGTTGAGAACGACAAGGCTAAGATCCTGTGGAACTTCAGCTTCCAGACTGACAAACAGCTGCTGTCTAACAAACCGGACATAGTGGTGGCAGACAAAGAGCAGAAGAGAGCAGTGATGATAGATGTGTCGATTCCAGCTGACGCCAACATCAGGAAGAAGGAACACGAAAAGATTGAGAAGTATCAAGGGTTGAAAGAACAGCTGGAACAGATGTGGAAGGTCAAAGTTAATGTGGTTCCCGTGGTAGTAGGAGCACTTGGGGCAGTGACCCCCAAACTGGAAGAGTGGCTCCAGCAGATTCCTGGAACAACATCTGAAGCCTCAGTCCAGAAGAGCAGAACCCTCAGACTCCCAGGCCTGTGCTAGAGGACCCGAGCTTGAGGATGACACAGATACCACCCCACAAGGGTGAGAGGGACATTTTTATTCAGTATATATATCTATATATATATCTATATATAGAGAGAGAGATAGATATATATATACTGTATATATAGATATATATAATTATACTTAAGATTAAACTTAACATTTTTCAGTATATTTTTTTGCCGACATATTATCGTAACCATTTAACTTGAAACAACCTGTATCTGTATTTTATTTTATTATAGGATTGTTTTTTATCTCCTGTTATTGTTTCTGTTAAGTATGAGGGAATAGTACTTTTGTATTTAAAGTAATAACGTTTAAATGACTTCAAATTGTGATTATAGACTGAAATTTAATAATTAACAACTTATGAACCATTCAAATCTTTTGGATCCAATGACTAGGGACATTCGGGACATTCCATGTCCCTAGTCCTCAACAGTATGTTGAGGACTAGGGTGGCACAGTGGCGCAGTGGGTAGTGCTGTCACCGCACAGCAAGGCGGGTCTGGGTTCGAGGAACTGGACAAGATGGAAAAACGAGAGAAGGACAGTGTGAGTAAAGTAGGTCAGAACACTAGCTTTTTTCATCTTTGACCTATGCAAGTAGGTCAGGGTAAAATTTATAATTCTGGGGTGTCGCGGGATGTTGCAGCCTCTGACTGCATTGGTTCTCGTTGGTCATTTGAAACATTACTTTATTTAGTCAAAAGCTATGTTACGATGCTAAACTGATGGTTGTGCACACACACTGCACCTTCTCCAAATTCAGCTCGGTGGAGACAGCAATCATGACATCCCAGTCTTTTGGATTTTGATTTTCTCATGAGGTGGAGTCTGAATATATTAAAACCATGAAACCGTTGTTTAGGTAATCCTGTTGAAAATTAAATGAAATGAAATCAAAGGTTTAATCTCATGATAGCAAGTGAGCAGAGATTTATATACACATATACTGTCTAGAACGCAGGCACACTGCATGTGTGTGCATACGCTGTGAACACATGGAAACACACATGATCTGTAAATTACAAAGCTCTGAATATGAACACAGACCTGTCAATACCCCCATCCACACCACACACACACACACACACACACCCGGATGTACTCTTCCGCTGTGTCAATTTAGAAAATAACTCATGTGTAGGGAAACGACTGAGGTGCTTCCAGTCTGTTATCCATCAGTGTAAGCTGTGAAGGGCTGTCACACAGTTAAAGCCAATGCTACTTGCTGCCATTATTGTGGCACAGCTAGCTAGCTATAAATATTAGTATAAATATAAATATATACATCAATCTACATCTTAACCATCCTGAATCCTTTTCCCCACATTCTTCTCAGCTCTTCTACACACACGTCGAAAGCATCTCCAATTTGTCTCTTCCACTTTCTCACTGTACCATCCGACATGAGCTGTCCCGCCGATGTACTGTAGACCTCCCCCTCCAACCCAGATGGGGGCCCTCTGTCATGGATCACTGCTGGGACCAGCCCACCCTGCCTGTGCTCTCCTCACCGCTCTTTCACACCTACACTGCTTTGAATGGCCAACCTTCAGGTACCCCCATCTTTTTGCCATCTCCACTCCCTGCATCCTCCCTATTTTGCCGTCCTCCTTCTCATTCATACACATGCTCTGTTTCACTCCTGCTCACTTCCATTCCTCTCCTCTATAATTCAGTCCTCCACTGTTATCTGCAAACATCATGGTCCATGGAGGCTATTGCATCAGCAGCGGTCTGTCCTGCCATGAAACCACTCTGCTCAATGCTACAACTTTCATTTGTTGCAAAAAAATTGCTATGACAACTTTTAGTACTCCAATTTGTAGCAGCATTGAAATTTGACTGTTAATGTAATACTACAGAGACATATCCAAACATATCTATCCATCCATCATCAACCGCTTATCCAGAGCCGGGTCGCGGGGGCAACAGTCTCAGCAGGGATACCCATACTTTCCTCTCCGCAGACATCTCCTCCAGCTCCTCCAGGGGGAGCCCGAGGTGTTCCCAGGCCAGCCGAGAGACATAGTCCCTACAGCGTATCCTAGGTCTTCCTTGAGGTCTCCTTCCGGTAGGACATGCCCGGAACACCTCCCCAGGGAGGCGTCCAGGAGGCATCTGGAACAGATGCCTGAGCCTCCTCAGCTGGCTCCGCTCGAAACGGAGGAGCAGCGGCTCTACTCCGAGCTCCTCCCTGGTGACCGAGCTCCTCACCCTATCTTTAAGGGTGCGCCCAGCCACTCTACGGAGAAAAGTCATTTCAGCCGCTTGTATCCGGGATCTTGTCCTTTCGGTCATGACCCAAAGCTCATGACCATAGGTGAGAGTAAGAACGTAGATTGACCGGTAAATTGAGAACTTCGACTTACGACTCAGCTCCTTCTTCACCACAACGGACCTATACAGCGACTGCATCACTGCAGAAGCTGCACCGATCCGTCTGTCAATCTCACGTTCCTTTCCTCCTTTCTCCCCAGCGAAGTGACATTCCATGTCCCTAGAGCCAGACTCTTTGTCTGGGGATTGGGTCGTCGAGCCCCATGCTGACAACTGCCACCCAATCCACACGAGCTTTTCATCCATCAACCAGTGTTTGCTGTTCCTCCATTCCCAACCTTGCATTATGGCATAATGTTGAACATTAACACATGAATCAGCTGTGAGCTGTCTGAGGTGAGGCCTTCATTTTGTCTCGTTTCCAGTGTAAACACACTGTACCACCTGCTCAGCACTCCTATAGCTGCCTGACACCCCCACCACATCACTGAATCTTTGCATTACAGACATACAGTATGTTTTGGACAAAATACTAATTTTGTTATTTCAAAGGGTATGTCTTCAGAGTAAAATGAAGAAACAATCTTTCTCAACACATTAATGAAAATTCCAGTTTATTTACTATTTCAATCAGTTTTATGTGGTTTTAATCGCGTGTTGGCCACACACTGAACTCATGTCCTAAAATGTGTGTTTTCTTCTTCTTCTTGAGAAAAATAAATGTTAATAAAAGTATTCAGCGTGGAAAGGTGTCCACTGTAAGTGAGCTCACACCCCAATACAATTTTAAAAGAAATTCACAAAACTGTCTACAAACATCGATCAAATGCCAAAATGGCGCTCTTCAGGAACTAGTCTATTTTTCCACATTTACAATTTTAATTCAGGCTCATTTTATAAAGGAGATTTGTCTCAGACAAGTAACTCCAACCATTACAAAAAAAAAAAAACGCACGATAATCTTTTTACAGTTCTTCATGTACAGGAGAAGTACTTGTGATGTTTTTGAAGGTTATTTCTTTTTCTTTTTCTGTTATAGTTGGGAGTATTTAACATGACTTGCAATCAACAGGAATACTTTGGTGACATTCTGTCTTCAATGAAATACTTATTTTGGCTTCTGTGTAAATAATGTCAAAATATATAAATGTTGTTATCTTATTGATTGATCCACAAATTGTTTTTCCATAAATGAAACTGCCGTTTGAATTCTGATGCTCAAATGAGTCATTGAGATTAAAAAAAGGTCACACAAAAAACAGAATTTTTCTTCAGTGGGTATACTTAGTACTTAGTCAGTTCTTTAATCCATCCATCCATCCATCCATCCATCCATCCACCCATCCATCCACTGTACTGTCCTCCCTCTTTCTCTCTGCAAATGCATCCATCCATTAAACCATCTACTAATGTGCATAATGTGCATCAGATTGTCCATCCACTTACATTTCATGAGATAATTCATCCACTATGGCCTTCATCCTGCGTACACTTCATATGCAGTACATCATCTACAATCTGCAGATTAACACTGTCAGCATAGAGAATTAGAAAATGCAGCAGTAAATGATTTATATGAAGCTGCAGGCTCTTTGAAAACACACCCACTGTCTGCACATGCAAAGAAAATAAATATCACACATTCTTAGCGCATATTTCTCAAGGGAGAATATATGAGAGAATATATGCTGATCTGATTTACTGGAAACCAACTCCACACTGTAATTCCTCATTCCAGGCCAAATGGGTTCTGTTCAAACTCCAGTGAACAAAGCAGCAGTGAGGGCTCAGTAGATGAGTTATGGGAGGAAACAGGGATGCCTGCCACTAAAACAAGATATTTTTGGTCCACAGTTGTTTAACAAAGAGCACTTATTTAGTTCAAACAGACCATTTATGAAAACAATGGTCGACGTCTGGAGCAGTAGTTGGGAAAATGAAAGGTTGAAAGTGCTTGGAAATGTCAAATAGCCTACCTTAAGAATGGATCGGGGTGCTAACAGCTGATATCACTCCAATTATTCTTCGACTGGGTTTGACAGAGAAAGCGTTAGACTGTGAAAGGCTGACAGGAAGTCCTATTTATTAAAGCTGAAATTTGATGAGGACTATTACTATGGTCTTGGCAAAATGTGGATCTGCAGAAAACATCTTACTGAAACACATTTTGTCATAATATATACATATATATGAAGATATTTCTGAAGTACTACTATACAGCATTTGTGGTGTATCCCTATTCCACTACATCTCAAATACTGCATTTTTTAATGCACCACATTTAACTCGCAGCAACCTTGTAGATTAATTTATAACTGCATTATATGCACTATAAGTAAAAATCACTCAACCACAACTTAAAAGATAGTAAATAAATATATCTACATTATGTATTATATATATAAGTCCCCTGCGCTGCTACCTGCGCTGCGGTGGTGGGGTTGCTTATGCACCTCCGTGACTCTGAAGGCTTTTTCGGTCAGATAAAAAGCATCAGCTGGCCTCCAAGATGTCCCAGAAATTGGGACTATGACGCTTGCCAGCCAATTGCGCAAGGACAGTGGTAAGCTGGCACACCTTCTGACGCCAAGGATACCCATCCATGTGGGGACATGGACGATCAGTACCATATCCCAGGCTAGCAAAGACTCAACTTCTCAGTCCTGGGCCTGGCAGAAACAAAATGGCGAGTCAAGTCAGGTGAGGTCAAGTGGAGCAGTGGCCAGTCCATTTCCTGTTTTTGACATGAAGTGGAGGTAGCCAACCATACAGAGGGAGTGCCCATCGTGATGATGAAATGCACAAGAAAGGCCCTAACTGAATCATCAGTTCTCACTATGTCTCAGGACCCTTTAGTAACAGAAGAGTTAAAGCCCGTATAATCCATCGCAATGTACCCACCAACGTAGCAGATGAGGTCAAGGACAGGTTTTGTAACAGCTTCAACCATCTTTTCAGTAGGATTGGAGCCAGGGACCTCATTATCCTGATGGGGGGCTTCAATGCCAAGGTTGGAGGCCAAAATGAATGACACAAGATGGTGATGGGTGAACATGTGTTGGGATAGATGAATAAAAATGGTGAGATGTTTGCAGGAACCCACGTGAACAATAATCTGGGAGATTGGAGGAGTGTGTTTCCCCGCAAGAAAATCCACATAACAACTTGGGTATCACCACATAATGTCCAAAAGAACAATGGAAGATGTAAGGATAAGACAGGGGGCAGAGGCAGCCATAATTCACCATTTTGTGGAGAGGACATTCAATCTAGGGCTGAAGTGATATCAGCGAGTAAATGGTCAAAGGGCAACGTACAACATCAGTTACAATAGTTCTAAAGTATCCTTTTCTGGATTAGACTTGTGGTCGATCTTGCAAGAATCGCCTACAATGTTGTTCCTTCCTTCAGGATCAATAAAGAACATATTTATATATCTTCACAGGGCCGAACACGTCCTTCCTTCACCTGATTTTATACCTTTTACCCCTCTGGCTTTTCCCCTACCCCTGGGTGCAGCCATTATGTTTTTGTTGTAATAGGTATAGCCATTTAACTTTCAAACATCTGGTGCAGCAATCCTGTTTTACATGTGTGCAGCTTCATGTTAAGCTTTTTCTTCCATATTTCACAGCACACAGAACGTTTCAGTTTTTCACAGAGCTTTTCAGATCACAGATCATCGTAGAGCAAAATTATATATCAGCATTTTGAGTACATGAAGCCCTATTGTGGCAATCATACAGGTTTTAACTCTCTCTCTCTCTCCGTCTGTCTGTCTATCTATCTCATCACCTATATATTTGAAGCTCACTTAAAAACCTCACGGTGTCATGTTTTAACTCCACCCACTACCGCCCAAACAATCACGGTGCATCTGCCAAATGGAATCACGAGAACAATATGGCGTAAGGCATTGGGTAGCTAGACTTTTTGTTGCGGTTATGCCTTTCGTCCACACGACAACACAGATATCTGGGATATCTTGACCAGGTTATTCAACAGAATTTTATTGGGTGAGAAGATGCCGGAGAAATGAAGGGAGATTGTGCTCATGTTCATTTTTAAGAACAAGGGTGACGTGCAGAGTTGTGAAAATTATTGAAGGATAAAGCTGATGTTTGTTTGCAAGCAACAAAATGGTTTCATGCCTAGCAAGAGTATCACAGATGCATTATTTGCCTTGAGGATATTGATGGAGAAGTACAGAGAAGGTCAGAAGGAGCTACATTGTGTTTTGTAGATCTAGAGCAGTGGTTCTTAACCTGGGTTTGATCGAACCCTAGGGGTTCGGTGAGTCGATCTCAGGGGTACGGCGGAGACTGAGGTCAAGGCAAAACACCCGACACGACGTGTCAGGTGTTTTTGCTGAACATACACGAATCACTGGACGTTTGACACAACGTGTCAGTTTGTGATGACACGCCCCCCGTAGCCATCACTGGCTGCAGGTGATCACGCTACATCGATTAGCCTACCTGTGCTACAGGGGATTTTGCGCACTCAATAGTCGATTGATGCCTGTCATGATGGTACGTCATCTGATTGTTTTCTTAATATTTTATTTCTTGTAACAATGTTGAGCAAAAAAAAGTGGTCGGACGAATATGTGCAACATGAATTTACATGTACTGTATAATGGAACGTGATGGGAGTCAGCGTTCTGCATGATTTGCAATGTCAAGTTGAGCAACTCTAGTCTTGCACTGGCAAAAATAAAGGAACACTTCCTTAAGCTGCATGGAAAACAAAAGAAACAGACTTTGCTGAGAAAATGACATAAGGGTAGCACTTGCCAAGGTGAAGCCACGCATATCTGAACTGGTCTCTCAATAACAACAGCAGAAGTCACACTGATTTGCAGGTAGGTCATTTCATGCGAGTTCATGCACTGTCTTGGTTTTGTTCTTTGAAAAAGATGACATTAGTGCACAATTCATTAGATACACCAGTAAAACATATACTTATGTCTTAAATTTGAAAAAAAAAGAGTTTTTTAATAAACAAGGGTTCGGTGAGTGAGCACACATCCAACAAGGTTAAGAACCACTGATCTAGAGACAGTCTATGACAGGGAACCCAGAGAGGAACTGATACTGCATGAGGGAGTCTAGAGTGTCAGAGAGGTACATTATACAGTACATGTACGAGGGAAGCAGAACAGCAGTGAGGTGTGATGAAGGTGTGACAGAGGAAGTTAAGGTAAAGGTAGGACTGATCAGGGATCAGCTCTGAGCCCCTTCCTGTTTGTGATGGTGATGGATGCTGATAGATGAAGTTAAACTGGAATCCCCATGGACCATGATGTTCACAGGTTGCACTGTGATCTGCAGTGAAGACAGGGAGCAGGTGGAGGAACATTTATAAAGGTTGTGGCCTGCGTTGGAGATGAAAGTGTGACGTAGCGGTAGAGACCGCTCCGTCCATCTCTGCTCCACGCCTCTCTCCCTCGCCCAGGAGAACAGCCGCAGTAGCGCTCTCATTGTTTCCCAGCAGGACCGCAGGACCGCGGTCCTGCTCAGACTTTTCACGCACATTCTCCGGCAGGTTCACACTCACGTGTCCACATCATACAAACTGTCGTGGTAGTGCGTTCGAGGGTGCACACTCGGCGCCTACGCGTTTTCCCCACATTCACACAGAACTTGACGAGAGACGCTCACCTGAGGATGCTGCGTTGATCCGCCTCCGGTTCAGGGGCCAAACCGCGGCACTACCTGGGTGTGGCTTAAATAGCGCATTGTGGCGCGCTGTTAGGCCAGCCCGGTACCTGGGCTGAACCATTTTGTAAATTATTGAATTGTTTTGTATTTTGTGGGGTTTTGATAAATGTTTAAGCAGCCATATGATGGGCATTTATGTTTTATTCTGTTCTGGTTTAGTTGTACAGCAGGTTAGTAGTAATTTTGGCTTGTTCTGGTATATTATACCAGATAATGTAAAAACAAACCCATTTACCGGTAATTATTGTTGGTCGGCCAGGGGAGGGGCATTGTGATATATAAGGAAGCATTTCTGCTTTATGAGGGGTGTGAGAGTTGGAGAGTTGGAGCTAGAGTGGAGCTGGAGTTATCGAACATTGTGCATGGTGGCTATTCGTAGTAAGTTTTCTCTGTATGTATATGCTTCTTTTTGTTGCGTTGGTTTTGGGAATTTTTATCTTCACTGTAAATATTTTTTCACTGGTTGTTTTTGGTGAAAATAATTAAAAAAAAAAACACCAAACAGATGTTTCGCGGCTGTGCCCACTGCATTCACGAACCCGTGACAGAAAGGAATGAAGGTTAGCCGAAGTAAAACAGAATATTTTTACATAAATAAGAGGAGTGGAAATGG
The DNA here is from genome assembly GCA_013358685.1 of Antennarius maculatus. NCBI lineage: Eukaryota > Metazoa > Chordata > Actinopteri > Lophiiformes > Antennariidae > Antennarius > Antennarius maculatus. Next base: position 7,402,743 of record CM023608.1, read on the forward strand.
ACGAGTGAGGCCACAGGGGGAAGAAATGGCAAAGGTGGATGACTTTAAATACTTGAGGTCGACAGTCCAGATAACGTTCTTTTCCTCTGGCACACAGACCATCAACACCTTCGAAACCAGAGAACCATCAAATATTTAGTTACAAATGGTAGCTTCAAGTTGGAGAAGAAGCTACTGGGAACCCATGGTTCTCCACTGCTGTCATATTCCAGGACTCCAATCTACTTAGAGGGTCCAGAAGTACATGGTGTTTATGGCTCAGAAGCTTGGCGGAAATGGGGGAGGCTGAAATCTGACCACTATTAAACAAAACACAGTTGAAACTTCCTAACTGAGACAGTTTTATGAACTGATGAGATAAGAACGACTTTTCATGGACCAGATGAACAGTAACAGGTACAGAGTTCGACTTCGATGCAGACAGCAGCTAGGTGGAGGTGGGGTACATTAAAGGCCTTAGAGATAACAGAATAATGGCATGGCCAATTCCTCACCTGACCTAAACCCTATTGAGATCTTGTGGTCATGTCTTGAACAGGAAGTTTACCTTGAAGGAAAACAGTCCACCTCTGAACAATGTCTGGGAGCTGTGCTTGTTGCTGCGCAAAAAGGTGATCATCGAAAGATTAAGAAACTGACAAAGCCCATGATTGCAAGGCTGATCATTTTTCATTTATCATTGTAGAATAATTCTACACACTAATAGTTGCCCAAAAATTGTGCACAGACATTCAACCAGAAACACAAAACCTCCCTTTTACCTTCTTAGACGTTTAGGTTTGGGGTTTGTTAACATTTTCAGTTGACCAAGGACACTGTAATTGTTGAATAATAACATTAATCCTCAAAAATATAATTTGCCTAATAGTTAAACTCATAGTATGTATCGCCCGTAGCCAGCTGGGATAAGCTCCAGCAAGACCTGTGACCCGCAAGGCGGATAAGCGTCTGAAGCCGAGATAATTGCTGCGGGAAGTTTGATGAATGATAGCAAGACAACAAACTCAAGTTTAGGCCAGTAAATCATAGTAATATGAAACATTAAACTGCCAGACCCTGTAGCTCTGTAAGGCAGTCACAGCTGTACTTATTATACATATTATCACTGCTAAGATGCTCACAATGACAAGCACGTAAACAGTAATTATTTATATGCCGCTGGAAACATCAAATAATCTCATGGTGGTTCTATAACAAATGAAAAGGATAACAAAAATTCAAGAATTCACTAATGAGAAAACGGTCACCAAATTTCACATCAGTCCCTCATGTAGTTGTTGATATATTCCTCTGCTGCAGTCGCTGATTTGTAATGCCAAAAACCACAAAGCTCATCCTGCAGTTTCATCTGGTGCTCTCCATCCACAGGATGTAGAAGTTTTATTGGCATTTTGGGAAGATATGAATGGATATTGATTCTCGGGGGACTCATTAGTATGGGCTGAGGATGAGCTTGCCTTTCTAGACCATAGAAAGGAAAACCAGAAGAATGGTGTCATATTCTGAACGGAGGAATATCCTAAATGTTCATTGACCCAGCACTGTTTATCAATTTGTCACTTTTTCACTGCTTTAGTATATAAGGAAAAATGTTGCACAAAATTACCTTTTATAGACATTTTAAAAGTCAATTTGAATCATGACATGGAACAACACATGAGCGTTTCTCACAAAATGTTGTCAGGAGCTCTAACTCAAGAGTTTGGAAAATAATGACAATTTTACCACTTTTGTTCGTATCAAGTATATTTTATTATAAAATTTGTAAATTCCTTGTTTGTCTTGTACTCTAACATATATTTTATATGTGGAGCTTAAACACAAGGCTGTTTCTCATTCTGCAGGGATTATGGTTGATGTATGACCTCTGATATCACACTGAAACCCCGTCCTGATATGATGAATGACACGACTTATCTTTGCCTGGAGACACACAATATGTACTTATTTTGGACCGTGTGATGTTTTTCTCTTTTCTCAGCCAGAGCAGCAGTTTGACCTCTCTGCAAGGCACAGAACTGGAGAAAGACCTGGCTGCACAGACTTCATAATATCTCTCAGCTAGATTAGGAAAAAAATAACACTCTGGCTTGTTGGTATTTCTTTACACCAGTCATAACTGTCTTGCCACAGAATGCAACAGTGTCCATCCAGAGAGCGTTAAGAGGAACTTATTTTGGTGCAACATTTGGATGTAAAAATTTGCATTTATATCCCCATTAGCTTATTCATGCTTGTACTGTTGCTTACAAAGTCAGGGATACTTGTCCATGTAGGTTGCCAGTTTGGAGGATTTTATTTCCAATGGTGAACTGAGGGATTTTTCAAACCATGCCGCACGGCCTGTCAGAATTGTACCTACAAGTCTGTATCATTTAATTCAGCCCAGGTGCCAAAAAAAATGTATCTAGAAAACATTTTCTACTGAACACTTGATACTTAAGTACTTTTTAAAATTTATTTATATGTTCATCAACATCAAGATTTGAAGTGGTATCTTCTCATTCATCAGGGCTGTGAATGCAGTAAATCGGATCGTCCTCGGAGCATCAAAGTCAGGATGTGGTTAGCCGTTCTTAGAATAAAGACAACTTGTTTGTCTCAAAACAAACAGCTATTTGTAGGAGAAGTTAGAGGCCGGAATGATTTTCATAAAACCTGGCACTGACAATGATCTGTGCACATTTCTCACCCTATACTTTGATTCAACAGTAGATAATCAACAATAATTCAACAATAAACCACCATTAAAGTGGCAAACTGTTGGCTTAGCTTCTGTTTTATAGCTAAATAGTTCAAACCAATGTGAAACAACACAGCACTGCAATCAGCTCTTTGACACGGTGAATTTTGACAGATTTTGATTAATTTGTTAGGGATTCATTTTGTCCTTTAAATGTGGCCTTCCTGTGACGACTAATGTAAACAGACTGCTTTTAGTGATTTTTTTCTTTCTGTTCTTGCCTAGTAAAGCAAAGGGTTGTGTAAAGGGAGCGAAACTAAGAAACATTAGATCAGGTATTCTTACTTAGCCAAGTGGCAGATGTTAAAAAATGCAATGGTTTAATAATTCAACATGAGAATTTTAGCTCTCTGAGCAAATGTAAGCTGACTTTTTTCCCCATTTATAAGAAAAGGACAATTAATTAGTGGGTCAATCCTGGGGAGTCTTTCCTCTGTAACTCTTCACAGGTCTCCATTAGTGCAGGCCTGCCTGGATGCCATCCTAGTAGGCCTGAAGCCGCTGTACCGCCCATCTGGACTCTGGTACTCCTCTCTGACTCTCCACACGCAACAGCGGGGAATAGCAGGGTAGGTGTCGTTCGGTAATACCCCAAACCTCCAGCTGATGTACTGTCTGTATGCACAGTGACGCAGGGCAGCAGTCTGGTGCTGATCAACAGGAGGAGACAGAGGGTCCTGGTACAGGAGGATGGCCTCCAGCAGGGAGCGACGCAACACAAGCTGCTCAAACACGGAAGAAGAAGTGATGCAGACGCCGCGGCTCTGCCTGCAGCACAGCTCCTCCTGGGGGACGGAGGATGGAGTGCAGGAGTCACACTTACACCAGGCTGGACGACAGGTTCTGGGGTCGGGTTTGGGTTTACATTCTGATGTAGACTCAGTGCTATGATCCAGCAGAGAGAGAACAGCTCTCAGGTGTCCTGCATCCTCCTGTCAGGATGAGAATGTATCAATCAAAAATTGGATTAATCATGTAATGCACAATTTTAACACTTTTTAAGTAAAAAAACTCCAATGTGTTTTGATTTAAACCCAGGAATTAACGATTGTTTACTTATTATAGACATCTAAAAATACTAAAAATACTCTATCTAGCTCAGTGGTTCTTAGCTTTCTTGGAGGTACCAAACCCCTCCGGTTTCATATGCTCACTCACCAAACCCTTCTTCAGTAAAAATTTTTTTTTTTTTTTTCAAATATAAGACATAAGTATATGTTTTACTGGTGTATTTAATGAATTGAGCATTAATGTCACCTTTTTCAAAGAACAAAACCAAGACAGTGTATGAACTCATATGAAATGACCTACCTGCAGATCATTGTGACTTCTGCTGTTGTTATTGAGAGACCAGTTCAGATATGCACGGCTTCACCTTGGCAAGTGCTACTCTTATATCATTTTCTCAGCAAAGTCTGTTTCTTTTGTTTTCCATGCAGCTTAAGGAAGTGTTCCTTTATTTTTGCCAGTGCGACACTAGAGTTGCTCAACTTGACATTGCAAATCATGCAAAATACTGACTCCCATCACGTTCCGTTATACAGTACATGTAAATTCATTCATTCATTTTCTGCCGCTTCATCCGCCGTAGCGGGTCACGGGGAGCTGGAGCCTATCTCAGCTGGCACAGGGCGTGAGGCGGGGTACACTCCGGGCATGACGCCATTGCACCACACAGGAACAAGTAAATTCACGTTGCACATATTCGTCCGACCACTTTCTTTTTTTAGCCGGTTTTAGCTCCGTTTGTACATGTAGATACGGGTCACATGCATGACATCACAGCTGTTTTCGTCACAGGGACACCCGCCCGGATGGAAAAAGTTGCGAATACAGCGTTCACACGACAACCCAGACCCAGCATTTTCAAAAAATTCCACCTTGGCCAGCGTTTTGAAGAAGTTGGGTTTTCGTTCCGGATATCTGCGTTATCGTGTGGACGGAAGGCGTAAACGCAACAAAATAGTTGCGTTTTCAAAAAGTTCCGGCATCGTGTGGACGGGGCCTTATGCCTGTCATGATGGTACGTCATCTAATTGCTTTCTTAATACTTTAATTCATAGTAACAATGTTGAGCAAAAAAAGAAAGTGATCGGACGAATATGTGCAACGTGAATTTACTTGTTCCTGTGCAGTGCACTGGCGTCGTGCCCAGAGTGTCCCCCGCCTCACGCCCTGTGCCAGCTGAGATAGGCTCCAGCTCCCCGTGAGCAGCTACGTCGGATGAAGCGGCAGAAAACGAATGAATGAATGAATGAATTTACATGTACTGTATAATGGAACGTGATGGGAGTCAGCGTTCTGCATGATTTGCAATGTCAAGTTGAGCAACTCTAGTGTCGCACAGGCAAAAATAAAGGAACACGTCCTTAAGCTGTATGGAAAACAAAAGAAACAGACTTTGCTGTGAAAATGACGTAAGAGTAGCACAAGGTGAAGCCATGCATATCTGAACTGGTCTCTCAATAACAACAGCAGAAGTCACACTGATTTGCAGGTAGGTCATTTCATGTGAGTTCATGCACTGTCTTGGTTTTGTTCTTTGAAAAAGGTGACATTAATGTACAATTCATTAAATACACCAGTAAAACATATACTTATGTCTTAAATTTGAAAAAAATGTATATATACATTTTTTTTTTTTTACTAAAGAAGGGTTTGGTGAGTGAGCATATGAAACCGACGGGGTTCGGTACCTCCAACAAGGTTAAGAACCACTGCCACTATGAACCACTATGAACAAGAGATAAAATCTCTCAACAATGGGTAGATGTAAGGCATTCTTTTGCGTGCCCCATCAACTCAAAATGTTATCGAAAGTTCTACAAAAAAATCCTAGAGCTGCAGTGAAATATGTGTTTCTACCTGACCAATATCTAACCCCATCTTGAAGCCTTGTGGAAATCAGTGTCAGTAGTCGTAATGCAATTAGGGCAAATTTCTCACAATGTTAAAGAAAGTGGAAAAGAATTCGCAGATCCACCTCGTTATCTGGATCCAGACCAAACTTTAACAGGTTCAGTCCTAATGCACCATTGTTGCCCTGGTTGTAGAACTCAACCAGCAACTCTCTTGTAATGCTGGATGGATCTCGCTGCAGCAGGTTTACCTTGCGTGGCTGAACACATATGGGCTTGACATCTTGCAAACTCTTCTTCCGTGATCTCCTCACCAGTCGAATGTTGTTCTCATCCACATAGGACACACAGATGATGCACTGCAAGACACACACATACCAGAACTTATTACATCCCACAAAGCGGTGTTGAATTGTAATTGTCAGTGTTTTGTGTGTTCGTCCATCCGTCCGTCCACCACATATCTTTACAACCGTTGCAGATAGAAAGTTGAAAGAAAAAGCACATTACTCGAGCAGCAAAGGGAATGAAAACGAGATGATGACCTTGACCTTGAGAAAACTACGTCAAGGTTAAATTTCAACTTTTGTACACTCAGGAACTGGATAAGATAGAAACACGAGGGAGAAGGCCAGTGTCAGTAAGACCATAGATCAAAGCTGGTCCTTTGATCTATGGTCTGACATATTTTCTATCCTTCTCATTCATTCATTCATCTTACGTATCGCTTTATCCACAGTAGCGGGTCACGGGAAGCTTTAGCCTAACCCAGCGGTCTCAGGGCATGAGGCGGGGCAAACTCCAGGCGCGACGCCAGTGCACCATGAAGCCACACACAAAGACAGACAACCACGCACCCCCACACTAACACACTATGGTCAATCTGGAATGGCCAAGTGTTGTGGTATTTGCACTTCACTTTGGTTTTGTCTATTTTGTGGTATGTAATTCATCCTCTTTAGAGGTATAGGTGTGGATAAGATAAAATATATGATAATTTTTATGGATATTATGCATTAAACTTCAGAATTATATACAGAATTCAAAATACATTCTGAATTGGATCATGACTAATCCTTGCTACTTCCATTTTGTTTAGAGTACTCTTACCTTTCACACTTACAAAGGTGATAATTCTTCCACTTCTGCTTTTCTATATTTTTAAATTCGGCTTTTCCCTTCAGGGGTCACCACATGGAATCAATTGTCTCCATCTAACCCTGTCTTCTGCATCCTCTTCTCTCACACCAACTACCTTCATGTCCTCTTTCACTACATCCTTAAACCTCCTCTTTGGTCTTCCTCTAGGCCTCCTGCCTGGCAGTTCAAAACTCAGCATCCTTCTACCAATATATTCACTATCTCTCCTCTGGACATGTCCAAACCATCTCAGTTTGGCCTCTCTGACTTTATCTCCAAAACCTCTAACATGTGCTGTCCCTCTGATGTACTCATTCTCATTCCTGATCCTGTCCATCCTGGTCACTCCCAAAGAGAACCTCAGCATCTTCATCTCTGCTACCTCCAGCTCTGATTCCTGTCTTTTCTCAGTGACACTGTCTCTAGACCAAACAACATCGCTGTTCTCACCAGTTTTTCTCACCTTTCATTTTATCTGAAACTCTTCTATCACACATCACACCTGACACTTTTCTCTACCCGTTCCATCCTGCCTGTACACTGCCTGTAATCTTTGCTACATCCTGATCAACAACAGCCATCTCTTCTAGTCTTTCTTCTCTCTCATTTTCCTTGTTCAACAACTCTTCAAAGTACTCTTTCCATCTTCACACTACTGGCACCTGTCAATAGATTTCCAATCGCTATACTTAATCACCCTAACCTGCTGCACGTCCTTCCCATATCTGTCTCCTTTTTTGCCAGCCTGTATAGATCAGTCTCTCCCTCCTTACTGTCCATCCTAGCATACAAGTCATCATAAGCCCATTGTTTGGCCTTTGCTACCTCTACCTTCACCTTACGCTGCATCTCCCTGTACTCCTGTCTACCTTCCTCAGTCCTCTCAGTGTCCCACTTCTTATTAGCTAACCTCTTTCTCTGTATACACTGTTGTACCTCCTCATTCCACCACCCAGTCTCCTTATCTACTTTCCTTCCAGATGACACACCAAGTAATCTCCTACCCGTCTCCCTGATCACATTAGCTGTAGTTTTCTAGTCATCTGGAAGCACCTCCTGACCACCCAGAGCCTGCCTTAACTCCTTCCTAAAAGTCATGCAACACTCTTCCTTTTTCAGCTTCCACCATTTCGTCCTCCACTCTGTCTTTGTCCTTTTCATCTTCCTCACCACCAGAGTCATCCTACACACCACCATCCTTTGCTGTTTGGCTACACTCTCACCTACCACTACTTTACAGTCACTGATCTCCTTCAGATTACACCATCTACATAAGATGTAGTCTACCTGTGTGCTCCTACCACCACTCTTATAGGTCACCCTATGTTCCTGCTTCTTCTGGAAGAAAGTATTCTCTATAGCTGTTTCCATCCTTTTTGCAAAGTCAACTACCAGCTGTCCTTCTGCGTTTCTCTCCTGGATACCAAACCTGCCCATCACCTCCTCATCACCTCTGTTTCCTGCACCAACATGTCCATTGAAGTCTGCACCAATGACAATTCTCTCACTTCTAGGTATGCTCTGCAGCACTTCATCAAAGTCCAACCAGAATTTCTCCTTTTCCTCCAGTTCACATCCTACCTCTGGAGCATACCCACTAACAACATTGATAGAAAATATCTCAGGATAGAAGATATCTCAGGAACCAGATAAGATAGAAAGACAAAAGGCGTTATATTCAGGGAGGCAAGGGAATGAAAATTAGATCACAACCTTGACCTTGAAAAACGAGGTCAAGGTCAAATTTTCCCTTTTACACCTTTTTAGGTACACATCTCTGAAACCTGATTAGATAAAATCACAAAACAATAAGCAACATTTTCAGGAAGCCAGAGGCATAAAAATGTGTAGGTCAAGGTAAAATTTTGAATTCAGGGGTGTCGCAGGATGTTGCAGTCTGTGACTGCCTTGTTCCTTACTTTTCATTTACCTTGTTCTTTACTTTTCATTTACCTTTTATTTTTCTAGACAGCTGCAGATCACATATCATCATACAAGTCAAATTAAAGTTCATGTTACCTTCTCTTTGTCTGGGACAGGCTCCACTTTCCTCTGGAAGTAGTCTTCTCCAACCTCTGCAGAGTAACAGCTGGTTCCTATCAGCCAGTCGATCAGTATGGTTGTCTGGTTGAAAGGTCATAGAGGTCCATCATCAGTCAACATCTCAGGCTACATCAGCTTCATTATCAATTCCATACCTGTTATTTTTAATAAAGTGGTTCATTATAAGTAAAATTTATTTTAACAATGAGAGCAATACCAGGTTTGCATGCTGTCATTCTCAAAATGTCATTAAGAGGAAGGTGTTGCTCAAAGCTCTTTAAAGGTTAATGCATTTCTTAGACCAAAACAGCTCATTTTGGAGCTCCTCAATATTGATTCAATACCTGTAGCGGACCAATCAATTCACCAATCAATTCTGTGTTCTATTAGCTGTGATGCTCGCAGCATAAAGGGCACAAAATCAGCCAGTCAAATTTATTGAGAACATTTTTGGTGGTTAGATGAGAGCAAGGACAAACTTTGCTCAGATTTTGTTCACCACCAAGTAAACACACAGAGGTTACTGTGGCAAAAAAGTAATGCAGTACATACAATTTGTATTGCTTTGTTAGTGATATCTCTATGGTTTGCAAGTTCAAGTAGATTTTCGGATTTAAATTTTAAAACCATTGCCAATTCCTTTATACCAGGTCATGTTTTCTGCTACAAATCACCACTGTAATCTAGACAGAATATAAGAGAAACCCGACTTCACATTCCTCCCGACCCCTCACATTGCAGCAGTGATCTGCGATTTAAAACACAAATGCTATTTTTGTCATTCTTATTTTCTACAGCAAGACTGGCTCTAATCTCCGTCTTTGAATTTGTTTCAGGATTTAAATGTGAAGGTTTTTTGTGGAGTCTTGATAGAGGCATGCTGTTTGTTGACAAGACAAACTTTTCACAGGCTTGGCCCACCAGAGAAGAGGTAGAAAAATATATAAATATATACAATTTGTACTTAAGTACAGTACTGTGCAAGTATTTAGGCAGATATACTTAGTCACATTCCAACACTGCTTTATGGAGACTCCATTGTCCCAAAATGGAATCAATTCAGAGACATTTCACTTATTTTCTGCTATAATCTGGTCTGCAGTGACATTCAATTCATTCCAACACAGCCGCTCTAAACAATCTCCCTGGTCATTAAAAGGAAATCAGTTCAGTACCAACAGAGACTAAATGAATGAATGGATGCTTGTGTAGCAGCAGCGAACACTGGGTGGCCTCTCACCAGGGCGTAGTACGACAACGTTGATCCGATGTAGATGATGAGCTGCATGAAACTGAACTTCCCTGCCTGAAAAATAAAACAGATTGTCTTATGGTGTGTGGGTGTGTGTGTATAATTGTCTTTAATTGATATTTATATATTAATATATTCTTTTATATTCTCTTTTGAAGTTAGAGCTTCAAATATAGAGAAAATGTCGATCATGAGGTCTTGATTGCGCCAAGGACGTGGACAAATAGAGCAGTAAAATGTATTTTGCATGAATAAAACTGTTATTTTATTAATCAGATGTTCTGGTATCCTGGATAACTTTCTTTCAAACACAATAAAAACAGATGCCAATCCCAGGCAGCCAGTATTAGGTAATTTCTCAAAATTACCTAATACTGGATTATAAAATACAGATTAAAATAAAGTAAATTAAAACCAAGTTGCTTCTTCCTCGTGCACCAAAGGAACCCACCTGTCCAAACACCATGACATCAAACCTGATCCCGAAGGCTTTATACAGAGTTCGCTCCTCCACTCCATTCACTGTGTTGTACTTTGCATACCTGATGAGATGATACATGTGATAAATATTAGAAAAATAAGGTTGAGATTGTTTAGTGATTGACTAAAAATAGCCAATGCTCCTTTTTATGGTCCAGACTCAACCTGCTGATGTTGACCTTTGACCCTCCCTAACCTGAAGTTGAGGCCTGGGAAGAGGGTCTTGTTGCTCTCTTTCTCATCCAGCCGTCTGAAGGAGTACTTGGGAAGACAGCTCAGCATCAGTGGGTCCAGGTTGCAGTCCCACTTGATTAGTATGCCTATGACGCCTCCCTGTGGTCAACAGAGGAAATGAACAAACACTGTTTGGCGATTTAGAAAAACTCGGTATTGAAAGGAAAATCTCATTGAAGTACAAGAATTCGGTATAATTCCAAATCTTGCACACCCATAACAAAAGTAACAAATCTTGATTTTTACAATAGATTTATCAACTGTTGTTACAACAGATTTTGTGTGGGCTTCCTTCAAGAAATCAATACCAACAGGGCTCGAATGTTGATCAGAAAAAAAATAGTGCTCTGAACTGTCAAGAAATGTCAACTCAATGTTCATAACTTTGTATTTTACATAAAAACACAATACTACTTCCATGGTAATACTATTACTAGGGCAATATTGTTGACTTTCTTCTTCAAAAAGGAATGTTTTCTGTCTTAGCTTGTTTCATCTTCAACTAGTCTCTTTCTAAGGCTGGCAGTTGGTTCTTAAAGTAAAGGAAAAATGGAGAATTCACACACATCCTCAACCAGATAAGAATTAGGAAAATTCAGACCAGTGGTATCACAATCTAGATCTATTCCTGAGATATGGTGCTGAATAACAGCCAGTGTTTACACAGAACATTATACTGTCACATACATTACATAATACTGTTGAATACAAAACCACCATGATCATTTTAACTTACTCAATGTAATTTATTGACTAACAGCCAAACATCTGTCAATCATTAACCTCCAAATGGACAAATCTGAAATTCCCTCAAAACACTCTTGGGATATTGTGTTCATAAGAATGAGACAGAAGAACATAAAGAGAGGCATGAAAAGAGTTTAGGTCACCCGCTACGACCATCAGTAACTTATTCATCTGTGATTGTGGACAGAAGTACGAAGAAAGTCCCCTACAAAACAAACTCCCATCAGAAACGGTAAGAAGACTGATTCCCACCTCTACTGCCATCTCAGAGAACTTCTCTCCTGCCTGTTGAACAATGTCTCCCAGTCTGAAGATGGGGCAGAGTGAGTCGTTTCCTCTCTGACAGCTCCTCAGGTAGACGTCGTTCATCGGTGGAAGGATGTTCCTTCTGGAAAGACAAAAATAGATGGTGACATTCCCAGAGAGCTCTTCACACTGATGGAAAGTGATGAAATGGGAACCTTTGGGAATGTCATTCCTCAAAAATACCTCAAAGTGTCCATAGCTTTTTTTAAACACAATTTTATTTATTTATATTACTTTAAAAATGCAGAGAAATACAGGAATATAGCAATAAATATCTTTAAACTTTAGAATGAAGAAAAAGTGAATGAATAAAGTACATTCTTTTTTTGTACAAAATTCAACTAAATGATCACCAGCTAATTCCTCACAGCTGACTATTGGAAAAGGACTTGAGAAACATTTCAACCGCCAGTTGAGAGTCAGAGGTTTGTTGCCTCAGTAGCTTCAACCCTGAAGCAGCCTCACCGGATGTAGTTGAAGGCAGGGAACCTGATATTGTTCTTGATGAGGACAGTGAAGTTCTCAGCTGCTGCTAGCAGAGCAGGCCTGTGGTGAGTGAACAAAGAACACACAGTACATAGACAAACAAACAAACAAACAAAACACACTGTTCAGTCTGACCGTCTTTTGGATGTGATGGTGTTGATGTATTTTAGCCAAGGAGTGCACATGTAGACATTTTATGCATTGGACATTATGGTGCTCAAAAACAAAAATAAATACGTATTTATGGAAGTCACACATTTGCAGGATCGCTTCATGTTGTCTGATACAGTCAATTAATTCCTATATATTTGTCTTATAAATACACTTCCTGCATAATACATGCACTCATCATGAAAGCATATATCACTGAATACACACACTGCCTTTTAATTCCAGAAGTTATACTGTTGACCTGTGGTTGATGTGTCCAACTCATCTCACACCAACACAAACGCCACAACGAAGATGACATTTAAGACCCTTATTACGACACTTATTAAATTTTGTAGATTTATTTTTTTCATTCTACTCTAGGAATCCCCATAGGGGAAATTATTAAACCACACACACACACACACACACACACACACACACACACACACACACACACACACACACACACACACACACACACACACACACACACACACACACACACACACACACACACAAGCAGATATTCTTCATGTTGACAGATTATTTGTTATTTAGCTATGATATTTTTTTTATATTATATACTGAATTAATGACCAAAGGGAAATTAGTGAGTCTAGATTCATAACAAGCATTACACGTTGTTGTATTACTGAGATGATCTTGCTGCTGTAGGTTCTTTTCATGTCAATAACACAATAGCTGCTAAGAAACAAAGCAATTTCATTTCCCTGCTCAACAACGTTCAACCGTTCTACAGTTTAACTACAGCCGTTTTCATTGAAAAGGTTTTAAATACAGTTTTTAATGACAGGTTCTATATTCTCCTTAGACTTTATTGAAGATTTATTTTTGAACCAGTTGTTGCTATAAATGTTTCAGTGGATCACAAGAACTTAAAACCCTGGTGAAAGGTTTCTTGAAAAAGCCCTGTTCTGAATCAGAATAGCATCGTCTACCTCGGAGGGCTGGTCTTGGTTTCGATTGGACACCACGCCGACACCTCACAGGTTTTTCTCAAAACGTCAAACCTCACACATGATCCTGTCTGAATCCCTGCAAGAGGAAAACAACAATTCTGCATCCCAACTCAACTGATTCTGTCAGAAAGGCCACATGAAGCGATACAAATCACAGGTAATATAAATCAGTAAAAACTACACGATAATTCAAATGACATTACTAAGGGTTATTAGCCAGAACAAATCAAGGGGGTTTTTTTTGATAAAGGTGAGGTGCAGATCTATTCCAGATCTATCTATCCACAACAGACCAATAAGGCTTTGGTCTCATTAATTTTTTTCCTACAGTCTGGAGCCCATCCCAGCTGACACTGTGTGAGACAGAGGTCATACGTCATCTGGGCCGACACACAGACACAAACATGCATGCTAACGTTTGAAATTTCGAGTCATCAATTCAACTAAAGAGCATGATGTTGGAGGAAACAGGATTCATAGAGTTCATATTGTACGTTATTTTACCTTCATCTTCCATCAGTCAAACGAAATTAAAGTCAAATATTTAGCCTTTGCACGAATGTCATTGTAAGTATATGTGGATTTCTCATTTTCATTCATGCTGTATTGGAGTCATGGCAACACGTTATTCATGGGAACTGATGAGCCTTGGCTCCACGCCCTCCTGGTTGTTGAGGTTGGTTTCTCGTGTTGGTGTAGTGACAGAGGAGTCGCCGTACCGTGGCTCTGCTGATACCAGGCTCCTTTCTCACAGTCTCTATCGGTACGACACAAACTGGCTTTAGGGGGAACCTGGAATAGAAACACCGAGAATGAGACAAGTGTGTTTCTGTTCATCTAATCATCAGCTGCAGTTTTAATGTGGTTGTATTGTGGATCTTCTGTGGCAGATGTGCTCACATCATAATAAACCATCATTTTATGGATAATTATAATGAAAAGAGCACCTCTGGACATTTTCCCTGCCTCTGGCTCTTTGTGATGATGACGTTTGTTACCACAAAAAAGGAGTTTTTGTTCTGGGGAAAAAGAAAAAAAAAAGCATCATATGAAATTTCCTCTTTGACACAGACACACAGGATTGAGGACCAAAACCACAACCTGTGCTGTAGTCCCGCTGTAGTCCACCACATCCCAGACAGCATCCCCCACCCCGGGCAGGTGGGTCTGAGCCACCCCCTTCACCTTGGTGGTGACAGAGCTCACCACCAGGTCAAACTCCTGGTACTTTCTGTTCCATAGCATCAGGATGCTGGAATAGAGAGGTACAAAAAGTCACGTTTAGGGCTGCCACTAACGAGTATTAACATGATCTGTTCCGCTGCAAGCGATCCTTCACTGAGACACGTTTTAGAAAACAGTCTGAGTTAAAGGGAAGTAGACGCGCTGAATGTGCGGCCGCTCCCCGGACGAGAACACATGCGGGGGCTGAACTATTTCGCTGTGTTGAACTACTGTATGTCTGAACTATGTTCGCTCACCAGATGAACAGAAGGATGAATCCGTTCAGACTCCACTTCATGGATCCGAGCCGGACGCTCTGGATCCGAACCAGTTTGTTGGTTTCATACTGACACAGACTGCGAATAATGCCGCACGGCATAATCCTGTGCTGCTGGTTCCGGAACCGTTCAGTGAGGATTCTTGGGCATGAAAGGAGGAATCTGTGTGAGACTCCTCTTCCTGTGTGGACGGTCACATGTCCGGAGTCCTGCAGCTGCTTTCGGTCTCATCATCATCACAGCGCAGCGCACAGAGCCGGAACGAGAATGGATGGGTCCGTTAGCTGTGGGGCCCCACCAGGTTCATGGCTGGTGAGGCACTGATTTCATCTTAATTACATTTACAAACATATGAACCTACAGTGTAGCTTATTCACCATTTAATTAGCAACAGGTCATTTTTAAAGTCTCAGAGCAGAATTATTTACACATACAAACTATAACACACAAATAAACACATTTGATTAAAAAACTTATATTGTTACCCACACATTTTTTATGTTATGTTTACTTTTAAATGAAGTCCATCCGCCGCTCCTTCTGAACAAAAGCATCAAAAATATTTTGAGTTTGAGATCTGTAATCCTCCATTTTTATAGTAAGGCAAGGCAAGCCGAAAACAAATGAATGGCTGGACTAGTTTGCTGTCATTTCTTCTATGTCCGAAGAAGAACACTCCTCAGCCGAATCCCTGGGTTCACCAGCGCCCCCTACAATGAGGCAGGAGAACTGCGTGCCTCACTTTGTGTCTTTTTCCAGGTATTTCAGGACTGCTCAACTCAAAAAAGACATTACACACATACAGTTGTTGACAAAAAAACACTGTACATTATATACATCAGCTAAATTATGGGAATTTAGTTCATAGAGCAAATGTGTTTGAACATTTTAATAGCTACATATAAAGAAACAGCATTACGGCCTTCCGCACCCTCAAGGAATGGTTCACCACAGCCCCCATTCTTCGGATGCCGGACCCAGACCGGCAGTTTGTCGTGGAGGTGGACGCCTCGGATGTCGGGGTTGGGGCCGTCCTCTCCCAGAGGGCAATCTCCAACCAGAAGCTCCACCCCTGCGCCTACTTCTCCTGCCACCTCTCCCCGGCCGAGCAAAACTATGACATTGGTAATCGCGAACTGTTAGCTGTTAAGCTGGCGTTGGAGTGGCGGCACTGGTTGGACGGGGCCAAACAGCCGTTTCTGGTTTGGACCGACCACAAGAACCTGGACTATATCAGCACAGCAAAATGCCTGAACTCTCGCCAGGCCCGGTGGGCCTTGTTCTTTACCCGTTTAACTTCTCCCTTTCTTATCGCCCCGGCTCCAGAAATGTCAAACCTGATGTCCTGTCCCGGCAGTTCCAGAAAGGTGAGGAGGCCACAGCGGAACCAGGGACCATTCTTCCTTCTCCCTGCGTGGTTGCCATGCTCACCTGGGGCATTGAGGAAAGAGTCTGTGCCGCCACTGAGGGCCAGCCGGGACCCAGTGCCTGTCCCGATAACCGCCTGTTTGTCCCAGCTGACCTCCGCACTGAGGTTTTGGAGTGGGGTCATTCATCCAAACTAGCGTGCCATCCAGGGGCTCTCAGGACCTGGGACCTTCTTCACCAGCGCTTCTGGTGGCCGTCTCTGGAGAAGGACGTCAGGGACTTTGTTAAGGCCTGCCAGGTCTGCAACCAACACAAAGCATCCCACCAGGCTCCCGCTGGTCTCCTGCAGCCTCTGCCCATACCTCAGTGCCCCTGGTCTCACATCTCACTTGATTTTGTCACTGGCCTGCCAGCCTACGAAGGTAACACTGTCATCTGCACCATTGTAGACGGGTTCAGCAAAATGGCTCATTTTGTTCCTTTGCCGAAGCTTCCCTCTGCCAAGAAGACCGCTCAACTGATAACACGGCACATCTTCCGTGTTCATGGACTGCCCCTGGATGTGGTGTCGGACCATGGTCCCCAGTTTGCTTCTGCATTCTGGAAGGAGTTCGGTCGCTTAATTGGTGCCACCGCCAGCCTGTCCTCGGGTTTTCACCCACAAACCAACGGTCAGACGGAACAAATGAACCAGGACCTGGAGGTCGCTCTGCGCTGCATCATCTCCCGGGAGCCCGCCTCTTGGGCTTCCCATTTGGTGTAGGTTGAGTATGCCCACAATTCGCTGACCAGCTCCGCCACCGGTCTCTCACTCTTTCAATGTGTTTATGGTTACCAACCGCCTCTGTTTCCTGCCCTGGACGCCGAGGTCTCCTGCCCCTCTGCCTCTGCTCACGTCCGCCGCTGTTGTCAGGTGTGGTCCAGGGCCTGCGACACCCTACTCCGCACTGGGGAGCGCTATGCCACCGCTGCTAACCGCCGCCGGAGTCCTGCACCCAAATATCAGGTGGGCCAGAAGGTGTGGCTCTCCACCCGAGACCTTCCACTGCGTGTAGAGTCCAAAAAGCTGGCCCCCAGAATTGTGGGCCCATTTCCAGTCTCTAAAATAATCAGCCCGACGGCAGCAAGGTTACTATTACCTCGCACTATGCGGGTTCATCCCACTTTCTATGTGTCGAGACTCAAACCTGTGCATGAGAGCCCTCTGTCCCCAGCTCATCCCCCTCCGCCTCCTGCCATCCAAGGGGAAGGGGGACCAGTCTATGCGGTCCGTCGCATCATTCGTTCCCACCACCGGGGTCGCGGACTGCAGTACCTGGTGGACTGGGAGGGGTACGGTCCGGAGGAGACGTCTTGGGTCCCGGGTCGCCACTTTGTGGACCCCCTGATGGTGCGCGATTTCCACCACCAACACCCGGAGCAACCAGCACCTAGGACCCGTGGGCGTCCTCGTCGAGAGGAGTCCAAGGGGGACAGGCCTGCATCCAAGGGGGAGGCGCTTGACCCCGGGGGCATGGAGTCCTCGGGGTTCCAAGAATTCCTGAAAATAAACACTGTTGAACTTAACTCCAGTATTGTCTCTTTGTGCTGCACTTGGGTCCTGTTCACACCCCGTGACACATACCCAACAAACCAGTGACCCTATCAACACTGGAAATCCTGACTGTATATATATAGTATACTGTATAGAGTATAACTTTATTTATCTCTAAAGGAGGTTCCTTCAGGGAAATTAATTTATACAGTATATATGTATGTGTGTGTCTACTGTATTTATGATAGGTGTTGTACATCATATTCACATAGACACCTTTCTACCACACAGTGCCAGGAAAGCACAAGTTAGAGGAGACCTTGATGGACATGGTTAAAGATGTACAGTTTTTTTCTATTGTTAAGGACAAACGGTTCCAACGATTAGCATTTAGCAATATACACTAACCAAAGAGAAGGCCGTCGCAGAAATGAAGCATTATTCAGCTCTGAGTTGGATTATTGACATGCGACCATCAGTCAACATGGATGCGTACGTTGGTGTCACTTGGCGTTATGTGCCAGACAGCCTAGATCTGCCTTTTAAGTCTGCAGTATTTTCCTTTGAGTCAGCAGCTAATATTTCAGATGTGATTGCAAATTTGATGATGGAGTGGGGAGGTGTGGACAGGCTCTTCCTTGGCTCATCATTTCACCGTGGCCTTTGCCTTCCTCACCTGCTTCAACCAAAAGCTAAGAGAGAAGCTCAGAGTGTCTATGTACAGAGGAACCATGAACGTGCCAACTGGCATTGCTGAAGACAGGACTTGTGCAACAGCCATACTTTGACCGGAGGAGGATCCTATACATGTCAGATATACATCTTCACATTCAACTCAAAGAAGTCTCCTTTTTGCAGGTGTGATGTGGAACATCCACTGTATATAAAACTTCAAATATTCAAATATTCAAAAAATAAGTAAGGAAAATGTGAGAAAAGAAATACATCTTTTGTCAATTTGTCAAATGTATAATGATGTTTTGAGTACATGAGAAAATACTGCATTTAGAAGAAGGCAAGGAAGCTTTTAATTCAAAGCAAATTTTTTGAGAAAAACTGAGGTGAAAAAATAAGCAGGGATTTGTGGTGTATACATTTCACAAACTTGATATTGAAATGGGAATAATAAAGATGTGATCAATTTCCGGTAGTTGGATAAAAAAGAAATACTCCTTTCTTCCGATATATAAAACTTGTAACAATTATTTTTTCAGGGGAGATAGGCTCACATGATTATAAGTGATTTTGAAAAGTCTGGCCTAGCTGAAATTAGTGATGTGATCATAAATACATTATACTGTTTAAAACAGTTTCTATGGCAAAAAATAATATTTATTCTGAATTTGATTAATCAGACACCGTTTGTTTCGTTTAATTAAAATGTTAAATATACTAAAATATAATGTATATTGTAAACTACTCTAAAGTTGCTCGTCTCACGTCACTGTATTCTTCAGTGGTTGAGTGTTGTTGCAGTTCCACAGATCACCACCAGAGGGTCGAAAAGGCTTTGAGTTCCTGATCACTTCTGTTAGTTCACGTCAGTTCTCTGTGGATCTGTATGTTGGCCAGTCCTGCTGGTGATGTATGGTGGTGTTTACAGAGGAGATGACACAGACATAGTTCTAAGACGCATTTTCCAACACCTGGAAATAAAAGAAAGAGGTTGGGTTTGGGGTTAGGGTTAGGGTTAGGGGCAATGCACACGTAGACATTTTTCAACAATGTCTTGGATCCAGTAATACATGGAACAAACTAGAGAAAGGTTGAGGTCATTTTAGGACACTTGCAACTCCTTGGGCTTTGATTTAAAGCTGTCATTTAAATATTATATAATCAGAATCAGAATCCTTTACATACATACTTGTTCACTATAAAGAGAACAGAAATGAGCATCACACTCATTGATTATTGATTGGCAGTGATGGCAAATGGATGAGGATATTTAGTCTACTGTTATTGAATATAATTTGAAGCATGCTTATATTTATTCATCTTTCCATTCTTTCCTTCTCTATATTTCTACTTCATTTCATTTAAGAGGCAAGTATTGTGCTTATTACTTCATTACATTTATGTAACACATAGCTTTTAGGCACTTTTTCATGTGAAATTATATTTATGAAAGTTTCATTATGTGTTCTAGTCAAAATTTACATTCATAATGTTTTAATAGAAATGTTATTCACCAACATTATTTATCATTTGTGACTGTTCTTTGTGCTCTTTGCTGTTTGTGTTCTTGGCTCCTGAGTTGTTTTTTCCTGCAATATCATGTAAGACATCTTGTTTTTTGGCCTCAAGTGCCCTTGTGGTGTTTTGTATACAATGATTTCCTTCTGTCTAAGGCATTTGACAATGTGGAAGAAGGTTCGACAATCACCAAAGATGGATCAAAACAAACTACAATCCAAAGTCAAGAGAAAATAAATCCTTTGGTGGATGGAGCTTACTTTTAGCAGTGCACAGTATGGTTAAAGGTCAGGTCATAGAAAAAGGTGAATAAAATATCCAAATTAACTTTATTTCCTCTAACTTGAATTTAAAAGGCATTTTATGGTTACCAGTAAGCTATTTAAAATTGTAGTATCTGGTTTTCATTTTTTTCAATCCTCCTGGTGAGTTTTGGAACCCTACCTTTGAAATAACTTAATAGCATAACTTAACTTGTGAAATAGCTGGATTTGCCAGAACAATCCAACATGTCAGGTTACTTGTGACAGCATCGCTTTACAAACACACAGCTAGTTCAACACTGAGAAGGCTGTATTGTAAATAACAATAAAACAAAGGCTGAAGGGTTGTTAGCTTAAGAAAAAATAATCATCCCCAGGGGTATGATTAAAGGATGTTTCTTCTTCTTCTAGCTGCAGTCCAAATGACACAGAGGGTCAGTAGGTCAACATCTGCTGCCAGCAGACAGCTCATTGCTGGATGAGAGCCCATATTGTCTATGTAAGACATACGATCGGTGGTTTATGAAAGGGAAGAATCTTGAATGGCATATACACAGTGTAAATCTTTAGGATTTACATACTTGCACATCAAAGACATGTTTAGTGATTATGTCATACAGCTGTTGAGTTTAAGTGCCAACATCTTTTTTTTTTTTGGGCTCCATGCAGACAATGTGAGAGATGTCTGGACCAGTCACATGTATTTCATCTTCGCACTGCAACTAAGGCTGAAGTAAAACTTTTCACCCGTGCTGCCTTTAAAACGCTCAAACACCCATTACATCAAACTCAACTGTGTCACACAAACTGCAGCAAATTGATGTTTGACGTAAAGTCAAAGCAGGAGAGCTCATTATTTGACCGGAGACGATACTTAAAGGGAAACCAAGTTTAGCAGCAGGGGCTCGCATTTCTATCGCCGGTTTGATCTCCATTCTTTCCACCTTCAGCCCTTTGGCCTTTTTGTTGTGGCTGGATCTGCCAGGGGTCAGCTGTGGTCATGCCAACAGGAGAGAACAGGGGTTTATGTCTTCAAACACAGTAATAACCCCCGCTGCGGTCCGCTGACTCCCTTTAGAGCCGTTTTTCATAGTCCTGCAGACAGAGGAAGCAGGCAGCTGGAGGTGGGTTACTTCCATCCATGAGTCTGTTTAGAATTAAATGGGCACATGTGGTTTGTTTTGAGAAGCTTGGCCAAGATGAAACTATGGATTTCACAGGCAACGGATTAGAGCTCAACTTTGTTCAAGGCCAATGTGTGACATTAAAGAGAAAGTAATGACAGGAAGCACATAACGTGAGCTAAGCCTTTCATTAAAGATGGAAGATGTTGTATGAATGGGACGTGCAGCCGTCAGTCTGAGAGGGATTTAAAATTCCAATCAGTTGCCTGATAAGAATCTGTTACCCGTATTATGCGTGTTACATGTTTCAGCTCAAAAATCACATGTCAGAGTTTTACAGATGGAAGATACCAGAAAAACAGAAACGTCTGGTTGCTTCCTGTCCAGACTGAGACCGACGGTCCCGGCCTCTCACACAAAGGCTCAGTGTTTGGCTCAGGGTTACGGAAGACTGAAGCGGCCGTCAAACCTGTGACCTTTTTTATTATCAGGCAATCTATTTAACCACCAGACCACCCTGCAACAACAATCACTGCAGACTTTAAACGTTAGCTGGTGATAATCTATACGTTACATCCCGAAAAGTTCAAGCCCAGCACTGAATGTGTGCACTAGCAAGTACTGACTGTGCAGCCAATGCATGATGTTAGTTATTCTTTTGTGCCACTTTTGCTCCACTGCTACCAAAACATTATTAAGAAGAATGGAAACCAATAAGTGAACCTATAACAAACCGATATCCAAACACATCGCTTTACATGCACAGAAAGAAGCAGAAAGATGTATGAACATATGGACTCATTCCTCCTCTCCACTATTCATTTATTAATCTTCTTCTTCTTTTCCTTTCGGCTTTTCCCTTCAGGAGTCGCCACAGCGAATCAATTGCCTCCATCTAACCCTGTCTTCTACGTCCTCTTCTCTCACACCAACTACCTTCATGTCCTCTTTCACTACATCCATAAACCTCCTCTTTGGTCTTCCTCTAGGCCTCCTGCCTGGCAGTTCAAAACTCAGCATCCTTCTACCAATATATTCACTATCTCTCCTCTGGACATGTCCAAACCATCTCAGTCTGGCCTCTCTGACTTTATCTCCAAAACCTCTAACATGTGCTGTCCCTCTGATGTACTCATTCCTGATCCTATCCTTCCTGGTCACTCCCAAAGAGAACCTCAGCATCTTCATCTCTGCTACCTCCAGCTCTGATTCCTGTCTTTTCCTCAGTGACACTGTCTCTAGACCAAACAACATTGCTGTTCTCACCAGTTTTTCTCACCTTTCCTTTCATTTTATCTGAAACTCTTCTATCACACATCACACCTGACACTTTTCTCCACCCGTTCCATCCTGCCTGTACAAACTTCTTCACCTCTTTTCTACACCCTCGATTGCTCTGGACTGTTGACACTAAATACTTAAAATCCTCCACCTTCTTGATCTCTTCTCCCTGTAACCTCACTCTTCCACATGTACTCTGTCTTACTGCGGCTAACTTTCATTCCTCTCCATTCCAGGACAAACCTCCACCTCTCTAGCTTCTCCTCCACCTGTTCCCTGCTCTCAATACAGATCACAATGTCATCTGCAAACATCATAGTCCATGGAGATTCCTGTCTAACCTCGTCTGTCAGCCTGTCCATCACCATAGCGAACAAGAAGAGGCTCAGAGCTAATCCCTGATGCAGTCCCACCTCCACCTTGAACTCCTCTGTCATACCTACAGCACACCTCACCACTGTCTTACAGTCCTCATACATGTCCTGCACTCCTGCACTGCTCTAACATACTTGTATGCCACTCCAGACTTCCCCATACAATACCACAGTTCCTCTCTGGGCACCCTGTCATAAGCTTTCTCCAGATCTACAAAAACACAGTGCAGCTCCCTCTGGCCTTCTCTGTACTTCTCTATCAACATCCTCAAAGCAAATACTGCTTCTGTAGTACTCTTTTATGGCATGAAACCATACTTCTTCTTCTTCTTTTCATTTCGGCTTTTCCCTTCAGGGGTCGCCACAGCGAATCAATTGCCTCCATCTAACCCTGTCCTTTGCATCCTCTTCTCTCACACCAACTACCTTCATGTCCTCTTTCACTACATCCATAAACCTCCTCTTTGGTCTTCCTCTAGGCCTCCTGCCTGGCATGAAACCATACTGCTGCTCACAAATGCTCACTCCTGCCCTTAGTCTAGCTTCAGCTACTCTTTCCCATAACTTCATTTATGGCTCATCAGCTTTATTCCTCTGTAGTTGCCACAACTCTGCACATCTCCCTTGTTCTTAAAAATGAGCACCAGCACACTTCTCCATTCCTCGGCCATCTTTTCACTATCTAAGATCCTGTTGAACAACCCAGTCAGAAACTCTACTGCCACCTCTCTTAGACACTTCCAAACCTCTGCAGTCTTCATCCTCTTCAATGCCCTCCTCACTTCATCCTGACTAATCTTTGCTACTTCCTGGTCCACAGCAGTCACCTCTTCTAGTCTTTGTTCTCTCTCATTTCCCACGTTAATCAACTCTTCAAAGTTCTTTTTCCATCTTCCCATCACACTACTGGCACCAGCCAATCGCTATCCTTAATCACCCTAACCTGCTGCACATCCTTCCCATGTCTGTCTCTCTGTTTTGCCAGCCTGTATAGATCAGTCTCTCCCTCCTTACTGTCCATCCTAGCATACAAGTCATCATAAGCCCATTGTTTGGCCTTTGCTACCTCTACCTTCACCTTCCACTGCATCTCCCTGTACTCCTGTCTACTCTCCTCAGTCTTCTCAGTGTCCCACTTCTTATTAGCTAACCTCTTTCTCTGTATACACTGTTGTACCTCCTCATTCCACCATCAAGTCTCCTTATCTACTTTCCTTCCAGATGACCCACCAAGTAATCTCCTACCTGTCTCCCTGATCACATTAGCTGTAGTTGTCCAGTCATCTGGAAGCACCTCCTGACCACCCAGAGCCTGCCTTAACTCCTTCCTAAAAGTCATCCAACACTCTTCCTTTTTCAGCTTCCACCATTTTGTCCTCCACTCTGTCTTTGTCCTTTTCATCTTCCTCACCACCAGAGTCATCCTACACACCACCATCCTTTGCCATTTGGCTACACTCTCACCTACCACTACTTTACACAAAGAAGTGCGACAGAACAGCAGGAGGGACAAGAGCACACAGGTAGAGAGGCTAGCTAAGGAGGCAGAACTTGCAGCAGCTCAAAATAACACGAAGGAATTATATAACATCATGAGGAAGATATCTGGGACGTATAGACACAACAACAATCATAGACAAGAATGGCCAATTACTTTCAAACCTGGAAAAACAGCTCAAAAGGTGAGTAGAGCATTTCAGAGGGATTCTGAACAAGCCACCACCAGCAGAAGAGACATTTATTCCAAAAGCTAGGACATCACTAAAAAGCAAATGTGACAGGCAAGCATTAACTGAAATAAAAGCTGCAATTAAGCAACAGAAAACTGGCCAGGCCGCTGGCCCTGACAATATCCCACCTGAAGCCCTTAGAGTGGAAATAAATACATCCACAGATATGCTTTACAGCCTTCATGGAAGAATTTGGGACAAAGAAAAGACACCCACAGAATGAGCAGAGTGGCACATAGTGAAACTGCTAAAGAAAGGTGACATGAGGAAATGTAACAATTACCGAGAGTCACCTTACTCTCGATGCCCAGTAAGATTTTCAATCGGGTCACTCTCAGTCGTCTCCAGGAAGCTGTGGACAAGTGGCTGGGGGACCAGCAAGCAAGTTTTAGGAAGGATCGCTCATGTACAGATCACATAGCAACACTACGCATCATCATTGAAGTCTATAGAATGGAACACATCCTTGTATGTCAACTTAATCGACCTTGAGAAAGCTTTTGATATCTTCAAAAGTGCAACACTATGGAAACTAATGGGCTATTATGGAATCCCCACCAAGTTCATAGACCTAATCCGGAAGTCATATGATGGAACCTCATGCAAAGTCATACATGCAGGCCATGTGGAGTGGTGTTTAACATGCTCAGAAAGATCTGGAGCTCAAAGAACATCTCCACCAACACCAGATTGCGTGTCTTTCACTCCAATGTGAAACAGGTGATGCTGTATTGGGTCAGAGACATGGAGGACCACTAAACTCACAACACAAAGGCTGCAAACTTTTATCAACATCTGCCTCAGAAGAATCCTTCACATCTGGTGGAAAGACAAAGAAACCGATGTGGACCAGTGGAAAAGAACAAACCAGGAACCCATTGGCATACAAATCTGGAAGAGAAAGTGGAGTTGGATCGGCCATACCCTCAGAAAACCCACAACAGGCATTGCCCAACAAGGACCGAAATGGAACCCCCAAGGGAAAAGGAAACAAGGTTGTCCCAGGAACAGTTGGAGAAGACGCGTTGAAGCAGGAATGGCAGAGAGTGTTCTCAATTGGGGAGACCTCAAAAGAACAGCTACAAACCGAGTGAAATGGAGAGCGTCTGTCAACGGCCTATGTACCCTAGAGGAGCAAAAGGTTTAAGTCAGTAAGTCATATATTAACTATATTTATCTTCCTTTGTCCCATAATTTTAAACTCATGAACACATACATACACTCAATTACACACACAGACATACACAAACATGAGTAAACCCACCACCAGGTGCTTCATGACAGGCTATGGAGCTTTGAATCATATCAACATGACGTTTGTGTGTTTTTAAAGATTTATATCTCCATCTGAAACCAATAGGAAGATTTTCCTCTCCTCTCTGAACTTCATCAAACACACACACACACACACACACACACACACACACACACACACACACACACACACAAACACACACACACACACACACACACACACACACAGCAGTTTTGGCTCAGATGATGAGATGAAGTCACTGGTTTGCAAATCAAACGTCAATTCTGCGATTATGTTCCCCATCAAGACCAGGTCTCAAGTAAAAGTTCATTTAGAAAATATTTTTCTCCAGATACTCTGTTTCCCTCTTTGCATACAAGCAGATTTCTTAACTTAATTTCTTAAAAATCCATTATCAGGAACAGAAATAGAATTTCAGTGATCTTGTTTGGGGTGGCACGGTGGCGCAGTGGGTAGCGCTGTCGCCTCACAACACAGCGGACCCAAGTTCGAGTCCCGCTCTGTGCAGAGTTCGCAGAGTTTGCATGCTCAGAGTTCGCATGCTCTCCCCGTGTCTGCGTGGGTTCTCTCCGGGTTCTCCGGCTTCCTCCCACCTCCAAAAGCATGTGCTTTAGGAGGTAGGAGTAAGTGTATGTGTGAGTGATTGTTTGTCTCTGTGTGGCTCTGCGGTACACTGGCGTCGTGCCCGGAGTGTCCCCCGCCTCACGCCCTGAGACTGCCGGGTTAGGCACCGGCTCCCCGCGACCTGCGTAAGCAGATTAAGCGGGTTAAGACTGACTGACTGATCTTGTTTGAGGATGATACTGAGTCATTCTAGTCAAGTCTGGGTGGATGAATGGATGGATGGATGGATGTTTACACGTGTGTTCAAGTCCTTGAACACATGTGTAAACGTCAACTCAGCGTTTGCTGACTGCGGTGTCACACTTTGTACTGTTTATATCCTTCATTGTGTTTATTGCAGTTTCATCAAAAGCAAAATGCTGAACAACAGTATGATGAGCTGCACATGTGATAAACAGACACTTCCAATCATTTCCCTGCGGCAGCTGCTGCTTCAGGAACAGTTGGAAAGAGCAACTCTTGTCATCTGACGGTCTGTTAATGCAGCCATAAGGTTCCCACACTTCACTCGTTTTATTTGTGTGAAGGTCATGCAGGATCCTTTAAGGTGTCACCCCTGTGGGTGAAGGAAACCCAGCGCTGTTTGTAGGTGCCTGATGGTCAGGCGCTGTGATCTGCTGCTCACCATCTCCCTGTTGACCGTTATGAACGTTCATTTTGTCCCACCTTCTCGTCATTCCTGTTTGGAGTCCTTTGGGACTCCAACTCTAATAGATGCATAGTGTTACAACCAGGGCTTTGAACCAGAATTTTTTGCCAATCGGTTCGTTCCGAACAGAAACGGAATTATAACGTTTCCGGTTTTGCGTTCCACCCATAAACTGACGTTCCTGAATCGGTTAGAACAAAAAAATATAGTTCCTGAACCGGTTAATAACGTTCCTTGTAAATACAAATATGTAGGTGCCGTATTTTGCACACCATAAGACGCGCTTAAAAGCCTTAAAATTTCTCAAAAATCAACGCTGCACCTTTTAACATTAAGCGGCGTATGTGAACACTGAGTTTCAAAATCTGTTAAAATGTCTTTGTGTGATTTTAGTCAGCGATCCGCCAGATCGGCCATTGTCAACCGACATAGGACGTAATACACTAAGTCACTACGTACGCCGGCAGCGATGGACCAATTAGAGAACATGACAAGAGGCTACGTCCGGCACACCTCCGGTAGGTACCGGTATAGGGTATATACCGGTACTGTACCGCAGGTATGCTGCATAACCACATTTGTTTGGTTAAAGACCCCCGACACTGGCGTCAGCAAAGAGACATGCTTAAGACGCAAAATTTAAACTCCAGGCTATCAGTTCCGGTTGTTCCAGTTCACGTAAAGAGACCGGGTGGCTTTTTTCACGCTTCGCCATCTCTCTTGATCTGTGACTCCATGCACGCCCACACCACCGCTTCTGTTAAAAAACAAGTCAAGCGGCTGAATTCAGAGCTTGCCATCATCCTGGAGGATTAACAAAAGAACTCCAACCGCTGGACATCAGTGTAAATAGAGCCTTTAAAGTTAAGCTGCGTGCGTCGTGGAGCGATGGATGAGAGAAGTTAACACACGTTTACCAGGACTGGAAGCAGTGCCGAGCGAGTTACACCGCGAGTTACTCCCCCACAATATGTGCGTGGATTGCGGATCCTGGACTAACGTGTCTGCTTCGACTTTAGTCCGATGTTTCTCAAAAGCCGGCATCATTACCGGACAGCCACCCGGAAACCAGACGGTCAGCGATAGTGACATTTCCGAGCTATTCAATGCAGACCGAGGATCAGAAGTTCGAAGGATTTAGTACAGATTTATCAAAAAATAAAGAAATAAAAACATATTTAAAAAATAATGTCGGTGTATTTTTTTTTAATTTAAATACGTAGTACAACACAGTTCAACCACAGTCATCTTTTTGCTTCCGTTAGCTAGCATGCACCAAACAATAATGTGCGACGTGTGTCCGGTTAAAGTACAGAAATAAACTCCGTTATTTAGACTGCGCCTCTTTATACAAAAAGCCGAATAGTGTGCAAAATACGGTAACTTAAGGACTTTTAAATTGGCAACTAAAGCAATTAGTTTATATACTATAGACTATAATAAAGACACATCCCTACCCTACAGCAAACAGTACCACAGCACTACATCTCTGCTTTATGACAGTTATATCACTCTAGTTAAGGCTTATGCCTCTTACTGAGACACTACATGAAATAAGACAAGAATAACTTCCACCATGTCATTTATTGCTGAACAACAGATCTTCATTGTGCTTCTCCCATAGCTCAATATTGCTACAAAGCGCTGGCAGTACAGGAACACACTGCACTGAAAATGACTGCATCCAATGACTTAATGTCTAAATCATACATTTTTAAGATTGACATACTGCAGCGTTGACCTGTTATGATTAAATTGTGACTGGGAGACTGCCCTTTTCCTAACTGCTGCTGATAGCCTCTACTTCTCTCCGCTCTCATCCAGCATCCAGTGAATGACAGGAAGTGAAACATGAAGTCAAATATTTTTTTCAAGAACGAAAAAAAACATGGTATTAACCGGTTTACAATTATTTTCTGTTCCGATTCTGTTCTGGAACATTAAAAAATATAAAGTTTTCGGTTTCGTTTTCGTTCCTGCCAAAATACCAAAAGTTTCCGGTTTTCGTTTTCGTTCCATGAACCGGTTCAAAGCCCTGATGCCAGGTGACGAGGCGGGGTTTGGGCCTGTCAGGAAGTCGGCACACCAATCAGGAGATGGGGATGGCGGAGGGGCGTGGCTAGGAGTCCCAGCGACACCTGGCACCGAGGGAGGACGGAGCATCCGGGACCATTGCAATGCCAGCAGCTCAGAGGCAGGGTCGCAGAAGGATACACAATATGAACAATAGATATGAGCTGCGGCCGTAACACATAGATTTAACTGAATATTCCTAGTATTTTTTTCGGATTATACATTTTGCTCACTACTAAAAACTATTGGACTTGTCTAAGAAAGTACTGTCTTAGTGGGGATCCATGTGGTTGATGTTTGTGTGAGGGAGCAGCGCCCTGGTGTCTGGTGCCCTCTCCATTGACCAGCTGGCAGTGCTTTCATGCTTCATCATACAATATTGAAAACATAATAATGAATAGTTTATTCCTCTGCTGTCGGTAGATCCCAATAAATCCTGCACCATGGAGCTCAAATCCAAGAGAGATTTTGTGTTGTTGTCCTGAAACTGACCTAAAACAACTTTTGCTCTTGTGACTGACTGTTTCTGCTACTGTGACTGCTGGAATTAGCATTAAGTATAATAATAATTGAAATTATTGATATGTACTTAATTAAATATTGACAACTTACCTTGACACCATATTGACTTGAAAACACTTGAACAAACTGTTAAAGTAGTTTTAGTACTGTACCTACTCATATTTTAGGACGATGCAGATGTGTTTGAATTTCATGTGAAACCTCCCTCCAAAACTACTTCAGTAAAATATTTTTAAATAAGAAATATAAATGTTTTTTTAAAAAATGTCCAAATTCATACGATTGACTTAGAAAGCAGATCAGTAAGGATACAGTATGACTGACATGGTGTTGACGTCTGTCCAGTGAGAGGCTGAATTCAACTACAGCACAGAGGGAGGCTGTCAGTTCGATCAGAACAACTAGAAATTAAAAATATAATACACATATAGCAGTGCCAGTTGCCATCCTTCTACATCTAAATCAGCAGATCATATCAAAGTCAAGACACTTTTTAGTCACTTCATTTAATGAGATTCCTCTATAGTCACTGGACTTGGCATTGACACTGATTTAGCAGCAAATTTAGTTTTGAACTGAGAGCTGTTGTCATGCGTTGGACCACTGCCACCACTTGTAAAAACCCATGAAGAGGAAGACGTATTGGGACCATCTGTGGTGAAAATGTGATTGCGTGTTTGTGTAGTTCACATCATGACAATGACCAGGGCAGCACGAGTTACTTTAGAGTTACAAGAGTCTGCAAATTTTGGGCATTTGAGAGTTTTTAGAAAGAATGGAGTCAAACAGCAGACCTGAGATAAAGATCAGTCTCCTCTAAAACACAGTAAGTAATATAGAGTGTGTCATCAGAACAGACTAGAACTGGATTCAGTAAACAAATCTGTCTCAGATTGTTGCCTCAAACAACCCACACTGTGGTTTGTTTTCAACAAACGCAAAGAAAATACTTAACATGATAACAGCTAAAGTCAATGCAAAGCTGCAAGAAGACAAAAATTCAAGTGATGCCAATGACGCAAATGGAATGAAACCTGGAGCTAGTTCAGGCTTCACCCCTCCCACACACAATCCTCACCCCACAGGCCTCACCCTCCTCAAACATCATCAAACACACCCTCCAATTGCTGGACTATTGAAGCGGCTACCACTTCCCTTCTGCCACTCCGCCTGTCACTACTGCGGCTGCTACATGCATCTAGCTGCCTGCAATTTTTATTTCAGCCCCACCAGTGGGCTCATGGTAGAGAGTTGACTAAATTTACTCATCACTCCCAAATACCTGGATAGTAATACACTGTGGGGTTTAATGTGGGAGCCATGATGACAAACAAAAGTTATCATACACTGTATGTTCCGTTGTTGTAATAATAAATGTTTTTAAAACTTGAGTTGAATGAGTGTAATTATGTGAAAATTACATTGATTTTAAATTTTCATCACCTGTGAACTGTGAGAAGAATTAAATCCTATTGGGCTACTGTATATGTGTTTGGAGTTGAATGACAAACTTGAACAAAATAATCATGAAAATGATTTTGTGTAATGACTATCAACTGGTTTATTTCAACCTATTCTGCAAGAGGCAGGTGAGAAGGGCTGAGCTGATTCACCTGCTTCATCTCTGTTAACACATCACAAATAAACACTGCATCTGTTTGCGTAGTCTGTGCAAAAACAAGAACGTAAAAACATCAGTTTGTGGTTTTGGGATGAATTACGAACCATTCGTCAGCGAAAAATATTGATTGTAGTAATTATGTAATCTTGTTACCATGGTGGAGCTGCCTGATAATATAGTCCTTAAACACTCAGCTCTACGTACAGTTGCAAGTGATCATTTTTACATTTCTGTTTGTCTGTGAACGAAACAAGACACAACATGTTTAGTGAACTTATAGTTACACTTTGGACAGAATCAGGCTGTTTCCTCCTGCTTAATCTTTATGGTTAGGTTAACGTCTGAACTCCTGTTCTGCCTCCAACACAAAGACCTCAGATTGTTATCAATGTCTTCCCCTAACCTTTAGCAAGAAAGGAAATAAGCCTGTTTCACATAATGTTTAATCACTCCTTTATTGTTGGAATTAAGAGGGTTCATTTCACACAGTAAGTCTGTTGCTTGCTATTATTTGAAAGAAAAAAACTTATCTAATTCTGATATGAGTTTGAAAGTTTTATCACTCAGAAACATCATTTCTTGCTCTTACTGCTATTGTGCTGCCAAAGTGTTGCTGCAGGAGACCAAAGACACGCCACAGCCGACCAGCTGCTGGTTTAAATGGTCTCTGCATATAGCAGCTGCATCCAGTAACACCAATTATGCAGTTCAGAAATCAGTAGTGTTTTTTTTAATAATGCATTTCCGTTTTCTCTTTCATTACATTCCTAAGATAACATGAACGATGTGACGCACAACTTGCAAGCCTTGTTAGGCAATCAGAGTTTATGAGTGCCTCATTTTTAATGTCCAAATGGCATCCAGAAACCTGACAGCTATTACACACAAAAGGTTTGCTAAATTCTTTACTGCTATTAGTGGTTGTAATTATAGAAATGATCTCAAACTGACTCACAGAGGTTTGCCTGCACAAAGGTATGGAGGTGGGTCAGGAGCTTCCAGTGGGTCTGACGGTGGACTGATTTCATTTTATCTCACAGATAGAAACTACATTAGCAGATTCATTCACTGCACGCAAGTTTTAATTTTCTCTTCTCCTAATTATGACTCCTTTCATTAGTATTAAAGACTACACCTCACACACACCATCTCCCATTTCGTATCAGGTATAATAATAATTATTCAGCTTTTCACCTTTGTTTAGAGGACAGTTCTCTGCTTGTGAGAGTGAGATGAAAGGATTATTAAGTACAGAGTCATAATGAACATCTGGTTAGGTTTTCAGACTGGAAACAGCTCTGGTAACTCAATAATTCACAGCTCATCAACAATCTTGGTGTGTCTTTCTTTAAACCAAACAACATATAAATGTGACAATGACTATTTGTTATTTTAGAGAGATGTTTTGGAACTCTGTCTAGGTTCCCAATTTGTAAACTACAAATGTTCATTTCAGAATAATTTATGTGACTAGATTAAACAAAGGCAGTATGCTGTTAATGGCTTTCCTCTGCTTCCAGGAGGCTAAACTGGCTCTGAGTCCAGCTCTGCCCTAACAAGAGGAAACCTGATTTTACACATTAAAGTCAGTTCTCAAGTTCCATGTTTATTAGTGCAAATTAGGGATAAAAGCAAAAGGCCTTTTGTGGCTGCAGAGGGAGCTGATTCTGATAAATGGCCTTGTGTTATCACTTGAGTCAACATCTGAAACATGTAGACTACCAGACTGGAAATCTGAATGAATGAAGTGAGTTTAACAAACCTGGACAGGCAGCTCTTCATCGCTGCTGCAGGCTACAATCTTAAAGCACAACGCACCTGAGTGAGATGTCAGATTGGGTTGCATTGTGGGTAATGTAGGGGGTTTCAATGGGGAGGACGATATATGTCTGAAATAGGTACAAGAGTATAAACTTCTAGTTCAGCTGCGCTCACTCTTTGATTTGGGCTTTGAGTGTGACAAAGTAGGATTATCTTATTACAACACAAACTTGAAATTTTTGTCAGCATAAAGCTTATTGCCATTGTTTCCAAATGTTAAATAAAGAAAAAAAATTCTATTCTATTCACTTTTCATTGTATTCTGCACTAGAGCCACAAGTGTTTATGGAGTTTTCATGTATTTGGACCCAGGAGCAGAGGAGTTGACGGGGGCTGAAGTCAAACCTGCAGTAGCTGACATGGAATAAAGTGCAGGAAGAGAGCTGAACAGAGAAGATCAAGTAAATGATAGTGAAGAGGAAGATGATGGGGCTGTCGGGGGGCTGATGCAGGGCAGGCGTGTTGAACAAGAATTGAACACCACCTGAATGATGGAGGGAGTCCAGACTTGGGCGGTCCAGAGAGACAAGCGCTGGGAAAGAGTGAAAGGGACTCAGCCACAGCAGCCATTAGTAAACTAGATAAAATGAATACACAGGATAAGAAAATACTTACTTTTAGGCCTTATAAACTCTTTAAACTTGTTTTGGGAATGCTGTTTTCTCACTTTCATTAATTGAAATAAAAACCTCTTTTAATACAAATATCATAAATTCGATGTGCGTACTTGTATCAAGAATATCATCCCTGTTAAACTGCTAGTAAAAAAAATGAATGTTCCCTTTAATTCACAGGTGTGTTTAACACAGACTCGATTTGTTCCTGCATATGAGAAGGATCTCTATCGAGCCGTACTGTATGTTGTGGTCTGTTGGTTTGTTCTTTTCTGTCCTAGTAATACTCTTATAATAATCCTATAATATTCCCATACTGCTGGAGTGCGCCTGTCTGTCACGGCCGTCACGTTTGAGGTGTTTAATGCGGCATGTTGGTGTGTTTTAAGTCCAAAAAAAAAAAGTTGATAATGCTTCCCGTTTTTCATCAAAACAACATGTTTTTTGGGGGGGGTGGACCTGCAACCCTATCATCATCTGGTTTGAGTTGAGTGGCACGTGGCAGAGAAGGGGTTAAGAGTCACATGGTAGCGGGTGGTATTATCAGCCCTGGGCTGTAAAAAAAAAAAAAAAAAAGAAAAGAAAAGAAAAGAAAACAGAAAGAAAGAAAAGAAAGAAAGAAACGAAAGAAAGAAAGAGAAAAAAAAGCGTGCATGTGGGGGAGAAAACGTCAGAACAAAGACATCAGAGTCTATTTAAAGAGAAGTCTCCCGGAATCCCGCTGCCGTGTGACTCCCGGTGTCGCGCACCGCACACAGCTGCGCCAAAAACACATCCTCCAAGAGTAACAGCACGGCTCGCTCTTCCCGTGAGGATGCGGACTTCTCTGGTCATGTGCGTCTTTGCGCTGCAGCTCCTCCCGAGCGCGTTTTGTCTTCCAGTGCGTGGATCCAGCAGCAGGTACAAAGTGGCGCCGGTGAGTCAGAAGGATGCTGTTTCTACTTTAACTTGTTGTCAAAGTTCAAATAAGCTGAGTGAAAACTTAATTTGGAAAAGTGAAAAGCGATGTTTGAGTATACAATGATTTTTTATTTTTATTTTTTTTTGGAACGAATTAATGTTAAGTATTTTTCAGGAATGTACAATGTTGACTTTGTTCATTCTTTCTTCTGCCACCCCCCCCCACCCCCCACCCCCCACCCCCCAACACACACACATAAACACAGCCTACACACACACTAACGCGAAATACTTTGTAGTAGCTTTCTTGTGCATAAGTTTGCCCTTTATTATCCTTTTGACGCGCACCTTCCTCTATGAATTAAAGCGCATAAGTGAATCCAGGCTGTGTCGTTTCCTTGGATTCATATCATTTAAGCTGTAAAAACAAAAAATAAATAGTTGTTTATTATAGACACAACATATACATATGTACATATAGCTGTGTATTGACCGCCTGGGAGTTGGTCCTACCTTAAAATGACTATCATCACTGAATTTTTTTTTTTGTCTGCTCAGCAGCAGAAGTCATGACTTTGCAGCTTAAATCCTCCTCCGCATGCTTGCAGGATGACAGCAGAGTGTTTTGGGTTTTTTTGTCTTCGTGCAACCAAGTCTGATCTTTTTGGGGAGAAGGGAGAGAGAGAGAGAGAGAGAGAGAGAGAGAGAGAGATGTAGAGGGGGGAAAATGAAGGTTGCTGAGTTCCCCTGTCTGCAGGCCAGGAAGTAGTAATAACAGGTCTTCAAGGCATTTTGTCAACAGCGCCATAAAAAAGAGTGGGGGTCCCCATGAGGACCCGTCACGACGGCGTCAGCATGGTCCTGGGTTTCAGATGGAACTGGCATTAAAGTTGTTAAATATACTTCTCATTCATTCACTGGACTGAATTGGATTACATGACCACTTAGTGTAATTCATTTTTCTGTATAATATTGCTGGTTTCTGCAGTTACTAACCTGTATTTACTCGGTAGGCAAGTGTTGCATGCATGCCTTTTTCAAAGGAATTGCCTATTTATTGGTACACATAGGAAAAAAGAATAATTTATCACAACAAACAGCTCAGATAAGCAGTTGCAGGAAGGAATGTAGTAAATACAAGGAAGAGAATTTCCAGAGAGAGGTTTAAGTGTTTTAGTTGCAGGCAGACTGTTGTGCGGGGTAAGTAATGTTTGGTATGTACTGTAACTAAAGCATTATCCAATCACAGTGACTCCAGCTCAGAGGAAAGCTGATGAAAGATGGCATTTTTCTGGCATGACCATTATTATTTTGACAATGTTGGCACATCTGTTAGTTTGAAAAAAACAACCAGTCTTCAGATATTCATCGGGTTTCGTCTCATAAAGAGCTTAGAATCAATCAAATAATGATTTATTTCAGCTTCATGACAGTAAATCCCCTTTGATGGGACTTCCATGGAGCTCCTCCATTTGACATTCAGCACCATTATATTATAAATAATCTAACACCAACAAAAACTGTGAACTCCAAAGATTTAAATGTTAACATAACTGGAATTTTCAAGTTATACATGTGAATAAAATTAAAAACCTAAACAAATATAAGGACAGAATATGAATATATAAATCTAAAGGCCGGAGTTTATCAAACCACATTATCCCAACACCATTACATCATTTTGAGAGGTAGAGTTAACCTTAGGAGTCATCACAAGCTTAACTGAGAGCGGTGGAAAGTATTGATGGAGAAATATTGCCGGTGCCAACAATTATTGGGGGGGGGGGTTACAGATATAACTTTCATTTTTATTTCTCAATGTAACAAGTATGACAGCGCTGCTATAGTTGAAGTTGTTCAACTTTCTCTCCAATCGGGCTTTCAGTAATGGTCAGGGTTCAGGGGGGTTAGGAATGGAGGCCTCAGTGATGAAAGCTGTGGCTCGATCACTTGTGGAGGATAGCCTGAAGAAGCAGTGAAGCACATTTAGAGGATAATTCCTTCCAACTGAAAGTATGTGAACATTTCTCCTCAGTGGGTTGCATTTCTTTCTTTCTTTTTAAGCTGCAGTGTCATTGTCCATACTGCTGATTTTATGTTTTCAAAGTTTTGGAACTGAGACCGGTCACGATTATCAGCCCTTTTAGCCCACTTTAGGGTGCTCGGCATGGGACTGGTTCTTTGTGCAAAGTTTATTTCCCTGCAAACAAATGAAGATTCTATGGACTTCTGTGGATTCTGACGTTTTAAATTCTTATAGCTCATTGAATACTTTTGCTTCTGCAGGAGGAAATAAATTGAGTCTCCACAAGAAAAATTATGCTTTTCAAGTAACAGTGACCACAACTATGTTGCACCTGTGTCGACAACTTATGTTATGTTTGCTGGTAATTTCACTGGAAAGACTAATCTGTAGGGTTTTTTTATTTTTTTAAATTGTTCTGCCGTTGTTGACAAAAGAGGTGATTACACATGCCTGGACAGGCCTCAGTTCTGTGGCATTCAGGGCAGAGAAATGCACAAAGTGTCTGTTTTCTCTCCAGAGTGGAGAGGAGGAGCCCACAGAGAACTGTGGATATTGCTTTTGTCAATAAAACTTTGGTCCTTCGGTTTTTCCTTTCTACGTTGTCTCATGTCGTTGCCTTTGGGAAAAATGATTGGTTGGGGAACCGTGAGAGCGAAGGTGACCTCAGAGACAGGCAGGGTTCCCACTGAATGGATCTAGGTCACAGCTGCACCGGCCTGCGACTGGCCAATGAGCTACAACGCTTGGGGGGGGGGAGCAGTTAAAAGGCGTATGCATTCTCCTTCTATCGTCATTCTCAATCCTGCATGAGGAAAGAAATATGTAAGGGGTGCGTCAGTCCTCTGCATGATTTTAAAGTGTTTCTGTGCAGGTGATTTTGCTGACTCAATGATTCTTGTTTGTTTGTGACTCTCTAGACAGAACCTCAGTTTGCATCTGGAATAGCTTCATGGTGTGTCTCATCTTTTGATGCAAACACTGATTACAATATCAGGTTTTCATTTTGTCCGTGGGACATTACGCCTTCACTCATGGCCTCAGCCAGTGATGAGTTCACCAAGGTCCAAAACTCAGAAGTACTTCCTATTAATAACTAGATAATGTATAAATGAATAGATGATGTAACTGTGGTCTGTAGCGCTATTGTCATTGATTATTCTAGGCATTAAAGCACATTCTTGAAGAAGCAGGTGATTTGATGGTGCTCTCCAATCCTACCAGAGTCCGTCCTCCATAGGAAGCAGAAGAAATGTGTTTAAATAAAGTTAGCAGCAAATATTCACTGAGAAATTAACATTGCACAGTGCAGTAGGTTGCAGGTGTGAATCCTGGCCTAAGGTACAATAAAGAAATATCCTGACATTGAGGTGACATAGAAGACCTGTTGATTCTTCTTCTGCCTTTATGTAGCCTATTGACCCATCCCATAATGTCTGCATGGCATTGATTGGTCAACAGTAATAACAGGAACGAATGTGATCATGGTTGAGGTGGAAAGTGAGACTACATGATCAATAATATATACTAGAATTATTAGACAACATAAGAATTTAAAGATGTAAAACTTTTAAAAGGGATAATTTTTTTTGCATATTTTGTAATAAATTTAAATTGACTAATCAAATTTTTTATTATAAATTGATATTCCAAGTATCAGTAAGGGAAATGTGATTGTGTTATTCAGACAGAATCAGAATGAATGGACCTTATGACCCTAAACTGTTGCTGGTATATCAGTGGACGATGAAGCACATTGACTTGAGTCAAGCAGTTACCTCCATCTTTCTCAATAAGGGAGCATAAACGCAGCATGGCTTACCTCGTAGCTATTAATCTCCTGGGAAAAATCCCAATCGACCATGAACTCATCAGGAAATTGTCCTGCAGACAGACGGACGGACAGAAGACCTGCTGGACTGAGGCCTGCAGAAGAGTTCTCTGTGCCAGCAAACATAACAGATTTAGACAGATAACCAGCTGACTTATATCATCCTCCACTGCAGGGTGTTTTCAAATTTTTAGAAGCCATAAGGGAAAGGAAGAGTGAGAGGAATGATAGCGTCATTCGACAGTGATAAATCGTATCTGGTGCTATAAATCCTCCCCCGCAGTGAGCAATCTGTTATTCTTGTTTCTTCAATGAGAGTGCAGCCTTTAAACCAGTGGTTCTTAACCTTGTTGGAGGTACCGAACCCTGCCACTTTCATATGCTCACTCACCGAACCCTTCTTCAGTAAAAAAATTTTTAAATTTTTTTTCAAATTGAAGACATAAGGATATGTTTTACTGGTGTATTTAATGAATTGTGCATTAATGTCACCTTTTTCAAAGAACAAAATCAAGACAGTGTATGAACTCACATGAAATTGTTATTGAGAGACCAGTTCAGATATGCGTGGCTTCACCTTGGCAAGAGCTACTCTTATGTCATTGTCACAGCAAAGCCTGTTTCTTTTGTTTTCCATGCAGCTTAAGGAAGTGTTCCTTTATTTTTGCCAGTGCGAGACTAGAGCTGCTCAACTTGACATTGCAAATCATGCAGATGACGGGACGCTAACTCCCATCACTTTTTGTTATACAGTACATGTTTTACCTCCATCTCCGTCAAACCCCTGAGACCGACTCACCGAACCCCTAGGGTTCGATCGAACCCAGGTTAAGAACCACTGCTTTAAACCGAAGCCTTATCACTGCATGCAAACACTCACTTATGACTTAAATCCTATCATCCTGCTTTACTGTTTTTAGGCTTAGACTGTTTTTGGAAAGTTATGCTATATCATGACGATAAAAGAGACAAGCCTGCTGTAGGAGCAACAGATTTCCTACCACAAATAAAACTCATTGTGTTGTTGCATTGCCATGCAGTCTAGTGAGGCTTATATTAGTTTCAATTTCTGAAGGTGCCTTTTTATGGACTAATTATCATTTTAGATCGTCTAAATAAATTATATGTTTAACCAGAGTGCCACCAAGATGTCATCTAGAATACATGGAACACAAATCACATACCTCCAATACAAAATCACAAAATGCAACACATTTACAGATTGACATCATGCTGCTTGCCTTTTAAAGAATAAGTCAGAATATATACACTGTATATTCAGGTGTTAGAACAGCGATTGTTGTCAATATTATGGAATTCCCCTCAGTATTAATAAAGTATATATTTATCTACATGGTTTAATATTGATCCATATAATTTAGTATGTAATATTTTAGTAAGGTAGTATAATTTGAGATGAAGTACAGTATCTCTGTTTTTGTTTTTTACTGTGAGGAGCTCTTTTATAACTTTATTATGAAAGAAGCTGGAGCACAGACACGAGGACGAGAAGAATGAGGGACAGAAGGTAAATAAAATAAAATAGATCCTCCGGCATCCAGAGGAGGGAAAAGAGGAATGCCTCACAGAGTAGAAAAAACACAAGTGAAATTCCAGAAATACTCAACTGTACTGCTCCCAACTGTGGCTTTTTGAGTACAGTAGTTGAGTAGATGCAGCTAATTTATATCCCCTCCCCGATCGTGTGGGAGGGAGGAGGGCTTGTCGTTGAACTCAAGTCAAGGGTTTCTCACTGAAAGCAGCCATTAGAGCCGTCCCAACTGCTCCGTGGCCCCTGCAGGTTCTAGGTCATGTCAGACTAAAGCACAGTGACCTGTTGGCGGGAGATGGAGATGGGTTTGTTTGTCAGACTGGAGACACTCTTCAGACACATCATGATCAGACATGTTCCTCTATACCGTCTGAATTCCGCTGTCGGATCCCCTCGCGCCGTAGCTCTTGTCATCATTGTAACCAGAGGCTGGATGTGTCCATGCTTGTAACGATGCCCTGTGCCCACCACCACCACAACCACCATCACACACTCCTCCACCTGTTCCCAGCATAAAGAAGCATCTATGACACGTTCAGGCTCCCTTCAGCACCTCCTTGCAGTCTCAGCAGAAAGTGACACACTAATTGTCCTGGGGGGTATTTTTCTCATTTCTCAAACGTCGTCATAAAGTCTCCTGACACCACGTCCTTTGTCTGCCCTAAAATTACACATAAACATTTGAGCACGGCCACAAAAACCTGTGCCTCAGCAGCTGAGTCACTGACATCGGATCCCTCACTGAGCATTCAAACTGCTAAACATAATTGAACAGATGTTTCCCACATGGGCAGTTGTGTTTTTAAGTGTTTCCTTTTTAATGTGAGACGTAACGAAACCTCATGTTGAAAATAAACTCTATTTATATAGATTCTAAATCTTCTTTATTGAATTTGCAGTAAAACTTAAAGATGATCCTGACTTTGTTCTTTGCCCGATGAGAGCATCTCTATATGTCTATATCAGTGATTGTCAACTATGATTTATTGAACATGTGATCAAGGCTATTTTAGAAGGAAAGTGAGACTTTGGACATCTTTTCTTTTTATTAGGAGGCGTAACATAACAGTTATGTTTTAAAATCTGATGTTTAATGTTATGGCTGAGGTAAGTTTGTGTTTACTGATCAAATTTTTCAATAAAAGAAGAGAATATACAAGATGTCTTGGATGGGCCCAGTAGTGTTGTTTGGGTTTGACCTTGAACTGTAATGAAAAACCTGTTGGGACTCGGGCATATTTAGGGATTTAACCAACTGAGGGGTCAGACAGGTCAAACAATCCATTTGACACACAGGTTGGGGGTTAAGTCTTTTAACTACACGGTTGAGTTTTTTTTCTACTCCCTCTTTGAAATGACAGAGGCGACTCCTTGAGCAGCCAGCACTTAGAATTAGCCAAAGCTTTATGACCCTGAAAGCTGACACTCCCTTCACTTCACCTCGCTGATTGGGATCAGGCAGCGGCCACGTCCACTCGAACCTGTCACGTCTGGAGACCGAGGGCGGCTTGAGACGAGTGATTTATGGTTCAAATCTCAATCCTCTACAAAGTCCACAGAGGCCAAGGAGCCCAGGGAGTCATTATGTGCAGGACTCTGTCAGGATTAGTATTACAGTATTAGTTTTTTACAGTTTCATCACACCATTAACAAACCAGGCTGGTACACGACAGTAGTTTCACCCAAATACCTTTTGTCTGTTTACAAGAGAACTCTGTTTTTGGGGAGTGTTAAAAGTAAACTTCTGGGAACTTCTAAATGAAACATGACTTGAACAGAAGATATTTGGTCATAATAACTTTGTGTTTTTTCTGCTGAGTCGGTTAAGTCCCTGTTATCTGTTACTACAGTAATATTTGTTGCCTGTCTGCTAAGGCAAAATGAAAAAACAATACCATCTTAATTATGTTAGATCACATATGTGGTGCACGTATTAGCACACCTTGTCTTATTTTACCTGGAAATATGTCACAGGAAACCAGATTTCAAAATAAATTGTTCTTAATGTATGTCCTTCCTCATTATTTGTCTTATTTCTTGTTTACTGCTTTCGAGTGGTTACATCTTACGTCAGCTTTTCTTTCTGGGCATTCACTAACTGTCAAGAAGGAAATAGCATGCAACCTTTGATGGGAGCTCTAATTGTTTGTATGAGTCAGAAATAAAATCAGATGAACATTACATGTTAGAGGACAAAACAACTCAGGGTCACTTTTAACCAAGAAGTTTTTGGGCTAAATCTACCCAAACAGAGAACAGATTTTTTTTTTTTTTTTTAATTGTTTCTGGATGCATGGACAAAAAAAAACAGTTTTATTTGTTAGGATTAAGGATGTGGGTGAGCTATGGTCATTATGTTAAAGGGTATAACAATATGGCATGCATGTCAAATCTGAAATTATGTAAAGTAAATTCAATTGCCTTTAAATGATGCATGAACTCCCTGTCCTCAGTAAATAAAAGTAAAAAAGGCAAACAAATAGCATCCTGAATTATTTGTAGCCAGTGTCAGGTAGCTTTTGTCGTTACGCTTCCATTCCGGCTCAGTTTGATGAGGCTGTTGTTGTTCACCTCTGGAGAGCAAGAGAAGCACATACCAGAGCGGAGAGACAAACCTCAGATCGGACTCATCTTAAAAAGCCTCCAAGAAACGAAGCATAAACAAGCTGAACAACAAGCTGTTTTTAGTTTGAGAGCCGCACCTCATGTAAAAATACTTTCAAGCCATTTA
The DNA here is from genome assembly GCA_013358685.1 of Antennarius maculatus. Classification (NCBI taxonomy): domain Eukaryota; kingdom Metazoa; phylum Chordata; class Actinopteri; order Lophiiformes; family Antennariidae; genus Antennarius; species Antennarius maculatus. The sequence goes on from CM023608.1 coordinate 7,445,771, forward strand.
AAGAAACATGGAACAAAAACCTCCCCCCTACTGCACGCACATATTTTATATGGGGAAATAAGCAGGTCCTTAAAACAAAGAGAAGCACGAGGCGAGGCGAAGGGGTCTTGGGGAGGTGTGTGTGCTCTTTTGTGATCCAGACCCATCAGTCAATGTGTTTCTGCTGTTTGGAGCACATTCCATGAATCCTGCTGAGTTTTGTTCCCCTTAGTGCTCAACAAGGACACGGTTTGAGTCCTGCGGTGCTGAGTAAGGCAGACTTTTTAATACACATGAACTTCACTCAGATGAGCTTTTGGCCCCATATATTTCATTTCTTTTGTTTGTATTTTTACTTGTCTAGTGTGAATTAGGGTCGGTCCTTTGACGTTGAATGTCTAAAATTAGTTCAAGCCATAATAATACATACAGCATCAGTCACAGATTAGATTAAAGATATATTTTTGGTTTGTAGTTCCAACTTTAAATTGTGTTTTTTGTCACAATGAGATATGTTACGATGAGGTTGGATGAACTAATGGATCGTTCACATGACATAGCTCTGACCTGTTATCCTGTGGACTATGGATGGATGGATGGATGAATGGGTTTATTTATTTATTTTATTTAGCTATTTACTTTTTAATTTATTTACTTATTTATGGCCAATAATTTGGATTAAAGTTAAGCATTCTCGTCTTTATTTGATGTTTAGCAACTGCCAACACCGCAAGTAACAAAATGCAGCAAAATGAGTGGGAGTCAAGGTTATCCCATTGAATTTAGTCAACCACACCAAATCTTCTGGCTTTGTTTAAATGGTTGTTGTGGGAATACGAATGGAACTCTTCTGTCATTAATAATGTCAGTTAAATGGAAAGTTCAAATTAAAAGTTAAATTAATAGGTAATTAATTTAAATTGTTCGGCACAGAAAAGCAGATTTTAAGTTATACTCTGTATTCAGCACAAAATCTTATTTTTACTGACAACTACTGGCTCACATATATTAACTCTTCTGATCAGCACTAATCATAAGAGCAGACAAATGTCAGTCAGATGCTGCTTAAACACCGTGCTGACAGGCGTAGAGTTATTTTATTTATTTCAATCCCAAAGCAATTTTCTGCTGAGGCTTGAATTAACATCGGGGCTCAAAGCACAAACTCTTAAAAATCACTGCTGACCCAAAAATACAAGGAGGATGTTCTGCAGAGCAATGTGCAGAACTATGGTGGCCAACAGTAAAATCCTAAAACCTTACATATTAATAAAAAACATCTCCATGCTGTTAAGCCTCAAAAAGAGTAATGTTGTTTTCATTAATTACCACAAGATATAACAGTTGTTTAAGACATTTTTAATAAACAACCAAACTCAAGACTATTTGTGGGTTAAAGGTCAGCTGTGTGGCAAACAGAGGCAGCAGGGATTAGAACCACATGTATGTAGTTTGAACAATGAAGCTTAAATCTGTTCTTAGCAGCAATCATTGAATTCTGGACTAAGGAAGAGAAACACTAACCTGCCCTCATTTGTTCCAGCTCTCTGAGAAGTTCCCTGACCTGAAGAAGAGGGGGAAAGTTCCCCACGTTCAGGATTTAGTGAAAGAGACGAGTTTGCTGACCAACACTTCAAACACATGGAACCGTCCTCGCTGTGGCGTACCGGACTACCCGACTCAAAGGGAGGTTCATTATCGGGGGCGACACCGCCAGAGACGCTTCGTCCTGTACGGCGGGCGTTTAGACAGGACCGACCTCACCTACAGGTAAAGAGCCGCACCGCTGCCTCACCACAAACTCAGGTCTATTGGGCGAATATATGTCAGGAATCAAGTGAAGTTTTTCTTTTGTAAGAATGTTCTCTTATTTAACCAAGAACAGGTATGTTAAATGGTATGTTAATTTGTAAAAAAAAAAAAAAAATTTCATAGACTAACTAATTTCACAAAATATCACATCACTAAAGTTCATGTCGGGGCAAAATGAAGAGCTTCTTACATTCAGGATCTGCTAGCGTTTAGGGACACTGGATCAAATCTGGGCCTGAGATTGTATTTTGAGAAGTGAGTGCCGCTTTTCTTTCATCTGAGGCGCTGGCACCATCGAGTGTCTGGTCGTCCTCCAGACACTGCAGCCGCTCTGTCTGTGTCTCCTGGGGTCTCTTTCATTGTAGTCATTCTTTAAGGAAATATATTAAAACAGAAAGAAAAAGTGGGGGCTTTCAATATCAGTACTGGCTACAGACTAATAAAATTCTGCTGAATCAGACCAATAAAGTTGACAGAGAAACACCTAAAGTGATGTTGATAACAGGATCATGGCAACAAACTGCAGAGTCAAAGCACACATCAGCGTGATCTAAGGGGGCCACCATCCTTCCATACTGACTAAGATATGAGTGGTGAAAGAGTAGAGCCACACTAATGAGTCTCTGTTTACTTTTTATTCAGAATCAGCCAGCTGGTGGGCAGGTTCTGGCATGAGGAGTGTGATGCTGGGTCAGCTGAGAGCAGAGCTGCTTTGAATGGTTGTTGATGAAAGTGAAAAGAAGCTTTGATTTGGCAAGTTATGAGCAAGTTATGGTGCATTCACCTTTATTTTCTAGATCAAAAAGCTAAAAATAGTCCAGCATAAATGCACTATACCCTACTTTGAATGCCAGAAATTACAAACTTTTTTTATTGAAGTTATTGAGCTAAACTTTTATTTTACGTGTCTCGATAAAGTAACGTCTGCATCATCTATAACATTTACTTATGTCATCATAGAATCATCAGTTTGTGGTTTTGTGTTTTTGTTGTTTTTTTTTAAACAGTCATAGGACCAGGTTTGGAACGAAGCCCTTACCAATATCACCCTACACTACAACTAAAAAATGAGACTGATCACAAGAGAACAACTCGGAAATTAAAATTTTGGGAAATAGTCAGTTTCATTCAAGGGATCAAAAACTGTCCCTGGCTCTAATCTGTTTACCAGAACCTCCAGAGTTATTTACTGACAATTAAATCTGTTTATTATTTTGAACACAAACCAGTGTAAGAGCACAGACACACACAATCAAATGCACACAAAGAACCTTTAACAGTGAGGAATGAATGTGTGAGTGTTTTGTGTTCACTGGATTGTCGTCAGCCACTGACTTCAATCTGCTACTGGTTTGGCGACATCACCAGTAAGAGTTAAACTCTAAGGGAAAGCTTTATTTACCAGTATTATTTACCCAGTGTTAAGGAAAAAAAATATCCTTTGTGATCAATCAAGTATGATTGACTGATTGATTGATTGATTGATTGATTGATTGATTGATTGATTGATTGATTGATTGATTGATTGATTGATTGATTGATTAGAATTGGAGTTTTACATACAAAATATAAATAGGTGACGTTAAGTTAGGACTCAAAATCTTGTAGGCATCCTTCAGCTTTCTGTCAACCTGCAGACATAAAAATTACGTGAATCTGCTTGAAAACTAATAAATGTTTCCAAGAAATGTTGATTTATTCCTGGGCATCGGTCCACTTTATTTATAGTAGAAGAAACAGTAACAAAAGTCTGTGTAATTAACCGATTTATGTAAGCAAATATTTTTTGTTGTTGTTAGCATTTTCCTAAATGAAGTTCAGGAATTAATTGTCATTTTACTGATTTGAGATTAACAATGTCATATTTTCCTGATACAATATCGTAAATGTAAAATTCTGCATCCTGCTGATAAGGAGGGTTCTCTTCTTTTTCCCCTTGTCATACTGGGTGGTTTTATCAAAAGGAAAAGGAAGAGACCATGATACAGTGTTTTGTTATCATGCCTGAGGGTGTGATGAGACGACTGCAGATATCAGATTAGAGAGAGGTGTGCGATGCCGGTGGTCCCTCCCTGCTATTATGCATCCTGAATGTGTATGTTCTTGACACCTGCATTGGCCCCTGCAGGATTGTACGGTTCCCCTGGCAGATGGGTGAGGAAAAGGTCAGACGCGTCTTTCGGGAAGCGCTAAAAATCTGGAGTGATGTCACCCCGTTGACCTTCACCGAGATCCACAGCGGCAAGGCTGACATCCGCATCGACTTCACCAGGTGGGGGCAAAGAAAGGTGGAAAAAACTCATTATCCTCATTCAGGTTTAACTGGATGTGCTCAGGAATTAATGTGTGTTATATGGTAAAATAATTTGTGAATTAATTCTAGTAAAGATTTGTAATTAATTGATCCTAGTTAGTTACTGTGATGATCACTAGAGTGTGCTATTAATTTCCCCTATGGGATCAATACAGTATATAAAATTTAAAAAAATCTTCAGATCAAAATTTAGATTAGTCCAATACATTCCCAATCCCCAATGGGGTAGCTGCAGTGTGTGTTGCCTGTTAGTAAAAGGCAGCATGATAGAAGCTAAGCTAAGATGAAGACAGACTTCATTAAGTCAAGCTTTAGAGTGAGTCGGCTCTCAGCTGCTCTGTAGTCATTCATATAAAGATGCGGTCATGTTGTCCCAAAGGCCAGTGTGACATCTTCAAATATCAGTGTCTGATATTCTGTCCAAAACATGAAGATTTTTCAAACATTCAATCTGAAGAAAGACGTTTCTCTTCATGATTAAATGAGTCTGAAGGACAATTTGGGGGATTTAACAATTTTCTTCAGACCCTGTGGAATCTTTGGTCTATTTGTGAAGTCAGGCTGGCAGTCGGGCCAGAACACAATCAGATCTTGATAAAGAAAAGAAAAAGGACAGAAAAGGGCACAAAAGATAGAACCTGAGAAGACAAGCAGGTACAAACTAGATTCAAAACCCTTATGGAGGAAATGTGTCATCGTTGTAATGACTCAGTCTCTTTCATGAGGTCTGGTTTGTTGCTCCTGCTGTCTTTTTCTTGTTTTCCCATCTGAATCATCGATTTCAATCGAGATTTATTGTTTCTCGTGCCACAGCTGTCTTTGTTTGGCCCCACTGCAGGAATGGAACTCAGAACACGGTTCAAAAACTACAGATCCATGCAGTGATTAACAAACTTTAACGACTTGCACTGGCTGACCCCCCCCCCCCAACACACACACACACACACACACAAGCACACACACACACACACACACACACACACATCAAAATGAATTCAATGGAAAGTATTTTATTTGACTAAATGAATGGATGTCTAATGTAAAGCACAAAAAAAATACGAATTTCAATGTCATATATTTTTGTAGTCAAATTTAGTTATTTAATCAACTTGCTCTGATTTACTGATGTAATCAGTAAATCAGTCTTATGACCTTTGAAGTAATAATGATAATTCTCTGATTCCTGATTTTAAAATGTGATTTATTTTTGGGAGTTTTTGTTTGGCCTTTGAGATAGATCAGAACAACACTTTGGGGTTTTGTATTGTTGGTTGAACTAAACAATGTCACGTGTAGCTCCCATCTATTTTAATTTGCAACTGTCGTTTGACTGGTATCTCACTAGTACTGCACTAAAACTGGTTTAAAATATGGGTTGATAAAGTTTTTTATGTGGCATTAATGTTCACCAGAGCATTATATTTATGGAGCTGCAGGTACTGGCATGGGGACAACCTTCCCTTCGACGGCCCCGGTGGGATTCTCGCTCACGCCTTCTTCCCCAAAACCCACCGGCAGGGAGACATTCACTTTGACTATGACGAGTCGTGGACCCTCGGAAACCACATGGGTGAGTTTCGATAGAGAGGACAAAGATGAAGAGAGCAGATAAATTTAACCGTGTGATAATTCTTTCGATTTTGTTTCCTCTGCAATTGCTAGATAAAAGGCTGTATAACAAATAAAAAATGAAATAAGAGTCCAGGAAACCAGTGGTGCATACAGTGTATAAAAATAAGTACTGTACTTCATTCTGCTATATTTAAATCACTAAATCTTCAACAGGTGGACACATACCTGAACAGAAAACGTCCGTTACAGAAATTTTAGTATCAGTTCATGGCTTTCCAATGCTTTTAGAATACAATATGTTAAATAGATTAAAAAAGTCAATATAACTATTAGGGCTGTCACTTTAATTAGATTAATTAATTACACTGCAAATTAAAACGCTATAAAATTTAACGCAATTAATCGTGAGTGGCAAGTCAATGCGCAAGCATTTTAAATTTGGCCCACTGAGGGACCCGTAGGCTGCAGTGACGTCACTTCTTACCAGCGCCACTAGTCAAAAGCAGGTTGACTGACAACAGAGATGGACGCGACACAGGAGAGCGAGGCAAGCCCACTCGGACCTTTGGGCAGGAAGTTTATTCATAAAAAGAACAAAGACGGGACTATCAACAAAAACGCAGTGATTCTGCGCTGCCAATCTGTGCTGTAGACGCCTCCGTCTGTCTGCCCCAGTGCAGCTACACACGGGGTGGCTACACACGTAGCTTCACCACCACCAAGTATGAATGAGGAGTGAATGAATAATCTGGGCTTGCGCTAGCCAATCGCCACTTCGCCATAGGCGAAGTAAATTCCAGAGTGGCTACAAGGTTTTTAACCCGTGTAGCCACAGTGGCGTTCTTATTTTTAGGAAAAAAAGGGCTAAAACTTTCAACATTTTTGGACTCGTGAAAATCCGTGAGCGCATCTTCTTCGTCTTCTTCGTCTTCGTCTGCACGCATGCCGACGGAAATAGCTGAAGTGACCCGAACACTCCCGATCATTAAATATGCACTCGGGTCATGACCTCCTCTCGTCCAATGAAAAAACAAGGATTCTGTTTTTACAAGCTAAACCCGCGAATTGATGTACGACAAGGCGAGGAAGATCGATCGAAAGAAAATGAGAATAGAGTGTTTTATAATAGATTTTGCATTAAAATTCTAATTGAACAACAAATGGTGAATGCTGAGAGGGGGTAGGAGTGGTGACAGACCGATCAGAAGGTAAATGAAAGATATTATCAATACTTTTTTGTAGTCTTATACTTTTGATCCCTATGACTGGCAGGAATAACGAGCAATGCATGTAAATGTGTATTCACCTCTTACACGTGAACACTAAGTAATACCAAGAATCAAATTTATTAAAATCAAAGTGTCTAAGTCAAAGTTAAAATGTCTTCTAGTCTACATAAAACTTACAAGTAAACATTGAGTAATATTTTGTATGACTGTATCTTCACGTAGTGAATGCAAGCTTTCAATTGTTGAATCTCACATTTTTACCTGCATAAAGTAGGATAGAAATAAAGATAGTTAAGGTTGAACTATTGACTTTAGTGTATTTTTGTAGGTAAACTGAACAGAAGATTTTGCCCTCAGAATGCACCAGAATGCAGGAAAGCCACCCCATTTTCTAAAAAATTTCGGCTTTCATTACAAAATAATTATATTATCAATACATAAGTAAACAGAGTGAAATTCAATATCACTACAGCTGCTACATGAAACCTCACAGACTGCTGCAGATGACCTGCAGGATGACGTCTGTCAGGATGACGTCTGGTAGATTTCTTACATAACAAATTGTACAACTGTGACGATCAGCCTCTGACCTCTCAGAGGACCGTTGTACTCTGTCAGCATTTCTCAGACGGGAAAACAAATTCATGAGTTCACGTGAGGTCACTGTCAGCTGAAGCATCGGGTCAAAATAAATCCTATATGTCTGGAATACCAGGCTTCATCAGGACATGACATGAAGCAGACATGAGTCAGCCAGGGGGGAATCAGAGAGGTACTTTTTATGACTCCTTGTTGACTCTGTATTTACATCAGTCACAAAACAACTACAACAGTCTGCAGGTCAAAACAAATATCTTGAACTATTTTCAGACGCCAGTGGAACCACGTGTCTCGTCTTCTGCCCAACAGGCACAGACCTTCTTCAGGTGGCTGCCCATGAGTTCGGGCACGTCCTGGGCCTGCAGCATTCCCGCGAGCCAGGAGCCATCATGTCTGCCTACTACTCCTTCTCCTACCCGCTGAGGTTGAGCGAGGATGACAAGAAAGGCATCCAGTACCTGTACGGAGCTCATCCCAAAGCCCAGCCCTCATCGCCGCCCCCGCCTCCACCTCCGTCAAACCCAGAGACCAATGAGATCGTCGCTAGTGTGAGTGGAGTGGGCAAACATGTAGTTTTTCAGTTTGGATGGCAGCAAATGTGCTCCAAACTAGGAATATATGAAACAGATTCTACTATCAGGAATTGGTTGGATAACATTAAAACGTTAAGAGATAAAAATTGCCTTACAGATCATAAAAATAAGCTTAAGTGTTTCTCCAAGCTTGTCGTCCTTTGGGGCGCCACAGCTTTGGTGAGTCTGTCCGTTGGTCCTCTGTTGGATGGAGCCAGAACATTTAATACTGGATGAAACCCATTAACCTTTAGAAGCCCCAAGCTTGTGTTTCATCAAGCACCAACATAAGGCTGTTTGATCAGTTTGATGCACTGGATATAACTTAGGAATTACTGACTCCAACATTTGCACAAACACCGACTCGAACTAAAAGATGAAGTGATTATTGTAAAAAAAAAAAAATAAAGACGGCATGTTTCTAAATGCAGAGACATTCACCAGAATCATTTTATGTCAATATTTCACCAAATTCTTTTCACCTCTTTTCTTAAATTCCTTCAAAGTCTTCACTTGTTACGTGAGTGTTGCCAGACATGATTGTAAAGTACAACATCTCCAGCCATTTCCTAAGAGGCGGCGGTTTTGTGGTCGTATACACAGGAAGATGTAAAGAGTGAACCTCTTAAAAACGACACCACATCATGCATGACTGTATTTTTAAACCGTTGACGAAAAATGAGGATTCAAAGACTAAATTATTGTTCATCCAGTAAGTGTTTTGTTTTTTCGGGAGCACTTGAAAAAAGGTCTTTTTCTTCTATAAAACTTGTAATTGAGATTGTTCACTTGACTTTATTTTGGGATGTTTCACTCCAAAGCAGTAAATACAGCTCTTGCTAGAAACTTAACACTTGTGTGTGGAATAATAGTGTGTGAATAAGAGATTTGTGTGTGTTTTTTTTTAAGCCTGATGCTTGCCAGACAGACTTTGATGCCGTGTCTATGATTCGAGGAGAGCTGTTCTTCTTTAAGTCGGGCTACGTGTGGCGGATCAGGGACGGGCATCTGGAGAGCGGTTACCCAGCTCTGGCGTCCCGTCACTGGAAGGGGATTCCCGACAACGTCGACGCTGCCTTTGAAGACAAGTCAGGGAATATTTGGTTCTTTCAAGGTGGGCAGCAACATTTTAAGCTGCTCTTATGTGGCTTTTGGTTTGCCGTGAACACAGGATCAAGACATAGCATACACTTGTAGGCAAGTTTATACAGGTGTAAAGTTTAGTACTTAATGTGATCAAGAGGTTATGGTAACCTGCAGCAGTGTCTGTTTCAACTGAAGCGTTTCAGTTTCTGCAAAGACTTCCATAAGAATTCATCTTGTCTGTTTTTTTTTTTTTGTTTGATTTACATGTTGGAGATCAAATATCAACATACAATTGCACAATATGAACATAATTGGCTTGTTTTATGAGCAATTATATGAACACACATTTTTCATACGTCTGAAATTCCAAAATTGGTAAATTGGTAGTTTACTACATTCTTCAGTGCAGCACAGGAAACATAATTTAGCATTAACACGTCAACACAAACAGCGAGGTAATTTTTTTAAATTTCTGCTCTTTGTTTTGTCCCAACCACAGTAAGAGCGGTAATTGTTAAGAGTGCTTAACTTTGTGTTTCATATTGAATAAAAAACGCCTTTTTCTTAATTACAATTTATTCCACTAATTAAAGTTTAGCACAAGCATTTCTTCTCAGTTATTTATACCATATTACTCTAAGAAGCGATTATCTCAACTGTTGACATCCAAGTTGTATTTTAGTATATGAAAAAAACAGTAACAGAAAAACAAGAAGCTTAAACATATCCTTTGTTCTCCATGTCTCAGGTGAGAACTACTGGGTGTTCGATGCTGAGCGGCAAATCAAAGGACCGGAGTCCATCCGGAATTTGGGTCTGTCGGTGTCTGGGATCCAGGCTGCCCTGCGCTGGGGACACGACTCCAACTACAACACCTACTTCTTCAAGTCAGGCAGCTACTGGAGGTTCAGCCCCCGAGAGAACCGAGTCGAATCCATCTACCCACGCAACATGCAGGACTGGAAAGGCATCCCTGAGGATGTGGATGCTACTTTCAGGGATATCTACGGTATGGTCCAAAGAAAAGGAAACTTAACAAGTGTACAAACAGTTTGTGCGTGCATGCGTGCATATGTGTGTGTGTGTGTGTGTGTGTGTGTGTGTGTGTGTGTGTGTGTGTGTGTGTGTGTGTGTGTGTGTGTGTGTGTGTGTGTGTGTGTGTGTGTGTGCATGCGCCTGATTGAAACTTGTTATTCAGACTGTTTTCTGTCTGTCAGGTTATGCTCACTTTATCCGAGGACGTCAGTACTGGAAGTTCGACCCGGTTGGCATGAACTCGCTGGAGGGATACCCTCGCTACATCGGCATGGATTTTTTTGGCTGTAGAAACGTGTGAGTTTTAAAGCTGTGGTGGATCAGATTAACAGATTCTTTCTGTTTTGCAATGAAGTGGAGTTTTTGGAATGGAGACTTTTTTATGTTCAAGGAGATGAAACTGGCTCCTTTAGATCTGATTATGCTTTATTCCATTTATTGATACAATTATACATTCTTCTCAGGAAAACCATGGTATGTTTCCTCAGAGATGGCACCTCCTGTGCAGCTACACTCATGTTTATTTTGCACATTTGTAATCATATGACTGATTTCTGGGCCCTGTATAATTTATGTGTGGTGCTGGTGCAAACTGCGTCATTCTCATTTTCTTTCTGCTTCTTAAAACCTGAGATTTTTTTGGTTGATTTTTTTTCAGTGACTGAACCAATGTGGAATTTCATGCTCCCTTGTTGATGGTTGTCTTTCACTTTGCATTGTTATCATGTATGGACTTCAAGTGTACGAAGAGTGATATCAAACTGAAAGCTGCAGAAGGACCTTGTTCATGATAGACGGCAGCGAAAGTTAGCTTAGTAATTTTAACCCCAGAAACTAAATCATTCATCTGCTTGATTGTGCTTCATTTAGCTCTTCTAAGGATGCCATCAAACACACACCCTGATGCACACTGACCGTCAATCAAAACAAACCACACCACTTTTATTTTACTCTTCAGAGTTTTGAAAACCTGTATAATGTGCATATAGACTGTTTGCGACACTGATAGGACATTAAGGGCTTATTTGTTTGTGGTCTTCAGTAAATGCATATTTTCACTTGAGACATATTATCATTTGGGGCTCTGAACTGAACCTTTCAGGCAGCATTCATTCCCATTCTGTACAGTGTATTCAAAATCATAAAAGGAAGAGCCAGTTAAGGTACAGTAACGCTGGTTGTATAAACCGATGCGCCAACTCTCCAGTCAGAATCCACTAAACCATTGCAGAAGACAAAACAATGTGGAAAGTATGTATTTAACTGAGTCACAGATTCTTCATCCCTCCACTGAGATACATACATAATGTCCTTCATGACTAATTTACCTAGTATGTTTCCACTTTTAACCTTTTTACCTGAGAGTCTAAACTCAGGGCAATGAAACCCCAATTCTCCTTTACAGTAAGAGAACGTTCATGTAGTTTTTTAACCTGAAGATGGTTTGAATAACGTTCTCTCTCTATGTAATAGACCGGTGCTAACGTTCCATGATTGTTGGTGATTTCTGTTTGTGTAATGTGTTAGCTCTTCATGTTCAAGGTATTGTTTTAAATTTTCCGGATTGTTAATCCTGTAGCTTTGAGGTGTTTTAATGGCATCATGTAATGTTTAAAAATCATGTGAGGATGTGAAGCATGCAGTTGTTGCGGTAAGAGACCCTAGAGCGCCCTCTACAGCTCAACAATGCCACCTGCAGGAGAATAGTGGTAGGTACTTCCTCAGAGATTGTCCTCATATGTTGTAATGAAGGCATCATTATCTTCTGGTGCTGGTACTGATTATGAACTGGTGCTCTAATCAGGTCGTCAGCGTGACACGTTCAGGGACAGCAGCTACTGCGTGGAGCAACCGGTATCAACGAGATTGGTTTGATGGTTTTGCTAAAACCCCGTTTGAGTTTCAAGACTGGTTTCTTCAATTAGGTTTCACACTAAATTCAAATCCACCACATTTCATTATTCACCTGCTGTAGTTGCTATGGAGTAGGGTCACTCTGTGAACCAGTGGGTTCCAATGTTGTTAATAATCTCTTACAATGAAAGTGTTGAGGAAGATCAAGACCAAACTTTCAGTTTTAACAGATATGAATTACTAACACACATTTGTGCATCACAGCTTTTGATTTAATTTCTCATGACACGTAAGAGTACAGTAGTTAAACCAACTCTTGCGACAGTCAAGTGCTGCACATCGATGCATCAGTATTAACAATCGGATGGCGTCATACATGCCACTACATCAAGACATTTTACTTTTTATCTTGGTACTTGATACACATTTTGTTGATGGTATTTCTGGACTGTTGGATTCAGTCCTATTAGTTGTAGGGGTTTTCTGTAGGTACTTTCACTGACAATAAAGGTGAAGTAAAAGAAATACCCCTTCCACCACTGCTGTGTAGTGAAAGCATCTGAAAAACATCCTGTGGGAAGTACAACCCGGGGCTGAGAAGGCCTGATGATGTCAGATGTCAGCTGAGCTTTGTCCGTGGTCACAGCACTTAAAATGTGAAGGTTCAGCACAAACTGTCATGTTCATGGTGTTAGTTCTTCAGTGCAGGACGCTGACAAGTCATTACAGTCTTCATCTTCACTTAACTGTATCTTTATAATCAATTGATGCCTTTGTTTGAGTCATTTTAAAAGTCATTTCAAGTATGATCTCTGCTTTGGAAAAATATATTTATACACAAACAATTTAGCAAAGGTTTGTTGTACATACAAGTTTTAGTGTTTTTTTTTTACTCATGTAGCCTTTAAACTGTACATTAAAATGTATGAACTGCATTATTTTTACTTTCTAATAAAACTATACCCTTTTGACCAAACACCGTTGTGATTTAAACTAGCTGACGTTGTGATGAAAAGAGTAGCTGACAGTGTGGTTCAAAAATTACTGCTGCAGTAATGTTTTATATTTTACTCAAATAAGTCTGATTCAAACTATAGAAAAGCGTCATTCAATAATGAAAAGGTACAAAAATGAACAGATATCAGAATACCAGACAGAAAATCAAGATCTTTTACCCTTTTATTATGTAAGAATTATTAAAATGTACAAAAAGACAACAAATACAACATAATATATTAGCTGAGCCTGGTTGTGTGGTTCTTCTCTCTCTTTGGTCAAATAAAGAAAGTCAGTGGTCAAAGTGAGAGAGCAGCACCTCCACGCTGAGGATCATGACAAGAACGTGAAGGACGGACCGTTTCTTGTCTACCGGTGTGTGTGGGGGGGGTTGTCAGACAGAATAATATTAACATTAATAATAAAAAAAATGACAATGAATGGTGGACTCACAACCTGTTGAAGCAGAAAAAATATCCACTGCCTGATGGCGGAATATCTTTGTTGCTAATGTTGTAAACTAATCTTCCTAAACAGATGAATACGGTTCCTGTAGGGGGCGCCGATTCCAATTCATTTACCAGGCAGGCGCTGTGTTCGCAAGTCGCCTCATTCGCCTGCAAAGAAAACAAGGAACAAGGTCAAACCTTCAACAAACAACAGCAACAACAAAATTATCCTCTGCAGTTCGTTCTTGAGATGAAGAAGAAACCAAATAGTCATTATTGGTGGTGCTGCCAATTTAATGAAGGAGGTAGATTTTACAGAACAAATGATCAAGTGATTGAGAACTAAGGGTATCTCTTATGCACTGGGATAGTCTATAATAATAGTCACTGTACCCTACTGTCCGCTTCACTGATCGATCTTCTGCTGGAGATCAGAACATGCTTTAGCGTCATCACTAAGCTACTGACCAGACAGAAACTCTTAATGCGATCTTATTTTAAAGGCAGACCTTTAAAAGAAAATATAATCAATAAAGTGAATTGATGACTGATTACATATCTCTTCCAAACAAACACTTACCTTGTGTTTCTGTCCTGATCTCTGATCTTCTTCTCCATCTCTGCATCGGTCAAGGTCTCCAGCAGGGGGCACCACTGGTCAGCATCGCCTGTGTTCCTAATCGCTATCTCCACCGTGGGGAGAGGGTTCTCACTGCAAAACATTAAAAACAAGATCATAAACATTCTGTTTATTTCAGTCCTCCGTGTCCACTGCATCCATTGAACCTACAGGCTAGAATATGACACAACATTTCCATCATGCAATAAACATATACACATAAACTCATTCATTCATCTTTTGAACCGCTTTATCCGCCGTACCTGAGCCTACCCCAGCTGTCACAGGGTGTAAAGCGGGGCAAACTCTGGGCGTGACGCCATCCTGACTAATCTTTGCTACTTCCTGGTCCACAACAGCCACCTCTTCTGGTCTTTGTTCTCTCTTATTTTCCACGTTCATCAACTCTTCAAAGTACTCTTTCCATCTTCCCGTCACACTACTGGCACCTGTTAATACACTTCCATCCCTATCCTTAATCACCCTAACCTGCTGCACGTCCTTCCCATCTCTGTCTCTCTGTCTTGCCAACCTGTATAGATCAGTCTGTCCCTCCTTGCTGTCCAACCTGGCATACAAGTCAAGGCCGAATCTGATACAAGCAAACCTTGGTTTCCGAACGCTTTAGACATCAAACAAATCGGAATTCGACCAAAAAATTTGGATTTTTTTTTGTCTTAGAAGTCGAACAAAATTTGGAAGTCGAACACGAAACAAACGCAGTAACATCCATCCTCCTCCTCCTCTCCCTCTCCCACACTCACGTCTGCCAACTGCTCACGACCACAAAGGTCAAAATTTTTATCTTTATTGTACTTATGTTTTAACTGTAATGTGCTTTTTATTTTAGTTCACTGTATTCCATAATTTTTCACTAAATTTGCGTTCCATTGCTTATGGTACGAGTTACGGTACCGTAAACTTGTCCAAAAGACGACGGTAACTCGTACCTTAGGCTAACCTGATTACGTCCATTTTATTTTCTTTCTTTCTGTTACGATACCAGACTTGCTCAATGGTGAATGATAAGTGGAACGAAATAAGTTTTTCTCTTCTTTATTGATCCGGAGCCCGCTACGCTCACCTGAACATACATCTGAACACTGGCACATTACGGATGTCGCACTCAACAGAACAAGAGCATTATATTTACATGCAACCACTTCCGGGTACAACAGGAAGTCCCAAAATAAGAGCGTTACAGGATCGTACTTAACATTTTCTTTCTCGTATTTGCTTCCTTCTTTTACATTTCTTTGATATGTTTCATTACTATACAATTTGATATATAAATGACATTATGAAATAACATATCGTACGCGGATACAGCAGCAGAAAATGAATGGGTATTACGTTGAAAAAAGGTGGTTTTCTAGCGTCTTGGAACAGATTAAGACCATTTACATTATTTGTAATGGGAAAAATGTATTTGGAATTCGAACAAATCGGTATTCGAACAGCCTTCCGGAACGAATTGTGGTCGGAAACCGAGGTTTGCCTGTACTATAAGCCATTAATACAGAAAGGCAGATAGGATACACAATGTGAGAAAATAGACTTTCAGTCATATTTTGGTGGACGATACCTGAAAGCGTACGTCCTCTGGTGCCAGCTCAGCTGACCACGGATACTGTAAGCAATGGTAGTCACAAACTCTCCGCCCAGGCCGAGCTCAGAGCAAAGCTTGAGAGCAAACTTCTCAGGAGAATTCTCCCTCTCAGACATGTCCCACTCAAACTGGTCCACCAGAGAGATGTTACCAACATGGATGTTCAACTGGAACACAGCGAGAAATGACGACAGACGAATGATTTTATTCATGTTGAATTAAACTGATGAAAAGATAGTGTGAAGTGTTACCTTGATGATGACCCGCTGGTCTGCCTGGTCCTCTAGGATGCTGTCAGTCGGATACGAATCAATTTGCTGTCGAATTGCCGATGCGATGGCAGGGACAAAGGCCAACGGGCTGAGGTCGAGGTCGTCACAAAGGATCTCAGCGAACATCTCAGGGGTCATCAACTTCTCTGAAATTTTCAACAGGAGACTTTTTTTCAGTACTTGCAGTACAGTACTTGTACTGTTCAGTACTTGCACCTGATGTATCGCATTCTGTCTTCAAGGACTAAAATCTTCATGTGAACATCATGTTCACAGAATTCAGATAATTACCATTCATATTCCAGGTAAAAGCATCTCTGAGCTTCTGTCCTTCAATCTCCATGTCCAGACGGATCGGAACCAAAACTTCTGACTGTGTGGCGTTTTCATGAATCACTGCTGGATCATGGTCATCAAAGCTATATAGAAACACAAGGCAAAACTTACAACAGCTAAATTATACGCTGAACTCATGCTATGTGCATGAATATGTGAAGACTCAACATAAAATACAGTAGAGGTAGTTCTCTATATATGAACACAATTGATTCTGAGAGTTTGTTTGTAAGTTGAATTGTTTGTAAGTCGTTAGTTTTAAAATTTCAATCTATAATCGCCATTTGAGGTCAATTAAATGCTATTACTACTATAAATACAAAGGTACTATTCCCTAAGATTCACCAGAAACAATAGCAGGACATAAAAACAACACATGATAAAAATAAAACACAGGTACAGGTTGTTTCAAGTTAAGATATTCTCAATTATACATCATTAAAAAAAAAAAATACAGGGAAAAATAACAATAAAATTTACGTCATTTAACTTGACTTAATGTCCATTCACCACACATATTGGACTCTTAAAATCACTAGAAACCATTAAAAGCACACAATAGCATGTTACTGTTCAATAAATAAGAATAAAAACATGTAATCATATTAAAATATGTATAGCTTCAATATCTATCTCGTGATTCACGTGATTGCTTTGAATTCAGATTAATTTACAGTAAGACTTTGCTCCTCATAACTTAATCAGTGAGAAGAAGAACACACTTCAAGGAGCTCTACCTGAATATCAAAAACTTACAGGAAAAAAAACAAATGATTCATCTACTTCAAAAAAAACAATGAAGTTTATCATGGCTTGTAATTTATGAATGTAGTGGAGTGGTAGTAGCTTTTCAGCCAATGACAAATCTTTGTCACCCAGTCATGACACATTTTTCTCAATTCACATGTAGCTGAGGTCATTCAACTCTTCATATCATGGATTTCCTTAGGATAAGGGAATAAAGCAAGTTTACATTCAATACTTCAACATGAAGTACAGTTATGTGAAACAAAACTCGTAAGTCAGCGCTGTGAGCAAGGAAACAAAGTGTAATTCAGACACCATCCCCGTGCAAATTCCTACTCCTTACCAAAGAGGGAATGTTCTCTTCTTGTCACGGCCCAGTCGGCTGCGGTTAATGGTGGTGGAACACGGCACTGCGTCCAGATGGTGAGAGCTGTTGGGCAGGGTGGGAACCCACTGACTGTTCCTCTTTGCTTTCTGCTCTCTGGTAACAAAACGAAACACACAGATTTGTAGAAATCACATAAAA
Organism: Antennarius maculatus; assembly: GCA_013358685.1. NCBI lineage: Eukaryota > Metazoa > Chordata > Actinopteri > Lophiiformes > Antennariidae > Antennarius > Antennarius maculatus. Next base: position 7,463,378 of record CM023608.1, read on the forward strand.
ACAACGCTTTTGATCAATCTGAAACTACAGTAGTTTTACTGAAGACATGGGGAACATTTTTTAATCTCAACAAAGATGTCAGTATTCCTGGCAAACTGTATTACATGCATGTTAATTTTTAATTTTTTGGTTTGAGGAGCAAAGCATGGCATTACAAACTGAAGTTTTTGCTAAAAGAAAAAATAACAATACAAAAAGCCTTTCAGATTTTGTTTCACTGCTTTTTAATTCCACTGGGCAGACATACATTTCTTAAGCATATAAACTAAGAAAATTACAGAAACTTTTCTTTTCGGTTTTTCCCTTCAGGGGTCGCCACAGCGAATCAGTTGCCTCCATCTAATCCTTTCTTCTGTATCCTCTTCTCTCACACCAACTACCTTCATGTCCTCTTTCACTACATCCATAAACCTCCTCTTTGGTCTTCCTCTAGGCCTCCTGCCTGGCAGTTCAAAACTCAGCATCCTTCTACCAATATATTCACTATCTCTCCTCTGGACATGTCCAAACCATCTCAGTCTGGTCTCTCTGACTTCATCTCCAAAACCTCTAACATGTGCTGTCCCTCTGATGTACTCATTCCTGATCCTATCCTTCCTGGTCATTCCCAGAGAGAACCTCAGCATCTTCATCTCTGTTACCTCCAGCTCTGTCTCCTGTCTTTTCCTCAGTGACACTGTCTCTAGACCAAACAACATTAGAAAAGAACATCTTCTAAACACACGTGCAACCCAAGGAACCTTTTTTTAAAATACAAATCAACTTAACATTAAACACACTTTACAGGTTCTGTCCTGAATGCATTTTCTCCTGTTTGAACAATGATTCAGAGGTGATTATAGAGGAGGTACCTGAGGTAGGCAGGAGGCTCAGTGCTTATGGAGACAGCTTTGTACTTCTCATCATTGCCTTCAAGGATCTCTTCCACCTCTGAAGCCTTCAAAAGGGTAACACTGGTGGCCAGCTGAGTATAGCCATGATCTGAACAACACAATCAGATCAAATCAACAGAGAAAAAGGAACCAACACCAGGAACAGAGGACTGAACTCACTTGTGATTCACAACGAAGCATTGCATTAAGAAGTGATCATTTAATTCACTTGTGATCAAAGGACAAATATGCATCTATATTTTGTATACTGAGAAAACAATGAACAACTATTTTTATTTTCGCAAGTCCTCATCATTAGAGGAAAGGGATATAAACAAAAATAAGAACTCAAAGCTTTGCACAACTCCATCCAACAGCAGATGTATTTAGACAGCTTATACTGACCGTGTGATGACTCCACTATTTTTTTTCGTTCTTCTACTGATGCCAGTTTTCTCCATAATGATGGGTATCTTTTATACAGGGAGCCCCTAAACATACGGAGGTAGTTTCCCACCTGAACACACATAAAATATGCATAGAAACAGAGAGAGAATTAAGAATCATTGGGGGAGATTACTTCAGCTAAATAAGGATTACTGTCATAATGAATCAATAACTGCAGTCATTTTCAGTTCCGAATTGACCAGGCTGACAACAGATATCAGGAAACTACAAAATTTTTCAGTAAAAGTAAAAATCTTCCAAGGCAAAATTCAGAGTGACTGAGGAAAGGACCAAACCAAGTATAATGTACTTATCAGATTACAGTATATTGTTTACCACAATTTATTGGATCTAAATGACTAGTTTACTTACAACTAGCTGTTACTAATGACTCATGACCAGTAGTAGGCTTACATAGTACTAGAGAGAGAAAATAAAATTAATTGTTCGCCGGTAAATAACGTATTTTCCAAGCAATCAGACACAAAAAAGCAAATATAATGTGAAAAATACTGAGTACTGTATTGCACAATTTTATAAAGATGTAATAACACTATTTCATAAAGATATACGTAATATAAATTAAATAACAGGATTCAAACTACTTCTCCAGCACTATGTCACTGTAAATCATTTCAGTTAGAGCCTATAAGAGGAAAGGCTTATCCCTGATAATTCATGATGCAGTATAATAATATAAACTACTACATAAATACTGCATGAAGAGGAATCAACCAACTACGGCTCAACTAAAGGTAGCAGACAAGCACACTTAGCTAGCAAATTGTTTGATGTTAGCTAGCTCGGACGAAGGAAAATTAGTGTATCCCTGAAAATAGTTGGACGTTTTTACGTCAGAATTAACCCAGTCACATCCACATATATAACACATTATATATATATATATACACAAATATATGGAGACACACATGTATTACGTGTGTTTCATCCTCTCGGGCACAGTAACAATAAACCCGTTGGTTGAATGAATCTTTGTGCGTAGCTCTCCCTATTTGCTAGCATTGTAAGCTACCCAGAGAGTTGCTAGCCGACAGGCTACCATGTTAGAGGATACATTCGTTACACAAGTAAATCGTTCAAGTCAAACTTTGGAAGACAAGTGAAAGCCTAACCTCTGATCCAATCATGTAAAAGTCCCCATCCTCCTCAAGCTGAAATTTGACCGGTTTTTGTCCAAACGTCTTGCTAAGCGCCATAATGAAACGTAAAAACAAAGCTATGTGCAGCTGCGCAGGCGCGAAGACGTACAGTCGCAGAGAGATGACGTATCACTACGTTAAACGCTTGTTCAGCAATAATAATCAAGGGTAAATTTACTTGTCAGTCAATTGAACGATTTATCATAGAAAATAGAAGTCTACACCTTTGAAACTTGTATTCCTCCAACAAAAACTATTCATCAGAACATTTTATTTGATGCACATCTTTTAACTATGAATGCGCTCAATTGGATTTATAAAATTGGGTCATTTCTTTTACTTGTGTGTGTGTGTGTGTGTGTGTGTGTAATATATATATATATATATATATATATATATATATATATATATATACATACATATATATGTACACACCAATATGCATATACACTAATATGCATATATATAACACATATATACATATACTGTACATGCATATATACATTGTATATGTGCATATATACATTGTACATGTACGTACAAATACACACACACACAAGACTATATGAATAGTTTACAACACCGGATCTATTTAACATCTGAAGAAACAAAAACTAAATTATATTACAGGAAAATTAAGTAGCAGACTTCTTTGTAGAATCCAGTAGAAATTGAATCCACATTACTAAAAAGTAGCATAAATCAATAATTCCGTTAGTCAAGTAAAATATTGTATAGTATTTAATTTTTAATTTTTTAATTCAATACATTTATAATCCCCGAAGGGAAATTAAGAACGCACACTCTAGTTTTTGTTAGTCAATCAGATCAAATCACATGCATGCATATTAGTGTGTACAGGCCCCTGTAATACACAAAACCACACACAAGGGGGCCTGTAGGCATGCAAGGGAGGTAGAGTGGCAGGCAGCTCCTTCTTGGTGCGACTCAAATGAGCGATTTGTGAAGGCGACGGTACCTTGCTCAAGGGTGCCTCGGCAGACACCTCCCACTGTCAGCTCACCTCCGGGTATTTTTTTAGTATTTCACAACCTATGAAATCCAGTAATATTTTATGTCGATTGCTATCATGCAGATTCCACTCAAGTGTGCAGGATTCCCATTTTAATTCCCTAATCTTCAGACAAAAGTGGAAACAGTAAAAAGAACAGACGTTTTGATTTTATAAACTTAATGTTTATTCATATATACATGAATATATTAATCTATAACCAAGAAAGGAAAGAATGTACATAGCAAAAAACAAAATCTATATATACAAATCAATAAATAAACAATGACATAATCAGTTTGTGTTCTACATGGTTTCATGTTTTAGGACAGGTAGGAAAATTACTGTAAAACAAAGAGAGTGTAGTTAGAAAGTTTTGAAATCCGTTTGTTGAAATGGAAAAATGGCACCCGAGCACAGATCAGGGGAACAAAACAAAATGTGAAACAAAAATAAAAGTAAAAAAACAACAAAAACACACAGAACATCACGCCAGCTGGTTTCCAGTTTTTAGTTTTTTTGATGTAAACGCAGCCTTTTTGTTCAAACTCGCACATATTCACAAACATTACATCATTTTCAACACCAGCTACGATACACAGACCAGTCCAAAATAAACCTCATCAGTACATTAAATGATGCCTGGGTCCAGATATTCAGTTCGAGTTTCACTCATATACACAATGTTGAGGTTTTCATAGAGCACAGGCATACCGAAAGAAAAGATGGAGCTGCTGCAGAAACTTTGTCTTTACCGTGTTCAACTGGGTAATCTCTGGAACAGAGAACAAACATCACTTTTTAATTAAGGAAGTTTGTTTTTTTTTCCAACCAAACACTACAGAAGAACTGAAGCTGCCTTTAGGGTATGTCTGTAAATCTGATAAACAGTTTTATGAAATAACTGAATCCTGTATATGTTTTCCTTTTACTTAATGAGCCACTTAAAAGGTTTTTGTTTGTTAGTTTTGTTTGCACTAAATCAGGCAGACTTGGACAAAAAGAACCCAAAATATGTAAAAGTTTTGAGCATCAGATGAAAGACAAATTTACATTATTAAATCACTTTGTAGTCTTGAGAAAGTTCATCATTTTTGATGAGCTGCGTGCAGGATCAAGACCTCATCGCACTATTATACTCAATTTATTATGAAAGTAAGAAACACATTTTGGTTTCAAACAAAAGTTTGCTACTTTATTTTCTCAGTGGAACATCAGATGTCGAGTTTGGTTGGAATAAAAAATGTTTTGCAGTAAAAGCTGTTTGTTTTGATGTCAAGTCACTGTCCAGTTTTTTAAATGTGTAAACTTGGCAGCTGTTAGATCCTTAATGAAGTCACATTAACACATAAGCAATAGAAGGAAAAATTAATGAAAGTGTGATTTCTATAGTTTCACCTGCAGCTCCTACAAGCAACTTTGCTTCAAGTTTCTTGGATGACTTGGCCTAAATCTCCACAGGGAATTGGGTCCAGACATCATTGTATTCTCACCCTTTTTTTGTTTTCCAGAAAATGTGACAACAGTAAGCATACAAAGCAACTTTTTTTTTTTTCCACTGTGAAAGGCAGAGGACTGTTAAAATCAACCTTTTCTCTCTCCCTGTTTATTTGGCACATGTAGGATCAAGCCAAGTGGGACATTACTTTGTTTGTTCACAGTGCTCGACATGTCGTGCCGATCAGAGAGGTCGGAGTGAAAGGGTGAAAGGTCACAGTGTTCAACAGCAAAGGATTTCACACCAAAGTCCCACAAACAGAATCTACAACGGCTGGACAAAATACCTCCTGCCAATTGTCACCATATTGCTTTCGCAGTTGTTGTTTTTTTTTTTAAACGGGTGGGGGGGTACTTATAATTCTTTAAGTCATCAAGGGAATTATGAACTTCATGCAGGTGAAAATAATAATTTTAAAAAAGGCAACACATGGTTGTGGTCATAGTGCAATCCAAGCAAATCTAGTGTTTTGTTGCAGTGATATAAAATATTGAGGAAAAATCCAACCTTAGGTATTTAGTTGTAAAGAGTTTTTTTGGTGACGCAACTTTCCCTTTGTCAGTAAAATCCTACATTTACTCAAATGCTTTAACAAGACTGAGAGGCCTGTGAAAGTTAGACTGTTGATCACTATTCTCAGTCCCTTCACTAAACTTCCTGACTTACTGACCTCTGCATGACAGCATGAGAATCCTCCACATTCTGAAATGCTTAGTACAGAGTTTTAGTGACAAGGACACTCCACAATTAAAAACCTCTAAGTTTGGCATTTTCTGAGTGTTTCCAAGTCCGAAAAGAAAAGCTACATTTAGAGAAATGCATTAAATAACGCATCTGTCTGCTCTTAAACAAGCTGAAGGAAATGGCCTGTCCATCTGACCGGCTTTATACCTTCAAAACCAAATAGTTCCTTTCTAGGTGGTAGAACTCATCACAAACTTCACTAGTTGGTCCCATATCATCCCACTTCGTGTGCCAGCTGGTCCTGACATTATCAGAGTTTCTAACATGAGTGGTTCTGTCCCATTTCTTATTAGATTCATTCAAATTTGCACTCTAGAAAGAGGGAAATCAGATATATTGGTTGAATCGTAGGAGGCTGGCATGAGTTAACTGTATACATGCCTTTCGAGAAGGGAAAACTTGATGGGTGGAGAAACGGAGGGTATCGTGGGCTCATCCGTGAAGATGACAGATAGTTTAGCATGATGTTTGTGCACGAACAGAGACAATGCCCTTCAAAATAAAAGCCCTTTCAAAATTAGAAACATCTCAACAATGTGACATCACTTTGTATCTATTGGGATAAAAGAAATATGGACCCAAATAGTGGAAAGTACATCACCAAAAATGTTTTTATAGAACAATGATATGGTGATTTAGGCTGAATTTTTCCTTTGAAGATGACAGTTCATACATGTGCGTGTCGACAGGATCACCGTTATTCATCTGGGCTCTTCCACACGGCTTAATTCAAAACCTTATCCCAAACAGGCTGATTTTAGGACCTTGCCTGCATTTGACCATTTTTCCAGGCCAGAAACTAATAAAGAATCAATCTCTTCCACACTTCCTGTAAGAGAATCCAGAGAGGAAAGACTCAGCTGTCATCACCAGCACATAAAATCACAACTGACACCGCAAGTGAGCATCCTGCAGGATAAATCAGCAGGACTCATTGGATGTGTCTGCAATACACAAACCTTTCATGCCACATTCGGAAAAGAGTCACTAATGATATGAAAGATGATCTGCCATGTTAGACGGCACTACAGTCTCTTCATTTCATCCAAATGTAAGGGTTGAACCAAAATAGCAAGTTACTGTAATGTGAAATTTGGAATATCTTTCTTTGGAACTAGTAACCTTTTACAAAGAAATAAGGAAAAGCAAGACATTCTATTTTTTTTTTTTTTTATAAATGCAAGTGAATCCACACAACTGTTTCTCTACTACAGTATGTTGGGAGCAGAAGACAGTGATACATCCAATCCTAATGTAAGATAATGAATCTGAATACAGATACAGCAACTGAATGGGCAGTTATGCAGTAACCCAGCCTTCAATTAAAGTCAGCCTTAAGTAGCACAAATGGTCAAAATGTGAACTCAAGAAAAACTGGTATTGGAAATTTTATAAAACAGGTTTCAACCTGAGGTACGAAAGTCGAGGAAAAGAAGAGTTTCCGTTTCCTTCTAACATGGCAGCTGAAGGATGCAGAAGGTGCAGCTAGTACAACCTCTCAAGAGAAGTAGCAGCACCAAGTCAGAGGTGCAAACACAAACGTACAAAGAAAAAATTAAACACGTTGACACAGAATCCATTAACAAAATCTCATGGTCCATTTCAAAAGAATATACTGCACTGTTGGTGTTAATTGATAATATACACTCAGCTTCTTTCAGCTCTCCTACTCTTGTCCCAGTTTTCTGTCCCCTCAAAGGACAGCCACATCCTTCACGGTGTAGTTGTTCCAATTCATTCATTTAAAAAAAGAAAACATTGGCATGTGGTTAATGGCTGGGTCCACTGGATTTCTACACCGCGTCTCCATTTCAGTCTCCTTGACCTTTTTTGTTCGCAACTCGGCAGCAATCAGAGATCAACGGAACTCAGGTTCTCCCCACGTCAGCCTAGCTGGTGGTGGTGGGACACTACGGAGATGAATCGGACAGAGAAATGCTCAGTGCTGCTGTCCAGCAATACTGTCCACATCAAGAACCCACGGGTGAGACAGTAAAGGTGGCGGTGCACTCACAACAGAAGTTCCCTGAAAAAAATGGAGACACATTCGAACGCCCAGATGTTAAACTATGGTTTTACCTGCTGGGGCTTCTTATTGTTTGTTCATGTAGCCTCCACACCAGTACAGGGCGTGCATGAGGAGAGTAGGAGCAAGATACAGGGACGAAGGCTCGAGGGGATTTTAAAAAACTGCTGTTGCGAAGGTGCAAAAATCCTCTCATGACAAAGAGGATTGGATGAAATCTTTAAGAGCAAATGAGAGTAGATGTAAACAAAAATTGATGGAAATTAAAGAAAAAAAAAAAGCATTTCCACAAGTTTTGCAACCATGTGAAATCTCAGACTGAGTGGATGCTGGTAAAGTGTCTGACCAGTCCAGGGACCGAACAGTTGCGCATGACACCAACACAGTTGTTTGATTTCCCACAAAGTGCCCTTTTGTCATCGGTGTCACGGTAAGAGCCTCTATCTGGGTCAGAGGGTCCCAAATGACACAACAGCTGTTTAGAAGTGCTAAGGTGCTGCTTTGCTTTCTGCTACTCCACAGAAAGATTGCTTGGTCACTTATCTCATCTCCTCTTGAATCTCCATGTTCCAAACAAAAAAAAATCAGATACTTCATGTTAGTTTGCCTCCAACTGTTTCTTCTGACAAGTGGAGGCCAGAAAGGATTTTAGGTTGTTGGACAGGAGGCAGGAGGTGTTACATCTCTCCTTTAGAAAATTCCTTTAGCAATTTTCAATCCCTTCTGTTTCATGCGAGGCAGCGTTGAACTGGCCACATTCTTGGCACGCACCGGTCGGGCCAAGCCACGTTTCTTCAACACAAAGTCATAGTTGGCAGTGGAGTTCATGGCATAGAAAACGTTGGCATTGTCTGGGATCCTCAGCTCTGCAGAATGGGGCAGAAATGAAAAGTAACACATGATAAACACATTTAAATAAGCCAGGGCACAGTATACAAGGAATACTGACAACAAAAAACTGGAAATGTAATGGAGCCACAGCTCAAAAAAACAACCTAGAAATTATAACTACAGTCCTTTGTAATGTCCTTTGTGAACCTTGGTTAAAATATGATTCGTATGACAACAGATAGAAAAAAATGGAAGAAAAAAATAAATTGTAGCCAAGCTGTGATGATTTCTCAGTGTTTTTTGGTTTTTACCTTTGTCTTCAGAGATTTTCTGCATTAGCTCATAGTCCTCCGCCTTCTCTCGCTCCAGGTTGTGTTTGATCATGGCTTTCCTGATGACCGCTGGAGTCTTGTCTTGACTTGTGACCTGAATCACAGGACAAACATAAAGGTCTTGGCCAAACTATGTGTCATCGACACAAAACACTTTTTCAATTTGTCAAGGTGCTTAAATGTTTCTTATGGCAGTATGTTTGTATTGCTTTCCTAAAATCAAAAAATATTATGTATCATAGTTGTAAATATATCTTCCTTAATCAATTTAACAATTAACTGTATGATTACAAAATGATATCTGAAGTTTCCTTGGTAAGGAAACGATGCTGCTACCTTACCACTACTAGATTAGCATAAATTTATGCTAACACAATAGAGCAGATTGTGAATGCTGAGAACAGAGTCTGTGATATTTTTGTCTCCTCCCAAAACATCAGGACTCACCAGGATGCTCTTGTACATGTTGCCATTCTCCACGTCGAGGCTGACTCTGATGATGCAGCAGTCATCGACCTGCTGGTTGTACAATGGCAGTGACAGAGTCGAGTAGTTTGACACCGCCGACACTGAGCGTTTGTGTGAACGAGAGGCTGACAGCGGGGTGGAGCAGGAGACGGAGGACGAGGAGGCGCTGCTGGAGCCTGAGGCAGAACCAGAGCTGGAGCCCGTCCCAGAGGTATCCAGAGACGACAGAGAGGTGCACTCCCAGAACTGGACGTGTTTGGAGAAGAGCAAAGGACATGAGGATTAGAGAACAAAGAAAAGGAAAGCAGAGAAGGTGAAGAAAAAAACACTAGGAGAGGAGGCTAGTGTTAGGATCATCATTAATCTGTTAAAGCAGTAATCCATCAACATTGGGCGCGTGGACTGCAAATTTTTAATAAGAAAATCTCTACAACTCAATGAAAAAATGAGTGACTGAGTTTTTTTTATTGGAAATGTAGGATCGACTGTTCCAAGTCATGTCCAAAAGTCAGAATTTGAATTTAAAAATGTCATAAAACAGAATGAAACAGCATAATGAAAAAGTGGAACCAAATAATCTTTTAGTATTTTGATAAATTGCTTAATTAAAAATACCGTTGAGACATAGCTACACGCTTAGAAGCCATACATATACTGTATAAGTATATTCTATTTCAATAATCATCGAGATATGTATCTTTTGATGTATTTGGGCAGATACATTTCTGATAGACCAGTAACACGCTGTGTTGTGTCAGCACGCCTGATTATGTTTTAAGGATAAACTACAAATAAAAATCAAACTAGTTACCGTTGACGTTGAATCTGCTGCTGGAGCTTCTCTCCCCAAAGCAGAAACAGTGAGTTTTACTGAAGGAGTCGATGTCTGGGAGGCAAGACAGAGTGAAGAAGTCAGAAAATGTCAGCTGACATGATTGGTTCAAGAGTGATTTAATAAGAATCCACATTATCACCACTACTGGTTAAGCTTAACATTCCATCTTTTTTACTCACTTTTCTCTCGTGTCCTTCTGGAGAGTCAGACAGGAAGCTAGGGTTCACGTCCTCCAGGTCCGACCCACTGGAGCTGACTGAGGTGACACTCAGGGCATCACCACTGTCCCCCCCGCCTCCCTGATATGGTCTGTAATGCGAGTGGTCGAAGGATTTGGAATGAGAGCCGGGGGCACTGCTGCAGCCGGCCTCCGTCAGCTGTCGGCTAGACACAGAGCAAAACACAAATCTTACAAACGTCGCATCACACAACTGAAGCATGATTAAAAGTTTGTCTCTCAACAGCACATCACTACTGTCACATACTCGCTCCACCGCTTCATGATTCCACCATTCTTCTTGGCTCTCAGGGTGTTGCTTGCAGACTCAGACAGAGGTTCGATTTCACAGGACAGATTATAGCTGCAGGAACAGGAAGTCAAGTTGGATGTAATGTTAATCTGAACCCGTCACAAGGGTAAGGCAGGATGTTGTTCACAGCCATCCTTTCAATTCAGGAGCCAGGAATCCTGAACTGATGTCAGTAATGGTTACACAATGTTATACATGTCCAGCTTCACTGAGGAGACAAATGCTCTTAGTTATTCACTTGGGATGAACAGATAACACGTCAGAGGGAATGTTCTTTTCTTCATACACCTATGTTAATAAACTGGTTTGACGTTTTTTTTTTTTAGACGTTCTCAGTGAGTTTCACCACTCTGGTATGAATCATTCAGGCAGCTTTCCCTCCCTGACAGTTCTCAGCCTCCCCTGAAAGCCAGCACCTGCGTTTTTAAGTGCTCTGTTGTTTTTGTGTAATAGCAAGCTTATGAACACTTGAAGTAAAGTACTTATCTATAGCTACGATCAGCACTCAAGATGATTGAAACTGAAAAGAGGAAAGGACAAGGCATCCTACTCGTGCATAAGAAAAAAAAAAGATTCACAGAGAAGTAACATAGAACAGATTTGCTTATGGATGCAGTCAGTTGAACAGAAAACTAAAACTTGATTTTGACAGTGGAGTCAAGTCCACCGGTGGTACACCTATTTTGTACTTTGATTTTTTAATTTAAGTAGAAAATAAAAATAATTGTTAGGATAAAATGCATTCAAATAAACAATGGCTGGATGACTGACCTCTCTGCCTCGCTGAGTTTCTCCACACCTGCAAACCACTCTCTGAAGTGGTTGTCCTGAGTGAAACTGTAGTTGTTGGAGGCCAGCTGGAGGAGCTTGATCTGTGCGATCACCTCGAACTCCTGCAGCGAGAGAGAAGAGCAAGCAAAGAAAAGGTTCGGATTTTTGTCTAATTTTGTTTTTATTTGATCTGTTCTGAGCCAAAAAAAAAAGATTTCCATAAGTCATTTTGAGTTGTTTTGAAAGTTATGTAGGATTTGTTAGTATCTGTTTGTCAACAGAACATAAAATATGGCACTAGTCAAGCAGGTTGGAGAGTGAATAAAGAGTGATAAGGTGATATTTTCCCCACCTTCTTCAAAATTGAGAGAAGTGCTGTTTTTCTTTTTAAGGTATCAAGAAATTTAATGAAAAATAACATGTATTCAGATCTGTGTGTGTGTGTGTGTGTGTGTGTGTGTGTGTGTGTGTGTGTGTGTGTGTGTGTGTAGGTGTGTGTGTGTGTGTGTGTGTATGTGCAATTCACTTCTGAATCTCCCTGATTTAAATGTCCTCATAGGGGATATTCAGTCCTATAAAGTAAATTAGGGTTACTGGCAATTACATACTGATAAACTTTTGGGCCTTTGCAGGGGTTTACATTACAGTATATGGGGTGTCACTCTAGTTTTAAATTCTCTGTACTGACAGTCTATCAAAAACCACATTCAACATTCAAGTTTCTTTGTATAATGCTTAGAAAATTACAAAAAAATTAAACAGTGGGTTTTTCTGAAACATGGATAAAGGGTTTGGGAATAGTGAAAGGAAGAATTTGTGAATTTTTGCAGCGAATTGCCAACTTCGTCCTGTTCACCCCTTCGTCGCTCTGCCTGTGTAATCAGACAGACTCACAGACATGCAGCTCATGCCACAGACTGAGCTGAGCAGACAGATGGAGACAGCAGTGTAAACTATTTGTTATGTTTGTCTAGTCTTGACCCTGGGCTGTGATTGGCTGGTTGCTAAACATCAGGCCCAGGAGAACATAAATAATGGCAGAAGGAAAAGTCTCTGCAGAAATAGACACCAGCACCTGAGTCTGGTGAAGAATAAGTGATGAATGAGGGGATTACTATTCCAAGAATCCATACATGGTTTTCTTTTTCAGAACACACATCATAAAGTTTAATCACAACAGACAAGAGACAAAAACAAAAAATCCACAAAATTACCTTTCTTCTCTTCTCAAAGTTGATCAGACCACCCTATAAGGAGATGAAATCACATGAGAAACCATGAAAATGAAAAACTTGCCAAAAAAAAAAAAATAAAAATGAAAACACATTTTATCTAACCTCAGTATAATCCTTCATAGCCGTGTCCATCATCACCAGGTCTGTCAGAAAGGTCCCCAGGTAAGGAATAGTCCCCTGCATGACTCCCTGTTGACAGAAGAACAGAGGGTTCCTCAGAGGAGGCTCAGCGAGAAACAAAAAACTGTCTGCAAAGCCAAGTCTCTGAGGTTGGGAAGACACATTTTGCAGGTTAGTATTTTCCTACTCCACTTGGATGGATTGCAGAGTTCTCACTTGCCACAAGGTAGTGTTGTTGGCACATACAGAATGTGAGTGATTATTGTAATGTGAAACAGAAATGCTGCCATGAAACTAATATGTTAGACATAAAGAGCAAAACAGTTTCCTGTGTCATCTTAAGTTGTGATCTCACCAGGTCTCTCTGCTGCTGGTGTCTCCTCTGAGCTCGTTTGGGGTTGATTTCCAGAGTGGCAAACTTTGAGGTGCCCTCCTGCAGAAAAATAATGTACCAAAAAAGAAAACATTACAGCTGTAAATTATTATTGCTTTTCAACAATGACTAATTTATTTGTCAGACAACATGAATTTTAAAAAATTCTGCGCACTATTCCACTTTCAGGTGTTAATCTTTTACAAATTAAACGCATCTGTGAAAAATTACAATATTATCAGGTAAACATGTACATCTAGATGAGAGTAATAATATGGCACTTCATCATGACCACTGAAAAACAGTGTATTTAAAAAGTAGAATGAAAAAAAAAAAATAGAACTGCACAATCCTGTTCGATTTTGTGATATTTTCACAGTGAAACAATAGTACCTGTAATAGAATGCAGAAATCACAGCACATCCTGTGTAATGGGTGTATTCATGGTTCCATAGCAACACCATAGTTTGAGAACAAAGTGTCACTGTTTTCCCATGAAACCTCTGTCCCTGAGTAGCATAATGACTGCTGTCTGTTTCATCAACTGTATGTTTATGTGAACCCAGCAGACGACTAGCGCCAGCGAATGTGGATGAGTCGCAATCGCTGATACTCAACAGGTGGCTTCTTTGTCACTACTGAAAGTTATTCGACATCTACATCATTTAAGATGTATGAAAAGGCAAAATGTCCTTTCTCACAAGGTTAATGAAGTTTAAAAAAAAACAACAACTGATGTATACACTCTAAAACACACCAAACTTTGTGTAAGTTTGTTCGCAATCTGACATTTTACATACATGACATGTTAAACCACGGCTTCATACTCATGACAAGTAAACTCACTGAAATGTGTAAAGTTGATCATCTGCTCCTTTAATGTTTAAAATATTACATTAGAGCCATAACGGTAACGACACAACCACACAAATTACTGTAGTTCTCCACAACATGCACTGTTAATGTTTGTGCCCCTTAAACAGGAGTGACATGCAGCTACAGTTACCAAATGGAAAACTCACTTCATGGCTGTTTTGTCGAACTTAAATCGAAATATTTCCGGAGTCATCTAATGTGAATTCTGAACTAACATCCATAAATATTAGATGTAAATATCATTTTATATCATGATTATGGCTTTCATGTAAAAAGATGGAAGACAATTTAATGAAACATTTAGTTTTCAATTTAATGAAACATTTAGTTTTCAATTTAATGAAACATTTAGTTTTCAGATGCTATCATTTAATAGCATATCGCTATTAAATGATATTAGATTTAGCGATACAGGAAACATGTACCTGTAGATGTCCTTGATCAAAGTGCATCAGGACCTATAACACTCCCATGGTGTCATCACCACTGTGCATTAAACTCCATCATTTGATCTATGGTTTTTTTCTCAGATCATAGATTAAAGCAGTAGCTTTGATCTACGGTCTGAGATATTTTCAACCCTGAAATATTTTTGCACATATCTCAGGAACCAGATAACATTGAAAGACGAAACAAAAAGCGTTATATTCAGGGAGGCAAGGGGATGAAAATTAACTCACAACATTGACCTTGAAAAACTAGGTCAAGGTCACATTTTCACTTTTATGCCTTTTTTGTACACATCTCTGAAACCTCATGACAAATAGAATGCACCAGTTACATGTTGAATCATGGGTCTTTTATTAAATAACCCTGACCTATGAAAGTAGGTCAGGGTAAAAATTTGGATTCAGGGGTGTCGCGGGATGTTGCGGTCTCTGGCTGCCTTGTTCATATTTTAAGTCAAAAGTTACAGTGAAGCATAATTGCTACAGGCAAAATGCCTGTAGCAAACCCCGGACCCGTCGCCACTGAATAGCAGGGATTTATATAAAAAGTGAGAGCGGGGGAAAGTCCACCTCTTCTGTAGCATTCTGCAGTTTGTGCAATTCCAAGCAACTGAGTCAAATGAATGCAGCCTGGCCTGAGCAGATAGAGGCAGAGACAGGCAACGCCCCGGGATGATCTTTTACAGAAGTGTCAGATCAAAGCTGTTATCTACAAATACCAAAGGGTTCCCCTCCCTTTGACGTCAACAGGGATTCCCTCTGAGGAAGACCAGGGTGTTCACTCACTGCTACATTAGCAAAACACTCAGGTTTATAAATAGATGATCACATATTCACCAGATCCAGTTGTAACTCGATGGAGTGAAGATATGTGTTTTAATGCGTAGAAACCACTTGAACAGGCAGCACACAGCATCCTGCAGCCCAATTATTCACATGGGCACCCAAAACGGATTCATCCACCACTGAAAATAGTTCCTAATGAGTCCACTTGTGTTGAAAAGGACAAGAGTTGGCTTTTACATTAAACTATTAACTCCTTTTTTTCAAAAAGATGAAAATATAGTTACTCACTTCAAAAGATGTAAACAGTATGTTAACCAATGTGTGAGGCTGGCTGCATATCGCTATTAAATTATATTAGATTTGGCGATACAGGAAACATGTAGATGTCCTTATTCAGTGTGCATCAGGACCTATAACACTCCCATGGTGTCAACACTTCTGTGCATTAAACTCCATCATTTAACTCAACAATCACAATCTGTCTGTTGCACACCTTCCACCAAGGACATCATGAGGATCTAATCTAACAAGGTGCTCTGCAGGATGTTTCTGTCAATGTTCCCCTTAGAACGTACACACAAGGAAATCCACAGATGAAACTGGTCACAAAGTCACACATCCTGCTTCCCTCAGCTCAACAGGAGGGCACTTAATGTTACAGAACTCACAGAATGATTTATTCATTTGTCTGATTGATACTGGCCAATAACAGGCAGACACGTTTAGAGGTATCACTGATGTGTCGTGGAGATACATGTTTTCTTTTTTGTTTTTTGACAAATCGTCTCACGCCCTATGCCAGCTGAGTAAGGCTCCGGGACCCGCTACGGCGGATGAAACGGCAGAAGACGAATGAAAAAAATACATATTATAATCAGGCTTTAGTAATAAGTAATAATTTATAGCGTGACCAAATAAATGGATTTTATGGAGCTTGACCTATGTATCACATGTATCAAACTCATGTGGCCTGCCACATCACTTTATGTGGCCCGCGAGAGCATAAAAGGTCAGAGTGTCTAAAATGAAATACAGTAGGTCAAAAGCATGCTTTGACCAGAAACTACATTTCCCACAATGCAGTAATTCAACCAATTTTAACTCTGACAACATTTTGAACAAAGTTAACGTCCTAACTTGTGTTTGATGTTATTTTTCTTAATTTATTGGATAGTTTGATCCTTGATTGATGGAGTTCTGTGGGTTTCATAACATGACAAATTAAAAGCATTTATGTCGTAACAGAGCAACAAGCAAACATTTTCTCTGTGTAACTGTAATGTTTGTAACTTAAATAACTCTGAATTTATAACTTATTCAACATTAAGAAGTAGTTACATTTATTTTCCATTACACTGTGCTAAATTTAATTACATTTATAAGTTACAGTACATCTGGCTCTTTGAGGACAGCCATGATACTGATGTGGCCCTCCGTGAAAATGAGTTTGACACCCCTGTTCTAGATCAATAAAATGTCATGAAGCTAGACAAGGAAATGATTAATATTAAAGAGTTATCTCAATATTTAAACACTGAAACTTCATTAAATGCTAAAGCTTATGACAAATCTTATCTCCAAGCTAGAGGTATGTGATCTTTCTCACACCATGTTTGCTTATAAGAACCTGCAACCCACCTTCACCAGCAGCTCTCGGCTGAGGGAGTAGTTGTTGTCATCTGAGAAGATCTCGGACAGTTCACGGAAGGTGCGGAAACTCTCCCTGAGAAACGACATCAGAGGCCAATGGATGAAAACTAAAACTGCAAACAACCTGCACATATACACAACAACAGACTGTACATGTAGACACTAAGCCTACCGTGACACTTCATCCCAGGTCCTCTTCAAACGATGGAGGGCGTTGCATTGCAGGGCAGAGAGGATGGCTCGCAATGAGGAGAAATTCTTTAAGATCCGACACTCCTGAATTCAACGTGACCAAATTATTCAGTCAGAAACAGGCAGAAAAAAAACGGACATCATCATGTTTTAGAACAACTGTTAGGAAACTTGAAATGAAATTAACACAAATAAACAGTAAAGCAGATGGTGGTCACTCACCCGAGCCACATCTATCCACCTCTCCAGCAGCCTGGCTCTCTGATTGGGTTTCAGTGTTGGGTTGCTCAGGCAGGTGGTGATGACACAGTTGGTGACAGAGTTGAATTGGGCCACAGTGGCTCTGATGGTGGGAGCCAAGTGCTCCTTCCCCTTCTTATCCCGCTGAGACCAAATCCCCCCTAGGCAATGGTAGGGTACCACCTTCTTAAAAAGATCCTGGACACCAAGACAGGTGAAACAGTAGGTAATAAAACATGAATGCTGACTTCAAATATGTCATTTCAATGACCAAACCAGGAATTATTCATTCAAGTATCTTAGATCAGTGGTACCCAACCCCCGGGCAATGTCCAGTCTGTGGGTCAATTGTTACCAAGCCGCACAGAATGATGCTAAAAAAGTTGAATACACATTAGATTTTTATTTATATTTAAGAAAAAAACTAGTTTCATGCTGGTCGTATCATTTTATTTTGTTGTGTTGATCCGCCACATCTTAAAGGCCAATCCATGAAAATCTTGTCAGACGTTAAACCAGTTTGTGGCGCAAAAAAGTTTGGGGACCGCTGTCTAGGATCATCATATCACCAAATTACAGCAGCTTGATGTGAAATATTGAAATATATTCACTATATATATTATATATATTCAACTTGTTCTCTGTGATAGCAGATATGATAGCTGACTCACTGTAAATCAGTTACACCAGCTTTAAAAGAAGGAAATGATAGGGAGGAACGCTCACCGCATCCATGAGTGTAAACTGCTCCGCCACCATGATGGGGTCAAATGACAGAAAGCTAAAAGCAGGAAGCTCATCCTCAAAGCCGCTTTCTTCCTGTGTGGCAAAAGGGCAGCCGATGTGTTCCCCTGAAGAGACACAAAATGTGTTTCAAGACACAGCCTCAAACTGAACTCAACCTAAACACAGCCCTCACTCTTCTCATCCTTCCACTGATCTTGCAAGGCTCTTAAATTTTCCACTCAGTTCTTATGTCTCCTAATAGTGAATGTCAACCAGTCCTATCACATGTACAGTCAGGCTGCCCTCTCCAACAACAAGCATTCCAATGTGAGAACTGACTTGCCTGCAGCCAGTTGAGAGCAAACTGTTTGATTTTTCATAGATAACAAATTTTAGACTGATTCATGTTGAATTTCGAAACAAGAAAAATAAATCACAGGTACATCTTGACCACAAATGTGTTTTGAACTCCATGTTACTGGAGTCCATGTCCTGTTGCCTCTCTTTTGTCCTGCCTTCATACCATCAGGATCAGGCTCACACTGCTGTCGGCGGTAGAAATGGGCCAGCAGGTTGCGGGCGCGGCGCTCCAGGTCCGAGCCAGGGAAGTGGCGGTTAAGGTAGGACAGAAGCTGATGCAGGCAGTCGTAGTTTGGAGGGGTCCAGAAGTCTTCAGAGTACTGGTCCAACCAAGCTCCCAGGATGGATGAAACAGTGCTGCATCACACACAAAATAAATTGTGTCAGGGTACATTTTTAAAATACATATGAACTTTCCAACAGAGTGACAATTTTAAGCTAATATCCATGTTATAGTCACTACAAGCTCCACAAAGCGCGGTGAATAACAATCATAACTGCACTCATATCTATGAGAGATTCAGTGTCTAGGCTGCGTGAGGAAGCTACTTCCCTTAAATATTTCAGCTGAATACATTCTTTGAAAATAACCGTCATAACAAAAAAGATTTGTTTTCACTGAATATTAAAGAAATATTTCCAAGTCCAAAGTTGAGACGATGCAAAAGCTCATCATATTTCTTAATATGTTGAATTAATGTTTGAAAAAGTAATTGAAACGTCATAACAGAGTGATTGGTAAAACTAATCAAATATTTTTGAATTACTGTTAATAGCTGATTTATAATAGATGATTTATCTGCACCAGAAAGCTTCTCCAGGTAAACTTTCAGGCATCAAGACAGTCATGGTAACACAGATAAAAATCCAATAGTACTAAAACAAAAGCACTTGTTAAGGACGGACGGACGAACACACGAACACTGACAATTCCAATACGTCACCGCTTTGAGGAGGGATATAATCATATTAATTTGGATGTGGAATCAAATATGTCTAGAAGTTTCAACAAGAAGCGCTAACAATGCTAACAACGCCAGTGGTCTGCACTGGTAATGCTGAAGCTACAAAGAACAGTAAGATCTGTAAAAAATGTTTTATTTCCACGTGATTTATTTTGCTTTTATCAGTTCATGAACCGCATTTTATCAAACTCCTGCAGATACAGCCTGTCGAATGTCTAGGAAAGACAAATCGCCCACTAGAACTTCAAACCCTGTTTATATTCTGGTCTGAGGAGGAGTGGGATGAGGCCGGTGCTGTGATTGCACTCAGTGATTAATGTTGGCAGCTCAATGCTGAAGGTCACAGCAGACTCACTTTCTCAGCTCTGTGCAGTCGTCCTGGGAGACTCTGTGTGCTGTGGCTGCAGGGACATTCTGGAGCTTTGCATACCTGGAAAAAAAAAATCCTCATTTATATGACTCTGTATGGTTTCTGCCAGTGATTTATCTTGTAAAAATAAATAAATAAAAAATGCACTACTTTTTGACATCTCTAAGGAATTGCACATGATTGTAGCTAATGCGCTTTGAACGACAGGGAACCTTTTTTTTTTTTTTTTTTACCTTTTTGTAGCCATTTGTTAGCCATCTAATTTCAAAACAAACAACTAAATCAACAAATAAAAGTTTGAGGTCCTTTGCAGCAGAAAGTGTGTAATCTTTTTCATCTTGTTCAGTTTGGTTGGTTACTTTTTAATTGACACAAAAATATTTCAATTTAACATGTATTATAAGATTCATATTAAAAATTATGATAAAGCAAACATATAGAACAAGGAATTAATGTAAATATGATGATGTAAAAAAATAAAAATACTTTGGCACCAGCTACCTGTCTATGTTGAAAGTCAAGGATGAAGCAGGTATTTATTTTCCTGCATGTGCTTCCATAAAATTAAGAGAATAACAGCTTGAGTGTGGAAATGAGATATGAGTAGGTCGAAATCAGTTAGTGTTCTTCCCCAGACTATTTCATGCATTTGACTTTCTGTGGGATGAAAACATAAAATCAGAGTAAAGTTTCTATTTGTACAATAGAAATACTTTTTGATTTCTTCATCTTTTAACATTCCTGTGGGGCCAAACATTTCCCCTGGGAACTACCAGTGTGTACTAAAATGTGTCGTCCGTTACTTTACCTATTTAGCAGGAGATCCAGCACCTGCTTGGTGGTGGCGAAGGAACGGTAGGTGCAGAGGAAAATGGTGACATAGGTGGAGTCTTTGCCCCTGAACGCTGACACCATGTACTCCACCAGCCTCTCCAACGTGCCGGCCTTGATAGTTCGCACCTTGCAGGTCTCGTAGAGGCTCAGGGCCGAATCCGTCTCCACGCCCAGCCATCTCTGTCCTTTACTGGCCGAATGGTGCAGCTGCACCTTTCTCAGCGTGATGGTGAAGATGGCGTCCTCCTCGGCCTCCTCGCCGATCTCCTGCGTCGAGCTCTACGACACAGAACAGACAGGAAATAAGATAATGGCCTCAGTTAACGGTTTGCTTTGACAGCAAGAGTTGCTTTATCCTTTCATTTTGTTGAAGGAAACATTGGACTTTGACGTTGTAGCAAGTTTTTCAAATGCCTGCTTTGAATAGATGCTGCTGTTACCATGCCAATTGCCGAGTTAAAGCTGTCTGACATCTCCGTTTGAGTTGAAACCTTCTAATTACAACCATCTGCGTGGACTAGTTCTCTTCTCTCTGGCCCGTCTCTCTATGAGTCACCCTATGTGAATCATGTGCATGGATTGTTTGGTAACAATAGCTTGTTACTAAACAGAGCTTACTGGATAAGTGGTCCTACAATACAAGCTGCAGCCTGTATATACCAAACACAGAATTAGCACAAGCTGCTGACAATTCTCTAGGCTCTTACATGTCACCATTATAAAGCTTTGTTGCCGTTTTCCCCAAAACAAAAAAAAAGAGACTTGCTATGAATAGAAAGAGAAGAGAGCACTTCGTCCATCATCACAAAGTCAACAACAGTCCTCCATGTAACCCTCATCACCGCTGCTCAATGTTACCCACCAGAAACCAGTGAGAGGATGACAAATATTTACTTCTCCTTAAACCTAATTCACCAGTATGAATAAGAAAGAGGTTGAGAGAGTTTATGGCTAATGCAGATTGACGATTATTCAATTTAACAAGACAGAATGGGAACTGTTAATAAATTAATCAACTGCTTGATTAAGAGATGTTTGAAACAAATATGCGATGCCTTTATTTGTTTTACGGTTCTGTAACCTGAATACAGTTAGATTTTGGATCCTGTGAGGACAGAAAGAGACATCTGAAGAGATAGAAGTTTGTAACCACTTTGTTTTAAAGTATTTTAAACTGTACAGTGCTAAAGGGTAAGTAGAAAAGCAATCACCAATCACCATATTGGTAATACTCTTATTTTCATGTGTCTTCTGTGACTATGCATTAATGAACAGTCTGAACAGTCTCGACTGTACATCATTGTGTAAATGAAGCCATGAATCAACAGCAGCTCTCAGTTCATTCCTGTGCTTCTTGAATGATGTGAATGAGACCTGAGCAGATTCCAGTCTCTGAAAAAACCATCGGGATAAAGTCAGCTTGACGACAATGGCTTATATCGTGTTACTGCTTTATGAAATGACTCATCCCATATAGGATTACATGACACAGTTCAAACCACAGGAACAAAGTCTTTTATCTACTTAAAGCCAAACTAAAGTAAAACAGAATAAAACATGTACCAAGAAATCAAACATTTATAGATATTCATCCGTACCTCTAAGGACACTATAACACTTTTTTTTTGCACCAGTATTATCATCAGGAAGGCATAGAGGTTATTAAACATAATTTTTTAAAAAAAATTTATTTGAAATATAACTGAATATTTTGTACTTGGATTACTATGACATATGAGAATTCTGGCAATACATTTTGATGGAATTTATGATTATTGGCTGAAAAAAAAAGCATTTTCCAGGGCAGCACAGCTGAGCAGTGTGTAGCACTGCTGCGTCGCAGCAAGGAGGTCCCGGGTTCGGTTCCTTTCTGTGTGGAGTTGGTATGTTCTCCCCATGTCTACGTGGGTTCTCTCCAGGTTCTCCAGCTTTCTCCTCCTTCCAAAAACAAGCAACAAAGATGTTGCATGTTGTGTGGGTCAATTATTGTCTGTGTGTGGACCGTAAGTCCATAGTCAGTTGGTATAGACTCCAGTTCAGCCTGTGGTCAGGTTACACTGGATAAGTAGCTAAAGACAATGACGATTGTTTCGGCATCAAAACAATGAATTATTTTTACTTTTATTATAATTTGGACTGAAACATGAAAATTATATGTCATAAATAATGAAGGGTGTATTTATTAGAAACCTTGAAATTTACAAAAATTTAAATTTTCATACGATATACACATTCTAATGTAAAACACTATCTAATACTGGCTTTCTTGAAGGATCTAAGCAAACTAAAATCAAATGAGAAGTACAATATCCTGTTCCTGTTTCATGTGAACATTTCATCCATCTCAAGAGCTTTCATGTTAAATCACATAGCAACAGACAGGCAAACCTTGACAGTCTGAGCAGTAAGACTGTCAAACATATTCAACATAAGTAGCAGAGCGCCATGCATTATTCAAGCCCTCAAACCATGATGGAGGACTAGTATGTAATCTCACATGCCACAGTCATTCCTCATGGCCCCTTGCAGTACATCCTGGGAGGATTAGTCATCATTCCTCAGTGAGTGCCTGTATTTTTTTTTTAAATCAGGACGTCTTTGTTTACATCCAAGTCAGTGCCAGAGCCTTCTACTGTGTCTCTGTTACCATGGAGAAAGCTCAAACGAGGATGACTGTGAAGTTGGAAAACCAATTTAATTTTGAAAAAGAAAATAAAAAAGAAGGAATACGCGTGACACACTTTATTATTTTATTTACCAGCCTGCCATACTAACACTGATGTCTGAGGAGGTAACTTGTTTTACTTTGTGTATAATTCATCAATTAATTGGAATAATTAAGCTAAAGAAAAGTTGAATAATGATTTTAAGCCTGTTGAGTTCAGTAAATCACAACTCTTGTAAAATAATATTGAGTGTAATACACAGAAAGCACACTACAAGAATATGAAGTACAGTATTTTCACACTATAAGGCGCACTGGACTATAAGGCGCACCTTCAATGAATGGGCTATTTTAAACCCTTTTCATATATAAGGCACACTGGATCATAAGGTGCATCTGATTATAAGGTACACCTTCAATGAATGGACTATTTCAAAACTTTTTTCACAAAGAAGGTTCACTGGATTATAAGGCGCACTGTTGGTTTTTGAGAAAATTAAAGGATTTTAGGTGTACCTTATAGTGTTGAAAATACTGTATATGAAAAATACTACAGAAATTTTAAATGATAGTAAAAATAATTGTTCACTGTAGTAGTACTTTATTCAGGCAGAAACAGACCACTAAAGTCATGAGTACAAAACACAACCGAGGGTTGTTTGACAAATTCCACATTTGTCCTGGACTAGAACCTGGAGACAAAACAGCAGAGTAACTGGCTCCGATTGGGACAACAACACATTTCTGGTGAGTAAAGTGACAAGAACAAACGAACCTCTTCCACACAACATGAACCTTGGTAACCCCAGCTGGGATCCCTCCACATGTTACAGAGGGTGGGGGTCAGTGACAGATAAATGGAAGGGGAAAAGGGTAACCCCCTGAACTGTTGTAAATCCCATACACCGTAATGACTGAGGCACAGCTGCAGCGGAGGGCCTTGACAGCGGGAGCGGCGCTTATCAGGCGAACCACAGAGACGACGCTGCTATCACGCCAAGCTTTGAAAAATGCAGCGTTCAAGGGCAGCCCCTCACTCCATCCGCCGAGTCAGTTCCCACCATTATGTTCCTATTCATCCGTGTTCCAACAAGGAAGAGCGTTGCCATGCGAACCAAACTCCACCTACCACTTGAACAAAACACAGCACAATCAATACTTTAAACAGAAGGCTTCAGTATCACCTCAAAAGCTCTGAAACACTTGAATAGAAGGAATGATAGATACAACTGTTAACTAAGGCTATCCCAAACAGAAACATGGAGTCTGCCTGCAGATAATAAGCAGAAACACAAAGCAAGTGAGACTATTTTCTAGCCAGGGATCCCACCTGTCATGACGGTGTTTGAACTAGAAAGGGAGCTCTAGCTTTCACAGTCTTGAATGCAATTTACGTTCCCTGTTGGTGATGGGGGAACCATCTCTCGCTGAGTCTTTACAAATTCATTTCTTAGGTGAATAAGATGAGACCTCTCTGAGGTAGTTTCCCATCAAGTAACGGTAATAAATATATGAAAAGATCTTTCCAGTTCAATGAAGGATGCAGCCTTTGTGTCAAAAAGTGTCAGACTGCAAAACAGGTAATGACATCTCACACTTGATCCCCAGTGCAACAACATTTTCAGCACTGGACAGTACAGAAAAATTTAATCTAGGATGGTCCTCATTACAGCATCTCTGCTTAGGATGAACAATCCTCTCTATTTTACTCACCTGACCTATCTCCAAGCCCACAACACAGTTTAGCAGACATTACTGAACTGTGATTTTTGTGAAATTAGGGAAACATTGTAAAAACCCTATCTTGCAACATTAAAGAAACTGAAAAAAACAACAACAGCAGCTCATGTACGTAGAATTTACAGGATTGTTTCTTTGCCGATGTCCAACCTTTCACCAGATTTCATTGGAAGTCCCTCTAGAGCAGGGTTGATCAGTATGTCGAACATGATCGACTGCAATGCGTGTGGATCACAACGGTAGTTGCGGTAGATCGCATGATTGACACAGGGCAGCCTATCAATTGATGTCTGATAAAGTCATAGAGGCCAGATTGAGATGGTTTGGACATGTCCAGAGGAGAGATAGTGAACATATTGGTAGAAGGAAGCTGAGTTTGGATGTTGGATGTAGTGAAAGAGGACATGAAGGTAGTTGGTGTAAGAGAAGAGGATGCAGACGACAGGGTCAGATGGAGGCAATTGATTCTCCGTGGCGACCACTGAAGGGAAAAGCCGAAAGGAAAAAAGAAGATGTGTTAACGGTGCTTTCCTGGACTACCTGCATTATAATCCATCAACAAGCTTTATGTGCTGTAATACTGAATATGAAGCGTACTTGAGGCTGTTAGTAGCTACTGTCCGGACTACACATCCCTGGCTGATTCCAGGTCAAACTCAAGACCTGACAAAAAATTTAGTTTATTGTGTAGTGCAATATGGGCTCATGCAGTTATGCAAGGTACATTGACACACATTATACACAATAGAATTCTCACTATATTTATGAAGAAGTCTACGCTTTGCATTTTTGTATCATTTTGACTTGGTCATTTTATAAGTAGCTCGCCTGCTGAAGATGTGTGAGCACCGCTGTTCCAGTGTTTTGTCTGTAATGCTGGGAGCAGACAAACCGACCTCCTTGGCAGAGAGAGAAAGGCGTACCTTCAGAAATGGAATAGGAACCTATCCCAATGTCAGCAGAAAAACTCCTGGATCTGCCCGTTAAAAGACAACTTCTTTCTTGCCACTGATGCCAAGTGCTTGGTCATGGAGGAATTATTGGGTCTCTGTCGAGTAAAGACTACAGTCTAGACTTTCTCTTTTTGAGAACATCTGCTATGATTTGCTGCTATACAAATGAATTTCACTTGGCTTGACAGTCTTCCTTTTTATGTAAGCTTAGTTCAGCACAGTCCTGATTCACCCGAAGCAGATTCCAATAAAGATAAGCTGTTACTTGTTCCAACAAACAGGATATTAATTTACACATACATATTTGAATATCAGACAAAATATTTTAAAAAAAAATAAAAAACTGTCATCATTTTTAATTTCTTGCACGAGAATGCAATTTCACCATACAGGCAAAAAGGATATTTATGCACTCATGTTTAACGTTCTTTAAACTAACTATCCTCGATCAGCACAGTGACAGAAAAAAACAAAAGAAAAAATGTTGGATATCAGGCAAAAAATGACCCAAACAATAATGTTTTATAAAAAGTCAGTTTTTAATATTTTCCAGTTTCTTGGCTCGTCGTGTGACCGTTAAAGAAAAACTTGGAAAATGTAAAAACTGCAGCAGCGTCCACAGAAATATCTTTCATCCAGAGTGAGTCTCCTCCATACTCTCTCTAACACTTATCTGCTCGACATTTACCGACACAATCCTGACCATGAATGCACATGTGGGTCGGAGGAATGTGAGGTGAATGAAAGTGTTGGTATAGAGGGATCAGCCAAAGAAAAGGACACAAGATCCCAGAGAGAAAAAAAGGGAAAATCAGATCACACTGTGTCAGACTGCAGGATGAATGGATTTTGGATATAAATTGAGCAAGATGTTTTTTTCCTTTACACACTTAAATGCCAGTTGTCATAAGGATGAACTGTTGAAAGACAAAAGGTGATTAGTTTTACCTTTTAAAGTGAGGTGATTCCTATCTGACCTTACCTGGCTTGACTCATCTTCTTTAAACCAATCCTGATTGATCATTTTTTGCAGCTAACTGGCGCCTACCTTTAGTTCACTTCCAAATATTTCAGCATGCCACACCCCCCTCCTCATGTTTCATATCAATATCAAACAAATGCAATCGTTATTTGCAAAAAACGAATTATAGTAAAAACTATGACCACTTATGTTAGAATTTATACAAATCCACAGGAAGTCTAGGATCATTGTGGTGTCAAACAAGGTTTCAAAAGAAAACACATCAAAACCACAGTGGTCAAAAAATATTTCAAGATTTATTTTCACCACAGCAATTTGTAAATCACAGCCGAGGCTAATTTCCATCTCAGAGGTGAAACAGTTCACGGCCCCTGGCCTGCACATCAACCAACAAATACAAGTGTCTTTGTTATGAAACTATGACGGATGGAAAAATGTTTTTCACTCATAGCAAACCTCCCATCTTGACATCTATATGGTGTACAGGCTGTACAAATGCAGCCAGTAGGCATAGCAACAGATCAACACGGAAAAAGGGAGAAAAGTAAACCCTCATTTTGAGGAGTTAGTGAGGAGGGTGTGTGTTTAGAGGTGGTTTCTGTTGATGCTCATCATCAGAAAATACACCTGCCTCTGTGAAAAACGGTCCCATGTGAGGCTTAGAAAGCCCCTCAGACTACAGCTCTATATGTAGATCAGGGAGATTCCCAGTAGAAAGAGAAAGCCTGCCCCAAAATGGTCAATGGCTAAACAAAGACAACAGTGCACCTCCATTACGCCCCAGCAGCACAAGCCAGCAGCTTCCTTTTGCTAACAATCGCTGAGAAACGCAGTGAGATCGTGAGGCATGATGCAGTGGGGAGGAGTGAAAAAAGAACCTTCAGAAAATTCCTCAATATTGTGTTTAAATATTGAGACCTTGGTTGTTCACTTGAATCCTCACTTTCTGCTTCAGCACAGTGATTCTGAAATGAAGTCTGGAAGTTTCTGAATCCAAGAACCAAGAAAGTCTCTTAATTTTATAGCAATCGCTCCGTAGCTATGAAGAGAAGAATCTGATGATGTCACAAAAGTCCTGCTGCTAGAAAAGTTAAAAACAACTTAACTCTATTTGGTAATGTTAAGAAAGTAAAGGTTAGGCTATTTGCCAGTCTCATAAAACACTTGGCATATGTGAGCAAATATTATTCTCTATAGCAACAATAAACTTTAGAGAGTAACTAAGTCAGGTGCCAGAGGTAAAGGATGAATGTTTCTATTGGTAATGTTAAGAAAGTAAAAGTTAGGCTATTTGTCAGTCTCATAAAACACTTGGCATATGTGTGAAAATATTATTCTCTATAGCAACAATAAATTTAGAGCGTAACTAAAAGTCAGGTGTCAGAGGTAAAGGATGAATGTTTTCACTGAATGTATAAAATAATTATCTTTATATACAGTATATTTCTAACAGTAGCTCAACTATCGTAAGTAAATATCAGGAGTACCAGAAACATCCAAAAAATACTGATTCTAATGAACAAACTTTCTCTTCTGTTCTTTTCTCTGAACAAATATGGATATCAAACCCTTGTACCTTAGCAACATCTGGGCCAATTTGAAAGTTTTTGGGAATGTTCTCTGTCTAGGTTCTATTTTTGCCTTTGCCTGTTTGTCTTTCATTAAAAAAAAAACATGGATTCAAACATGAACAAAATTATCTTAAATCAGGCTGACAGATCAGCCGTAGGCTAAAGAACAAATGATTAGATTTGGGAGAAGACCTAAGTCCATGTTTCCTGCCATCACGTACTTCTTTGTATTTAGTTTTAAATACGACTCCAAATCTTCACTTTATTATGAATTGTCAAGAATTCAGAGTAAATGAGAGAGGAATGACTTTGTGCTCTATTTCAAGCTCCTTGTATATGTGGCTCATCCAACCAGTTCATTTTCACCCTTCTTGTCTTTCAATCTCTGGCACAAATGGAAAACCCAAACCTCAAGCTGCTGCCTGAGCAATTTGGCCGGGTTTAGTAAAGCATGACAGCAGCTACACTGACTTAATCAGTCATTATCAATCACAAAGTTGTGTATATAATCAGGCTGGTGACCCAGAGGCAATTTCAGCAGGTGATTTTGTCCCCTATTTTAGCTCCTTGCAGCGTGTTTCTGTTCAAGCTGATAGGAACACATTGGATTCCTGTCGCATTTGAGAAAATCAGATCGTTTGACCTGTAGTTTAAAGTGTAGTGTAATGTTCTAATAGTTACCTTCTAGCATGAATGAGTAAGTGTGGTCATTTAACTACAGCAGACAGACAGAGAAGGCAGAATCAGACGATGTGAGGATTTTTCCAGGCACTGGGCCTTCACATTCCAGTTGCTGTCGGTTTCTGTCATTCTGTCTGCCACTTGGATCCAAAACTCAGCTACTCGACTCGCTTCAGACTGAACTGTGAAGACAAAAGCTCCTTTGTTCCCAATCGGATGGTCCGGCTCCTGTTCCTCGCTGCAACATTCAGCCAAACTTCTGCCCGTGCTTCAATCAATGCTTAAATCTTAAAATAGAGCCCACCAGGTCTAATCTCAGCTCCCACACACTGCTGCTCAGTGTCCCCACTTGACATCTGCTTCCCCCACAACTCAGATCTGATGACTTATAATCAGCAAGAGGCTCATTGAAGTCACGTCTTTTCAGGGCAGAGTTAAGTCACATGGATAAAAAATGACCGCCCCAAGAAAACTGAATTCAGTCTTGTGCACTACTTTGTTTTTATAAAGAGATGCTGTGTTTGAAGCATGGCTGGAGCTGCGGAATGTTATTATATTTTTATTTATCTGGGATGAAAGCCTTATTGAATGAGTGGTAGCGCTGAAGACAATATGACTGTAGGTGGGAGGGAGGGAGGGAGGGAGGAAGGAAGGAAGGAAGGAAGGAAGAACTGAAAGAAGGAATAGAGGAAGGAAAGGAGAGAAGAAAGGAATGAGAGAATTGGGAGAAGATAGAAAGACAGAAAGAAAGACAGAAAGACAGAAAAACAGAAAGACAGACAGACACAGACAGACAGACAGAAAGACAGACAAAGAAAGAAAGGAAAGAAAGAAAGGAAGAAAGGAAGGAAGGGCGTAAGGAAGAAAGAAAGGACTGAATCAATCACTTGGTAGAATGAGTTGATAAGACATGGATAAAACAGAAGTTCAAATTAATTTAGAGCTCTAAGTTGCTGGTAAACACGATGTTTTGTTCTCCGGTGTTCTGTGCAACCAAACTAATTCCTGACTGGATGAGTTGACAGTCTGAAGTTTGAAGGACTTCCTGTCGGCAGCCTCTTGAGTCCTGAGTCTTCTGGAGCAGCAGTCTATTCTCTGTTTAGCAGTGTTTCATGTTGGTTTGGCCTGTAATCCTGCTGGTTAGCTACCAGATTACGGTGTTTGAAAAACTCTCAGAACTACAGTCTTAATTATGGCTATTTTTAGCTCGAACGCACGATTGTGTATGCTTTGTGCTCAGCAATTCTGTGCGAGTGCGGTTTACTTCCCATGATCATACAATAACAACTGGGTTACACCAACTTTAAAATGGAAAAGTAAGAGAGATAATATTAACTAGCAGTGCAGTCAGGGAAGAACTGCAGTCAAAGAGGTCCTGAAGTGAAAATGATGGATATGGAGAGTGACATGTTGTTGCTGCTCACTCTGGGGCTGTTTTTAAGTCCACCAAAATGCAAAGAGTCGGCTCTCTTCTCTCGTCTCACGCCTCACCTGCAGACAGCAGATCTCACACTGCAGTTCACTCCTGAATCACTTTGGTGACAGATTCCATAACACTGGAACACATGAAATCCACATCGCTAGTCTGAAGTGCCACATTTACATTGGCGTATCTGTGAGAACCATATTTCTGTCCTGACACACTGCTCGCTCCCTTCACACCACACAAACAAACTCATGCTGGAAGTTCCAGACTTACACTGAGCTCGAAACAGAAACCAATCAGACTGTCCCTAATTCATCTGGAACATGAAATAAAGCTCTCAAACAGCTGCTTTATTCAGATAAGTACACATCTGGCTGCTTTGCATACGCCGTCACCACAAAGACAGAAATGAATATTTGATCAGTTGATGTGTCAGGATTACTCAGATTATTGTTTTCTTTGCCATCTTCCAAGAAAAAATGTCGAATATTTAATTTCAGCATTTCATTTTAAGAATCTAAAACTTTTTTAGGTATTCTAAAGACTCAAACGTAAACTTTAGATCACCAGGATGTCTGGGCTTCTGACATTAGCAAAATAAAATAATTTATGAATACTAAACACTGAACTGACTTCAGGTGCTACATAAATCAACAGCTTAATGCAAACTCAGTATCAATCAGCACAAGAAAAAAATAGTTTACCCAGAATTGATTATGTGTCTCAAAATAATCAAATAAGGAGAAATAAGCAGCAACCTTTCCATAGAAACTTAAAATCAAGACTTTATGAGAAGCAAAATTTAAAAGAAAAATTGTTTATCATTATGAAGTCTTGTCTTAGCAGCATTTCACACTGATCTGTAAGTAATTTCTGTTTTAAACGTGTAAAACAAGTTGGATTTAACTGGGGCAGCACACCATTTTTCTGTCAGAAACTTCAACAAAGCATGTACAAAGAGATCTGATCTGTTCGCAAATCCCTATTCAAAAGCCACCTGACCCCTCAGATATATATTACATTCAGATTCCTGTCTCATGGGGGTTTGCTTGAAGCCAGAAGAATCCACAAAGACTGAATCTAACCCACAACCTGGTCCATCTCAAAGCCAGTAGCCTGTCTTACTGTAACAAATTCACGAAGCAGAGTCGTGTTCACCTCAGCCTCTGAGCTGAGGGTAAGAATCCCCTCAGCCTATGCAGGCGGGGGGATTAAGCATTAGGTAATTGTTTTAGAGGAAAGGATTAGATTAGGGCAGAGAGACGAAGCAGAGGAGTTTAGTTGGAGACGTGAGCTACCTCTCT
This sequence comes from Antennarius maculatus, assembly GCA_013358685.1. Classification (NCBI taxonomy): domain Eukaryota; kingdom Metazoa; phylum Chordata; class Actinopteri; order Lophiiformes; family Antennariidae; genus Antennarius; species Antennarius maculatus. Next base: position 7,495,402 of record CM023608.1, read on the forward strand.
GAGTTCAGGACACGCAGAGGGAAACATCTATACTTCTGAGTAATGAGCTGGTAATATCAGAGCGAGACAACAACAAGCCACAGAGTCAAAAAGAGAAACATGTGGACAGAAGACAAGACCAGATGGTCTCCATGTGGCAGCAATTAAGATGTTGTCCTTTGCCCAGGCTTTATATAAGCTTGATAAATATGATGCCTCGTCCTCCCTCCTTATCTGATCCAATGTGCACGCAGACCCGGAGAATAAAAAATAAAACTCTGTGTCAAGCGCTGGAAAGGAAAGTGATCTAGTGAGGAAGACACGAGGGATTATGGGTTTAAATGAGTGAAATAAGATTAGATTAGATGAGAACGATAATATTTACTGTTCAGAGTGTACCAGAAAATCATCCAAATTCTATCTTTTGTCATAATAGTGGGTTGGCACCAACTTCTTAGGGAATTTAATTAATCACTTCAGCTATTTTTAAACCGTATCCAAACTCATCCAAATTTCAGCTTCTGTTCACGAGTTTTTCATGTTTTTTAGTATGTTATTTAAATTTACATAAAGTTGGGTTTGGTTTTTTAGAAACAAACATAGAATGTGAAAATGACACCTTGGGCCTTATGATTTATTTTTTTTTTCTATTTTATACTATTTTTAACACAAAATTTTTAACATAAAATAATCAGAAAAACATCAGTGGATTACAAGATAATGAAGCCTATGTAAAATGCAGCCCTAGTCGTCAGGTAGCATGGCTGAAGATTCAATCACTGATGGATGCTGTACTTCTCTTTCCTTTGGATGTTGAACGTTTTTGTCTGTCATTGATGCTGAGGAATATACAAACCAATGGATTCTCACGAGGTAGAGTGGATTTTCTCCATTCCATATAAACACACAGTGCAATGCAAAACCCATCTATTTAAGTTCTGCACCTATTTACAGTAACTCTAAATCCTAGAGCACAGCAGGAAATACCAATTTGTGGTATGACAAACACACCACTTATTCTCATTGCCAGCATTATCTGTATTAAATTATGTTCAGCCTTGACTCAGTAATGCCTTCACTGGAGGGTTTCAATAGAAATATGCCAGTATTAAATTAAAGAGGCGCTGTGCTGAGGAAGAAGTGATACCGCAGGGGTGAAACCAATGAGAAACACAAGTCATCCTGTTGCTGATGTTTAAAACATGTCACAACAGTCCCGATTATGTCACCTTAAGCACTATTAATTTACCTCATACAGAGTCTTGTGTTATAATCTGGAGCACTTAAGGCATTCAATCAGCATCTACATCATCATAAACACGACAGACATGTTTGGGATTAAATTAATTGTATGTGTCTTGGTTATGTAGAGCAGTTATTGGGCTGTTTATGGTTGCTAGAAACTCCGAAACAGACCAGAGACATCATGTCTGATTCTCTGGGGGTATGTCTTATACTTAATCCTTTTTTGTAACTGAACACTAACTCTTTCAGTTGTTACTTTTAATTCTGAATGATGGTTAATGGTAACTAAACCCTAACCTTGCGAATAGAACAAACAGCAGACGATTATTCCCCGTATCCGCCTCTCCCGGATCCTTCAAACTTCTTCCAGATCAAAACACCACAAACCGCATTGTCTGACAGAAGGAACCCACTCGCCCCTCATCCGTGTTTCTCCTTCCACTCCCACGCGTCCCTGCCACTCACCTCCAGCAGCGGCAGGTCGGGGTCCAAGTGCGTGAAGCTGTGCAGGACCACCGGGCTGCGGTCCTCGACCACCTCCAGCCGGACCCCATCCCAAATGTTCCGCACCTTCCACGACGAGTCAAACATCTCGACCGGCTGTCCCGCTTTGACGCTGTGCGCCTCGGTTTGCGTCACCGAGAAATAGACCATGGATGCCCGCAGAGCCGAGGGGCCGCTCACCGCAGCGGTAGCGCCATTTGAACCGATTTTAGGCGCAGTTTTTAAAGCGGAGCGTCACCGCGGCCGTCGGCGGTACAGCGGCTGCGGCTCATCATCGCTCCTGCTCAGACTGTTTAGCAGAACCGTGACTCAGACCGGGGCTTTTCTTAACCCCGCCCCACAACAGCGTTGCCTTTAAGACCGTTGGAAATATAACGTAACAGGCAGACGTTCTTTAATACTTTCCCGGACGATGTAAGACGAATTGAGAAAGCTTTACTTTCATCCTTCTAATCAATAACTACCAATCAACAGATATTTACACATATACATGTACCTGTATATCTAAATAATTTAGGAAGTGCTACACTATAAAACTAAATAAAGGTATAACAGGAGAGTGAATCTGTTTGCACCACCGTCTGCACGGTCATGTCGCTTTGTTACATGACTTACGACCTACATTATATAATGAAATTCTTTTTTGTTTTAACAGATAAATTTACTATCCATTGTCTTAATTTTCCTTTACCAACATACACTCATATTCGGGTCTGAAAATTTAAATGCGAAATAAACTGATTTAAAAACAGACTTTTGAGATTATTACAGTGGTAGAATACCATATTTCAGCTAAATAGCCCTTCAAGTTTCATAAAATGAATGTTATGAATAGACTGCAGACCTTACAATAATGGCATTGACAAGTAAAAAAAAAATTATTTTTCTCACAAGAGTATTTTCCCTCGATCAGGACTATTATAATACAAATGTGCGAGGCGGTCCTGAAGGCAACGTTAAGACTCACGCCTTTGGGAAATGTCAGCAGTGTGTTGTTGGATCTGTCCTCACTATAGCAGCAGGCTTGTGTAAGAACTGAAAACACACAGTACAGAACTGTTCTTACTGTCTGATGTCAGTGCAAAGCAAAACCAAACATTTCAGACTGTCTCACTACAATTATTCAAACAGAACTGGGCACAATTTGAAATGTATTTGTACTTGAATTATTTAAAATTGATATCAAATCACATCCAACAAATGAAAAACATTTTAAATGAAAGTAAGTAACTTATACTTATATATTTAAATGTAAAAAAAATAAATGCTTCAGATTCCCTTTTTTTCCCAATGTCTCATAAACCATTGTCCGATGTTCCATTCAGACTGAGACGAAACTCAACTTGTGACAATAGCAACAGAAAAACTAGAACCAAGGCAGTCACAAACTGTAACATCCTGCAACACCTCTGAATTCAAAATTTTAACCTGACCTATTGTCATACGTCAAAAATCAAAGCTACTCACACTGGCCTTCTCTCTCGTTTTTCTATCATATCCGGCCCCTGAGTGTACAAAAATTGAAATTGGACCTTGACCTAGTTTTCTCAAGGTCAAAGTCATCTCATTTTATCCCCTTTGCCGCTTGAGTAGTGGGCATTTTGTTTCATCTTTCTATCTGTAACAGTCGCAAAGATATTTGGCAGACAAATGAAAGATCACAGCTAGTGCTCTGATCAAAGCTAGTGCTTTACTTAAAATTAACTTTACTGTCCCTTTAACTTTTGTACACGTAGGAACTGGATAAGATAGAAAGACAAGGGAGAAGGCCAGTGTGAGTAAGACATTAGGTCAGAGCACTAGCTTTTTTTCTTCGACCTATGCAAGTAGGTAAGGGTAAAATTTTGAATTCAGGGGTGTCGCGGGATGTTGCAGTCTGTGACTGTATTGCTTCTAGTTGTAAATCATACCTTAATGCTTTAATATTTAATTGATCTCACATTTTTGAGTTAAACTTTACTTGGAAGGACAGCAAGTTTATGGAACTTTTATAGACATTTATGGAAGTCAAGGATCTAAATGTGCTAATATTAATTAATCATAAACTAAATGACCAAGTGTGAACATTTTTGCTCAGGGTTAGGTCATCAAGTGTCTTCTGTGATCATCTTACAAATAGCATACAGCTTGTGCTTGCAGTAAACCTTTTTAACAGGAATACCACTGCAACACAAGTCTAAGCATTTTTAACTGACGGCTATAGGAGATTTTGATGTCTAACACTGCCCCCTATTGGCCAACGTTAGAAATAGATGTCTGATATTTATTGGTTTAGATGCCTTGCATACAAATAAATGATGACGGACATAAATTAATTTAGTCTGTTTTAAGATACCAACAACAATGAGAATTCAAAACATTGGGATCCTGTATTTACACATAATTGATGGTGACATTTAATTACTTTTGAAGAGAATAAACACCACCGTCCTTTCACACTGGCACTAGCAGAAAGAACAGATGTGAAAGTGATGGAGAGCAAGTAGCAACAACATCTGCAACATCAGCAGTGCGTGTGTATGTGTGTGTGTGTGTGTGTGAAAGAGAGAGAGAGAGAGAGAGAGAGAGAGAGAGAGAGAGAGAGAGAGAGAGAGAGAGAGAGAGAGAGAGAGAGAGAGAGAGAGAGAGAGAGAGAGAGAGAGAGAGAGAGAGAGAGAGAGAGAAAAAAAAATAAAAGAGAAAACTGAATATTTAATTTGTTAATTTTTAGGCCAAAAGGCCAAAACTTCTGCACAAATAATTTATTGTTTTCAGGCTTTTCTAGCAAAGAACTCATGATCAGACATGTTACAGATCTGTGTACCTTTAAACAATGTACTGAAGATAAAATGTGGGGAAAGTGGTGACAGGATTCTGACTTTTTCATCATCTGATTTCATCACTGGGTAGATAAATTAACCCTCTAACTGCTGTGAATCAGTCCATACAAGTTTCTCCTTTTGTGTCTTCTCATGGTGTAAAATTAAGATAAATTTTTAACAGTATTTTGCTTCATTCTTTTCTTCTTTTTAACTGGTAAAGATCATAGCCTAAAACTGACTAATTTCACAGATTAGGCCGGTGTAATTTTTTGTGTATTTTTAATTGTTAATACAAAGAAAACACAAGACCAAGCTAACACTGTGTTCTTTTACCTGTTCTTCTTTCTGTTGTTTTCTTCAGATCCATTCTTATCCATTGGAGACAAAAGACTAAAGATATGTCCAACTGTTAATTCATTTTTACTTAACACCACAATGTTTAAAGGCAAAAGACAACATGACCTGGAGCAAGAAAGTGTGATGTGACCGTTTTATGGTGTTTAAAGTGACTCCTGTGTAATCTGTGAGGAAGATGCTGCTAATTCACAAGAATACAAGTTCAAGCGGTCGACACGTGCTGTTCTGTGTCGAACAGGGGTATCGTTTTTGAGCAGCTTAGAGTGAAATATTTCAGAGAAATTTCAAACATGAGAAAAAACAAATACTGAATGCTGTCCTTTTACAATTCAACAAATCCGCCATTAGTGAAAGTTTCAGCGTATAATCCATTAACATGGCTACCCTTCTTCCAGATAAACCCACTTAGGGGTGGCCAATGTTTAGTTGGCTCTAATTGAACTAAAGCTCTACCTCTATGTTTTAATATTCACCGGAGAATCCAAAACAGACTTGCCACTTACACAAACACAAAAACCTACAAGGTTTTACTCTATCGATAACAAACACATCAGAAAAATGTTGAAGTCCAGACAAAATAATGGCGAGTCGCCCCCAGCGGATGATCACTGAGAATGAATGGAGGCCTGTGGTTGTACTGGGTTGCTGCCAGGTGCACAATGTTCCCCAATGCTCCACTCATAATAAATCTGTAACAAATAAAAGCCAACGAGCGTGGCAAACATGGGCAGAATGGACTTACGTAACAGAAATAAACTAACAGAATGCGAACAGGTTGATCCTTTTGGAGAAGATGTAGAAAGATAACAAGTTGGATTTGTTTTACCACTCTGGGTTTCGTTCAAACCTTTGTTTATTGTGATATTTGAGGTGTAAAGACTGACTATATTTCCCTTGCATTTGAAACACTAAAGTGACCAAAAACAAAGAGACCTTTGGCATCCTTTTAAAAAACGTATGAGGCAATATTTTAAATATCTCTTCCAGCAGCAATGGGAAGTTACGTGAAGTGAAGCAGCTCAGAGAAAGCAACTATACACAATAGACCCAGAACTAAATGACAGTTTATAGCGAGCTGCCGATTACAGCAAGACGCAGAGATTTATCTCACAAGTTGCTGGAGACCAAACCAAAACTAAAATGACTAAAATATATTCCTTCGGTACAACCAAGTGACTGATAAAGTGTACAGAACCATCTTTATCCTAACCCCAGGAAGAAGAAACACAATGAGGTAAAAAAAAAAGTACCAAGAGCTAAAAGTACGGCTGCACAATTCGGGAAAAAATATTAATCTTGCTGGGTTTTTGGTTTTTTTGCTTAGAATTAAGGTTATGATTCTCTGACATGACTATTTGATTTGAAATATCAATGCATTCGACTTTATCTCTTTCACTCATCAGAAATTGTGGTCTCATTTGAAATGCTTCTGCTGCCGGAGGTTTCCATTACATTGAATCATGTGGTGTAAAGCAGTTTTGTTGTAGATACAAGGAGAAAACAACATCGGTGCTGGTGGTGTTTGTATTCTATAGGCACAAGTAGAAGCGTTTGTGATGCAGCTTGTGAAATAAGATGCAGAGCATAACTTGGATTCCTTCACCAAAAGACAGCTCATCAGGATGAGGACACTAATAGGGTCTAAAAATATTGCACCTCAAAAATGTCATAACAAACGAAACAATTTCAAGGACATTTGAATTAGTTTGGGTCATAAAGCAAGACTAGACATTAGTCATTCAGCAAGCTTTATTCTGTATATCACCATATCACTAGCTTAGGTAAATAAATGACAAGATCTCCAATACTTTGATCTCTGATTGAACAGCAGCACAAGGGGGGGTCACAGACCTGAGAATTTCACAAACCATCACACAAAACACAAAAAAATGTCTCCTGAAGACTGATTTTTATTTTTAAGACCAATTCGATTTAATACTTCATGCTTCACCAGATTTTTACAATCACTTGACAGGAATGAGAATGATGTGCTCTGGTCTTCTTTCTGCATCTCTTTGACAGCTCCTAACCAGCTCCCCCACTGACATCAGGCCTTTATGCTTCTTCGTGTTGTGTTTGACACAGAAAAATAGAATGACCTTCAATGGGCTGGAAATATAGACAAGCATCTACACTATGTCTTGTCTGATTATTGAGAGAAGAAACGCCTTCATTTGTTGTTCCTGCTTTAATGAGCTGTCATTGTTTTTGTACTGGTGAGATTTCCTCCATCCATTTTTAAATCTGCAGGGACAAGTCAAAGCCACATGTCTCATCTAGGAAGGAAAATGAGAGCGGGCCGTACCTCCATCAACACAACATACTGTATTTTTTATCATCATAATTCACCATTCGCACAAAAATGAAGTCTATTTGACTTACTTGTTGTCTCTATAACTCTCAGTCACTGGGCTGTAAACCAAGACATATTGCCCCTCACTTTAAATACATGTTAATATATGTACGTACATATTTTAATTATGCATAGTGATGTATGTTTAAAAAAAAAAAGGACCCATCAAACAATGTTGAAGGAACTGAAAAATTAAAGTAAACTCTTTATCCACCAAACTCTTCACAATTCTTCCTTGGACCAAGATCCAATAATATACAAAATTTAAATGAAAACTTTTGACAGGTTTTACAATTTCTTGTGGACAAATAATCAAACAGATAAGCAAACACGAACAAACAGGGACAATCACAAGACTTCCACCAACAAATGTTTGAGGTTATAAAAATTCAAGTTAGGGTGTTTTTTTAAGAGTTACGCAGCGTTTGACAGTTTTGTTTTGTTATTATTTTTTATATACTGTATTTCAATTGTTGAGTCAGGACAGGCAGCACCACCACACCTCTACATCTCTAGTCTTCCACAGTAAATTGAATTGGTTTCCACACAGTAAAGCAACTTTTAAGTTTAGGTAGAGCACTGACATCAGACCAGAAGCAATGACGGCTGATACGTCTGAGGAATTAAACATTCTCAACATACTTTAAAAAGACACTCAAACCCAAGCAGCAGCATTCTTGTACATTTACATTCCTCAGATGAGACATTTAGGGACCATAAACACTTGAACAATAAAAAAAACATTCAGAACTCCAACCTGTCTGCCTGTTTTCCTGACTGTCCGATAACAATCATTCCAGTAGACACTTGTTCTGATCAGAACCCCATAGGTCCACGGGCTCCAGCACCACATCACGCCTTCGATCAAAACTAGACCAGAAACTTTATGGACTCAAATGAGCCTGGAGCAAAAACCCATCAGCAAGCCTCTGGAGCTCCCACTCCCCTTGTCACAGATTGGTTACCCTCTACATTCTTCATATTTACTTTACCAGCTGTGTCAACAAATGAGAGGAACAACACTAGAAAAAAATTAACTTTTGCTGGGAAAAAATGAAATGGGTTCCCAGAAACTTTGAAGATGAGGTGAAAGTTGAGGTGAAACTCTAGAATTGGTGCCAAACCTCAACAAAAACACAGACACGATACAAAACAGAAGGCGACAGCACAACATCAGGTTATACTGTATAGTCTAAAGACATTTCCATCATAACTTAAAGGACCCACAAATGAATTGTCAGAAATATTGAAACTGCTATTTGCCTTTTCAGAGAGGTTTCCTCTATACAGGAGGCAAAACGGTGACATGTGACTTAAGCAGGTAGTCCTTCTTTTTCTGCTTCAAATAAAATATGGTCATCTGTAGATGACACACCATCCAGACTGCCAAAAACTTTTCAGTGGAAAAAACTAAATAACCATACGATGATTGTTGTATTTATGATGTTAAAATTTTGGGTTAAGTTTGGTGAAGCTACTATATCAACTAACAAACTCTGAAGTCTAAGATATCCCTGACAGGCAAATATGTTTTGACCATCCCTGAAGAAAATCAATCTGAATAACAAAAACCTTGATAAATGTACCACATGACACAATCCCTGCACCTTTTTACACACGTAGGTAAAAATAATAGTGCAACAGTTTTCAGATATTTAAAAATTCACTGTACTAAGTACTCAAGTGGTGGGGGCAGTGGCTCAGCGGTAGGGTGGGTCCTCCATCCCAAAATTGGCGGTTCGATTTCAGCTCCCGCCCGGCCACCTGGAGTGTGAGCTGACAGTGGGATGTGCTAGCTCACCTCCCTAGCACTGTCGAGGCGCCCTTGAGCAAGGTGCCGTCCCCTTTTAGAAGTTGCTCATTTAGGGGCACACTAAGAAGGAGCACCCCCAGATGCAGTCTTTGCTTTGAGGATGTTGATAGTGAAGTACAGAGAAGGCCAGACAGAGCTGCATTGTGTTTTTGTAGATCTGGAGAAAGCTTATGACAGGGTGCTCAGAGAGGAACTGTGGTATTGTATGAGGGAGTCTGGAGTGGCAGAGAAGTATGTTAGAGCGGTGCAGGACATGTATGAGGACTGTAAGACAGTGGTGAGGTGTGCTGTAGGTGTGACAGAGGAGTTCAAGGTGGAGGTGGGACTGCATCAGGGATCAGCTCCGAGCCCCTTCTTGTTCACTATGGTGATGGGACAGGCTGACAGACGAGGTTAGACAGGAATCTCCATGGACTATGATGTTTGCAGATGACATTGTGATCTGTAGTGAGAGTAGGGAAGAGGTGGAGGAGAAGCTAGAGAGGTGGAGGTTTGTCATGGAAAGCGGTGATGTAGGTAGAAATGAAGGTAGTTGGTGTGACAGAAGACGATGCAGAAGAAAGGGTTAGATGGAGGCAACTGATTCGCTTGGGCAATCCCTGAAGGGAAAAGCCGAAAGGAGAAGAAGAAAAAGAAGATCTCATCAGGTTTCCGAGATGTGTACCTAAAAAGGTATAAAAGTGAAAATTTGACCTTGACCTAGTTTTTCAAGGTCAAATTTGTGATCTAATGTTCATCCCCTTTGCCTCCCTGAATATAATGCCTTTTGTTTCGGCTTTCTATCTTATCCGGTTCCTGAGATATGTGCAAAAAATGTACAAAAGTTGAAATTTAAACCTTGACCTAGTTTTCTCTAGGTCAAGGTCATCATCTCATTTTCATCCCTTTTTCCGCCCATGTAATGTGCTTTTTGTTTCATCTTTCTATCTGCAACGGTTGTGAAAATATTTGGTGGACGGACGGATGGACACACAAACACTGACAATTACAATACATCACCACTTCGCGAGATGTAATAATTTCATGCAATTTGTTTGTTGTTACAATGCCAGTCTATCATGGATTAAACCACTCAGCCTTGGTTACTGGTTCCGAGCTACTGTGGAAAAATATGTCTTATGTTAACTAAAACAGTATTAACCGCTATTACGCTGTATCCCGCCCCCACTTTCCCATATTTCCTTTCCCACCCAACCGATCAAGGCGGATGACAGCCCAGACTGTCATCCGCCTGGGTCCTGCCCGGAGTTTCTTCCTCGACTTACCCTGACTTAACCTGAAACTAGGTCAGGGTAAAATTTTGAATTCAGGTGTGTCGCGGGATGTTGCAGTCTCTGACTGCCTTGTTGCAGTAGTATTGATACGAAAAAACTATTGTTGAAGGGTCTATTGATTGATCGCTCGCTGACGGTCTTCTTCCTGTCATGACACAACCAAAGTTTTCATGGCAGGACGTGACGACATCACAACTCATTTCATCTCTGATGCCTCAGCCTCCTTTGATCGATGGAGAACTTTGCTTAAAAATGTCACTGGATGGATAAAGAAAACAAAGACCTCACTTTGTCCCTACTGTAGGCATACATCATCCAGGAAAACAAAATCACTGCATAGTACTGGCCTTGACCTATTGTTGGACAAGCAGGCAGATCTCAAAAGCTTTTAAATTTCTTGTAGCAAGAAGACGCAACAAAGAATAAATTAGTTCAGAGGGCTTAGTAGCCAATTGCAATGGCTGCTAAGCTCGGTTTGGCGACAGTGACGTATGATGCCCACGGAATGCAGACGCTGCTGCGGCACGGATTTTAAGCTTTTTCGACCAAACGGATGATGCTACACACATAAAATTTATTTTTTCTTCTATTTTTCATGATGATGAATAACATATATGTCACTTAAAATTAACTTTACTGTCCCTTTAAAATTTGACCTTTACCTAGTTTTCTAACGGTCACAGTCATCATCTCATTTTTATCCCCTTTGCCGCCCGAGTAATGTGCTTTTTGTTTCATCATTCTATCAGCAACGGTTGCGAAGATACGTGGTGGACTAACTAACGGTCAGACAGAAGAACGGACGAACACTGAAAATTACAATACATTGAAGCGGGATGTAATAAATACACAGTGCTCTTCTGAGTTGCAGAAATGACGTAGTAGAGCTTTGACACACACACGCACGCACGCACACACACACAGACACACACACACACACACACACATACACACACACAAACAATAAATGCCTCTGTACTGTTCAGGATACAGAAATAACTAAGGACAAAAAGAAAAACATAAACATGAGTACAATCACACGAGAGCACACATGTAATTTAAGGTATTTATCAGACATATACACACACACACAAACACACACACAAACAGCTCTCTGCATTGTCTCATTTAGTTTTGGAACTCACCAAGTCTTCCAGGATGGTGACGGGGAAATCAAACATGCACATCTTCACAGGTTGAGCGAGGGCTCTGTGCAGATTGAACAAGGATTTGGTATCCATGCTGCAAACTGAACAAACCACTGAGCCTCGGCTCGACTACTCGCACAGCAACGATATACCAACTGGAGAATATATAGATAAATGAAAGAAGAAATAAGCTATCGGGATGGAATTTCACACGCTGACAGCTCCATCTCTTTGCAAAGGCTGCAAGAAAAATCAGAGCGAAAAGCGGAACCCCTCCACCTCTTCCCTGGTCTCCCAAGCCAACGACAGCCCCATGTTCCCCTCGTTTCCCTCCCTCCTTCTTCCTCTTCTCGTCTTTCTCGTCCACGCCTCCTCCTCCTTCCACCTTCCTCCCTCACCAGGAAACATCTTAACTATCAGCAGCTGTTCCCTTGCCTGTCTGTGTGTCTGTCTGTCTGCCTGTCTGTCTGTCTGTCTATCTTCTCGAGGTATTGGCCAACACATCAACAACACTCAGCTGTCATGCCACGACCACAGTGTTTGCTTTCTCTTTCCCTGCGACGTTCAGACCCAAGTGTTCAGACTGACCACAGAAATGTTTGCATCTGCTGGACGAAGAAAAAAAAAAGCCTTTGCAAAATGAAATGCAGCAGGTACGCAGAGGAGTTATGGGTTTTCGTCCAACTCTCCTTTACTTGATTATGCTGCAGAGATTCAATCAAGGGAGAAGGACTGACTGTGTTTTGCTCCCGTCGTGCCAGACTGTCTGTGTCAGCCTGTTAAAGGTGAAGCGCGGTGACTGATTCTGAGGCTGACGTAGGAATTCAGCCTCCCTGCTCATTAATGCGCTGAAATGGGAAAGCAGTCATTCTGGCAAAGCTCCAGCCATCATAAGATGTTTTTTGTCGGAATAATTACTCAAATGACAAAAGTGGCTAGTGTATTCTAACACTCCAGCTGCCATGATACTGAATCCCATCTTTATATTGACTGTTTATGTTTTATTTTACATGTTTACAGGTTAATGTAAATTCCCTGTGCTGTCCTTATCAAAAGACTCATTACATTCATTTGTCTGTCAAGCCACATGTTGGTGATTGCTGTCTATGCCATACATGTGGGGATAGAGCACAATGGTAGATCAAGAGACTATGAGATTTCAGATCAAGATCAGATGTCCCCTAATCAGGCAGAAAGTCACTATTTTGGATATATAAGGTTGAAAGATTTGCAGATGTTTGCATTTCGTATCTTTGTATTAACATTTATATCATGTCCCAACATTTTTGAAATTGAGGTAACTGGTGGATATAAATTGAAGTTCTTTGTGTGCATATGACTTTGCTTGTTATGCAGTCAAATGTCAATGGATATTAATAAAGTGAATATTTAGGATGATGCTTCATTTGTAAAGTCTAGTTTAACTTGCATTTTATCACATATTTAAACAACACACCAAACCCAGGCTTTTTAAAAGCATTCCAACGGAAACTCAGTCTAATCCTAAAACATTTAGCTCTGGAATAAAAAGTATTTTCAGTGTGTGTGAGCAGAACTGGTTCATAAACACACATCTATCCAGCTGGACTCCATGATTACTATTTTCTTCATTATTTTTGCCGTCTGAACCCGAAGGCTAAAAACACTGTTCTGCGTACTCCCAATAACTAATTTGACTCTAACCTATCATATATAGGTCACGTGGCTTTTACCACAAATGGCTTAAATATTGATAGAAAGGAAGTGAGTTTGCTTTGACCTGCAAAAACTGCCTCAACAAGTTTGCGTTTTGTTTACAAAAGTAATTTTTTTTATCAGCTATTGCACCATTAATGCTGTTACTTCAGCTTTCACCACTTTCTTTTTGTGTTTCATCATCATGCAAATACACTAAACTAAACAATGTAAACAACCGTTTTGTAATTATTAACTGTCTTTATCAGAATGCTATTGCTAAAAAACAAGATGACCCTGTAAACTGAACTGAAGAGAACTTCGCTTGCTCATTTTAAGGCTTTCCAGATTTCACATGGAAAGTATTTGCAACTTTGCAAATACAGTGTTCTAAATATTTGAAGGCTGTGCTGGCAACAAATTTAAGTTTACAGTCCTGATAAATTTAGACAGGGAACCGAGGCAGACCTGATTCAGATGCAAATGTTGTTCAACATTTAGAATTAAAAGTAAAGCGAGTGAAGATGAAGAGCTGCTGCTTTAATAGACACGGTGACAGTGGAGGAAGAAGAAGAGCTGAAGGAAAATAGCAAGAGGAACTGGGAACTGCTTTTACATGCAGAGGCTGTCCCAAGGCTGAATACCGTGAGAGACTCGTTGTCATGGAAACACCGAGGCAAAACCGGCTCTTCACTGGGCTACATAAGAGAAGACTCCTCCTCTCTCTACTCCTACCGTTCTCCTCTACAGACACCAAGCCAGGACAGGAAGTCAGAGCCTGACGTGCGAGTACACTTCCTGTACAGACAAAGACAGGACGGGTGGTGCAGGTACGCAAACCATCATCTGCAAAATCAGACTGTAACACATTTTGCCATCAGTCAGTGTGCAGTGTGAATATAAAGGCCGGCAGCATGACAATGATACGACAACTGAAGTGTCCAGAGTGACATGCAAAACGAGGTTCAGATCACCTCAACGACTGCAAGAAGAAATACTTATCAAACATTCTGGTCAGAATGTGTTGGAACACTGAGCTGCATATGCAGAGCTCAGATTTTATCTCGTGTTTCTGTCACCGCTGCTGCTCACTGTAAAGCCGCCATTATTGTAACGCATGTGTGATGTTAAGGTACATTAAATTTTGTTGAGGATTTTTGTATACTGTTTTGATCCGCAAAAGGAAATTAAGAGCATACAATAGTAATTCAATAAAATGCATGCGTATATACATGTATATACATATATACATGTATACTGTATTAGTGTGTACAGGCCCCTGTAATACACACACACACATAAGGGGGCCTCTGAGCATGGAGTGGGAGGTAGAGCGGCTGGCAGCTCCTTCTTGGTGCGCCCAAATGAGCAACTTGTAAAGGGGGATGGCACCTTGCTCAAGGGCGCCTCAGCAGTGCTCCGGAGGTGAGCTGACACCTCCCACTGTCACTCACACTCTAAGGTGGCTGGGCAAGAACGGGAATCGAACCGCCGATCTTAGGAACATCGGACGACCCGCTCTACAGCTCACTCTACCGCTGAGCCACGGGCGCCCCCAACACTGCCGCCCCCTTCAGGTACATTACACTTAAAATCATTTTAAAAAATTACAATAGATTTTTTTTTAAGTTTTTAAAATTACAATAACAGCAAATACTTTTTTTTAAAGTATATTATTATCAAAGTATTGACAATCTGATATCAAGGAGTCTCGAGTCTAAATCCAGCTTATGCCTCCTGGCCAACAAAATAAATAGTATGTGTACAGTATATGATTCACAAAAAACTAGAGCCAAATGTTATTGCATTATACAGTAAATATCAAGCACAACACCAAACCCAAAACTGCTCCAAAAGACTGTTCCATTGGTGTGTGTGTGTGTGTGTGTGTGTGTGTGTGTGTGTGTGTGTGTGTGTGTGTGTGTGTGTGTCTGTGTCTGTGTGTGCACGTGCGTGCGTGCATGTGTGAGTGATTGCTCACTGATTGTGGAGGTGGTATTTGACATTTTAACCTCAATCAATGAATGTGTATAACCTGTATGTGTAGCTGAGCAGATCATGGGTTGCTCATATTTAAATGTTTCAAGTGTTTTATCACACAAGAAAAATACTACACAAGTCATTCCTGATTAACTCATTTTATTAATGAAAATGTAAATAAAAAAATGATTGTTGAATTTTAAATGTCTACTATGAGGCATCATAGACATAAACCCAATAAATACGCATAAACCCAACATGAAGAAATGTTGGATTTTCACCAAAAGTGACATATCATTTACTTCAGCTGAAAACGTATGGATGGATGGATGGATGGATGGATGGATGGATGGATGGATGGATGGATGAATGGATGGATGGACGAACAAATGGACGGATGGATGGATGGACAGACTGATGGATGGATGGATGGATGGATGGATGGATGAATGGATGGATGGATGGATGGATGGATGGATGGATGGATGGATGGATGGATGGATGGATGGATGGATGGATGGATGGATGGATGGATGGATGGATGGATTCCAATGTCAATATCTTCAGTTCTGGATGGACAGTTCTCGATTCTAGTTCTTTGAGGGGTGGGGCTAAAACAGGTCTCATGGTCATTCCACAGTAAGATAAACAAACCATTTAACAAAATGCCCTGTATAAAGACTAAAGAATAGAATAATTCTGAATTAATTCAGTCATATTTTTGCATCATGTTGTGGGATCATTGCCACTGTTTTAGCAAAAGTAAACTGGTGTCTAGTGTTGCCATTAAATTGTTAATTAATGCATTTGACACAGCTTGCAGCAAATTGGTCAAATATAACTTAATATTATTAGTTATTATTACAACTTAATATAACTTGTTTGCTGTCTCATGGTTGACAGTTGAAACAAATGTTATTTAATATTCACCTGAGGTGCTGCTGACTCAGGATTGACTGATCCAACTAAGTTAAGAGTACAAACTGTGATTATACATCACACACGTAAAAGGTGTTTATTCAAGGAAGTCAGCTGCATGAAATAAGTTTGACACAGATGTTGGACTGCTCACTGCACTGTTTTAAAAACTGCTATGTTGCTGCAGAAATATAACACAACATCAAAATTAGCGACTGCCATTGGATCCCCAGCAGCAATTGTTTGTTCGTAAGAGTGAGTGGAATAGCAGGTAGCTAAAAATGAAACAGCTGTCAATATGATGCTATGATACATAAATTCCTCTATCTAATGCTAGGATGGTAAAACAGAACAAAATTAGAAATCTTTTTCTTTAACTTCAATGTGTATCAAGAGTTGAAAATTATATTAGAAAGGTATTGGATTTATATCTATTTTCTTTTATAGTATGACAACAGAGTAGCAAATATGTAGTAACTGTCCCTGTGTTTACTTCGTGTAGACACACAAAAATGAAAGAAAACTGCAGCAGTCATAGCTAGGGTTTAGTAAAGGAAGTGATACAGGATGTAATGAGAAAGGGAGAAAAAGAAAGAGAGAAAGTAATGGAGACGATGAGAGAGGGCAAGCAGGTTCTTCATACCGGACAGGATCGTCATTATATCCCTGTGTGTATAATAACACTGAAACAACGCAAGCAAATAATCCATTTTTATCCAAAGAGTTACCAAATCTCATTTTTATGGTGTATCTAGGGCAGGGGTCACCAAATGGTGGACCGCGGTCTGGACATGGACCGCATGATGGTCCTGTCCAGACCCGTGACCACTCCATGATAAATTCACGAGAGTAGATTTTCTTGGTGCATTTTTACTGACGGTCGCTGCTACAGACGGCGGGCGCTGCTCCTCCAGTTAACACAGTAGTAGCGCTCAGTTCGGCCAATCAGATCGTTTCTTTACCTGCTCTGTCAGCGCACCTGGAAGTGATACAGCTCTCTGCCGTTACCGCTGTGAGTCTACCACTACAGGAGCACAGAGGAAGGGAGACAGCATAGCTCCAAACGAAGGGAGGATAATGAGGAAAACCGCTGGTTAACAATGAGAGGACTGAGAAATTTATGTTTATTCTTCCGTCAGGCAATTCAAACCATTGTACCTCATATAGTCTGAACACGTAGCATTAATTAATTAATTAATAATGTGAAGCGCCACTATGAAACAAAACACAGAATTTTCACTAAAGGCATGGTGGATTTTGGGGCAACAGAAAAAAAAATTTCAGTAATGGGACAGTTGTGAATAAGTGCTTCAAAGCTGCTGTTGAGACATTATCTGAGGGAAAACAGAAAGATGAGATGTGTTCAAAAACTCCCAATGTCAGCTTCAACAGCAACCAGAAAATCAGAAATATTAACAGCTTGATGCAGCTATTCAGAGAGCACTATGCATATCTGTGGCCATTGATGAGTTGTAGCTTTTGTGTGTGTCATGTTCCTTCACAAAGATAAGGAGCTCTTTGCTGAGTATAACACCACTATGAAACACACACAAGGGGAGAGGACATACATTCAGCAACAAAAGAGATGCTGACAAAATCCAGTGGTCTCTTTCACCACACATGAGAGAGACCACCACCCTCTCTTTTCCCACCACCTTGTCATGGTGGGAAAAGAGAGGAGGGCTGTTCCAAACAGTCAAGGTTTGCCTGTGAACACCTTGTGCACAGGTACACAAGGTTACAGTGGTAACACTAAGATTACAGTGGTACCTCTACTTACGAAATTAATTGGTTCCGGAAGAAATTACATAAGTAGCAAATTACGTAAGTAGAGACGCGTTTTCCGTGTAAATGCCCTAATCCATTCCAAGCCCTCAAAAATTCCGATATAAATGTTTTATAAAGCATAAAAATGCATAAAAAGCATAAAAACTTCTCCAACCACCCACGTGATGCCTTAAACTCCTTAAACTTCCTTTTGTTTTAATAACGTGGCGATTGTAGATGCATTACGGCCATATTCTTTGGCGAGATCAACCAGACGCATCCCTTTCTCATGCTTTTCTATTATCTCTTGCTTCGTCTTTTCTTTTCCTCTTTTCTCCGTCACTTTCTTGGGGTCCATAGCGAATACTTATTCAAAAAGTTACTATATTTGCGCAAAACTATCAGACTACCTCACGGGTCAGTGTCGAATGCCGAAGACATTGCACCGATCTATCTCCACACAGAGGTGGAGTTGCCTCCCTCTTAGCCAATGGGATGCCAGGAAGATACGCAATAGGTAATAGCCAATGGCAGAGCAGCTATGAGAATGTTGCGTTCATGAACCTGTGGGAGATTCGAGTATCAGCCAATAATGTGTTTTTACACTACGTAAGTCAAAATTTCTTTCGTAAGTAGAGGCAATATTTTCCTGCTGAGAAATTTCGTAAGTAGAAAATTTCGTAAGTAGAGGTACCACTGTACTTGTGTACAAGTAAATTACTGGCAGGCCACATGCCCTTTTCTCTCATGAAGACAGTTCTGTTTGCATTTTTCCCCTGAAAGAGCCAGTTTTTATTAATGCTTTCTGAATATTGTAATGTTTTTTTACTGGAAGTGTGGCTTTCAATTCCTTAATCTGGGATGTCTTTAATTTACGAGAAAAAATATTATTCAGCTCTTTTTACACTTTATTTTTAATTCTGAGATCTGTGTGTTCTTCAATCTAACATAAAGGCTTGAAATTTATTTTCCTGGGTCTACTTTTATTTATGGTGAGGTAAAAGAGCTAGCTGTGCTCTCAGTTAAACATATCCTGCACTGAAAATTGATTATAAATGATCATGCGGACATAGGGACTGGTTATAGGACACAAACTTGACTTGGGTTCAGACCTTTTACTAAGAGGAAATTTTTATAACCGGACCTCAGTAACTTTTAATTGAATAACCCTGATCTAGGGGTTTCATGATAACATCATGTCAGTAGCGAGGACAGTCGGCATTTGAGGATTCTAAAAGGACAAAACAAAAGCAGCTTGATGTAATGTTTCTGGCCTGCAGAGAGTCAGGATGGAAAACTTGCCTTATGAGCCTGCAAATGTTTATACACACAGACACGCATTCACACACACACACACACACATGCGCGCACACACACACACACACACACACACACACGTGCGCGCACACACACACATACGCACAAATCTGATCCAGTTACAGTACTTGGAAATTACAAATGTAGACCGATGTCTTTAAACAGCAGACGCTCAGAAGTCTTACCACAGCGGTTTGCTGACTGAACTAACAGCTGATCAAGAATCAAAAGCACAACAGTCTAACAGTGCAGCACACTGAGAGGCTCAGCAATATGTCCAATGTTACATTGCTCCTACATTTGGCATCATTGTTGTTCAAATATTTCTCCAGAGACTAAAATGCATCTGACAAGAGATTTCAAGGACAAACCTTTTGTCCCCGTACCAAACTAATGCGTCTGGAAAAAAAAATGGAAAGAAAAAGCCTTAGGACTAAAATGTGAAGGGAAAAAAAGTCTGATTCTTGTCTCATTTTATCAAACAAAGTAGTCAGATATGCTTAGCGTGAGGTCAGGCCTCAAGCAAAGGGTGGTTTCTGGAGCACCGTGCAGTGAATGGAACTCTGTGGCAGCAGCAGGACATTTTATTGCTTTATCTACAATCCATTCAATAGTGGGGGAAAAAAAAGGGGCAAGAAAGCCTTTCATAAGACAATAAACATCAATAACACCAGTGAAAGGAAGCTGGGTTTACGTAAGAAAGAAAAAATAAGGGATGGTTGTTTCCAGTGAGAACAGTAAAAACCAGACGGCGTGGGTGTGTGAGAGTTGAGTGTTAAACACACCCTCCAGACAGAGGCAGCAGGAGGCCTCGTATCCTGCAGCAGCCGCGCTCATCGCTGTGCAGAGAAAGGTGACCTTTGACCCTGAGTTCTCACATCATGCTTATCTGAAGCTCCGAAAAAAATCTTGCAAGGATGCAAAATGTTGGCTTACATACATACATGTGTACATACGTTCATCGCATTCTAGTGAAAGTGCATTAAAAAATTTCCACAAAACATATGTCGTATTTCTTCCAAAGGGAATTCTGTGATAATTTATAGAAAACAGTAGATAATAAATAAGCATGAGCGTAGCTTTCTGTGGATAAAGCACACAATTTCATTTTCAGTTTCACTCTCTCATGCTGACTTGATATTTGGTGGTGGTGTAAGTAACCATGGCGACACCAGTGACTCATTTCAGCAAAAGGCTGAACTTGTCAGAGTCTGGCTTCAAATTTAGTATATGGGGAATATTTTTAAAATACGCTGTTTTTCAATAACTACTGTTTTATTCTCATTTCTCTCACATCTTTCTTTCATTACACCTTTCTCTCTTTTATCTATCTCCATAGTGAAACTGTGGGTGGCGCTATGAAGCCTGCGGGACAGGTCCTATCAGGCCCAAACCCGTCCACTGATTCACTTGGCAATTTTCACATACAGTATTTCACAGTTTTGCAGGATCCCATGAGCCTGCTCAAAAAATGTGTTCCCAAAACTGACAAGTATTAAATTCTACAAAAAACAACAGATTGGTTTGCGTGAGCTTAAAATAGTAGTCAGAATTGTCATTACTAAATTCATATCAAGGCAAAAAACCCACAAATTTTGCAAGACTAGATAAAAATTCACTCATTTATGTTCTAAACAGGGGTGCTCATATTTTTTCTGCATGTGAACTACTTCTAAAATGACCAAGTTAAAATGATTTACCTACTACAAAAATGCAAAACATATTTATTCATAAATATATTAAGAATTATTTATATATACAATGTATATTGATGTACCTTGCATATCTGCATGAGTCCATATTGTACAACACAACACAATTAACTATGTACAGTATAGAACATTTTTTTGTCATGTAATGACTTTACTCTGATGACTTGCACTGAATAGAATCACAGGGATGCATAGTCCCGACAGTAGCTGTTGATAACCAGCCTCAAGCATAATTCCAAATTATCATCAGTCATGGAGGAACGCTACTTGGACTTCATGTGGGAAAAGGCTAACTCACATAAATAAGTGGAGCTGAAAAATGCAGTCAAGGGGGGAGCACATGTCCTCATGTTGGAATACTCTTTCTCTGTGAGTTCCAGAACCGTCCACGAGCTCTGGACTTCAGCCGAATGTCAGCTTGTAGTGTCAAAATCTCATCCTTCACTCCTGAAGAGTTCAGGTGAAACAGTTCTGTTACTTTTGATACGAGTGACTCAACCTCAGCATCTTCAAGAAAAAGGTATTGCATGAATGTATCGACTGGCTTGAGTAAAGAATAGTTTTGAAAGCATTTGTAAAACTCTGACAGACAACTGTCAATCTGCTCTGTGTAGCTTGGACTTTCCTCGCATCTCCAGCTCCGACACCAGATTCTGGACGTCTGCCAAATCATGGCACTGCTGATTTGAGAAGAGATATTGCATCTTTGATTTGAAAGCATTAACTGAGCCGATCATATCGATCACCGGTTACTGTGTCGATCAACATGTTTGTAAGATGGGTTAGAAATGCCAAGTCTAACAGCCACTGACCATCATTTAACTGCTTGTACTCTGTATGTTCATCTACAAGCAAATGATAATAGGCTGACAGCTATTTTTTTAAATATCATGAAATCTATCCAAATTACTGTCACAAGCTACCTGAACGATCGTTTTCATTGACATATTGAGCGCCCCTGTACCCCATAATCATCCTCTGTTGTGTCATTGGAGCACACCTACAGGACCCAAACAGATTCAGAGAAGAAACTCAACATAAAAACTACTGATCAGTATTAAAAAAATTGCAGAAATTGATTAATTTCCTGCTGACAGACTTATAGATTTGATGACTGAAGTATTTCCCGGGGGACGACATGAACATCTTACAAAACCTCCACCAGCATCTCATCTGTCTCCTCCTGAGCCAACACACCTTCCATCTCTGTAGCCATGCTGCATTATTGATGTGTCAGCTTTTGTTTATGGTCAATGATGCTACTCGATGGGGGATAAACAAGAGGAAGTGACCCCCCCCTCCCCCCCATTTTAAACTCAACCCCAACAGTTCTTGGACAGAGGAGGTGATGAGCTCCACTGCATGCAGGATTTCCTCGAGGGCTTCCAGGCAGCTGAGATCAACACCAATGTCACTGAATGCAAGCCAGCGTGACAGGCACCGCCAGGCTCCATTGTTTCCAAAAAAGATTTATAATTCATTGTCTGTTTCAAAAATGAATTAATTGTTTCATTTTTAAAATGTCGGTAAACAAGAGACGTATACTTAAATCAAATGAAATTAGAAGAGCAGCTCATTTGCATGATACAGAAAATACAAATTACCGATGCATGTTTTCAACAAACAATTCATTAATTCACTGATTGTTGATCCTTTCACACATGACTTCACTGTTTAGTAGACTGCTTGGTACTTGCAATGAATATTCAGCAGAATATACATCACTTTTCACTAAAGACACAAAGATACACAAAAATAAGAACAAAACTCCAAAGTGATGTTTTGGTCATATTGAAAATCTGGATTTTTCTTCCACCACACTGCTTTGAAAACCAGGGCGGTTTTGACGGAAACAGATTGTCAGAAAGCCTGTGATGCAGCCTTCAATGTTGGATCATATCAACGAGTGTGCGTGTCTCTACAGGTCAGGCAGACCCTCATATTGGACAAGCCTGCACTGGTTTTTTTTTTTTTTTACCTTATGAAGAATTCAATAGTCTCTTCAGCAGTAAGTAAAGTAGATTTAACTGTTTGCTTCAACAATTTGCTTAAAATAAACTAAAAACATTGCAATGGATAAATGTAGTGCACAAATGCCAAACCTACTTCATTCCATCTTCAGAAATGTAATGATTTGGTGAGGTTTTTTTCTCTGTATAATACTATTTTTTTGGCACTTGCCAAAAGAAAACAAGGAATTTGACAACATAATTTTACTGTATTGTAATTTTCCACACATTTCTGAGAAGAAAAATGTCTGTCAAAAGAAAATCTAGAAATTAACAATGGATTATAATAATAAAAAAATTGTATGTGTAGCCCTGAATTTGATTTATTCATTAATAAATCAACAAAATATTGCAAAAATTATTCTTTTAAAAACGATGTTAACAATCTGTGTTCATTCTTATATTCTTTTGATGTCTCTCAAATGTTTTATGCTGTTTTATATATCTGTATATTGAATTATTACATCAGGCTTCAAAGTGGTGATGTAATGTAATTGTCAGTGTTCATGTGTTTGTCCGTTCGTTCGTCCGTCCGTTAGTATGTCCACCAAGTATCTTCACAACTGTTGCAGATAGAAAGATGAAACAAAAAGCACATTGCTCAGGCAGCAAAGGGGATGAAAATGAGATGATTACCTTGACCTTGAAAAAACTAGGTCAAGACCAAATTTCAACTTTTGTACACTCAGGAACCAGATAAGATAGAAAGACAAGGGAGAAGGCCAGTGTGAGTAAGACCATAGATCAAAGGTACTACTTTGATCAATGAAAAAACTAGGTCAAGACCAAATTTCAACTTTTGTACACTCAGGAACCAGATAAGATAGAAAGACAAGGGAGAAGGCCAGTGTCAGTAAGACCATAGATCAAAGCTACTACTTTGATCAATGACAGCAGGTCAGAGCGCTAGCTTTGATCTTTGATCTATGCAAGTAGGTCAGGGTAAAATTTTGAATTCAGGGGTGTCGCAGGATGTTGCAGTCTGTGACTGCCTTGTTTTATCTTTGATCTTCTTTGAAAACAAAGAAAGTGAAGATGTTACCTTGAGTTCTGGGAAGCTATGAAATCACAATACAGTACAAATATATATTACCAAGATATTACACAGGTTTATCCAAGTTTAAGTTTACTGAAGTTTGTAGCCTATGAAGAATAAAAAGAGACAATAAATACAAACTGAAACTACAACCAAAACCAGCTAGAAAGAGAAAGAAAGAGATGTGATGAAGGTTGTAAAGAAAAAAATATGTGCAGCAGGGTCACCACTAAAAAGGTATTGATCACCACAATTATTGCACAGATAATCGTTGATATAGGTCAGATTCACCAGATAGAAGCTGGTGAATCTGGTAAAAGAGCTCCGTTCACAACTAATTACCTTTATGCAAATGAGTTCAGGTGCACAAATGAATCCAAAGGCTTTGAGCTCCCGCTCGGTTTTCTTACCTGTTTTTCCAGCATGATCATTCTCCCAGTATCATGACCTTCATGGAGTGTGTATCCATGCGAGTTCAGGTTGACCCTTAATAACACTCTTCCTCTGCCAGCATCTTGTTCTTCATTAAAGAGCGAGGAGAAAAAATAACAGATAAAAGATGTGAGCCAACAAGCATTAAAACTGGGGAGATAGACGGCAGCGATGCTTTATCCTTGAAAAAATGTTCTCGCCGGCTTCAGCATGTCTCGACATCAATATAAAAAGAAATCAAGGGGTGTTGATCATGGAGGAGAACACCTCATCGGTCAGCGAACGGGGGAGGGAAAAACAACTGAGCTGAAGGCTGGCTAAAGTTAGCGTGCTAGCGCTAGCCAGCTGAAAACCTCCAGTGATCAAAATTTGATACGTCTCCTCCTGCTTTCATCCATCGTCTCCCCGCTTCCCGTCTTCACGCTCGGAATAATGCAACGGAGAGGTCCTGTCTAGATCTGAAATCTCCGATGTTCCACGACGACGACATCCCAGTGAGGAGTGGTCAATCCGAGGAAGATGAGATGATTCGACTGCTGAACACTGATGCTTAAATGGATGCTGCTGCTACTTGAGGGGGACTCTGTTTTTTTCCAAGACTATAGGCCACTGTTGCTGCTGTTGTTGAAGAAATAAGAAACTCTCGGGAAAAAACGACGGTTTTGAACGCACCACACGTTGCACGACAACCAAGGGCGAAACAGAAAAAAGCTTTTTAAGTACGTGCGGTAATATTTTTAGACTTCTGGAACCTACAATAATCTTGTTTAGTGCAAGTCTAGTTTATTAGGTATTAGTTAAAATAATTCAGATGTATTTAAACTGTCATATAATAGTCTCAAAATGAAGAAGAAAAATGAATCTTTTGATTGAAGTTTTGTTTTCACAATGGATTTTAATTCTGTTACTCGAGTCGATGAGTCCATTCCATTAAATATTTTTTGGCAGTAATATATATTATTAATTAATATACATTATTAGTAATATATATTATTAATTATGAATTAATTCAAAGATTTACTGCACTAAACCCTTATGCATTAATGTGATTTTTATTTCATAATGCAGAGCTCTAGTGATTTTTTTAATGTTTCATGTGGTTGTAATTTGAACACGTTTGAGGTTTTTGAATGTTGTTTTGGCAAAACAAGACGTTGGAAAATATGGACACTACCTTTTCTGACACCATTAACTGAACTATTCATGACTATTTGTATGAAATGCCTGACAGATAAATTATTTATGACATTTTCAGCTCAAGTTTAGTCATTTCCATTTGCTGCCACAGGCAAACAATTTATTGTTTGCACCTCATGCGTTCTAGAATGCATACCACAGCCTATCTGCTATTTCAGTCTTGATTAGAAGACATTATATCACCCTGTAAATCTCATTCAACAAAAGAATGGCATCAGACTTTTATCAAATACCGGCGTTACAGCAATACAAGCACAAAAATAAAACATGGAAGTATAGAACAGTTACAAGTAACTACAGTATTGGTTTTTGTTGGTGTGTACTGTAAAAAAACAATGATAGAAAAAAATCTTTTGCATTGTACAGAGTTTAGAAACGACCTGAACCTTATTTTGAAGCTGCCTATACATACTTTTCATGTCTTGACAGAAGTTGACATAATTTTCAGGCAAGATGGAAAGCTTTCTGTCTCCCATTCAAAACCACATTTGTTGTCATGGTGATGTCCATCTCCAACCAAAACATGAATGTTCTTATTATGGAATAAGGATATTCACAGAGTGAACCGCAGAGCGGATCAGTCCCATCAGCTGTCTGGTCACGGCTTTTTCTCTCTTGACACACTCACACACACACACACACACACACACACACACACACACACACACACACACACACACACACACACACACACACACGTGGGATTGGGATCACGGTTACAGTTTTCTATTGCAAAGTGCTTGTGTGTGTGTGTGTGTGTGTGTGTGTGTGTGTGTGTGTGTGTGTGTGTGTGTGTGTGTGTGTGTGCGTGTGTGTGTGTATGTGCGCGCGCGCGCTGGCGATGGTTTGACACCATGCTCAACTGTGTTAAATGACAACACGATTTCCTTTAAGGAATATCCATCAGACCCAGACTCCCTCGTCCCCATCAATACATCAAAACCTCAGTGATCCTTTCTTGGTCTAAAGTCATTCCTCATCTCCATGAATCATGCTTTGGAAACACCTAAGGACAATATTTGTGTTTATACTGATGACTTTACCATCTTCATGCCCGTAAACTGAAGAAATGAGAGAGGAGCCCTCCAAAGGATTGATTTAGGAAAATTCAGGATATATTTTATTGTTTTCAAGTTTAATATAGAGTTTTTGTAAACACATGAAACACATAACATTGAAAACCTTGAGATAATTCTTATTGTTACTCTTAAAAAATATTAACACGTAAACGAGACAGGAAGCTGCCTGTCAGCCTGAACTGAGGGCGACAAAAATCTGTAAACGCCCTTTCGCTCCCACCCCCACCCCCACCCCACCCCCCCTCTCTTGTGATGCATTCTGGGACTTTCTTTACGTAAAGCAAACATGGCGAACAACTACGCTAGAACGGTTCTCAAGGTCGGTTGTAATATTCTTAACCGACGGCCCGGTACCGCGTCCTACCTGGTGGGCAACGGGAGCGCACATGGGCCGAGGAAGGCGTTCAGTTCCCGGGGAACCGTCGTCCGACACATGCTGCCCTCCCCGCGTGGAGGAAGAGGAAAGTTGCTGGGCTGTGCCTTTTTTCTCGGTGGAGGTTTAGGTTTATATCAAACTATGAAGTTCTGTGTCCAGCAGCACCTGGCCGAGGAGGAGACCCAGACCCAGCTCACACCGGTGAGCGGTCACACGGCCGGCCGGGGAGCTGCGGACGGATGTGTCCTTACGTTTGTGCTGACGGGGTCATTTGAGTACAATGAAGAAACTAAACCATCTGACTCCTTATCATAAATCACATAAATACTCCGGATTTATCTGATTTATTATTGTTATTGTTATTCACTTTTATTTACTCACGTACTGTTTCTATTTGACAGATTTAGACTGTAGATTTATAATAATAATACAGAATATGATTAACTGAACATACTCCACTCTGACTCAATGTCTGATCTTTTGTTTTGTCTTATAGTTTAAGCTGTTAATAAATAATTAAAATAAGTTCAGTTTCCTCTTGATAAATTGGAATAGTAAGGAATAGTCTGTAGCTCAGCTATGTGTTACACTATGTGATTTCAAAATGAATCCATTTAACTCGTGTGGTTTAAAAGTATCTTATAATAACGTTATTATCAGAGTAATGATTGTCAAAGGTTATGCCGCTGCCTCCTTCCAGGCCTCAGGTGGAGCTCTGAAGCTGACCCTGTACCAGTACAAGACCTGCCCGTTTTGCAGCAAGGTGCGAGCGTTTCTGGACTACCACGGCCTCCCGCATGAGATCGTGGAAGTGAACCCAGTGATGAGGCAGGAGATCAAGTGGTCGACCTACAGAAAAGTTCCCATCCTAATGGTGGACGGCAAAGAGGTGAGATGACTAAATCACATCATATTTCCATTGGTTAAAATTTAACAACAGCTACATTTGGAATTGCACACCATAAAGCTGGTTTAAACATTGATAGATTTTTGTTCTTGTTGTAGGTTCAATCATTTTTTATGAAACCCTCCATCAATTTTCATTTTTTCTCATTTGTTCCTGATCTGCAGCAACTGAACGACTCATCCGTCATCATCAGCTGCCTCAAGACATATTTAGTCAACAAGTGAGTTGTGGATTTCCACACGGGATGTTGATGTATGATTTCTAATGATCTACCTGGGTTATGCACACCTGATAGTTTGGCTCTATAACTCCTAATATGAAAAAACACTGTCACTGTAAGAGACTACACAACATGCTCCCAGTTTTACACTATGTTACACCACATGAATGTAGCGGTTATGAAATGTCGCATTCACATCCCACCATACAAATCATTTACATTAGTTCTAATATTGTTTTATCACTTTCTGGGGATGTGGGACTCCACCCAGTAGATTGGAGGTATTACAGTTTAGTATAGTCATCTGCATAAAGCATAGTGTGATTGTTAGAAACAGAAATATGACTTTCTGTTACAAAGCGCCCCAGATTTCTTGGATAATACACACAGTACAGCTGCTGCTGTTGATATGAAAATGTAAAAGTAATCTGCAACAGTTATGATGACTGATATACTACAGTATAATTTATCAGGCAAAAATGTAAAAGTTCTTCTCTAGCTTTTCATACATATAAATATTTAATTCTTTTATGTAGGTGTAGCTGATAACAGACAAAACAAGACATTTGAAAATATCCCCTTGGACATTTATTAATCAAAGCGGTCAGTGACTCAGGAAATACATCAGCAAATTAATTGGTAAATTAAATATGTACTATTTTTCTTTTTTTCCTTTAAACATTTTCAAGCACTTGTGTTTTACACTACTGTGTTATCTATCTCCCGACAGTTACTTTTCTAAAGTTCCAAATAACTGTTTGTATGGATAGATACCAGAGGGCAGAGAGAAGATCTACTATAGCCTTACTTTTACGTTTATCATCCAGGAATAAAAGTGTGTCCGAGATCCTTTGCTGCTACCCAGAGTTGAAGTCTGTGAACGAGAGAGGGAAGGAGGTGACAGAGTACAGCAACAAGTACTGGCTGATGCTGAGTGAGGCCGAGATCTTCAAGACGTACCCAGAGAAGGGAATGCAGAAGTAAGTGCAGATCTACTGCTGCCTCACACACTGATAGAAATCGTAATACTCTTATTTTGAAAGGTCCAATTATGTTGCTTTGCTGCCAGTGAGTGACAGTAAGGAAAACCTGATGTTATCTGAATTGTTTCATATTAAAACCAATATACAACCCTTGTTTTAAAAAACGTAAAGCTATTAAATGTTCCGTTTTGTCTAAATACAGGCCGTATCTTATAAAAACAGAAATTCAGTTTGATGATGTCTGGGATTCCTGCTTGGCAGGAGTGAGCAATAGAGTTTTTCTATGTGATTGAAGGTTTTGTTGCTACTATGATGTAAATTACACTGTTCATGTTTTCAGAGAGGAGATCAAGTGGCGTCAGTGGGCCGATGATTGGCTTGTGCATCTTATATCTCCCAATGTGTACCGAACCACCAGCGAGGCCCTGGCCGCCTTCGACTACATTGTACGTGAGGGAAAGTTTGGCACTTTTGAAGGATTATTTGCCAAATACGTGGGCGCTGCAGCCATGTTTCTCATCTCCAAAAGACTGAAAAGCCGGTAAGTTACAAATGAAAAGTATCTGATTATGTTCACAAAACATTTTTTGTTGCATACAGTATGTAGTATTTTATTTTTAAGTAGTGAAGTTTGCTTCATTGACACAGGCACAACCTGCAGGATGACGTCAGGCAGGATCTCTACAAAGCAGTCAATGACTGGGTGGAAGCCATCGGCAAGAAGAGGAAGTTCATGGGTGGAGATGAACCCAACCTTGCAGACTTGGTGAGGGAAGGCAAACGTCTCTCCGGGCGTGTTTGAGTCTGCGCTATATAAAAAGTCTGACGACAACAAAATATTAAAAGTTAGCATTTTCTACAAAATCTATATTGGTTACCATAATAACAGCACGAATGTTGACAGGCTTTATCAGAACGTGAATTAACACTGAATTAACATTACGATAAAATGGAGATTAGTTCATGACCAAACAACATCAAATGTTCATTTTGTTGTACGTTAAATGTCAGTTTCTCTTTGCTCATCATAAGGCCAAGTTTAGCATACTTCACGTTAGCATAACTGTAGTCACATCTTGTAGTCAGTGTATTATTTTTTGTATGCTAAACATTTCACATGTTGGTGCAGTAAGCACTGATAACTGATCTCCTAGAATGTAACAATGAAAATATTTTTTGTTGTTGCATACAGGAGTTGGGTCTTTTCAATTTCTCATTCTATCATGGCTGCAGTAGGACAAACCTTTCATTTTTATCCGATTGGAAGTCAATCATTCTTCATGCGTGTAACAAAATACAGTATTTTCAGCACTATAAGGCGCACTGGACTATAAGGCGCACCTTCAATGAATGGCCTACTGTAAACCTTTATCATATAAAAGGCGCACTGGATTAATAGAATCATCTGATTATAAGGTGCACCTTCAATGAATGGCCCATTTCAAAACTTTTTTCACAAATAAGGTCCACTGGATAATCAGCTGCACTGCTGGTTTTGGAGAAAATTAAAGGCTTTTTAGGTGTGCCTTATAGTGTGGAAAATACTGTAGTTTGATTTTGCAATAAAAGGCTGCTACAACATGACATCAGTGTTCAAGTGGCTCCAGGTTGCTCTCGTTGATCTTCTGGTTTCCTCTGTTTTGCAGGCGGTGTTTGGGGTCCTGAGAGTCATGGAGGGCCTGCAGGCGTTTGATGACATGATGGAGAACACTAAGGTCAAGCAGTGGTACAGACGTGTGGAGAACGCAGTGCTCAACCACCAGGGCCAAAAATAAAGACAGAGTGAGTTGAAGAAGTGAAGACCACAAAACTGGGAGTATTTCCTGTCTGAAAAGATTGAACAAACTGCAAAGAAAGATGGTGACATCACCAGGATGCGAGACGCTCCTGCTTTGATTGTGGAAAGCGGTTTGTGAACGGGACTACTGCCCTGGTTGACGTCCTGTCCCGCAGATACGACTGTCAGCTCTTCTGTCCATGTGTATGAATGTGTACGAAAACAGATTCGCTGAGTAAGAGCTCATAATGTCAGAGCTCATACTGTCCAGACGCTTTCGAATCAAGTCTGCATCTTCTTTGTTACTGCTGACCTCCGCTGGTGAAGAATGGAAACTTCAACATTATCAAGACGACATGCTGGTTAATGCTAAAACTACAATAGAGTCACAGTTCCACATTAAGAGGTGGAATAAACCACTTTTTGTCCCTTTGTTAGGTACATACAGAAGAAAATCTGGGGCATGGAAGCTGTTTGTGTTTAATTTCAATGCTGTGTATTTTTCATATAATAAATCTAATTTAATTGGTCTACATCATCACTTCTCAAACAAAGAATTTGGGCTTTTGTAAGGATCCTAGGCTCACTTCATTACAAAAAAGCATGAAAAGAAATTTCTCCAAAGTATGCTAGTCTAGATTTCAACTTTTTCTAAAGGGAAAGAATAAATAAACAGCAGTTCTTTGGTTTCTGGGGGTTCTTGTTACAGATCCAATTGGATCAGTTTTTCACTTTGATTGTATTGTTATGTTCTCTGAGACTGGATCAAACTCTGGCAGTGGGAAATCCTTAAAGCCATCAGTTTGTTTTCTCCTGTTGGTGAAATACAGTAAATGAGAATATTAAGCACTCGTAAGATTCTAGTTTGAATGAACATGATATTAAAACTGCAGGATAGTTTCTCAATCACCTCATTGTGCAGAATAAAAATTATTACATTTAAAAACAGCCCAAGGTTTTCTGGTCTGAATGAACAATGATGCTTTTATTCCGCACTTCCTCCTTGAACAGCTATACCCATTCTTTGCCTCTTCCACCAAACGTTTTGCCAAAAATGAAAATAAGGTTTATGGATTTCTCATGGAACAACAGACGCCCGAGACTGTTCTAAATTTTTATTATGGAGGAGAGTAGCAGTGTCCGAATGTGTGATGTTACTACTGGACAGTCCAGTTCAGGCTTGTGTTAAAACATCAGTAAAGGTTAGCCCCTGCCATGGATGGTGACTGAGTCACACACTTAATCCTCTGCTTCCCACTTACTTATATTCAAATGAGCCTGGAAAACTTTCAAAATTTTCTTTTTTTGACGAGCTGTTCAAAAAAGTGGTGAGACAGTAGATTCATCTGATCCAGATCTTAATCTGGATCAGATTAATCTCTCCCTCTAAATAATTCTGGATTCTCAACCTTTAATTATGGATTGTATTGTAACGTCATTCATCTGGACCCTCATGGACCTATACTTTTACTGTTTTGTGTTTGTAGTATTGAGATCAAATCAGTGGAATGGGGACAAGATAAGCTTTTATTTAATGATTATATTAATCATTCAGGAACAGTCACTGTGTTGACCTGTCAGCTGCGCTACACCTCAACCTCCCATCATAGAGCTTGACTACTTCAACCTGTTTTTCTTTTAGTGGCACCTGGCTGTCATGTCACATATATAATCCTATCAGCATCTGCTCTTATTTTGACCCCACACCAGTTTCTGCTTCCTTCACATTTTGTTATTTTAGTGCATTATTTGCTCTTATTCTCTTTGGGTCCTTGACAGTGTTTTCAGTCTCGCCACTTTGCACCTGAATAAAACTCATTATCCTCCTGTTTTTTAGTCTGATCACCTCTCCGTAATTACACTGGTCTCTTTTCCCTCGTGCTAGACTTGTAGCAGCACCAATAAAATCACAGAAGGTTCAGGTAGTTGTCCACTCCTGTTAATCATTCATTTCCACAACATTGTGTAATAAACTCATTCTTCCCTCACTCGTTCACAACGAAGAGGAGCTGGAGGAGACGTCTGGGGAGAGGGAAGTATGGGCATCCCTCCTGAGACTGTTGCCCCCGCGATCCAGCCCCGGAAGCGGTAGAAGATTAATGGATGGATGGATGTGTAGTAAACACACACTCATTTGTGTCACTCCTTGTTTCAAGTTTTCTTTATTCTTTTTTCCTTTAAAAAAATGAAAAAAATTCCATGATGCATGGTTTAAAAATGTCTTTAAAAAAATAAAGTCGAGTTCAATGTATTTTGACAATGTGACTTGAGGCGGGGATGCTATCCTCCATCACGGCTCCTCCGTCATGACCTCCAGAACGAGGAGCTGAGCTGGCCTTTGGGCTGACTGATCTGTCGGCTCTGCAGTGAATTCTACGAGAAGAAACAAATTTGGTTTGGGTTACATTAGGTTTGGGTTGGTTTTTAATTCCACAGTGTATCAAACTATGATTATATGTTATTATCACCCTTCATAAGTGCAGGTTTTTCATGGTATTAGACTAAATGGCAAAATTAAAACTTCTTTTATCAAACAGAATATAACAACGAGATGTCGTCTGCTGAGCAAATGGAGTCAAAAGCAAAGCAAGACTGGGACTGAATCCTACTTTCAAATCTTGAACAAGAACTAAAAAAAATGAAAAAAAAAATTGATAATGTGAATGATAATAATACGAATTAAGTGATAATGTAGAATGGGTGTTTTATGTTTTTTTTAAATACAGTTCGAACATTTCATGTCATTCATGAGCTTATTTCAGTAGAGCTCAGATTTGTAAAAAGTAAAAAAAGAATTTGTAAAGTAAATGCAGGTCAGAGTGTCTGAGCTCTGCTCCCTGCTAACAGTAGCTTTTTGCCAGCATACCTCTAGAAACTCTTTGAGTCTGCTGACAGAGCCCATCTGCCCACTGCTGGTCACGGCTTCAATTCTGGAGACACAGAAGTGACACAACCAGACAGGCAGGTTAAAGTTGTGTTGGTCACACGTGGCCTGCTGGTGAAGGTTGTGAGAACAACAGAGCGTACCTCTGCAGGTATTCCTCTTTAAGGAGCAGGAGAAGTTTCCAGAACTGGCCCTGATACTCTTTCATCAGTGCATTTCCACATACCTGAAGAAGAAAAAGACCAACATCTTATTTATTTTGTGACTTTCAAAAGTGATATTTTCACTTGTGATGGACCACGAGCACGATTAAACTGCAATTGATACCAGAAACAACATGCAGTGCAAGACTTGCCTCCAGGAAGTCCAACAGGACCGTCGCTGTGATGTCTGCCAAAGGCTCCATGTTGAGCATCTGAGCCAACCAGCGCCAGCCGTGGTTCAGACCGTGGGGAGCAGCCTGAAATGTTCAGTGCAAACACAACACATTAAAGAAGGGCTGAAGAAGCTCTGTAGTTTAACTAGTGATTGGAAAACCAGGAACTTAAAGAGATCTTACCCCCTGCTTGGAGCCATAGGGCCACCTCTGCTGGATGACGGCAGCATAGAGGCGGATCATCCCAGACATCCTCTTCAGGAAACTGTCCTGAACTTCAACCCCAGACTCGCCCACATGGTAACCAAGAATCCTGATGAAGAGAAAAGAGCCGATGACAAACTGACTTCTTTTTTTGATGAACAAAGCGACATTTTCCCATCTGCCTGACCTCTGATATTCCTCCACAGACGTGCCCTCCTTCATTGGGGGGTAATGGGGAACGGCATACGGACATTTCTTGTGCAGATGGGCAAGGAAGAAGTCTCCCACTTGAGGATGCAGCTCCCAGATGCCAGAGGCCACTATAGCAATTGGAAAAGCAGCTTCGTGGTGAGACGCCACCTCTTCCTCTCCTTGTTTCTACAGTGAGAAAATTAACACAAGAGTTCAGCTGTGATTCCTTTGGTTGTGAGTATTGAACTATTTATTGTGTACACCAAATTCTGGTACACTGGTTCAGAAGGTTATAGTTTCATTTCCATTGGTTTTGTCTATTTTAAAGTAAGAAAAGATAGCAAATTTTCCTCTTCAACTGATGACTGAATAATAAATGTGATTCTTTCTTATAACTGTGAAGTTTTTCAAGCACCAAACATGCACCAGTTTAATGTCATTATTTTGCAACACAAAAGTGTTAGAAATCTAAGATAGCAGTGGAAAAAAAATCCCCAGTACAAATCTGAAGCATCGGACAAACGGGAAATGCAGGCAGTTCTCAACTGGAACCACTTCTTAGTTCCTGAATTTACCAATAATTTCTTATATTCATATCAAAGCAGCTGACGATAATAAAACAAGGACTTATTCATGCATTTATAAATGACCACATTTTAGATATCTGCTGTGCTTCGCTCCTCATTAATAGATTAAACAGCTCAAGGGGAACTCACCACAAACTTCTCAGCCAGTTTGTAGCTGACAAACTGCAGGCCCTGTGGATGCTGGGAGGTGGAGACAGACCTCCCACCTGACAACACGTCGCGTCCTGACAGCAGCTTGTCGATCTTGTCAAAGATTTCTCTGAGCTGTGACCCAGAGTTGCAGGAAATCTGATTGACAGGGGTGGTGGCTATTTTCCGGAATTCCAGGTTCAGCTTCTTTGTCTGAGTCGGGACGAGAGACATGAAACCATTCCTTAAGATTTCTGTTCACAGTAAAACACAGGAGATGTTGCCACTACTTCACTCCTACCAAAAACAGCAAAATTGTACAAGTACCTGAAATTCTAGTGTGTTAAATATCTGTCAAAGAGAGTTTGCTCCATTAAAAAAAATGTTTGCAGCACCGTCATCTTCTCCTTGGCTACATTAATCTCCTTCGTAATGCATTAATATATTCATCCAGACTCATCCTAAATCACATATGCTTAAAAATCACAGGATTGTCAGCGAGAATACTGGGGATACGAGCCTGGATCTTGAAATATTAAACACTATCAGATAATCTCAAACCAACATCCTTTGGCAATGAGAGTACTGCTTTACGCCACATAATCCAGTGTAGTACAAAGCGCCAGCAGCAGAAACATTTCAAACGAGATGGTGAAGGTCAGTGAGAGAGATGGATTGTAGATAAAAGTGAATTAACATTTAAATTTTGGGAAATCATGCAAGAGAATCCTAAAGTTAAAAAAAAATCAGGATTCATATTTTTTTCAAAAATCAGTATTGAAGTCTCAGAAATGTTTCCTCTGTCAGGAAGGGATGAAACGGGGTGAAATTAGCTGAATCATAGTGAACAGCGTCATGAAATGCCATTCGTCCACTGAAACTCACCTGTGGTTCTTTTGGGTTATTGAGCTGCTCAAAGGACTGAAGGCACTGAGCAGCTGAATCCTGCAGCTCTTTGTACCATTTCAGTGTGCTGTCATCAGCGCTGTTCTGCAGCCCTGAGGAGACACAACACCCATGAGGGGTTTTAATGCAGTCTAAATGCAATTCTTCAAGTGCATGCGAGGTTTAAAACCTTATTTTTTTATTTAGGTGTACTGTTGTATTATCTATTATCATGCAATTATGTGAATGCAAAAAACATATTTCATATTTTCTAGCACAGCTATCCCCAAAATCTTTGCCATCACCAGTGGTTGATGCAAAATGTCTTCTGGGATACTTGACTACCCAGGAACCACACCTAGTTTGATTTTGAACAGTACACAAGTTTTCAGGGATGAAGTCCCACATCAACTCCAAGCCCAGAAGAGTCTTGGATCAAAATGATTGTCTTACCTTCCTTCTGTGCTTTCTCCTTTGATGACTGAACCGCCTTCTTTAACGCTTCCTGTTTCTCCTGCAGCTCCACCTGCTTCCTCCGTTCCTCTTCCTGTTCTTGCTCTTTCTTCTTCTTCTCTTCTTGAGCCTTGGTGACCTCCTCTTGCATCAGGCGGATGAGCGCTCTCATCTCGTGTAGGGCTCGCTCGGCTACAGTCATGTCATCCACACTGGGAAACTCCCCCTGGAAGAACACGGCATTTATGTCTCTCAGTCTGCTGATGTGGGACGATCACAACACAGATCTAGTCTATTAATCTGGAAGCTTGAAACCTAAGAGCAGCTAGATACTGATGTATGTTTGCACAAATATTTTAACCATTTATTCATATTGTCTCTGACAAATGTTTTCAAACCTTTCAATCATGAGATTGATTTTGAAGTTTCAATTACCTGTGATGCTTCTTTAAACATTAACAATGATTCCTGAATCTCTCCCCAACCATTCTCCCATTGAATGAACTCAAAAAATTAGCAGTTAAACTGACCTCTGCTGTTTTTCGCACGACCTCTGACACCTGAGAGCACAACTGGTTCCCGCGGGTGCTGAAGGAAGAGAGGCTGGCCAAGGGGAGATCAGCTTTGGTCTGGGTAGATGGATCCAGCAGCTGGTTGAGCTGCAAGATTTCCTCCTGGATGGTGTTAAGGTTACGCACTCTCTCCCTGCCCTCCACCTGCCGCTGTCGCTCAAGCTCAGCCTCACGCACGCGCTGTTGCTCTGCCTCTCTCAGCCGCAAGTTGAGGATCTAGTACAGGGGATGACAAAGAACTTATTACTGTAAAAGAACAAAAATACCTCCCCACACACACACCCCACATGATGGGCAGGCCTCATGTGTTTTTGCAAATAATACAGGTAACAAAACCATGTCAATCCCTTAGGTATCCTATTTACCATTGACTGGTTGATCATACCTTCATTCTGTGTCGCTGTTCCTCCTTCAGCTTCTCTTGACGCCCGATGCTCTCTTTAGTTCTGGAGGGTACAAAGTAGAAAAACCAAATAGATTGGAGCAAACAAAACATTTCATCGATGTTTAAAAGGATAAGCTTTGCATCCTGGATGGTGTCTCTTACTCTCTGTCCATCATGTCCCTCATGCTCTGGTACTCCTGCCTCTGCTTCAGCTCCATGAACTCTTCAAAGCGTTTAAATTGCTCCAACGCAGAGCTCGCCACTGTCACCATTAGCTTTTCCTGTACCTCCTGCCACAGTCTGAGAGCCACCTGAGGGGACAGACGATGTTAACGGTTAATAAATGATCAAATAATGATCATCTGTACTTTTAATTCATATGTGTACACAGCTATGAAAAAAATCAAGAGAATATCAATCATCAGTGAGAAGTAAAAAAGAGCCAGACTGAGGAAAATTTAGTGGAGAGGACATCAAGACAGATGACGGCTGTGATTGAATATAAGGTTTATTCAACTACATGTTGATTTCTGAACTCTTCCCAAGTTACATTAGTTTTGTTTTTGCTTAAAAATGATTATGAACTACTTTTCTTTTAATATTTAAAAGTCTGAAAACACTGCATCTATTTCTGCTTACTTTTTGCAAATAAATATTGCAAATGAAAATATTTTTATATTTACTACAACAAAACATATTAATTTTATTTAAACAAAATAAAAAACCACAAACTTCTTAATTTTTTTCCAGAGCTCTCAGAACATTGTAGTTTTCATGTAATCTCATCAGGGAAGCCACACTAATAGATTTACATTTTTATATAAAAAGTAAACTGACAGAACTTGAGTATAGAACCAGGCTCTTTTCCTTGAACCATTCATCTATTTTCAAAATAGTGTGTAAAATTATTAGAAAACGGGTTAAGGTTTAAGTTGTCACACACTTTTCATCATTAGGCGTTACAGTGAACTCATACCATAATCAATGTGTTTTGTACCTAACCTTGGCTTTTTCTCGTTGCTCGTCTTCAAACGTGACAATTCGGCCCACCACCTCCATTGCTTTGGGTGACAATAAGGAAATGGTGGGGGGCGATGTGGGACTGGAAACTTCTGAGACTTCTGTATCTTCAACCTTTGCTTCATCCCCAGGAGCCTGCAGCATATTAGAGATACAGACAGCGAAATTGAGTGTAACTGCAAATAAAACAAAAACATAATACTGTATAACCGTATATTTCCTCTGTGAATGTCAAAAATCAACTACAGTGAACTATGAAAAAAACCTTGGTAAGTCTTTTGCCACCTCTTTCTCCCCAAAACATAACCTTTGTCATTTCTACATACATTATATTCATGAAGAGAGCTTTACCTGTTCGCTTCCCACCCTTAATGGCAAGGATTTTGGGATTGTGGTATGCTTGCCATTGTTACAAGACAATGATCCTGTGGAGGAAGCGGACGTTGAGATCTCTGGAGGAACAACAGGACTCAAATCCCCAGAGCTGGAGCTGAGAAAGCAGGAATTCTCCAGGAACGACGAGTTGAGACGATCCAAAGTGGCCCCACAGTTGGAAGACAGGCAGAGGGCCTCTTTACAACCTGCCAAAATATCCTGCAAAAACACACACATTTTTTATGACACCGCCAACTTCACAGTTATATTACAGATCTTCAACTTGAGTCTTTTTGCCTTTATCTTTCCATAATGACATAAAATTTAACTCTGTTGGAGTGGAAAGATTCAGTACGTTAGATTTCAACATAAAAATACCCTTATAGAATGAAGTAATTAAGAGTGAACATATTATGAATTGAAACTGTTTTAACTGTCCAACAGAGGCATCCCGCTTCAAAGCGGTGATGTATTGTAATTGTCAGTGTTCGTTCGTCCGTTCGTTTGTCCACCAAATATCTTCACAACCGTTGCAGATAGAAAGATGAAACAAAAAGCACATTACTCCAACAGCAAAGGGGATGAAAACGAGATGATGACCTTGACTTTGAGAAAACTAGGTCATGGTCAAATTTCAACTTTTGTACTCTCAGGAACCGGATAATATATAAAGAGGAAGGCCAGTGTGAGTAAGACCGTTGATCAAAGCAACTGCTCTGATCTATGAAAGTAGGTCAGGGTAAAATTTTGAATTCACGGGAAAGCAGACTTCAGGATTGTGTTTGCCATGTCGCGGGACGTTGCAGTTTGTGACCGCCTCGGTTCTAGTTTTAAGCCTTACATTTGTTCATTTTAAGTCAAGCTTTGCTTAACTTTGCCTGAGCTTCTAGCTAGCTAATAGATGCTAAAAATAAGCGTTAACTCACCTCTCCCCTTTCCCTCCAGTGTGGATCGAAAGTTAATTTTCCTTTCGGAGAATTTTTCAGCGCGTGTAAAGTGTCCCACCGTAGGTCTACATTAGACATCTTGAAACAAACTCCTGTCAACTCTGGGGAAAACGGCAGAAGTGCAGCCGCTGAATTTTATAAAAAGGTTCCTTTTTGGGACGGTGAACGCAACTTGTGACGTCATTTCCGCCATCTGATTCGAATCACTTCCTGTTGTTGATGTGTTCAGTGTTCAACGTCCCTCACGTTAAAGATGTCTTCCATGAACTCATCAAGAGTTCATATTATACTTGCAAACTTATGTTAATCTTTTATTAATTAAATTAATGTATTTCCTGTGATGGTTTGACCTTGCCCAGGTTACCAAACAACCCAATTATAAAATATTAAGACGTAAATAAAGCAAGATTGTTGTATCAAATAAATGCTGTGTAGAAAACTAGACAAAGGTAATAGATAATAATTTTTTCTAATTTTTTGGTAATTTCATATGAAACAACATTTTTTTAAATCTTGAAAAGTCTAAGGAGGGTTTTACATGAGAAAAATCAAGATATTATACTACACACAAAAAAGTAGGAAATAGACAAGAGCCTTTCAAAGTCTGGGGGTCATTCTCTATGAAAATTCACATGATAATCAGAAATTATTTAATTGAATTAATGTTTCAACAAATATTTTAGATCATATTCTCAACACAATGAAAGGCGGTGGTCTATTGGGCAGTGCTGCTGCCTCACAGCAATAAGATTCTGGATTAAAATTCAAATCAATCAGATGCTAGTCTCTGCATTGAGCTCCCTCCTGGTACTCTGACTTCCTCTCGCTATCAAAAACATGCAATATAAATGTCCCAAAACCATACACAGGCAAAGATAGAATGAAGCAATCCAAATCAAGAATAATGCAGGAAGTACTGGTAATTTAATCAAAA
The DNA here is from genome assembly GCA_013358685.1 of Antennarius maculatus. Classification (NCBI taxonomy): domain Eukaryota; kingdom Metazoa; phylum Chordata; class Actinopteri; order Lophiiformes; family Antennariidae; genus Antennarius; species Antennarius maculatus. The sequence continues at coordinate 7,536,203 of CM023608.1, forward strand.
TTTTAAAAATACTTTTTTGCAAAGTTGTGCAACAATCCTTTGGTCAAAATTGGTACTGTATTAAAAAATTCACTGTTGTCAAATTCACAAGTTTAACAATGGATATATATGGATCAGGTTGGAGAATCTGTTGGTCCGCTTCCAAGCAAAGAGTCACCATACACATTTCCATCCATGGTTTTAAGAAACTGAACATAGTTCTGCAGACTGCGGTTCGTTGAGTCCGACTGTTTTAATCTGTCTTTCATGTTTTGCAGCTGAGTCTGGAAACGGCGCTCCATCTGCGGAAAAAAGAAACAGATACTACTTTTTAATTTTTATATCATCTTTTGTTACAATAGTCAGTTACACCCCCCAAAAAAGTCTATGGACATGCTCTTAATTTATTCATTGGCATCTATAACAAGTCTGCTCAGGCACAGAATTGTCATGACAATGGCACTGGTAGAAGATAATGAATGTAGTTAAGGACAACTAGTAAAAATATATATATTTTTAAATATCATAGTCCTTGATAGGTCAAATTAGTGGATTTAAAAATATAGAAAAGCAGAAGTTGAAGAATTATCACCTTTATAAGTATTAGAGGTAAGAGTACTCTTTAAAATAAAATGATCCAATTCAGAATGTATTTTGAATTCTGCATATAATTCTGAAATTTAATGCATAATATCTATAAAAATTATCATATATTTTATATTATCCACACCTACACCTTTGATGAGGATGAATGACATACCACAAAATAGACAATACCAAAGTGAAGTGCAAATACCACAACACTTACAGCAGCTGAGTACATGTAGCTGCTGTGGTGTGGAGATGCTTTGTGGAGGGATCAAGAGTCATACCTCCTCTTTGCTTCGCTGCAGCTGATTCTGCTCAGCTTTGGCTCTGCTCAGCTGGCTCTGTAGGTCCATGGCTTTAGACTGAGACTCTCTCTCTCTGGTCAACACCCTCTGCACGTTGCTTTCCACCTGCAGGCCATAAAGGAAATGGTTTTCTTCTCCATGCACACATGCAATACAAAATTCCAAAAAACAAACAAAAAACTGGGCGGCACGAGTCCCGCTCTGTGCAGAGTTCGCACGCTCTCCCCGTGTCTGCGTGGGTTCTCTCCGGGTTCTCCAGCTTCCTCCCACCTCCAAAAGCATGCACTTCTGGTTGATTGGCCGGTCCCAAATTGCCCGTAGCAGTGAGTGTGTGTGTGTGTGTGCGTGCTTGTATGTCTTTGTATGTGGCTCCGCGGTGCACTGGTGTCGTGCCTGGAGTGTCCCCCGCCTCACGCCCTATGTCAGCTGGGATAGGCTTCAGCTCCCCGTGACCCACTACAGCGGATACAGCGGCGGTACATGAAAATGATTCGTGCTGTAGCATTATCAATATTTTTTTACTTCCACAAGTTACATCAGGAAGATCTCTAATATAAAGCAGTGACAAAAGACTTGTAACTTGTAACTCTCTACTTCCGTAAGGCTTAACTGCACTGAAAAAAATGCAGTCGTAGGGATGAGTAGATGAGTGTCTGTGGTTACTGATGTACAGGTAAGAGAGAGACGATTGTATAGTTTCACACTTGTCTCTGTGCATCATCCAGCGTCTGTTGCAGCTGCCTGGACAGGACGCTGCACTCGCGGCTCTTCTCCCCCAGCTCCTGTTCCATCTGCTGGACTCTGGCCTCCGTAGAGGAGAGGCCTTGAGACATTGATTTGTTTTCAACCTTCATGTCATCAAGATTCCTACAACAAATAGCATAAATCAACAACTACAATTCGAAATGTGTACACTTTATTGTATTGGCAAAAAACAGCAAGCGGTGACCTTTCTATCTAGATACTCTACCTCTCCAAGGTGTGAATTCTCTCTTTGAGGACATTGTTCTCCTCCTGCAGGAAGAAATTCCTCTGCTGAAGCATCTCCAGTTGAGTGCCTTGTTTTTCCACCTGTGGAGGATTACAGAGACACATCTCAGCACAAGTATTGCACCTGGATATCAAGACATATATTTTTCCTTTATGTCTTACAGCAATCATCTTCAGAGAGCTCAGGTCAGCTACATGGGGAGATTGACTGACTGCTGTGTATCTGTAGTTACATTCATGATAAATGTGAACATGTGTGTCAAGAACTTTTCAATAACATTACAAAAAACATGAAGGCTAATCTGGGCGGAAGCTCAATACCTAAAACCAATAAAAATCCAGTGTATTTACAGTAGCTGTCAAACATCTGAACACACCTTTCCCTCAATTGAAGACAAAACTATTGACGGGAAGTGTCTGTCGTGAGCATTGTAGTTCCATCTGCAAGTGAAAAACTATTTCTTTCTTTTTTTCATGATGATGGATAAATGAGGTACCTTGCGTCTCACTCCAGACAGGTCAGAGCTGAGCTCCACGTTCCTCCTCTCATGGACGTCAGCCTCCTGTTGTACATCTTTGAGCTGCTGCTGCGTCCTCCTCAGTTTGTCGGGCAGTGTTTCGAGCTCTCTGAGCCGAGCCAGCAGCTCCTGTCTCCCCTGCTCCTTCTCCCTCTCCAGCCTCACCTTCACCTGCTGGGTCTCCTTCTGCAACATCTCAAGCTTCAGGGAGGACTCCTCTGATTCTAGACGAGCATGCTGGAGCTGCACAGAGAAGTATATTATCACAAACATGAGGAACACTTAAGGATGTGAGAATTTTTCTTATAAGACAGTATTTCTAGGGTAAAGATGTAGTTCAGAAAAACAGAAAATATGTACGTTATCTCTTCTCTCAGAGAGCAAACTTAGTTACAACTAACTAAACACCTTGCGTTTGTTGAGATTTTGGGTGAAAACCTAAGTCAAGTGTTTTTAGTCAAGTGTCATTTCAGTATGAAATTGCCAAAATTTGCAGAAGTTGGTTTGAGCCTCAGCATCGATTTCAAAATCAACTATTGTGTGGGTATTTGGTTAACTTTGAAGCTCAGTGTAATCTGTATGTAATAAGGCTTCAAGTAACATTATTATCCATCCATCCATCTTCTAATAACTGCTTTATTCGCCGTAGTGGGTCAAGGGGAGCTGCAGCCTATCCCAGCTGGCTTAGGGCGTGAGGCGGGGGAAACTCCAGGCGCGACGCCAGTGCGCCGCAGAGCCGACAACCATGCACGCTCACACTCACCTAAGGACAATTTGGGACCGTCCACTTAACCTGAAGTCCATTTTTTTGGAGGTGGGAGGAAGCCGGAGAACCCGGAGAGAACCCACGCAGACACGGGGAGAACATGCAAACTCCACACAGAGCGGGACTCAAACCCGGAACCGCCTTGCTGTGCGGCGACAGCGCTACCCACTGCACCACTGTGCCACTTATTATTATTATTAGATTGATTTAATTTCTATTCATTTATTTAATCATCACATTTAAGAAGCCAGAATCAATGAAACCTTTGACATTACCAAAGTTTGATTTAAGACTTTTCGCTCAATTTACCAATCAAAATAATGTGCAGATTTGAATGTCCCTGTACCTTCTTCTTGTACTTCTCCACCAGGGTTTCATACTTTCTAATTGATGCTCTCAGATGGCGAGCTTCAGACTGCAGACCTCTTAGCTTCTCCTCAGATGATGCCAAGAGACCCTGATATGGGTTTAGAATAAACAATAATCAAATGCATTTAATCAAAGAAGTCAAGACACTGCAGAAGATGTCTTGATGTTGAGGAAAACTGATGAACAAGGTGATTTTAATATTTTAAAAAAACACAACTGAAAATGCAGCTTCATTAAACTCTCTTGGATGTGTGGGAAATTTGAGTTTTGTAATGATTCTTCTGAAAGTACCTGGAATGTTTGGTTTTCCAGTTTGGTAGAAGTGTTTTTGTCACTAAGTTGATGTATTTGATCCCTGAGCTCCTCTCTCTCAACCCGACTCCCCTCCTCAGCTGAATGCAGCTGAGACGTCAGTTCTGTCACCTGCCTGTGAAGACATGAATATCATGTAGTTTGTTTTTATCACCTACAACTCTGTATAAAAAAAAAAATCTAATTTCTTAACCATTTCAATTCAATCAAATGTAAAGATACTCAAAAAATATCACAATATAAAAAATGACCCTTGCAGTACAAATGTAACACTTTGTTGAGAATTACAAACATTTATACATTTTAAAAACAGATTATAATTATCAAGTCTTTGTTGTACGGTATTTTCTCCGAATTAGTAGGAGTGATCTGGTGCAGATGCAGCCTTGTTGAAAACTTATTTTTTTAAATAGCTGCTCAGATTATTCAAATGTATGCAAAAAAATGTATAGTACTTCTGCAGCCTGGGGAAAATGATTCAACCTGCAACATATGAAGGGTTGCAGGTTAACACAAAATCATCAAATAGAAGTTTTATATCGAACCAAGAGTGTCTCACATGTACACTCACAATTTTAGGACAGAGATTTCCTTTTCCAGCCGCTCTTTAGCCGCTGCCTCTTCAGAATGGCGGAGGCACCAGTCACTGGAGGTGGAAAGAGCTTGAGCCAACTGGGATTCCTTAAAAACATGCACGTCTTATTACTGTTCAGATGTTTGCGATGAAAGTCATTTACAACCTGAAGTGCATTATGTTTTTAGGTATTTTACTAATGTCCTTTGACAAAGAGGAAGAAGAAAAGTTTTAAAAACTCAAAAAGTCAGAAAATGTGTTTGTGGTTCATTGGAATAAAGGCTAGCTGAAATTCCTCTGAAAGCCTTGTGATCATAAAAGACACTACCTCCTGTGATGTATTATCATTTTGTTGTGCAATACCATGTTACGCAACTCAAATCTTCCCATCACTCTGACAGTGCATGACTTTCAGACACTCTGCTGTGGATCTGTGGTAACACTGACCTTCTCCTGCAAATGTACAGCAAGCCGTCTGGTGGTCTCTTCAGTCCGCTCTGCCTGCTGACTCAGCATGGTGAGCATGTCCTGGTTTTGTTGGTCCTGCTCCTCCTCCACCCTTTTCCGCTGCTTTAGAGTCTGCAGCTCCTCCTGCAGAGCGAGCAGCTCCTCCTGCTGCTGCTCGTAGCTTTGATGCATCCTCTGTTCATATGACAAACAACAGACACATATATACACAAATTATCACAGCATAATAAAGGCCTTGAGTGTTGCTCTGACATCTATGAAAGTATTGAGTGTAAGAGGATGCATCATTCATTTTTGTTACACCCTGACAAACACTGGAGTAGGAATAATCAGTAGAAAACAGCTACTCCTCCATTACAAAGCACTGAGATCAATCTTCTGGAGTTAAAAGTAGTAAATAATGTCAAAAAGCTATATTTTCCAAATTTACAGATATAATGTGCACATAGGGAAATATTTTACAGGTCTCCATTAACGATCTGACATCCTTTGCCAGACTTTGGGTCAGAAAGCTGACTGCAGCTTCAGGCCTCTACGAAAGGGCAGGAAACAAACATTTCAGAGCCCCCTTTCAAAAACATTAAACAATTATTTTTCAAATCAGCAGAAAGAGTGACAACATGTGACGTTATATGGTCACAGAACAACAGATTTGTCGTCAAAACTGAACTATGTCTCCATCTGATGCCGACAGTTGCACCACTTCCACAATCAGTGTGTTTCTACTATTGTAGTTTGTGTTCACAGACCTGAATCTGAGAAGTCAGATGCAACTTTTCTGTTTCTGTTCTGCTCAGCTCAGATTCCAGATGATGGTGAGTTGACTGTAAGATTCTTGACAGGTCCTCTTGACAGGTTGCTTTGTCCTTTAGGATGGAGATAAACAGAAGAAAAAGAGCAATTCTACAATGGTTTTGTGAGATGACAAACTTTTTCTAACCAGCTATGACAGAAATTTATTTTTTACCAAGATAAATCAATGTAGTAGTTAATACTTTTTCAAAATCCAAGAGCTCAGCTAGCTTAGATGCTTCTTTCTCCTTGCTGTTGAGTTTGGCCAGTAGTCGCTGCAAGAGAAGCAAAAACAAAAAACAGGAAATCTCTCAGGTTTGTTTAGTGACTGACAATGGTGAATTAGCAGTGCATGTGACCAGACGAAAATCACTAACAATGTTCTCTGCTTCACTGTCGACCATTTTCTTCTGAAGTGCTTCCTTCTGGTCTGACAACATCAATGATTCTCTCTATGGGTACAACAGCACAGCATGCAATAGAAGTCAGAAGACAATCGACGCATGTTGACATTTTCTCTCCTTTAAGTTTTCTTCCCTATCTTGTACCTCATATCCACTCCATTCCCGAAGGAGTTGTCGCAGACTGTCATTTGTGCGGCTGAACACCTTTAACTTCTCCAACAACAAGTCCTGCTGCCGTACCAGGGAGGCTGTGTGTAACTTTGATGGCCGTTTATCCTAAACAATATTTGACAGAAGAAAAAGTACATTATGTTACTACATAAAATGCTCCATAAAAAGTGTTCAAAGTATCAAGACTACCTTAGCAAGGCTGTTGGTAATTTCTTTCAGAGCTGCCAACTGATTAACTACAGCCGCACCATCGATTTCTACCTCTACAAGAGCCCTCAGGAGCGTTTCTGTTTCTCTGTGTCGACCCTCAGACAGCGACCTGAAAGCAATGAGGGAAAAAACTGAATTAACGTGCATACACACTGAAAAATAGTTTGGGGGTAATTTATTAATTTATTTTAAACATAAAACATTAATACAATACTGCGGAATTTTACAGCTGCTGAAGGCGCTCCTACTTCTCGAAGCCATTTTATTCTTACTCTTTGAGTGGGATACTTTTGGACACTGCGACCAGCTCCTTGTCATCACTCTGATGTTTGATTCCACTTTCTGACTGATGCTGTACTCTACTTCCCTGATAAGACAAAAATCAGAAACATGTTCACTGAACATACACACTCAATCCATAAAAGTTTCTAATAGAATTCTGATGATGAAAGATACGCCATGCTACACAATAAATCTGCACTCCTTTCACAAGCAAACTATCTTAAAAAAAGACACTAAAATATTTAAAGTACTCAATGACAGCCACCAACTTTTACACTTTTAGTATATGTCTATGACCTTATCAGCTGTGAAATTTTACAAAGGTCTTGTGATATCAGGTAACCCCCCTATAAAAATACTCCAACACAGTTTATCTTCACTTTTGGGGTTTTATCTGTATTCATTTGCTGTTCAATTTGTCAGCTCTGGGTAAAAACATTGTAGTCATGTGATATTGAGACCTGATGCTTTTGCAAGTCTGCATTTCTTCGACAAGACAGCCTTCCTGGAGGAATCCACGGCACCTTTGGCCTCACCTCATTTCCCACCAAATGATTATCATTTGTCTTGTTCTGCAGAAAATAAACAGGGATTTCACAGTTAAAAATCTCAAATTGTTGTATCATGTTTATACATCCTCCCATTACTTTTAATGAAAAAACAAATAGATCCAGTATGCCGTTATTCTTTTAGTCAAATTAAAATAAGGAAGATACAGAGTACTGAACACAAAACAACCAAATCAGAGCAAGTGATGACTTTCACATTAACACTAAAGTATGAACTACACACAGACGTTTATTTAACCATCCAATAGCTTTGTTGCGTGTTATAGAGTAATTAATTCAAGAATAACCTGTAGGGTCTTCTTAGGGCTCCTCCTCATATGAACGTGCACAGGTGTGGTCTCCGGTACATGTACATGAATTGGTGGCGGCGAATCCCGGGTTTTCATTCTGTCGAGACGTTACGACAATTTATAACGCGTTTATGACGCAACAAGGATCCAACCGAATGTTTATTAAAATAAGTTGTTAATTTCCACGAGAGATGTGTCTATTTCACAGACAAATCTCGACTTTTGTCAGTGAAAACTCCCTTCCATTCTATCAACACGAGACGAAAGGACAAACACCTCTCCTGATTGGCTGATTTCGAGTATCACGTTCTGTGATTGGTTGGGGTGATTATCCGCTATACGTTGCCCGTGGTAACGTAGGAAATATAAGTTACCATTTTAAACCAATTCTTAAGAATTAAGGAATGATCTTAAGAGGTGTTTAGTTACATTCCCGCATAAATTAGGTGAACATACTTACCTGCATAAAGATTTATTCCAAAGGATTTATTTTTACTATTCCCGTTTTCTAAAAGTGAATAACAAGGTCAAAAGCACCATGAAACCCAAAATGGTGGCAACACGGACTCAAATTATTTACCATGAAATTATAGCTATTCTGTTGCTTGATTGCTGTAACTGGTTTCACAAATTAATGTCCACCAAATCAAACCCCGTTCTAACAGTTGTGACTGTGACAGACGTTAGGCTCGCAGCATGAAATAGTTGAGATGACTGCATTTCCTGTTTCTTCCTCGGGAACTTCCGAATCTAGAGTGAGCTAACGCCAACAATACTATATTATCCATTTACATTTTAAGGTCACAAATCACCACGCAGTTACATGTGACGGAGTTAACATGAAAATGTGAACTTCTATGTGCGTTAGGCTGAAAAAACTATCGACACTAATCGATGTTTGCTCGATGCTATGTAGCAGAGTTGCTAGCAGTCGGAGCTAGCTTGTTTAATGCGCGCGTGAGGAAGTTATGGCGGACAGATGGAACCTGATGCGGCTGGGGAGGCTCACGATGCTTCATGTCTACTTTTTACTCGTACTTCCTCCCACTGCGTACCTCCACAGTGAGGCGTGTGCCGCCGACGGGGGAACCAGCGCAGCCGCCCTGATACTGTGCAGGTCATGCGGACACGAGTTGGCTTACGGGACGGACGTAGACTTCGTGCCGAGCAGACTGGCGCTCTCCAGCCGCAACGACACGATGATCGGGGGGCGAAGGGTTGACGTCCAGCTGCTGGAGAATCCCCACGGGAAGCAGTTTGAGGTGATCACGTTCAGAAAGGCTGACGTTCACCAGCACTGGCCGGCAGATAAACACTTTACCTGGTTCCCGGGGTTCTCCTGGACAGTGGCCACCTGTCCCCGGTGTGGAACTCATTTAGGTGGGTACAGACCCGCTCTGGTATGTAATGTTCACAACTTCAATGTCCCTACCAGAAGCTCGCAGGTCAAGAGTTCAAACTAACTTCTAATGTTCTTCTCAAGTCAGATTTCTTTTACAGACTTCTTTAACATTTTCATTGGTTATCAAAGGATTTTAACATGAATTTCTATGAAGCATATAATAATGCAGCAAACTTTTCAAGGTCAGTCATATCTACTGACAAAGATACAATACTCCCAAACATCCCCTTTGTTCAAACCAATGTAATATAGATATTAAATATGGCTCACTATAATATAACATTGCTATTCAGATAAGAGTTCTTGTACCTCTTTCCAGGGTGGGCGTTTCAGCCCAGCGTCTGGCCAGACGTGGTCACAAAGACCAAGTTTGATGAGTCCAAACACACTTTCCTGGCTTTAATCACCCACCGTCTTTTAACGGAAGACTTCGCGTCAAGTCTGCTCATGACTCCAAAATCCTTTGTGAATTGATGGACTGTGACTGAACAACTACCCATGGTGCCTTTGCTGCTGCAAAAATCTATCTTTGAAATAAATGTCTATGCACCCACTTGAAAACTCCCACACATGTAAACACATTGTTTTATTATTGTAACAAAGCAAGTTGTACACCTCAAATTTGAAACAGTTCTCTCTCTCCCAGCGCCAAAAAATAATAGTGATTAATTGTAATTCTGAGATAAGCTTGTTTTACCCATGATGCAATCGGGCCCAAAATTTACAAGTGTTTTTTTTTTTTTTTTCCATTTTGTTCTTTATTAAAAATGTCATTTCAAATCTCATGGATATCTGTAAAACAAATACAATGAAAAAAAAAATCCCATAGAAATGGTGTCAAAATATCCACTCTCCCCAATATCCAACATACTCCTGCCCCACCCCTCCCCCCCAAACGTTACAAGTCAAAGGAATGAGTTGGTACTTGCTAACCATAGGGGAGAAAAAAAAATCAATTTTTTTTGCAAGGGATAAACACACTCACTAGAAAAAATAAAAATGAGGGAGATAGAGGTAAACTAGCTGGTCACTATACCATGGCCTTTATAAATTTACCACAAAACCTTTAACAGGAGGAATACTGTGTGAATAGTCAATTTCTACTCAGGATGCCGTGCTGACTCTATTTTTATAGGTTTTATTGTTTTTAGATTACTTTGGGGATGGTACTCACAATTCAGGAAAAGGTGCCATTGGCTTAAGATGAGTCAAAGGAGAACACAAGATGGCACCAACAGGTGAAGAGGCTTCAGAATGGAAAACGAAGCACACTGATAAAAAAAAAAATTAAAAAAAAATTAAAACCTTTGCTCCCGAATGCAAGTGGAAAAAACCAAACAGGGAATAGAAGGTTGAGGGTCTGGGCAGATGTCATTTTTAGTCATCGTCTCCATCATCATCCTGAAAGAAGAACACATCAAATCAGTGAGTCTTGAAAATACACTTAAAATGATCCATTTGACTTGTAGTGCTTTACCTCTCCGTCCTCTCCATCATCCTCTTCATCATCATCTCCATCTTCATCTCCTTCCTCATCTATGTCTTCGAGACCCTCCTCATCTTCTTCATCTTCCTCCCCTTCACCCTCCTCATCATCCATGTCAGGAACCTAGGGATAAGAAACTCTTTCAGCTTCTCTTTCAATTGTATCAGCTTAAACCTGAAATTTTCTGGTCTAATTGATGAAAGACAAATCATTGGCAAAACATTTCCTGGAACATCCATGTAAAATAAAATCTAAGGAAATAAAAAGATGTCTGCTGAGCGTTAAATGTGTCTGCTTAGGAAATCCATTTGCCACAAGTACACAAAAACTTACCAGGTAGTACTGCAAGGGGTTTGGCCAGATGTCATCTTTGATGACCTCTCCAAGCTCATCAGCTCCGGCATCAGCGTGATCAGTGAACCAAGTGAAGAAGCTCTCAGGTTCTTCATGTTGCCTCTTCCTTCCTGCTTTGTTCTGTGTCTGGCTGGAGCGCTTGGTCAGGTCCTTCAATTTTATTGAGAAAAATGAATGTTGAACTTCAAACTTTCAAGTACTCAGTAATTTGTCTTGTATAAAATATATAACAGCTCAAAAAAATTTCATTGTATTTTTGCAACAAAAGTTGCACAGCAGAGACAAAAAATTTGATGTTCCCTACCCACCTGTCAGTTAAGTGAAAAGCTTGAACTAACAGTGCCTCTTTGTTTACAATTGACAATATAAAAACACAAACCTTTCCTGATTTCCATTTGATTTCTGTTGACTTTGAAGATGGATCTCCGCTCTCGTTCAAATGGAACTCTTTGGAAAGAACTTTGTTTTCGAAGTATGGGTTTTCGTCAAAGTACTAGAAGGTAGAAAACAGCCTGGTAAGAACATAAGCAAACCTGTACCTCTAACTTTTACGTAACTTGACAATACTTACAAAATCTATTCTGTAGCCTGATTTGATGTCTTCAAACTCTGTCACCTCAACCCGGCTCAGGTAATGAAGTGCTTCTTCATCTTCCTCACCCAGTAGGGCAGAGACTGTGGAGTAAATACATGACATCAGACTTCATCTTGAGACAGTTCACATATCATACAAGTAGTTAATATTGTGACTTCATTACTTCCAAAAGACGTCTAAGGGTCCCTAGAACAAGGACTCATCGTGCAACTACCACAAAAATGTTACAAAGAAGTAACAAACCAATGTGCTGAATTTATGCAGTGGCACACGATGTGTAACCTACAATTTAAATTTCATAAATAGAAAAAAGTAGTGTGACCCCTCATGAATTTCCCTGCAAATTCTAACAACTGTGTCTTAGTCGTACAGAAAAAGCAGCAGAATAGGCCTACACCACTATATCCCTGTGTGCTCAATTACTCACCCTGTGGATGGTTGACAAACGTGGTGACCCAGAAGTTGGGGATTTTGGCGATCAGTTCTGACCTCCTCTGAAAGAATGGCTGGCGGAGTTTGTTGTATTTCTGTTCTACTTTGAGGATCTCCTCACTGGCTTGCTCATTCAACCTTAGCGGAAGAAAAGATCGAAAAAAAATAAATCGCAAAAAAAATGTTTAAACCATTTATTCTTATTTGTGCAATACAATCTTGACTACAGTAGTTTCAGTTCTAAACAGGTCAGCTATAAAGTAATTTGGAATGTTGAATTAAAATATCACCTTTGTGGCCAGAGGTTTCCATTAAATTACAGGTTGTGATTTGACAATTTAGTTCTGCTTCCTATTACATGTTTATAAATGGCTATTTACTGTAAAAATATTTTCTTACCTGTCGATTTCATTTTGAACTTCATCAATGTGTTCAATTGCTTCTTGCTGCTCTTTCTCTGTGAAATAACAGAAATATGCAGAATCAGTTTTACATCAATAACAAGGCCAATAGCTACCAGAAAAAAAATTAATGTATTCATATTCCCGTGCATTTTGAATTGTACTTTTAAAACAAATTTATTTTTTGGAAATTAGCGTCGTTTGTTCTAAATTCCAAAATTCTATTTTAGTGTTTCATATCGCTAATCTGGGGCCGGTATGCAACGGGAAACAGTAAATGACTAGTTTTGTACACACTAAGAACCCGGGATCCTCCGGAGGGTAAAGCAACGCGAGCAGCCAATAGCTGGAGCAGAATGGAATCAGACACTCGGCGCTTTCGAGCGGCTGCTACAGACCAAGGCCGCGTGGTTTAAATGTGGGACATCTTGATGCGCACACCGCAGAAATAACGTGAGACTGAGCTAAGACGGATAGCCAGTCTAACTAAAACAGTTCGGCATACTGTAACCATGAGAAGTTACTGATATGCAACCATAGTAATGAACCAAAGTTAAAGATTGCAGAATCTTGGAAATTAAATGATTTGATCTGTAAGACAACAAAACATCAGCTAATATTAGCCTTAAATAACATTACAACAACACTAGCTCGCTAACTGCTAACGACGGAACGAAATAGTAAATTTCTCCGTTAATTTAGCACTACGCTTGCTTGGTAAAGATCGTTTTTCGAATTTGAAGTAATCCTCCAACCGCACTCAGAACATGAATTCTTAAACATTGCACATGCCCGCTCAATCAGCAACGAACTGGCCACGCTGGGGATGCTAAATGAACTATCCTAGCTAACATGGCCTCTCAGCATCGGACTGAACGAACAACAGCAGGCTGGAGTAGCGGTATGCTAATAAAGCGTTAGCTGCTGAGCTCCCTCCTGCTCAAGAAATGTGAATAAACACAGGAACAGCTGCGGTCAACCGCACGGTAGGTCCCAAGTAGCCAACAAAAATCAATGCAACTCACACAGTAATAAACAATAACGCACCTCGTGGTAATACAAATTATATTAGGGAAGAAAGTGAAAATGGCGGTGAACAGGAGGCCGCCATTCCCCTTACCGGAGGTTTCGTCCGCTCCGTCATGGTTCGAGTTCAGGTCCTTTTTACTGACTTTTGCCGCCGAGGCTGACATATCTTCGCAAGCTGGGGTAACTCACAGGAGTCTGACAAAAAAGCTGATAGCTTTGAATCTAGTTTCTCCTCGTACGGGAGAACGGTAATTGAGCGTAAAGTTCAGCGTGCAGAAGCCAACAACGTGCTGCCTTGCACACAATGTAGCTGCCGATGAGCGAGGAAGTCACAGCAAGCGCTGCTCACGCGCTCCTTTCATTACGAACGCGCCTCGCCGAGTGGAGAAGATACGAGCTCCGCCTCTCAAAATAGGTCTCAGTACGGGACCGTAATATGCTCATTTACTCCCGTCTGTTCCGTTAAAATTGCACCAAAATGGATTAAACATCAAATTATTATCTATTTGTTTTTCTAATAAAAGAATTAAAACTCAATTGTGGCCAGAGATTACATTTCCTCAGTCCAGGCCAAACCTTTCGCTGGACCTACTCGCACTTGCGCACTTTAAAAAAAGATGCTGAATATCTTTGTGCAGAAGCGTCACTCGGGTGTTCTGTGCTAATTAGCCCTTTAGGCAGAATCTGTCCTAAGCACATTGTTTGTTTCATGAATAATAAAATGTAAAAGATGTGTATGCTGTAGTTTAGACGTTATAAAATAGCTCGCACAGTCCTTCATTGTTTCTGTGATTCCGTGACTCGATAATATCGTTAAATTCTCCCCATTATCACGGAGGACCTTAAAGCTTTGCGGACGTTTTAATGTGAATTACCCAAATATGACACGGCCTCGGTGAGCACAGACCGACCATTATTCAAGCGTGTCTCACCACGCTACACGCAGATCATATTAATTTTCTTTAATCCTGTCCTCTTAAGAGTCCGCCTTTTATCACTTGACGGGACAGCAGCCAGCTTGAGGGGAGCAGTGTGTGCTTTGAACGCTCATGCAGGTGTCTCCATCAGAATGCTGTCTTATCTGTGTACCGAGGATCGGAATGAATAAACGTGTTTTGTCTTTTTTGGTTGGTGACCGCACCGGAGCATGTGGTCATGCAGCGGCCAATGCCGAGCCCAGAGCGGACGATCAGCTGTCAGACAGCAGCAGCAACAGCGGCGGCGGCGGCGCTGGCGTGGGGAGAGCGGCTCTGTCATTCCCCTGCAGAGACAAACCCACGACAGAAACACGAAGAGAGAGAGAGAGAAAGAGGGGGATTTGGCTGAAGAGGAAATCGGGAGGATGCAGCCGGACGGGGATGTTGCAGAGGAGTCTGTCAGGAGGGAAACACGAGCAGGAGGACATTCTGTGTGATCATGGTCTCAAGATGTATCAGGAGAGTCCTCATCCAGAGTGTGTGCGGGTGTGAAAGCACCATAACACCAAGTGACTTGTGTTTCAAGGATACTGAAGGTGGAGGGACGTCAGAGAAGTCTACAATCTGTCTCCACAGAGGATGACAATTTAGCACTTATTTAACAAGGAGTGAGAGCCTCACTACGAGGTTAGTGAAGTGCAAAGTCATACTGTTTTTCTCTTGACTTGCAATTATTGTTCTCACTTTTTCTTTTTTCTTTTTTTTCCCTTTGCATTTGTTTTGACCGGTATGGATATGAGTCACACATGCAGCTCTGTTGTTTGGTGATGTCCTCATCCTCTGCCTCTTGTTATGGTCAGTCATGTCTGTTTTCAAACTGTGTGTTTGTCCATGAATGTGCTCCCATTCCAGGTGAGCAGTGTAGGAGTGAGCATGGTGATGACATTGGCCTTGTTGTCTGTTGATGTGATGTCATTATCTAGGATCAGATGTTGTCCACAGCCCAGCAGATGCTTCAGGATAGCCGCACCAAGATCGAGCTGATCCGACTGCAGATTATCAAAGTCACCCAGGCAGGCGTCGGTGGAGCTGATGGTGGAAACCTGGACGGCTTCACGCACAGAGGTCAGGGTCCTCAGCCACGACCCCCGTCTGTGTTCATCGCATATACAGACAAGGATTTTTTTTTTTTTATGTCAAATTTGTTTGAATTTACAGACATATTTAGAAAGTTAGAGCTATAAGCCTCTGAGCTTGATCTAGTTTTCATTCCAGTCATCAAACATATCATCAACAAATCTGAGCGCTTGTCATCAGTCAAAGTCACAACCTGCAGATATCGATGATTCTGTTTTTGTTACATGATAAGAACTAATTTATTTGTTCCTTTTAAAAATTGTCTTTTAGTGTCAGAAGTGGATGTTGTCCGTCTGTCCTGATGGTGACTTGGTGATTGGTGGAGTTACGGGTGTAATGCTTAGTGTGGCCTTTAAACCTCTTAAGAGTCTATGATGGAGCTCAGGCATCTAGTTTGTTTCCTGCTGCTATTAATGAAGATACTGCATGCGGTTTGAAAGTTTTCTGCTTCAATGAATAATTCACGGTTAAAGGCTGTAATGTCTGCCAGAGCTCCTATTTCATTTAAGACGGCAAGGATGTACAAGTTCCAAAAAAACATATATTTTCAATTCAGTGAGACTTTAGTGGCCCAAAAAACGACATAGATATTTTAAAAGCATTTCCTGTTGAAAGTATGGGTTTTTTGTTTTTGAAAACTTCAAAAAGGATCAGTGGAAAATATTGCACGTTAGAAACTTCACTTCAGAAATATCAGTGCTGGAAATAGCAGCTCATAGTTGGCTGAACTGTTCTTCCTGCCAACTGTCATCTTTGTGGGTGTTATTTGTAAAATGCAGAAAGTGAAACTGCTGTGACAGCATCATTTAGGGACAAAGACTAAGAGTAGAATTTCATTTTAATCTGGAGATGTGTGTCTTTTAAAAACTCTAAAATGAACACACACACAAAATGGTTCCTCGATCGACAGTAACAACATATGAAATACGAGACAGGTAGCTCTGTACCATGTTTCCTCTGCTCATGTTTCCTTATCCTAACCCTTGACACCCTTATCTCTCACTGATTCCCTACAGTGTAGCGATGTGCTGGAAAATGTAGTCCTCTCTACAACTGTAGACAATACATTCACTGGATATCCAAGTGTCTAAACGGAAAGGAAAATATTTATTTTCTTCCATTCTACTTTCTCAGAGCAATCCACACAGGCTGGTGTTCTGACCAAAAACAAAACAAAACAAGACCTCCTTCAGAAATCAAAAAGAGGTGCATTACACATTATTCCTGGTGTATGTGTGGGATTTGTCAAAGAAATAATACACAAGTTACGAGATGTGTTTAAAAAAACAATTCCTATGCTTTCCTATAAGAGGTATAAAAAGTATTTCTATAAGAGGTATAAGTTGTTGCCATGGACCCAGAAAAAATAAACATTGAAATAATGTATTAATATATTAATATTATTACAATATAATTAATATTATATTATATTATTAGTATAATATTAAATAACACAAGTGTTAGATGTGTGTGTACTTGTTTTAAGATCTACAGAAGTATTAACAATAAGGACCAGACAAACACTTCACACTCAAAATTCCCCAAAACAAACCAAGAAAAATTCCTTAGTCTTGCATGTGTTTATTTACAGATAGACAGACTCCAACAACTATATACAGGGGGCATAAACTGGTTAAAATGTAGGAAAGAAAAGAATCCCCCTGTTTCTTATTTTTATTTTTGTGTGCTATATTAAGAAATATAGCACACAGAAAGCATTCTAACAGTAGTTACTGCTCAGAATATATTTAATAGAGAAGATCTCAAAGAGCAAATATTTATCTTTTAGAGTCTAAATAGTCATGAAAACCGTGACGACAGAATCAACATTAGATCAAATAATCAGTCGCTTTTTTTTTTTTTTGGTGTAAAGTACCAAATTATTATGTAACTGCTCCATCTATTATTGCTTTATCCATTAGGTAAGAGGGTTTTTCTCACAGTCAGTTTTCATTTCACCTCTAGTCACTAGTGACAAGTCAAGTGTCACCTTAATATCTGAATTATAAGAAATAGTCTTTTCAGTAGTGCAATGACACAGAGAGAAGGGCTTTAAAAATACAGACTAAATTGAATTAACTGAGGATACATTGCTCATCTGAGATGATTTCCTCCACAGTGAATGCTTTCGTCCTTCCTCTTCCACTCAGGGATGTCTCCAGTGTCTGTCAGTGTCGTGGACGCTCATTTGGCAGAGCTGCAGCATTACATCCAGAGAGAGACAGATGCGCTGGAGCTGGCCAAAGATTTGGTGAAGCAACTGGAGGGAATCTCGTGCATGGATCACAAGGCACTGACTGAGGTAGAACCTTTGGTGCCCTTTAGTTTTCATTATATAGCTAAAATCTGATATTCAAGAAAAGCACAACATGAATGGAAACATCTATCCCTTTTAAAGTAATGGTTTGAAGCAGAGCATCATTAACCATCTCCAAAAATGTCAAACAGAAGCTTTTTTTAAAAATACCAACCAACCATGGCAACACACTGTTAACTCTCAGGCCAGGACCCGGGTGCAGGAGTGCTCCCAGAAGCTGGACCTCTTGCGTCTGTCCCTGGAGAAATGTCTGGAGGAAAGCAACCAAGAGCCGCCAAAGCAGCCTGAAGGAGCGGGTGACCCCGCGGACAGACCTCCTTCTCAGGAGAGCTCCAGAGGTGGATCTCTCCTGTCCCCCTCCCCATCCGTCCTTTCTATGAGACCTGCGTCCTTGACTGGTACATATCTTGTTGATTAAGATATTCCAAATTGTACTGACAAAAACGATCAGCCTGAGATTTTTTTTTTTTCATAATTTATTCTCAGGCTTGTGTGAGCATGTACTTTTATTTGCATCAGAATGACACAATAATCAACGGTCATTATAATCCTTAAGGCTTTCCAGCATTTTGCATTATATTTGGTGTGATTTGTAGGTTACAGATTCTGCACAGTGCACAGCACCAAAATACATTATCAAGCAGTTGTCCCAAAACATTTGGACTTTGGTTCCTTTGAAATGAGAGAAAAAGTATATGAGTCACCCCTAATTGCAGGCTATGGATGTGGGAACAGTTAAACCAACATTTTCTTTGTCAAAGTATTTAATTTCTAGGATGTTTAGAGGCTCGACAGCAATACACAGAGTATAGCGTGATTTTTTTTCTTGAATATTTCTAAAAAATGAATTACAAGTTGAATTCTGTTGTATTTTTTTCCAACTCAAATATGCATCCATTTGCATATTGCTGCTGTGAAAGGAGCTTGTGATGTTTGAACATGGTTTACCATACGCTGACCTCTGGATAATCAGAACATGTAATCTGTTGGTTTTGGATGGTGAGCCAATCTCTGCTTACACGAGGTTAAAGAGGGGGAAAAAAGTGTTTTGATGATGTAACGAGACAATCCTTGCAGATGCTCTGTTGGTAGCAAATAATGAATCCCCGGCCTGTGATTTTCTGCCCCCACAGAAAATGAGGATGTGGATGCTTACTGTGCAGCTCTAGACTACAAGGATTCAGGGTTTCAGTTTAAGATTAAGTCATATAGAATGAAAGGTTTTGTTTTGGAATTCTGTGTTAATTTTAGTCAGAATCACTTCAGCTCAAGTGTATTTATTTGCCATTAATCTCATTTATAGCTACACTGATTTAATTTACAAGATGCTCTGTTTGTACATTGAGACCTCTTATTCAAGTGTAATTTTTTTTATTTATTTTTTTTTTAGGAAAACTTGAAGTCAGACTTCTTGGATGTGAGAATTTACTGAAACCCCTGAAACACTCCGATCAAGAAACCCACATGAATGTCAGTGAGGATAATTCATACACTGCTCATGGGACGGATGGACACTTCAGTAAGTGGACAGTTTGTATTATAATAAATTTATCTTCATTTCTTCAGTTCAGCCGTTGGATGAAATTGAATTATTGCAACAACAAAAAGTATCAATATAATATATAATGTAATAACAGTAAATACAGCCCAGCCATTTCTGAATAACGTCCTTGATATCCTACGGCACCTTTACTCCGACCACATCTGACCAACTGAACATGAAATCAAAAATATTTTTCACACTGTTTACAGGCTGTTTAATGTAATGCCAAACTTATTCAAACAAATTTTGAAGAAATAATGTTGAACCTTGTAAAGTGTCACAAAAAAGTTGTAAATGTTTCTGGTACCAGAGTGCAAATAGCCTTTTATGTAGGTTCCAAGGATTTGTAGTTGTTACTTACAAATATCAAAAACATTTTACTCAAATAAGGAACATGCCTGTTGTAAGTTCTTAAATGCATGTGTAAAGGTTCATCTCATATTACTGTCCTCTACCAAGGTTTCTGAACAGAATTTCATTTGAAAAGTCAGGTTCTGAAAGGTCATGAAATTTACCGACTATCTTCAAAGCACAGAAGACAAACGATACCTGATATTAATTGAAGTTTTGAGCTTTAGCGCAAAGGGAATTATTAATTCACAGCAAAGTTATCCGGTGGAGACAGCATGACATTAACTGGATTGAACTTTCTGGTACGGTTCCAGCTGGAAAGGCCCACTCTAATGTGATATTATACTCATTTGATATATAACTGGTGCTCTTAGTGTAAGTGTTTCTACATTCAATGTATTGCATGCACAAAAACATTGAGAAGGAGTCATTAACATTCATGAAAGGAACATCTTAACAAAGGAATTGCAATAAAACAATTCACTGCAGTCTTTAACCAATATTTTTATTTCAGTATCCAACCCAAAGATTGACATGTAATAAGTGACCCCAAACTGCAATTGTCATCAGAAAGCAGCAACACACACACCCATTAGAGATGAGTTGATGGAATAAGTGGAACATGTAGCTGCTAAAATGCAACTAGAGCCAAGATGAGAGTGAATATTCCTTTTATTAGGAAACATGTTTTTGACTGAATAGAGTGGCTTCACTAAATGACAATGTTATGGCTGTGATTCTGCCCAACAGTGGCCAAAAAACAATGAATGCAGCTCATTGGTGCTTAAAATTAAGCACCATGTATATATTATATATATATATATATATATATATATATATATATATATATATATATATATACACACACACACACGCTCATATAGGAATTGTATTGGACCGATCATGACTTGTGTTAGATTAAAGGCTTTATTGTCACCATCCCTCAGTGGAGATCAGTGCGGTGCTCAGACTGGACACCAGGGTCGTGGGCCGAACACACTGGGCAGCCGTCAGCAACCTGAACTGGGATCAAACCTTCTCCATCCAGCTGGAGCGGGTGAGTCTAGCCACAGACATGCTGTCAGTCCACTGGTGAGTTGTGTACACTACAGAAGACTAGTGGCTCCATTCTGATCCCTGAATCTGAGCGTTTCACATTTATATTGTCATTCACCTTTGGATACGATAGGTTCTTCAAACTTGATCCAGAAATGTGCTCTTCTGCTTCAGTTGGCTGATTGGCTTTGATTCTTCAGCACAGACTGGAATAAACTCGGCAGCAGAAAAACTCCTTCAGTTTATGGACAAAATAAAACATTTGAGCAACAATAAGAACACTAATTTATTATTTATCATACTGTCTTTCCAGCTTGGAAATTCAGTCTTGACTGATGAGAACAGATCTGATCATATAGTATGTACGTATATAGTTTTTTTTTTTAAGAAACACAAAGTGCTTTTGATCTTGTGCTTTTTATTTAGAGATGCTCAAATAACAGCTCCATCAGGGATCCTTTAGAGCGCCTTACAGCAGACTAGCTTCCAGTATTTGTGAGTCATTTTTCATGTTCCCTCTGATCTACACCACCGCCCACGTCCGAGCAGTCTTCCCTTTGGTTTTACTTCCCTCTCAATCATGGTGTCTAAACCAAAAACAAGTTGAATGATTTAAAAAGCACCAATAGAAGATGGACAACCAAATACTTCATGATCTGCTTTGAAACCTACCTCTCAAATAGCATAAAGTTATATGTGCTGCCACACATAATATCATCCTTAAGACTTTACAGACTGTAAAAGGGTAGCAATCAGCACATACAGTTGACAGGAAATGTACAGGCACTCCACATATAAAGAATTTAAGTCAAGTCAGATATTTCTGTTAAGAAAGTAAAAATAACTCTCCAAAAAACATGTTTTTCCATGTTTCTTGAGGAGTGGAAGCATTTATTTACTCAAGAACAGACTCATTTTGAGGTCCTAATACTTTATTTATCTGTATCTTATCTTTATCTTATACGCTGTATTGCTCTAGTCCACAACATTCTAAAAAGGTGTACGATAATGGTCTTTTTCACTACATGACATTTGCTTCATAAATATAGCTATTAATGATAAAGAATAATGTTTTGACCATGCACTTCATTACTCATCTTATTGCCTTTTTTAGACACAGTTTTTACAGACATTTGTACAGTCAAGGGGAAGACAAATCAAAGTCAGTAATCGTAGTAATGTTATATTACAATCATATTAATTAACAGTCATGTAATTATATTACATTAATCAATATATTACAACACTAGTTTTACTTGATTAAAATATCAGAATACCTTTTACACTACCTCTACATCCACTTTATTTTTTAGAATTGAGACCGACTGAATGTTTTACTTGCAGGAAGTAACTTCTCCCAGCAGCAATAGAATCTGTTGAGCAGGTCATCATGATCATCCACCCACTCGCTGGGTTTCTAGCAGCGGGGGGGCGCAGATGGATGGACTTATTAAAATCACAGTTCTGTCTCTGGCCAGCAGGGGTCTCCCTAATGCTTACAAATATTCAGTCATCACAGGATCTTTATCTTTTGGCAGGCAGGATCTTAACTACAAGCAGGTTAAGTGGTTTAGAACAAGTCAGTTGACTTTTTATTTGCTTGTTTCAAAAAGTCAGAATTAAATAAAATAAACCAGGCTACAGATTCGGCTGTGTAAGACCCTCTAATTACAGCAAAAAGACTTTCATCATCCAGTTCATGAATAAAACACACAACCCCAGTCCAATCATCAGTTCACATTGGTGTGATTATGTGTGTGTTGTGTCTTCTGTCACATTGCTTCTAGTCTCGGGAGCTGGAGGTGGGTGTTTTCTCACGGGACCAGGGGATGATGTGCGCTGTCACATTCCTGCGCCTGGAAGAGATGATGGATAAACCAAACCAAAACCTGGAGTTGAATCTGGAGCCACAGGGCGTCCTCCATGCCAAGGTACACACATTGACCTACCAAGTGTGTTGCACAATGATCGACCATGGAATTGATCTTATTTCTGGATTGTGGTATCTGGTCTAAGGCATTCAGTGTTGGGTAAGACAACTATTTGAACACAGAAATGAAAAACTGTGGGTCATTTCTTTTCACATCATTGGAGTAAGATAAAATATTGTTCAGCAAAAGAATTGTACAACAAATGCATTATATATGTCCTCCATTCTGTTGGTGAGCTGACAACAAAAAATCATCTTGTTTAAACTTCTGAAAGGGTTTAGCTGGTTCTTCTTCTTCTTCTTTTCCTTTCGGCTTTTCCCTTCAGGGGTCGCCACAGCGAATCAATTGCCTCCATCTAACCCTGTCCTTTGCATCCTCTTCTCTCACACCAACTACCTTCATGTCCACTTTCTCTACATCCATAAACCTCCTCTTTGGTCTTCCTCTAGGCCTCCTGCCTGGCAGTTCAAAACCCAGCATCCTTCTACCAATATATTCACTATCTCTCCTCTGGACATGTCCAAACCATCTCAGTCTGGCCTCTCTGACTTTATCTCCAAAACCTCTAACATGTGCTGTCCCTCTGATGTACTCATTCCTGATCCTATCCTTCCTGGTCACTCCCAGAGAGAACCTCAGCATCTTCATCTCTGCTACCTCCAGCTCTGCCTCCTGTCTTTTCCTCAGTGACACTGTCTCTAGACCAAACAACATCGCTGGTCTCACCACAGTTTTGTACACCTTTCCTTTCATTTTAGCTGAAACTCTTCTATCATACATCACACCTGACACTTTTCTCCACCCATTCCATCCTGCCTGCACACGTTTCTTCACCTCTTTTCCCCACTCTCCATTTGCTCTCCAAAGGGTTTAGCTGGTTGTCCTGTGTAAAATATGTGGAACCTTGTTGAACCTTTTGAGGACAGTGAGATCGTTCCAAAAAAACAACAACTTTATATTAATGAACAGATGGACATACTGATAACAATATAAAGTTGTTTTACTTTAATGAGCTGGAACATATTTGTAAAACATTTAATTTTCTGTTTTCTATAAGTAATCTCAGATATTTTCAATGTTACAATTTATTTTTTAGGTTAAGTGTATCTGTGCATGCAGGATATCAATTTATTAACTCGATGATTGATTTTTAAATAATCTAGGCATCTTCTGCTTTGGATTTTACAGTTTCATTTTATTGACAATGTTGTGGAGCGCCTCCCAAAACTGAGACGTCAGCGATGTATCTTCACCAAAGAGAGAGGTACAAATGACAAGCAGTGCTACAAAGCATTTCAGAATTTAAAGTATTCACTGTCTGAACATATCTTCAGTTGCTTGATTTGTTTTTATGATCGTATTTTTCCTCAGGGAAGAACTTCCTCCGAGCGGCCCAGATGAACATGAACTTTGCCACGTGGGGTCATTTGATGATGAGTATCCTTCCTCGTTACAGCTCCTTCACCACGTTCAGCTCGTCCGTCTCCACGTCACCACCTGACCTCGTGGCCAACAACACCCCACATTCATCTGAGGAGGAGCCGCAAGCCACCACTCCACCGCAAAGGTAAAAAATGATCTAAACATCAGAACTTGTTCTGGTGTGACCTCATGGTTAGCGATCAGTGGAGCACAAACCTCTGACAAAGACTGTTTTACATTCTTAATGTGTGTCGTCTGCTATATTTGGGTTTTTAGTTTTTACTCAAATTGAATACAGCTGAGAAGCGGAAACGAGCATCACAGATTTCAAACCTGCAGCTCAACAATGTACAACTAAATCAAATCTAATTAAAAATACACTATTGATGTCAAAGGAAATTGGGCCAACACCTTTTTTCTAGTGTTGGTGGATCCTGTTGGAATCAGGTTTACAATCTGTCACACTTTATTGTTTTGTCCTGGTTTATTTCCAGTGAAGCTCCAGTAATTAGCGTCTCTGAGGATCAGCCCCCTTCCTCCAGCCAGGTAGACAACACCTCCAACATCATCACCACAGAAGAAAAA
Organism: Antennarius maculatus; assembly: GCA_013358685.1. NCBI lineage: Eukaryota > Metazoa > Chordata > Actinopteri > Lophiiformes > Antennariidae > Antennarius > Antennarius maculatus. The sequence continues at coordinate 7,560,748 of CM023608.1, forward strand.
ACCTCAACTGTGCCTGCAATGCAAGAGAAAGTGGTGAATGACTATTTAGAAATCAGCCCATATGGACATACTGTATTTCATCACATTTTGCACAAGCCTGAATTTTTAGATCTAAAAGTCTAAAAGCAGATCTCTGAGGCTGTACCTGATGATTCCAGCTAAATGATTGTATTTCTGCTGGTCTCACTGGAGTGCGATGAGAATTTTTTACTATGTATAACTATGTATAACTATGTATAAATATGTATTAATAAATTTATAAATAAATTTTGTATTTTATTAAAGTATGTTTAATTTTTGGACCAGTAGAATATTTTAACAAGATGTTGCTAAACCATTAATGTGTAGATATAAATTTTAATGAATGGAAATTTTAGCTGCTAATGTAGATGTAATGTAGACTTAGTATGGAAACTTAATAAGAAACTCGAAGATGAATCTCAATGTTCAGACATGTAGAGCTAGCTGTGACATTGTTATTATTATTATTATTATTAGTAGTAGTAGTAGTAGTAGTAGTAGTAGTAGTAGTAGTATTGGTATTAGTATTATTATTATTCAATATCACATAGGAAAACTGGAATATTGGAACTGAAGGTTTTAAACTTTGTCTGCATTTGCAGTCATCCATAAACCACCGAGAGGGAAGTGAAGATCAGCCTGTATCTCCTTTAAAGTACGTACTCATTCACTCACTATATATTCACCCTGTTCATTTACACACCCCTCCTATCTTGATATTACTGTAAAAGTTAAGAATGAAGCGTGATCTTTATTTTTTATTTTTGTATGTTCTCTCAAGGATGCAGGTGGAGGATTACAAATATATATCCGTTCTTGGTAGAGGACACTTTGGAAAGGTAAATGCTAAAACTTTTTCACTTCAGCTCAACTTGTTTGACCAAAGCTCACCGTGTTTGTCCTTAGCTGGCTGGTTGTGAATGTTTCTGTCAAGGTCCTGCTGGCAGAGTTTAAGAAGACGGGAGAACTGTACGCCGTCAAAGCCTTGAAGAAAAAAGACATTGTGACACGAGATGAAGTGGACAGGTGCCTTTTAATGAGGAAACTATTAGAGTCAGATCATCCAAGTTACCAAAAAATAATAATAATAATAATTAGAACCACAAACATGTTTATGAAGATTTACTACAGGTCGTTTTGTAATTTGGGGAGAAGAATCCTTTAAACTCCTTAAAGTTGCAAACTATGGCAAAGTTAGCATGCATTACCATTAAAGTTGGCAAACATTAATCCAACCTGAAGCAGGGCTTGCTGTGAGTTTCTTACTGCATATTTAACAGATTAAAGAACCTTTATTGATTTTCTCATTATCAAATTAGCAAAGTCCTGTCAGCAAAATAAAAGGCAAACTCAAGGTCTGTTGGAAATCTGCTGGAGATTTAAGATAAAACAAAAGAGAAGTCCGACAAAGAGCTAAAATTGACTGTTTATATCTCTTTTGCATTTAGTTTTGGGTACTGACATAACAATTCTGTTTTTATATGTAGACTCAAAGTACTTCTATGATATTAAATAAAGACTCCTCAGTAGAAGCTAAAGCTTCATGAGAGACAGAAATACAACCAACAGGACATTTGGTCAGTCTCCAAAGCTGATTTGTTTTACATGTCAAAGACAATATTAAAGAACTTGTATTCATCTGGGGCATTATTCTGCAGCCTTATGAGTGAGAAGAGGATCTTCGAGATGATCAATGCGTCCAGACATCCATTCCTGGTGAACCTCCATGGCTGCTTCCAGACCAGTGACCATGTCTGCTTTGTCATGGAGTATTTGCCCGGTGGTGACCTTATGATCCACATCCACAACAATGTCTTCACTGAGGCCCAGACCAGGTTTGAATGTCACCTGATCATTAAAGGCACCATTAACAAATGCTGGTGTTGCAGCACTTGTAGCCTGTAAGAGCTTTACACTCCCAAAACTAGAATCTCCAATCATGATCAATGGAAAGGCAGGAAATCGAATATTAGATTGTTTTCAGATAAAATGAGATGTTGCCTTTATTGATCCCAAACTTGGAAATAAGGATTTTACAGTGGTATAAAACCACCAGTAAATTCACAAAATAAGATAAATATTAACAAGAAGAGCAAATAAAAATTATAGACAGTGCCGTGGAAGGGAAAATGTATTTACATGGTTTGTGTTTTGCCAGATAAAGTGACTTGTGGTTAAGCTAGAAAAAAAAAACCTTTACATCCCCTTTCTGCAGATATTCTGTAGTGTTCTCATGCTGATTATAATTCGTCACTTTAATCTGTTGTCGTGACTGTGTGCAGGTTTTATTCAGCATGTGTGCTGCTGGGTTTAGAATTCCTGCATCTCAATAAAATCATCTATCGGTAAGTCATGTCACCGAATACTCATTCATATCACATGTGACCATTAATATAATGCTCACATTGTGTATTTTTATACAGAGATCTGAAGCTGGACAACCTGTTAATGGATGCAGATGGATTTGTGAAAATCACAGACTTTGGTCTCTGTAAAGAAGGTGAATATTGTAATACAGAGTTTACCCAACAAATTGATCTGTTTAAGCTCATTTGTAGGATTTCTTTTCTACATCTTTAGACAATCTAAAAAGTTTAGAGTTTTATTTGGTTCCTTATAGTGATCTCTATCCCATGGAACTTCTTGTTTGCAAAAAAATACATTTATATGTAGGTTTTCCGATGCAATAGCCAAAGTTGAAATGGTTGAATCTTGCATGGCTTTAACTTTTCATGCACATGATTTTTGAATTAAACTTTATTTACTCCACTCCAACTGGATCTATAATGATTCTTGTGTTACACGTCACTCTTTTGGCAGGGATGGGTCATGGAGATCGCACCTCGACTTTCTGTGGGACTCCTGAGTTTCTGGCTCCTGAGGTCCTTACAGACGACAACTACACCCGAGCAGTGGACTGGTGGGGGATGGGCGTCCTCATTTATGAGATGCTCGTGGGAGAGGTTAACATGTATTCAGTTGTTTGCATGGATAGAAAGTTTCTCCCTCTCTTTACTTCCACTTGTATTTTTGTACTCCGGTTTTGGTATTCGAGGGTTTTTTTCTGTTTTTTATTTTTCGTTTGCTGGTAGTTTTCACAGCATTGAATGAAAGCACTTTATCCAACTAACTCAAAATCTCTCTGCTTGACTGTTAGTCTCCCTTCCCTGGTGAGGATGAGGAGGAGGTATTCGACAGTATTGTCAATGATGATGTGCAGTACCCAGGATGTCTTCCTCCTGGTGCTGTCTCCATCATCCAGAAGGTATGAGTCTCTTATATGCAGATTTACTATATTTACTTAACTATACATTACTTAGACCTCACTTTATATCCATGTTCTTTAAATTCAGTTCAACATCTTGTGGTATATTTTAACCCAAAGGATGTGGAAATTACTATAAAATAGTAAGAGATAATTCCTGCTGAGATAATATTAATCATTGTAAACAGAGAATGAACACAGATAAACTTTAAGACATTCTGCAAATATAGAAGTAGTGGTAGATGTTGTGCATGTCTATGAAAAAAAAAAACATTAACAAAGCTGAAGTGTATTCGTAGCTGCTGAAGAAGAACCCTCTAAAAAGACTTGGAGCTGGAGACAGGGATGCGAATGAGGTGAAAGGCGAGAAATTCTTTGAGGTAAATCACGGTCCGGTCATTCTTTAACATCATTTACTTTCAAAATAAATGTTTAGCCACAAAAAATCTTTATCAAATTTGAAGATCTCTAATGTTTTTGTTAATGTCCATGTCCACCACTTCTTTTTCATGGCCTAATGCCTTATAGCCTGTGACAAACAGCTTTCATCTCTGCATTACTCTAGTTTAGAAACCTTGGTGACTGAATTTTACAGTAATCATTGATTGTGGGAATAGTGTGTGATTGCTTTGATGTGTCCGAATAGGTTGTGGACAGCAGTTAATGCTGATTCAGTGTGAACATGTAACTTCATTGCTTGCTTTGTGGACCTCAGGCCATTGACTGGGAAGCCCTGATGACCAAGAAATTAAAACCACCATTCCTGCCATTAATCAAAGAGTCTATGGATGTCAGCAACTTTGACAATGAGTTCACTCGCCTCCAGCCGATCCTGTCGCCTCCCTCCAAGCCCTTCAGCCTCTCTGCAGAGCAGCAGGAAGCCTTTGCAGACTTTGACTTCTGTGCTTTGCATGGATGAAAGACTGGCTCCAAAGACCAGGGTGGAAACCTCACCAGACAGAGGTTTGTTTTGAGGCTGGGGAGGTTGTCCACTTCAGAGGATAAACTGGCAGATTGGCAAAATAATTAAATAAATAAATTAGCAACGCAAGTCAGCACCTACTTTATTTGTTGTCTTTTGGATAAAACGTTAAATGATCAGAAAGTAATCATTAAAATGAATAGTGAGGGTGGCAAAAACTTTTACAAGAATTTTTAAAATGCAAGTCTAATGTGCTATTAGTTGATTAATTTAGCATTTAGTCACAAGGGAAAACAGTTGCTCATTTCACAAAGGATTTGGTTCTTTGTGATGTTTTCCAGGAACAATTTTTACAACTTTAGGTCAGCCAATAAGAACTTGTCACAACCTGACTGCAGTGTAAGGCAACTTTTAATGACCACGTTCTTATAGCTAACAGGTAATCGATTACTTGTACAGTATATATTATATTTATCAGCGACCCTTTAAGCCTCTGCGTCGTCACTTTATCCTCTGGAGCATTAAAGAATATCATTCTATTACCCCTTTAGGACATTTTCCCACCCTGGTCTTGGTACCAATTCTTTTCTGCAGCTCAACCATCTCAACAGGACTGAACACACAATCCCATGGCTGACTTTGCAGACTGTTGTTACTATTATTCGACTGACAGTCAATCGTCAATCAGGCAGCACGTTTTTTGCTTTTAACCTGGCAAAGATAGCGATTGTAGCCCTATATCATTTCTGAGAGTTAAGCCTTATTCTAACTGTTCTAGCAGTAACACAACTCTCACCTCACCTGTTCTGGCAACTCAAGTTTATACAGTACAGTATATCACTGATCTGGTCTGAAGAAATGTCTAGAAAACAATGAAACAAAATGGAAAGATTATACTTGAAGAGCTCATAAAATTATCACCACTTCCTCAAGATGCTTGGAAGTACAACATAATGGCTTTAGTGACAAGGATTTTATCCCTCTGTAGATACAAAATACTAATTCTAAGGTGCCTAAAATACAGATGAACACCTTTAGTGTCCAGTGACCATACAGTAATGAAAATATGAATCACGTTCCACTAAAATACATGGATTTAAAAAAGAATGTATACAACTATAATGGCAAAACAAGTAGTACATGTCCTAGAGAAATACTGTATATTTATGATCATATATTTTAAAAGATAACATGCAGTGCTAACTCATTTTCGCTTCTGAAGCTATGTTGGCTGACCTGGTTCCTTGTGCATTAGTCACAAATTGTACAATTATATAAAATGTTAAGATGAAATTTTGGATAATCACAAAGGCACAATGTTACATAAGAATATTAGACGGTCAAAAAGAAGAACAGTAAACCAAATGATAGAGCTAGCTGAAGATTTTTGTATATACAGTTTAGCCAGCTCCTTTTGAAATCCACAGCTGAAGTTAACATACAATATGATGATGGCAGGCTAATCTGAAAACCCGTGTGCTAACTGTTAAATTATATAGTGGGATTAACTACGATTGATCTTATAAATGTTTTACAAATTTAATTCTGTCAAGGTGCCACTACTAATAACCTGTTCAGCCTCTTCAAGGCTCCTGTGTGCTGAAGACATATTCACATTGCTTTGTGGCCTTTGCTTTTCTTTATTTACAACCTTTATCCCTCAGAAGTACCTCATGTGCTGCCATTTCTATGCATCACTGTGAGAGGCTTTGCCCACTGCCTTGACCAAACAAATGAAACAAGGTAACCCAATTTGAGGTTACAAGCCTTTTTAAAAAGAAAAATCCAACATGGAAATCTTTCATGTATTTGTCAAGACATCCCCTTGAGCAGAGACTTTACATCAGTACTCATGAAACAACTGTTTTCTGTTAGACTATAGAAGTGCATGGCACTAGTGAACATGTGCATTAAACACCCTGTACTTGCTAGTGGTATTTAAAAAGCCATAGAGATACTAATATAGCCATAATAGTAAGGAAAATGTGTATTTTGAATTTAGTAAATCATATTCTGTGATACTGAGCTTTATAATTGTCAGTGCAATAAAAGATGGGGACAAAAGGGGTGAAGCTAAGAAATATATGCCTTGATTTTGTCAGAGTACACCCACAAGTCCTAGTAATTTACTTCATTTTTTGAACTTATAACAATGTTTCAACAATCTCCAGCCAGACACATTCAGAAAGCTGGAGGATCTGTTGGCCAAAATCCAACTATGTACTGTAACGCCCAGAGAGCTGCAGGAAGAGCAGGTTGTTGGGTGTGCTTGATTTGAAAGAATTGTGTTTAATCTGCAACATGGAGTTTAATTGCTGTCCCAAAATTCAAAGGCAACATGAATGTTTACATATTTGTTTCTCCTGACAAGTTGGTACATGCAAATGAGGCCGAATGTCATGCAGAAGTGTCACTGAGTCTACCACTGACCCTCCACCTGGACGGGATTATCAGCTATTAGTAACACTTAACCAGCATTTATGTAGTTGCTGTAGCACCTCGAGTTTATGCTGCTGGATATTACATTATGTGTCTGTACTGTCTTTATGTGTGTGTATATGAAGCATCCTGATTAAGAATGTCAGTCTGTAAAGGTGTTCACTATAAACAACATCCATATCATCAATGTTTTAATATACTCTTTATGTCAATAAATACAAAAACAACAAACACAGTAAAAAATGTCAAAAGTTGGCTCTTTGTGTGTGGATTATTTCACAATTAAATTCAACTTTAAAACAAAAGGTACAAACCTTATAATTGAAAATGGCATGACAGCAAATCCTGTAGTACCATTGTGTCACCACTGTGAGAAGAAAAACATTTACAGAAGAATTAGTTGAGTCCAGACCTGAGAAGACGTGTGCTTCACTCAGGCAGAGTGGTTTTCTTCAACAAATCAGACGGAAAATGATTTTCATGTTCATGTTAGTTTGTAACTGCAAAAGTAAAAAAATTTTTTTTAAAAACAAGAAAAAAAAGGCATTTGCCAACGTTACATGAAACCAAGACTGCAGTAGTACAGGAACAGGAAAAACCACAATTAAAAAAAGAGATATGTAAAACTACTGACTAGATATACTGGACTTCAAATCAGGTCAAATATTACCACAATTGTATAGTGCTGTTTTTTTCTTTTTTTAAATTGTCCACAAGCTGTAAAATGCTTTTTAAAGCACGATTTTAGAGTCCAATTTAAAACTGATGCTTTTGAGGTTTAGAGATGATTTCCCTCTGCTGATGGCGTCAGACTCCTGTGCGGGTGGTGATGTGCCATTTGGCTGGAGGTCAGAATGAATTTGTGGTCTTTTTGTGGTACATTTGCTCCCACACCACCGTCCTGCAGATACAGAAGAAATCCCACAGATTGCAGAAAACTCCTCGGTCAAAAGGGTTCTCCTCGATTCCGCAGTTCTTCAGGTATGAGATCCTGTGACGAGACATGAACTCCCAGGTGGTGCAGTTGATGGAGACCAGGTAGAGGTGGCAGCCCAGCAGGAGCAGTACCACCACAGAGAAGACGGCAACAACAGCCAGTGCAGCCAACAGGAAGCCATTCACTCTGAACCACAGCCCCCACGTGTCGCTGGGAGAGATTCCAGAGCTGAAAAATGAACACATGTTGAGAAAAAATTCCGATGGCGATGTCTTTAATTTTCATTTTTTGTTTTAGCATTGAATCTTAGCAAAAAATTCTAAATATATTGACAGATTCTCAATTGTGGCACAGAAATACATCAACTTGCCAAGAAAAACAAATAATTTTTAAAAAGCATGGCAGCTTTCCGATAAATAGAAATAATCTTATTGGTTGGACTAATTTCAGGAGAGGGAAATCATCTCTCAACATCAAAAGCAACAGTTTTAATTTCCCTTCAGGATCATAATAAATGTATAAAATTAAACATCCATGAGCAACACTGAGGGCAGGTTTTTTTTTTCCTAACTAAATCATTAAACATTTCGGTCAAAGAATTTGAGTAAACTCTACAGACAAACTCTGTTATTTGCAAATAATTAATCTTTAGTTAGCTGTTGGCCAAATGAACCTTTGAAGTTGAAACCAGAAATACTCATCTGACTTACATTTTCCCCCAAAATTGACTGACTTGGCTGCTGAGTCACAATTGAAAAATGACACTATCAATCCTCATTTAATCAAACATCTTTTGTATATGCTTATTTCTTGTTACTTAGACTAACTGTTTCCAACATTTTTCCTTGTAGTCCTCAAAATGAAGCAATGCCTCCAACCAGTAACTTATTCCTTGATTGATTTGAATAACATTTTCTGAATAAATTAGATTACATGAGTAAATTTAAAGAAGCAAGAGGCAACAACATCTTGAGCTGAAAACTTAATACATTTTTAATCATGTCCTCCACTGTTAATCATCTCAAAACCTTCTAAAATTATCGGACTTCTCATGGGATCCCATTTAAGGGACCTAAAGCCATTCCCCCTGTCTGCTAGATGTGACACACGGTTCTTTTGTAATTGTCTGGACTCACTCATTGATGTTTGATCCAATCAGTGAATTTCTCACCTCCAAGAGGTGTGTGTTCGTAACAAAATCAAACTCCAAGATGCGGGAAATCAGACATTGATTGCTTCAAAGCCAAATGTTAACAGGGATCAGTCTATTCCAAAATCTCATTTGTTTCCTAAGGCTCTACAGATAAACCTGCAAACAGAGTACATATAATATACTGTCACCACGTGATACCTGTTAACTTAATCATGGCTAAACAGAATGCAATGGTTGCAAATTCTTGATCACTTCAAGAAGTTTATCTTAAAGGTCACAGATGTGTTCAGCAAACGTACAGAGCGATTTGAAGAGCCCACAGCAGAGCCAGCAGCTGCACCAGCAGATAGACGATGAACCAGCGGTGGTTCCTTTCTCCTACACAGTTCTCGATCCAGGGGCAGTGATGGTCGAAACGACGAACACAGCATTTGCATGTCTGGCAGTGCTTCGCTCTCATTGGCTGCTGCTTGAAAAGACAGAGAGAGGCCCATTCTAACTGCAAAAAATGACCTTTTTTTTTCTCTTGAGTCTCCAACTGCACTGATTTAACACAATTTGTATCTGTGCCAGCCCGTTTAGTGAAGAATGATATTTTAGAAGGAAAATATGAATAATATTCATTTGTACACTATGCAATGGATAAAGACACAGAATGAAAATATGCCCATGGTCATGTTTACACGTGTTATATTGTACTGTATTTACGTTTATAGTTACAAGTATTTTCAGTTCTGAGTACACAGCTGTACACAGCTGATGCAAGATAAATGGATAATTACGTCACTATTAGTCAGATGACTGAAAACCCTGAGATGTGAGTGACCTTGAGTTAAAAGTAAGGTTAAACTAACATGACATTCTAGCAAATACAATATAAACATTCAAAAACTCTACATTAGATAATATATGCCATATAAATAGTTTAAATGTAAATAAGATACACTTTTTTACAACACCTTTACAGGCTGACTAATTGCACTGATTTCAATTGTCCTGCAGCATAATGTTCCAAGAGGTTACACCACAGGGAACACGTTATCTGATAAAAGTTTTCTCCAAATATATGACATCAAGAAAATACCACACACGGCACCGGTATATATTTTGGTTTAATTTTCAATATTTTTTATTTTATTAAATGTATTAATCCCCGAAGGGAAATTTGGATTCCACTCTATACACAGGTTAGTAGTTGCATATATATAATATATATAATTTATAGAATTTATATTATATATATTCACTTATATATATATATATATAGATAATGTGTATATATAATATATATGTGTGTGTGTGTATATAATATATATATATATATATAGTATATATGTAGTGTGAATTATATATATGTAGTATGAACATAATAAAAAAGACATTGAGAAAATAAACTGCGTTGCATTGGAAACAGAATCACATGCTCAAATATGATCAACAGAATACAAACACAGAGTGAATCATGACAGCTGGTAACAACTGGTTACCTGCAGCAAGCAGTATCCACAGCGGCGCAGTCGAGGGGTCGAAGACTGAGGAATCATCGACTCCATGTCTTCGTCTGAACACGAACCACCCTGCCCAATAAAAACTGATATGGGTCACACATGTACACACAAAAAAAGGTGACTTTGGCTCAAAGGAGTACCTCTGTGTCCTTACATTATTTAACAAATAATTACCATCACTGCTGATCATTTTCTATTGCATAATAAACATTTCCAAATTAATTCCTCCCCTCTTAGCAGCTTGAGTTTTGTCAGTATTAATCACAAAGAAAATCAACTTCAACAAACTTGAAGCCATGTGATGTGATGAGTGCTGTATCTAGTAGTCTTGTCCAAGTTGCACTATCACTGCAACAACATTCAGTTTAAAGAACCACTGGAAAAATCTGAAAAGAGTTTCAGTTGCCTGCTGAAAAGTAACCACTCAAATGCAAGAAACCTGCAGTGAGTTTTTACTCACCGCAGGTTTTTGCTTGTTAAGCTCACCTTGACAGCATCAGTGAGGATAAAGCCAGGGTCCATTAAAGAAACCATAAAGTATAAAAACACTGACAGCACAACAAGCAGAAAGAACAGTACTGGCAGCAGCAGCTCTCCTTGCTCCTCACACTTTCGCAAATCTGTAAAAACACAGAAAATTACCCTTAACTAAACTGGACCTTATGCATTTTTTGGATGTAATTATTGGTGCATCCATGAAATGTCAATGCAACACACAAGATAATCAATTCAAATTACAGAAAGGTATGTTTAATCATAATGAAGGGCATTAGGCCAGAGATATTCATCATGAAACACGTTTTATCCCAATACTGTATTACATTGAGATAATCAGAGAATATTTTATCATATAATAATAACAATGGGTCCAAACCGACTTCATCTTCATTCTAAGTGGTAAAATATCTCCCTTTAGAGGTTTCATTCATTCCATTCAAGTATGGAATGTTAGCCCTGTTGGCATTTAATGATTATGGAAAATGAGTGATTGTTAGAATATCAATTGCTGCAAGGACTTAATCAATAAGGTACTCGATGACTTTGACCAACAATCAAAGGGTGCGCTCACGTGTCAGAGGACATGAGGCTGAACAAGGACTGAGTGTCCTGAAGTCCCATATGATGTGATCAGGTTCGAGGGGTTTTCAGTGGTTCCAGTACGTGAGCTTACTCTCGCTGCTAATTTTTACCGTTAAACAAGTAGAAAGTCGTTCAGTTTCGAATATACTTACCGGTGTTGTGCAAGAACAGTGCAAGGGTTACGACCCATGTGAGCAGGGTGTGTGTGACCCGAACCAGAAATCCAGCCCCAAACATGTTGCGGGCCATTCATTAGCACCGTTGCTAACTAGCTAACACTAACTACTTAGTCTCGTTAGCGATAGGATTCAACATAGGTCGAAGAGTGGACTTTATTAACACAAAACAAACACCGTTATATATAAATATACGTTAGAGGGCCCTGCAACCGAAAGGTACTATATTGCCAAATCCACCATCTGTCGTTTCTTTCTAGTGCCATCACTTCCTTGTTTTGGTACGGAAGCCTGCGAAGGACCAAATACACAAATGCGAGTGATTATTGTACAATTCCCATACGTTAAACACATTACTTCACTTGCTATATTGCATAACTGCTATTCTATAGGTGCTGCTGTCCTGGAGCAAGGTTAGATTGCAGTACGGTAACTCACTGCAGTTAAAAGCCACAAATCTTTTAACTAGTCAAAATATAGCATTCATGTAACACCATTATGTAAGCGTCTGCGCTATTATTATTGTGAAACAACTTGTAGGTAGAAGGAATGTTTCTAACATGTTATAGAACTCCTAAATCTCCTTAATGGATGGTTGTGAAGGTTAGTACACCATTAAAGTTGAAAATTGTAAAGCACATCTCCCTGCCAATACCCACCAACCATAATCATTTAACTAAACACTACTGTAATCCAAATTGCTTAAGCCATTAACCTAACCTAATAACTCCAAGTCTACAGTAACTGTCTTATTGGAGTCACTGTGTTCTGGGCTGTGACTGAAATACCAGCAAAGCTACCGATATTGTGGAGACATGTTTTGCTTATGCAGCATACCCCACCTTCCACTCATATTCATGGTAATCTGTGACATAGGCCTTGCAGAACTGACTAAAATGTTCAAACGCATGCAAGTTCTTCCCGGCCACATGCCCAACTCTGCCACCAAGTGTGGTCAAAATCTCATGTAGCTTTCTGTGTAACGCTGACAAGAGACAAACAATTCCCACTATATCATACAGTTCCTCTTAAGTACAAGGAAGATATGTGATAAACTTTCATTGAAATCTTTGGATAGTTTAAATAGTTGGCTTTACGAACAAAAATTCCTATATGTCATATCTAATGCTGAATGACCTACTGTGTGCAGTACAGGACAGAAACTCATGAATTTACTGTAAAGTACAAAAGAAAGACACCTGAGGCTGAATATTACAAGATTTTGCATTTATTTGCATCAAAATGGTCCATTAAAAACAATACTGAAGTAAATTCTTTACAAATGAATTACAAGTTAATACCTGCATTGCTATTAACATTCAGACTGTTGCAGCATTGATTAAAGTGCACGATGCTCCTCATCTTTTTTCAAGCAGTCGTTTCCTTAGTATAAATGTTTAAGTGAAAAACAATGTGAGCCTTTTGAATTAAACAACTTGCCCATCAACCTGAGACGTATACTGCAAGGACAAAACCTCACCTACAGTATTAGATATGAACAGAAGCTGTTTGCACAGACAAGAAGTTATTTTCAGCCACTTTGACTGATAGCAACAAATTCCCTCTCCTAGCATTTCACCAGACAACTTCATTTAGTGTTCGAAAGCCACATATTAAGGCTGTTGCGAGGTGTGTTTACTCTTCCTGAATATAGCATTTTAAAACTATCAGGTGCATATTTGTCCATTCATCCAAGTCACCTGTAGCCTTACTCCTTGGTATTCTAGACGATAAAAATAAATACAGAATCGATGGAAATAAATACTCAATAAATCACTCATTCAGGACAGGGGAGGAGAGAAATCAAACTTACATGTGCAAAATCCTTCCATTCAGGAACAACCTCTTCCTATTGGCAGGAAACTCACTGCAGTTTCTACCACATTAAAACTTTTGTGTATGCGAGTTATTTAAATCAGAGGGCTGATAATGCATGTTTTACTGATTAATGCCTGCAATGTCATGCCAACATTGAAGTTGAACCTCTGTTCAGGTACAAAAGCTCAACACAGGTGGAGCAAAAGATAAAAATAAACATTTGGTCCTTGAGTCACAATCCTATGATTCACATTTCAGTTTTGACACAATAGCAGCAGTCACACACCAACATCCTGAGCTCACAGAGTCCATATCCTCCACACCTTTGCATTAAAGACTTTCATTCTCCCTTCAGCCCAGCTGACATTCACGGAATGAGGCTGTCATGAACCCCCAGGACCAAAAGGTCTCTGCGAGTAATGTCCCAGGAGCGCGGTAGGTGGTGGGGTAATGGCATATTTGTTGTCACATTCCACCTTTGAAGTCATGTGACAATGATTGCTTTAGTGTCAGCGTGATTTTACTCCCAGCTGCGTCTTCATGTGTTCATACACCACATAGCTGATGCTGACAGCAGGGATGACTTTGAGGAAGTTGGGGGCCAGGCCTCTGTAGAGCCCAGTGGGACCCTCTTTCTGCCAGATCTGCTTGAAAAGACCAGTCATTGTGACTCGTTCGTTGCTCCCGGTCGCAGCTGGAAAGACAAAAATGACAAGGTTACACCTCAATATACAAATTTTGCTACGGTAAAGTGACGTGAGGCTCAGTGTGTCCCCGGCTGAAGCCTCACCTTGAGCTTGCATGCGGGTGCGGATCAGAGCCAAAGGATAACTAGCAAGTTGACCACAGGTGCTAGACACAGTACCACAGGCCAGCAGGACAACCACTCCAGGGGCGGTGTTGTTGTTGTTGTTGTTGTTGCCGTAGTGCTGCAGGTAGCAGTTCTTCAGAGTCTGAGGGGAAAGCAGGAGATCAGTTTAAAGCATTTCTCTGCAGATATATTTGCACTACTGTTCTTCCTCTGTCATGTTTCTTGGTCTTTCAGACTGTGTCATCCAACTCAAACAAGTTTGGTTCCATTTTTCATTGCTGATGTAACATGTTTCAATACAAACTGTTGACATGACATTGACATTTGAACATTGCTTGAACAAATACAGAATGCTTGCTAGGACGCTTGAATTTTATCAGGACACAGTTAAGTCAGAAAAAACTGAATGTCCTGACTTTAAAGCCAAGTACATTATTACTGTCACTGACTAGAAGAGGACGATCAGACTATGTTATGAATCAGGACTATTACAGGATGATATAAGCAGACTTAAGAAGGTAAGAAATGTATAAAAACAGGCTTTGTGTTGTGGTAATGGCTCACCTCGTACACAGCCAGGTCAATGCCTGCATAGGGGATGATGCCCAACATATTGGGGACATAGCCTTTATAAAATGCTGCGAGACCTTCCCTCCTAAAAATCTGCTTGGCGCAGTCAGAGATCCCAGAATACTGCCCAGTTGTTCTCAAGGCAAGACGAGTTTTCAGGACCTGGGAGAGTATTTGCCAGAGAAAACATTTTATTTGGCTGCAAAGTCCAGAATTTATGGTGAGGTTTTCATGTGATTTTATTTTTAATTTTAGAAGCTTTCTATCCAATAGTCACCTCCATGGGGTAGATGGTGCTCTGAGCTATGACTCCAGCCAGAGATCCAGCAATGAATCTTTCAAAGACACAGAGAGTCTCATTATCACTGCCAATTAAACGTTTAATCTGGAGAGACAAAACCCATAAATGACTTAGCACCAAGCGTCATAAATTTTACATTCGAATTGGAGCTCAAGAGTCACTTTGTTGTACCTGTTCATATGCCATGAACTTGAGGGCTGTCTCGGGGGCAATTTTGATGACGTTTACACCATTGCCTCGCCACAGCGACTTCATACCACCCTCTTTGATCATCTGCATCAACCCAGTCATGATGTACATCTTGTTGGTTTGGGATCCATACACCTGAGAAGGAAGATTAAGTTGATGAGATATAAATATTTGACAGAATAATTCTCAATTTCTGTCTGCAATGACAAGGAATGAACCTAAAAAATAAATAAATTGGGAAATACAGCAGATATTGCCAACCATTAGGGGTAAAGTCGATGAAATTGTAGCAATGTTGACTTTCAACCTGGCAACGGATGCAAATTGGGTTCATTGACATAGATCCTGAATCTGAACCACACGTAATCGTCACAGTCAATAGACTGTGACGATTACAATGTGGAAGGTTTGACCGTCACATACAAGCTCTGATTTGTCAGCGGTACAACCCGCCCTCCTACTCTCACTCATAGTCTATCGATCATTAACCTGGTTATGAAGTAACCTTCTCCTGAACAATTCCCTTCTTGATTAAATAACGTCACTGTGGTCTGAATGACAGTCACTTAACACAATTATATTCAGAATGTGATTTCTGCAGCATAAAGCCCCATTCCACATAAAAACTAAGAGTAGAATGATCTACATTATGTAATGGTGACTCAAAACAGCTGGACCAGGTCACTGATGTGACTGCTGTTATTTTCAGCATCTTCACTGAAAATAACGAAACTTCTTCCACACATTTCTCAGTTCTCACCCTCCTCCCAAAAAGCCCAGCCAATGTCATTTCTCCGTACTTTTTCATGGTCTTACCTGCATCATGACTTTGAGTCTGTCAAGGGGGGCAGTGCAGGTCCTAGAAATGGATCCAGCTACTCCACCTGAGACCAGGTGTCTCCACCACATGCCAGTAAGCTTCTCCTCTAGAGTGAACTCATCAGGTACCATAAGGTTCTCACCCACATCAATGATCTGTAACACAGAAAACCATTGGATCGTGAAAAATGCATTTAAACTATGAATACTTTTCCCTTTTAGGAAGATGTGTAAACATTAAGTGAAGACTAGATGAATGTATTGCGGAAAACTTGTTTGTTTTCATGACCGTTCTTTGAACAACAGCTAAAAAAAACCCATAAAGACTGGTTTGTAGATATGACAATGCGGGTCACCGTGTAACTGATTATAGTGGTAAATTATGGACAGGCTGCACTGCTCTGCTAATGAAAGCTTTTTATGACTCAGACTTCAAAAGGGCAAAATGTGCAAGGCAGAAGAAAAATGTTTCACAATGATCTAGGTCAGGAGCAGAACAAGGACACAGACTACCACCTGATATCCAAACCTACCGCTTTGTCAAACACCTCTTAACAAGTGTCAGTGTTTTGAAATACTTTAAAATTTGCATGACTTTCTGGGAAGACTATTGTTTAATCATTGTTTCAGTTTATAGACTTGGTCAAAACTGTCAATTTATTATGATGGACAGTTTCAGGAGCTTTTGGGGACACCTGGGTTTTATCGGTTTGAATTAAAAACTGTAGCCACACAATATTAAATATCAAACATCAAAATAAAATGACCCTGCAGTTCCTGATTCAGTCATTTGGAATCAGTTTAATTTGTTTCTTCGATGTGGTGACTCCAACTCTAGCCAAGTCAGACTTGCAAGGTGGCGAGACATTGAAATAACTTGTACGACTCCCAAACTGGTTCCATCCTCCTGCTTAAGCCGCCCTGTCCTTAGTTCAGTCTGCTTCAGTTCACTTGCTGCTTCTTTTACGTAACAACCAGACAGACAAATACCTAACATTTAATCCTGCCAGAGTGGGATTACGGAATCATTTACAGCCTAAAATCTTACATGCTGACGCATGATTCATAGTAACTGAGCACTGAACTGCTGTAATCTACTTTGCAGTGACCGTTTTTTTCCAGGACTAAGGGAAGGGGACACACCTCATTCGTTTCACAGTGAGACAAAACTGGGTTAAAACAGGACATTGAAAAGTTTATGAAGTGTTAACAGTGGAATTTTCAAATGATCCACTAACCGTGGAGTGTTTCCAGTAGAGAATGATCTCAGGAATGTTATCAGTGTTCTCCGTCATTGGATGGTTGCTCCAGTCTTTACTGTTAATTGTTATTATTCCATTTGTATCCATGCTTTAAAAAAAACAAAAAGAAAAGTAAGATTTTGAGTTCATTAATCCAACAACCAAATATGGTAGGGAATGAAATGAGTAAATGGTTTACCTCTTGAGTGCTTTTTCAGCATGCTGTGCAGAAATATGGACACCGAGATCCCGAAGAGACTGCATGAACTCCTTCAGATCAATGCGGCCTTAAAAGGAAACACAATTTGTAAGAAAATATATATCACACACTCTGAAATCTATCAATCAAATCAAAGAAAGGAAACAAAGAAAATGAAGTGAAAAGTTCAACAGCTTCACACCTGCAGTCTTACTGTCAACGCTTTTCACCACAAGCTTCAAGTCTTTCTCATAGTCTTGCAGATAGTGAACAAACTCCTCAAACTCCAGCTGTATGTTCGACCCACTTTCTTCCTGCTTTAAGGTTTTCTGAAAAAATAAATACATAGAAAAATAAATAAAACAAGGAGGGGAAATCAAATTTGGGACAAGGAGATTTGTGGGAAAATGGGCAAATAAACAGCAAGGTTTTATGATTGCTTTACGTAATTTGGGGAAACCAGTTTTAATAACAAGTACCGTAACCCCCCCGAAGACATTCTAGTGCTTCGACATATCGTACGTCCAAAGGCCTATGTGTTGCTTGAGCTTGTTTCATGGGCCCACAGGACAGAATCATGACCCATTTGCTGAGCTGTGGAGATTGGCAGTCTTGCAAGACTTGAATGACGTACATTTCTCCAGGGCCAGCGGGGAAGTGGAATTAGGTAGTATCACTGTGCTGTTTGACCTGCCAGCAGCTTTAAGCCTGTAATGAACCCCTGGGCTAAAAGAAGACGAGGACATCGGCAGTCGCCCAGCCTGTTGGCCAGCAGATACCTGACCCTTTCCACCACAGTGCAGACATATGACTGTAACTAGATAGTGACTGATTGCAGAACATTCTAATGTCACTTCTATCTCACATAAAAATAAAGAAAACTACCTGCACAGATGCACCAATGTGACCTGCAGCATGGTTAAAAATGGCAATATAATATCACATGGTTTAAGAATTCACATTAAAACTATTCCTGTACCAAACAGCATGTCTGGTGTGTGCTTGCACTGCCCTGCTCCTAATGAGTGAAGACAGTCATACCAGTGTGTAACTGGCTTGATTACTTCATTACATAACACAATAACTAAACTTGTTCTGCAAAATGTAAGTACGCTGAATACAGTATTTGCTGCACTATAAGGCGCACCTTTAATGAATTGTTTATTTTTATAATTTCACATATAGGGCGCAACGGATAAGGCGCATATAATATTTTTTTAAAAATAGATTTAAAAAAAAACTCGTGGATGTAGTTGCGCTATCCGTCCACTAGCTAGAGCATTCATGATGGAGTACCTTTAAATCAGCTGTGAATGGCCCTATTGTCATGTCAATGTGGCCATTCTGAGCCTCATCAAGGAAACCTGATCACTTGATCACTTTTTCATCTTAGAAGTCAACACGCTTGGGTTTTTCCCTTAGCTGCTGAGATTTACTGATAAAAAATGCAATTCTAGACGTGATAAACACCAAAAATATCATGGTTACCTGCGCGATGAACGGTTGTGTCAACAGAACAGCAAAAAGATGAGACTTGCAAATAAATTCACTGTAGAATGAATAACAACTAGAGTTGTTATTCATTCTACATAGTCCAATAGCAATAAATGGTGGTTAGCTCTATGTTAACATAATATGGACAAACCCACTGACGGGCTAGCTCATTAGCATTTTTAGCGCGATACCTTCCCAGAAGGTATTCCAAAGAAGGACAGGTCCTTGTCTTCGTCTAATCACCGCGCAGGTAACCATGATACTTTTGGTGTTAATTGCATCTAGAATTGTACCGTTTCTTATGGCTGCTAAGCTATGTTTGGCCCAAGTGAGGTATGACACCCACATGACCACTGAATGCAGAAGCTGCTGCAGCGCAGATTTTAAGCTTTTTTGACCAAAGGGATGATGCTACACACATAAAATTTATTTTTTCTTTTTTTCATAACGGTGAATAACACATCACTTAAAATTAACTTTACTGTCCCTTTAACCAATATTATGTATATTAATCCACAGATAAAGCATCGGATTATAAGGCGCACTGCGGTTTATGAGAAAACTATAGGCTTTTAGGGGCGCCTTATAGTGCGGAAAATAATGTACTCTTCGGCTAGCATCATTTCATGTGCAACTCAATGCAAGATCTGATATTTCTGACATAGAACCAATAGGTCAGATTCCAAGGGACTTTACAAGCTGACTAACAATTCAGAACATTTTAACAAAAAAAAAAAAAAAAACAAGAATTGAGGTTCAGTTCACGGGTACTGTAGTTTCTGGAAGGAGTATGTGAAAATATACATTTTTTAATTACGATAAATTAAGACTAGAAATGTAGAAAATGAGACGTGGTCGTGAACGGTGGTAAAACGAATGAATTCCTTTCTAGGTGGATTTTCTCGGCCAACCGAAAGAAACCGGCACGAGCAACGCCGGTTCAGTTCAGGTACAATTCAAGACAATACTATTGAACAGACACAAAAATAAAACGTCAAAAACTGTTAAGTATCATTAGGATTTTGTCATTTAAAAAAACCCTCACAAATATTAAAATGTAAATACTTATGTAAAACTAATCGAATCGCTATCGGAGCGGCTTGACCGACGGGTCTGCTTCGGGGCCTTGTCGTAAGGCTTCTAGTAGCATGCCAATACACCCGGCAACCGGAAAGAAGGGATTTCGCGGCGATTAAATTACTTGGATTTAAGAAAGGAGGTTAATGTAACAGCTAAACAAAATACATATTTACATTTACAGTAATACCAGTTCACAATAGCAATTATTTCCCCTTACCTTTCGCCATTTTTGGTAAGTGGATAACTCCTGGGACGGCAGGAACAAACTCAATTTGTTAAAGAGAGACTTCAATTCGGTTGGAAGCCCGTTAGACTCAAAATATTCCACTTCAATTGGGTCGGAGTTTGACACCGGCACGTAAAGGCACAGACCGAGCATATCTGGATCAGGATACTTTAAAAGAAACTACAATAAATAAAAAATAAATACGACACCAACGTGTCTCTCTCTGACCGTTTAACACTGAAACGCCGGTAAAGGAAACGCCGGCTTCTAAATGGCAAGAGGTCACGCCCATTCCAGGAATAGCTACATGTCATTGGTTCATCAAAGGATCCCGCCTACGAATGACGTCTTTTTTAAAACCAATCTCTAAAACTGCCCATTGAAGGGATCGGCTGCGCTCGACCCCGCGCTCTTCTTGTTAAACCAATCACGTTTCCTTTTTAGCCAACATGTTAAAGATTGACCATTCCCGTATTTCGTTTCATTCAAATCACGACTTGATAGGACTCCTCTGCTGAAATTCGGGGTATGGCTCAAAATAGCCCAAAATAGTCCAAATAAAGGGTCAAGAAAGGTCAAGCTACTGTATACGGAAATATTTACATTGTGATCAAATAATAATAATAATAAAATAGTAAAAGTGATAAAACTGCAGTTCCTGAAACGATTACTAAAGATTTGTTTATTTGATTCAATGCTTTATCAACTTTGGCCAACAACTGCATGACACAAAAACAACAGAAAAAGGAAAATTGCACTTTAGCAGGAAATATGACCATGTGAAATACAGAACAAGCAGGTTGCTTGTATTGCTTTTTTTTGAAAATTAAACATAACAGAATTAAGTTATGTGAGACAGCAACACATTAAATGACCTTACCAAAGAAAGATTGTAATTACAAAAGCATATGTGTAATGCATCTATGACAAGATATACAAAAAATATGCAGCTTTTGGATTCTCTTTGTGTCTTGTATAGGACACATACATTTAAAAGTGTGGTCATATCATTATGTTAGGAGTTCTGGCAATAGAAGTACCGTCAGTAACTGACTGTCACTGTATGCAATGCTTGTTTCTGTGCAAGGATAGCAGAGATTCCATATGTGCATGTAGTTAATAAAATTATAGTCAGCAATTGATAGAATGACAAGCTCAAATTTTAGGGATACAAAAATGCATTTACAGTATTGCATCAAAAATGTATTTTAATCTTAAATACCAAAATAATTGTATATCACAAAAACAATTGTTTTACAGCAAGGTAGATTACAACTGTTTTTTAGAATTAATGCTTCATTGAAATTTCAAATCAGTTTCCACTGTAGTATGTTCATTCAAGACAATGCACTGTGCATATACAAATAGTCTACATCAAATTAGGCTCATCCATCAGGGAAACAAAGAAATAAAAGTGGTCCTTCCTTTAAATTATTTCACAAGCTTTATTTGCTTAATATTTGCATGCTATTTCTTTTATATTTAAATAAATTTATGAAGCTAAATAGTTCTGTTCTGCTTATTCTGCACGTTTTATTTTGTTTGCTTGAATGTTCTTCAGACTGCTGCTTCAGTATTACATAATCTCGACCACTGACTGCACAGCAATAAGATATGATTCTGTTCTGTAAATCTCCCTCGAGAGAGACGGAAGGATGAAGTCTGTGGAAATAAACAAGGATAAATGAATAGTGCCAAAATCCAAAAGAGGCACTGCGAGAATGCCAAGATCCACCACTTGAACTCTGAGGCCGTCAGCTGATCCTGTCTGAGTTTACACACTCACACACACACACACACACGCACACGCACACGCACATGCACACGCACACACACACGCACACATACACAAGCAATGATCTGCTTGCAGTACAACTCTGAAGGAATCTTTAATGGTCACTCTTTTCAGCAAACTGTAAAAATGATATCTGGTGTTCCATCACAGCTGCTTTTCCAGGTTTTCAGAGGAGGTTTTAGAAACAACCTCTAGAGTCTCAGCAGTCATCTTACAAAAACTGTGGGTATCAATAAAAGACAAGGTCTAGCGGAAACATGTGGCATCTGAGGTTGTACTCCAACTCCCCAAAAATGTGTCATTAGCTGAACAGCTGAAAGAACGTAATTCCATGTAAAAGTACATGTTTCCTTTCCACAAACGGTCTTATGTAGTTACTTCTGAGGTTGTTGTGACTTTGTGTATAGTGTAACTTTTGCTGATTAAGGTTACACAAAGATCTGAAATGTTCATGGTCACTTCTTTGGGTTGAAAACTCAGAAGCTAAAGTCCAAAATGAACAAAAACATGCTGGTAGAACTTTATTTGTCGTTACTCGTGATTTTTTTGCGTCACTCAGCAGATGGTTGACGATAACCCATGGTAGAGACACGTCCATTTCAACAAACATTTCCAGAAGCACTTTAACCTACAACATCAGACAAATGCAGGTGAGAGGTGAGGGTCTATCATCTAATCAATGACGTCAGCATCTCATGGTACTACAACACAATGGGTTGCACTTTGTTGTGTTCCTTGGATAAAGGTACAGTTTCATAATTGGGCTGTGGTGTTTTTAAGCTTGTTAATGGGAGGTTTGGGGATAGTCAGGTAATAAGATGGGTGTTATCAAACAAAAGTGCACTTTGTCCATGAATCACAGGATTTACAACCTCATTCAGGCCACGTCCAAAAAGAAGGGAGTCAGACAGACAAACAGACAGGCAGACAGACAGCAAGATAGGTACCTGCGTAAAAAAAATACTGCATATGTATAAATACACTCTGAAATGTTCATGGTCACTTATGATGTAAGAGAATTTACCTCCTTCTTCATAATCAGAATAAAGAAACCCAAATGTTTTAGTATTTCTGACAAAAAAGAGCAGAAGTTTATGTTTTATATAACTTGGGTCATTGATCCGATAACAATCCATTTCATTCTAAATTATATAAAAAAAGAAACAAATAAGCAAAAGTGCCGGATTGATGGACCGCTGTGCAACACAGTATCTCATACCCTATGCAAGATATTTTTAATAGTTACTGTAGAACCTTTCACTTAAGGACTCTGCTGCTCTCTGTTGGCTGAACTTGAGCCTGAAGTTTTCCAAAAACAAGCATACGTATTGACATAAAAAGGAAAAGTGCTTGAGATGATCTTATCTAATCATACTAGAGTACAGTATTTGCATGTATAGTATTTGGGAAAAATGGCAACAAATGTGGCTGTCACTGACTAACTGAATTTACCTCCTTTTTCATAATCAGAATAAAGAAGCCCAAATGGTTTAGTATTTCTAACAGCAGAGATTTATGTTTTAAATAACTTGCGTCATTTACCCGATAACAATCCATTTCATTCTAAATTATATCAAAAAGAAACAAATAAGCAAAAGTGTCGCGTTTGTCTTTGGTACCGACAAGGAATTGATATGCGTCCATGAAGATAGCCAAGACCTCTGAGACGCGACGCTATTTTCTGCCACATGGTGGCGCTGTTTCAACACTGAGGCGACAGGATGTCTGGTAGTAACTGAGCGAGCCCAAAGAGATGCGTCAAGTTCACCAGATGTGACCAGAACTGCCCAGAAGTTAGGAGATTTAACCTTTAAAATAAATCCACATTAAATCAATTTTTGAGAAATCTGTATAAACGTTTATAAATTATAGTAAAATAATAAAGTCATCCACCTTTGCCATTTCTTCTCTATGTAGCCTCACTCTTCCTTCTCTACTTTTCTCATTTATGCACATATATTCTGTTTTACTTCAGCTAATCTTCATTCCTGCCCTCTCCAATGCATGATGCGACATTTCTAAATGTTCCTCCAGCTGCTCCCAGCTTTCACTGCAGATCACAATGTCATCTGCAAAAATAATGGTCCATGGGAATTCCATAGTCATAAACTTCCTCTAGATCTAGAAAAACACAATGTAGCTCCTTCTGACCTTCTCTGCATTTCTCCATCAACATCTTCAAAGCAAATAATGTATCTGTGGTACTCTTCTCTGGCATGAAACAATATTGTTGCTTGCAAATATTGACTTTCGTCCTGAGTCTAGCCTCTACTACTCATTCCTACAAACTCATTGGGTGACTCATCAGCTTTTCCCCTCTATAGCTACCACAACTTTGCATGTAACCTTGTTCTTAAAAATGGGCATGAGCACAATCTTCCTCCATTCCTCTGGCATCTTCTCACCTGATAAAATTCTGTTGAAAACCTGGTCAAAAACTCCACAGCCACCTCCCCTAGATGCTTCCATACCTCCACAGGAATGCCATCCAGACCAACTGTCTTCCCATTTTTCATACTCTTGAATGCCATTCTAGCTTGACCCCAGATAATCACTGGTGCTTCCTGGTCCACCACACCTGCATCTTCTACTCTAAATTCTTTCTCATTTCCCTCATTCATCAAATCATCAAAGTATTCCTTCCATCTACCCAGTAAATTTGACAATTAACACATATCCATCTCTATCCTTTATGCTGAACATCCTTCCCACTCCGTCCCCTCGTCTATCCAACCTGTAGAGATCTTTATCTCCTTCAAAAGTGTCCAGCTTGGCATACATGTCATCATTTGCCTTTTGTTTGACCTTTGCCCCCTCAACATTGGCTCGCATCTCAATGTATTCTCCTCTCCTCTCCTCAGTCCTCTCAGTGTCCCACCTCTTTTTCTCTAGCCTCTTTCCTTGTATGGTTTCCTGTACTTTAGGGTTCCACCACAAAGTCTTCTTCTCCCCTACCAGAAGACACCCCAAGTATGGTCCTGCATGTTTCTCTGATCATCTTGGCTGCAATGGTCCAATCTTCTGGGAGCCTCTCATGTCCACCAACAGCCTGTCACACCTCATGTCTAAAAGTTGCACGACACTCAAATTCCACCACATGGTTCTCTGCCCTGCGTTTGTCTTCTTACTCGTCTTTCACACCACCAGTTTCATTTTACACACCCCCATCCTGTGCTGCCGAGCTCCACTCTCCCCTACCACCACCTTCACCTTTGTCGGTGACCTCCTTCAGATCACGTCGTCTTCACAAAATGTAATCCACCTGCATGATTCTACCATGATTCATGTATGTCACCAAATGTTCCTGCTATCTCTTGAAGAAGGTGTTCACTATGGCCATGTCCATCCTTTTTGTAAAGTCTAACAGCATTTCTCTCCTGCACATACAATAAATCTATCTTCCTCCTGATCATAGAAAGCCTTTTTTTTATTGTCACTATACATGGTATAATGAGATTTGAGCAATTCCTTGCAGTGCAATAATTTACAGTAGAAAAGAGTAATCATGTCAACCAAATCCCTAACTTTTCCTGTCATAGTGCCCACATTCAAAGTCGCCATTTTCTGATCTTGGGGCCTTCCTTTCTTCTTCTGCTTCTTTCTGAGAATCCGCTGTCCACCTCTCCGGTGTTTTTGACCCACAGTAGCTGTATTTCCATCGATGCCCTGCCGATGTCAGACGTTGTTAACCTGGGCCATGACCGACCCGGTATGGAATACTTTGGATAAGCGCTTATATTTGTTTTATAAGTTTTATGCCAGATGCCCTTCCTACAACAACACTGACTTAATCTGGGTTTGGGACTGGACTGCGGTTGACACTGGCTTTTGCCCTCAAAGAGCTGCATTAGCAGCAACAACAACAGAACAACAATCCCAAATATATTTTGTGGATATTTGATTCATTGTTACTTTTTGCACACGTCATTCATAAAATTGATCTATGCATCAGTTTAATACTGAAGGTTGGTAATGGTGGAACTACTAATAATTACACCATATACTCCAGTGGTTTCTAACAATGCAAGGCTAATAGATTTTTAACAATTTCATGCATTTTATGTAATGGCCACTGATAATATAAAATGGAAACACTGAATTAAAATTGGTCATTTGTTCTTGTTCTTGTTAATAGTTAATTATGAGTTATAGATTTCGTGACCGAAATGAAATGTGGTTTTATTTTGAAGGACACAGTAAAACGGAAGTAAGACGACACGTCAGCTAGCTTAACAGTAATGGCGCAAAGTTCCTCCTCTCCTCACCGAAAGAACCAGGAGGGGAAAAAACATATTTTTCTGTCATGTTATTTGGTCGGAACGCTAGTGACGAACGCCACGTTACCCGAAATGTCTCCTGGTAAGTAGTTACTCACTTTGAAACACAGAAACGTAACATTTTCCTTTTATATCCCTGCGTGCAATTAATGAACATGCTTGATTTGTTTTTAGATATTTGCGCTGAATCATCCCTGAAGAAGCGGAGTTCCACCACTTACTGAAGTATCAACAGCAGACCAGACGTTTCAGCCCACTTTCTTAAATTTTAATTGTGCAGTTTGGTTCGTTCTTCAGTTTTAGTTGTGTTTCATGCGAGTGAAGACTTGCACACGATGGCATTCTTCGTGAAAAAGAAGAAATTCAAGTTCCAGACCCATCTGACCCTGGAGGAGCTGACTGCCGTCCCTTTTGTCAACGGGGTTCTGTTCTGCAAGCTGCGGCTGCTGGATGGAGATTTTGTCGCTACTTCCTCCAGGTAAGCCTGCCTTTGCATCTGATATAAATGACGTTGACATTTGTTTCTATTTAACATTTGTTAACTGTTTTCCTCCTCTTCAGATTGTTTTTTTTTTGGCACCTTTTAGCGCATTTATGGAGCTACATATTAAATTTAGAGACTTCATTTGGTGGAGATTTTCTAGGTCATGTTGTCTGGCTGTCATTTTTCTGAACTTGTTTGTAATGTGTTTATAATAAATACAGGGGCTTACAGTGACAGTACAGTTTCTGATGGTTGTTTTGTATGTTTTCAATATGTTAAGGATTATTAAAACAGTACTGTACACATGTCACCGATGCCACCAAATTCACATTTACATCTCAACAGGTTTGGCCGCTCAGCTCTTGCGTTTTCCTCTGAGTCAGGTTTAAACACAGGGTGGTGTCATCTGAAGTGGATTCTCTGTGCATGTGAACCGGACCAGACTAAACACAGAAGAACATTTCAAACCAGTTCACACTGCTCAAATCATCTTCATCTATAGGCTCTAAAACTCCTAGAATACGTTTCCACACTGAAACTCAGCCGCTTTCCCCCACTGTGGATTCTTGTTAAATTACGCTACTAGGCAAGGATGGTTGTTATTTCTTTTGGGGACTTTTCATCTCCTCGTTCACATCACGTAATCCAGATTTTGATAACAACAACAACTTTCCTCTCTGTCCGCCTTTGACTTTGATTTACGGGACAGCCCTGAAAGTCCCGTCACATGTCGGCTCCAACACTTCACACTTGTTAAAGGGTAATGACTGGAGGCCTCAAGTGTGTGGAGGCAGTTTGGTCATTAGTACCTCATTATTCCTGGGAACAATGTAGGAAAAGAGTAAATGTCTGAGGCAGAAAACCACCTACCTACCAACGAACTATTATATATTTCCATGCCATTTTAAGGGTTTTAAACAAAGTTTTTATGTTCCTTTTCAAATCCAACCTGAAGCTCTAAGACACCCTCAAAGACGCCGCTCTGTTCTGTTGTTGTCTGAGCTGCTCATCTAACCTCAGCTTGTAAAACAAAGTGAGCCGTTGTGTTTCTAGCTGGCTGGCTAAGTGTTTTATTGGCAGACGATCTCTGAACACCAGATGAACGGGTGGACCTGATTTTCCAGGTCTGACTTGTGATCAGGACTTGGTTAAGAAAAGGATGACCTACATTCAGCAGACTCAGGGTTAGTAATGAGAAAACGAGGGAAAGCAGTCAATCAGTCAGTTTCTCATCTATTTTTTTAGACGTTTCCATGTTTTTCTGATGAAACTCTAATTGTAATTGCTCAATGTTCCTGTTGTCAGGTAACATCGTCCTGATGTGGAATGAGCTCATGGGCATGTTCTAAATATAAGTAAACATAATTATGAATTAGATCTTAATCAGTTTACTTTTTAGTGGTTATTTACATTTTTCCACCTTTCATCAGTGAGGAAAGAGAAATCCTGGCATTATCCAAACACTTGTGTGTGTTTGTGTGTGTAAAGAAGGGATTTTATCATGGGTTGAGTTCATAAAGTTTAATTACATAACTATAGTTTTTGGAGATCACTTTCCTCTAGATTGATTATTGACTTGTCCAGAAAAAGGTGAACGTAAAGAACAAACACATTTCATTTGAAGTTCCTGGACATCTCATCACACTGTAGATGATGAATCCTTCAAGTGTTTAACAGTTATTGCATTTTGTCTTAATTGAGTGATTCTGTTCCAAACCTCCACAGGGAAGAAAAAATAAAGTATTAATGCTTCACAAACACCATTTATGTTTCTATAATTAGTAGTTAAAATTAACAGTAGATCAAGTAGATCAATGTAATGTGAAGGTTTCTTTTTGATGATGAAGCCACAGGAAATGTCTCCCTGCTTTGCAGCTCAGTGGAGCCCTTTAGCCCCTTTTAGATTCCTGTTTTCTTTATGATTTAGTTGAGCTCTCTGACACGTTTAAACCCTCCCTGCTAATCTACTGAATCAACCCGTTGCTCTTTCATCTTCAGTCAATATTTCTGGGGTTTTGTATTTCTCTTATGCTTATTTTTATGTTGCTTTATTTTGTGTCACCCAATTTAAAAACTTTATTCTTTATTCTATGGTTGCTTTTATACATTTTCTTAATGCCTGTGTTTCTAAAGCGAAGCTATTTGAATTGTCTTTTTGCAGATAAACTCGTTCTGATTGTTGTTGCATCAGGTTAAGCTACAGTTTAACATTTATTTTTAAAATGGATTTTCTGTGGATCTGTGTTTGGTCCTGTGACATAAGCAGCGCTGTGGCTCTAGATATATCAGTTTGGGTTAGTTGGCCGGCCTGCCAGTTTGGTGAAGAGTGAAACCTAGCTTTTGGATGTCGTCATGCCGATGATGCTGATGCCGATGATTTAATCACAGTTGTTCTCGTCATGTTTAACTGAAAAACAGTAAGAGGACAGACCGTACACACACAACCAGTGAATATCTTCAGTCAACACAAAAGTCACTTATTCATTATGTGGTAGCATCACTCTTAACAACAAAATAGACACGAATTATTAACTTCTTTTAGTATTATTGAAATTGTGCTTCAGATTCCATTCTGCAGGTTTTGAAAAGGTTTCTTTATATGTTTTTTGAAACCACATTGTCCTAGTTTATGTTTAAAGTTTGTCTTTTAAAGTGGAAGTTGGACAATTTTTTATGGTGTAATACAAAAACATGGCATTTGTCAGGTTCATGGACAAATAAGATTATTTTGCTCTGCCTCCAAAAGTTTGCAAAAGCCTAAGAATATTTATCAAATTAAGTCTTTCTTAGAAATAACAAACTGGATTGTTTTGAAGCCCTTTCCATCTCACTCGTCCGCTGTCATCGGCCATGAGGCCTTCAGTGTCTGACCTCAGAGGTCATTCTCTTCTGTGGAGGTTATATAACAACCCAGAATTCCTCCCTCCCTCCGTCCCATCTCAGTTATCATCTCTGTGACGGAGAACAAGGACCTCTCAGAGGAGGAGGCAATGCCTCAGGGCGGCGATGGTGCAGGGAGACTCCCTCTGCAGCGGACACAGATCAGTATTATGTCACAGATCTGACAAACGGCCTTTGTTCGTGGCTCAGTCTGGCCTGGCTGTGTTGTGGCTCAGGAACATTGGGGGAATTAACAGCGAGCTTACCCAGCGGACTGTTCTTTACCTCATAAAACCCTCCCCGAGTTACGGGTGAGAAGCCCAGAGGATCATGAGCTGGAAATGTGAGAGTAGATCAGAACAGCAGATCAGGACGAGGTCTGTTCAGCCTGTTGGACAGTTGTCATTCACCTGAAATACAACTGATATATGGCTGTCAGTCTAGAAACTATATATCACCCACTAAAATTATTAGTTTTAGTGGTTGATATATTTTCTTTCTGAACTATTAGTTTGTCTGCTGCCTCATTTATCCTGCATTCTTTCAGAGTCTGCACAATGCAGCCGAGCACAGTAGAAGCTTCTTCATATTCATTTAATATCGATTTTTAAGTGTGTTATTAATTTATTTAATAAGTAGATGAGCTGCAGAGAAACTGATTAAAATCTTGATGATGTCTCAAGGACAGTTTTCTGTTTGTGTGTCTGTGTTTTGTCTGACTTTCTGTACAGATCCAAAATAAAAAGCAGAACATCCTGAGAATAGAAAGCCGATTGATAAAGAAACAACAACAAATTATCGGAATGAAGATGAAGGGCTGACAAAAGCCATAACAAGTGTTGAGACTGGAGGTTTCCTGCATTAAGAGGTTGAAAAACGTGAGGGCTAAAGTACAGGTGAGCTGAAGGAATGCTGTCCAGAATGAGAATTATAAATGAAAATGTTTAATACACATTTTTGTATTATCATGCAGACATACCGACTGATAACTTTAATACGACAAGGTTACACAACAAGGTTTTAGAGCAGGGTACTTGTTTCTGAGGAGGACTCATGATGAT
Organism: Antennarius maculatus; assembly: GCA_013358685.1. Classification (NCBI taxonomy): domain Eukaryota; kingdom Metazoa; phylum Chordata; class Actinopteri; order Lophiiformes; family Antennariidae; genus Antennarius; species Antennarius maculatus. Next base: position 7,591,494 of record CM023608.1, read on the forward strand.
GATGATGATGATGATGATGCTGCGGTTGTCAAGTTTTTGATTACATAACCAGTGTAAGTAAGTTCCAGCAGACATATACCTTTTTGTGATTGTCCCGGTTGTGCAGTTTTATTGAAATGCATTAAACAGCGCTACACATTTATAACACTTGGGACATGAAAAACAGCGTAAACAAAGGCAAAACAGGGCTTATCGAAATCCTTCAGGCATGTAGAACGTTCTTAAATTTAATTATTTTTTAACTTTAGTAAGGTTATTACTGCAAAGAAGAAGATATGAAATAGCATCGGTGCAAAATGATTTGTTATGGAGTAGATGGCTTCTCTTTGTTACCTTGTGGTTTCTGTTTTGCTTTAAGCTTTATGAAATATTTTTATTGCAACGCAATTTCTGAATTTTACAATTTTTCTAACTGTTAAAAAAAGGCCATGACTGAGCTATTAAAGTCAAAACCTTTATAGAGTGAGCACCCATCCCACTTTATGTAACAACCTCTGGCATTTTACAGGATAATCTCAAACATTTACATTCCCATTCTGAACAATCTGTCTCAAACTTTATTAGGTTTTTTCATTTTTTTCTTATTTTTATCATTTTAACTCTTCCAGTGGTATTTTAAAATTCCTTCTCTTGCTTGTGATGCGGTGTACAAAGACAACAGCGTCACATTTCACAAATCAAGTTTCACTCAGTTAAGATATCTAAAAAGTACAATTTTAGAACTGCTGTTGGAAGTGAAATACTGTATAGTGGTCCGCTAATTGCAGCCAGTCAGATTTTTCTCCCCACTTTGTGCCTCTTTAGGAACCACATGGTTTTAATCTTGATTTGGCAGAAAACCGGCGGTGCGTCAGCCCGGGTTTGATCAGACATGTCTCGTTTTTTATTTAAAGTTTACCCAGAGGATTTTAGTCTGCACTGTTCCCCATCATTGTCCCTGTTTAAAGCCAGCTGTAAACACTGAAGAAGCGACGAGGCCGCCCAGACACTGGGTGTGATGAAACGTGGCTTTGACGCTGCAATAACCTTGTCTGATAGGGAGAGGAAAGAAGAGCAAAGAAAGAAGATAGACATAATTTTGTATAAAGGACAAGAAAATGGAGGGTAGAGGAGGAGGTGTGCAAGAATACCCAGACGTGGGGAGTTTCCTCAGTGTTCATGTGAAGGCAAAGAGGTTAACAGTGTGAAACATGGTGTTTTGAGAGGCTCCAATGAGAGATTCTGATGTGGCAACGTGGACAGATTGTGTTCATTTCCTGTTCAGAGGCAGCCACGCACACATCCAGTAAAAAGCTTTAACAACACACTCACGTTCAAGCACATAAAGTTGTGGATATTCCAAGGTCGGATGAGGTCCTGAAGATTTACGCAATCCAGTGAAGTCCAAAGTCTTGAGGTCATTGCATCTGTCCTGTTGAATACCATTTTTATGCACAACAACAAATGAGCTGTTGACTCTTAATTGATAACACATTTATGCTGATTCAAACTGTTGTTATTGGGACATTTATTCCTAAAACACCATTTATACTGCCCTAACATATATTTTTGTAATTAATTTTAGATTTTTTTTTAATTGGGAACACTGCTTCCAATGACAAACCATGACAAAACAATCTATTGGTTGATGTTCCTGAACTTTCTATTGAGCTTCCACACATCCTCCATAAAGACGTTAGACCTTTGCTCAGAACAACTGTAGCATATGATCTCACAATACCTAACCAACTCAGGTCATGTGACTTTGAACATTTTGGAATGCCTCCTAAATGGACCTGGTTGTTAATCTTTTTCATAAGCAGTTGATGAAATTGTGTAAAAATTCTAAAAATGCATTGAGTTACACTTGCAATGTTGGTGATTTTCTTTCATTTTGATACCAAATGCAAATCCATATAAAACATGTATATTTTAGGATTACCGCTTCATTTGGTTGTTCAGGTTCTAAACCTGCTCTGGAGCTTTTTTGTTGCCTGATTATTCCACAGGTTGTGTTTCCCGGCAGGGACGTTCAGGATGTAGTTCTTAGAACCCTTAAATGTAACAGGAACGTTTGGGTGGAGCTGGTGAAACTTCCTGACTGTCTGTTGTTCAGAGTCACCAGCACTTGGTCTGGGTCTCACATGAATTCTTCAGCTCCATCGTGCTCCCAAATAGCCGTGCGTGGCATTCTGAACATTCCACACTGGGTGCTCCACAGATGTCCAGCTGGAACACAGGAAGATCTGAACTAGTATGCCTGCAGAATGACTTAAGATTCAATAAATGATCTTATACTAGCTCGACTGTCATCTGCCCGTCCGTCCGTCTGTCCATCCACCCATCCATCCATTTTCAACTTCTTTACTCATCTGTTCTTTTCTTCTCCTTTTGTTTATTAATAACAGCAACCTTCTGTGTAAAGGTCGTCCTTACTTTCAAGCTAAAAGTCTGCTCCAAATGAGGCAGGTCTGAATGCTCCTGAATGGTCATAATCGGATTTATAAACAAGTAGGGTTTTACACGAAAGGTATTTGCCATTTGTATTATGAGGCCAATCAAAATATAAATGTACAGCCCAAAGTGTGATGCACGATATGTTTCTAGAGAAACGATGAAAGGCAAGATGAAAAGCAGCATTGATGTAATGCGGCTTTGAGACTTGATCTTCATGTAGCATGTAGAGTCTGTAATAAAAGCACACTCCACCCTTGGTGCTTTATGGGGTGTAAATTTGGTGCTCATGGGGGTTGTGTGTGTCGGTCTAGAGCAGCTTGACTGTAGGTGTGACGTTACACGTGGTGATGACACAACGGAGCTACCCGTTTACCTGTGTCTTCATGTCTGTGGAATCCTCTGGGGCTCCTGTCTCATGGCTCTGCCATGATAACATGTTCTCATGGGACTGGCTCTGAACCAGCATGGAAACAACTACAGTACATTCCCTCAGTTTTGAGGAAGAATCATGTAGTGATATCACCTTCTCGTATTTGAGGATTTGTTGTTTTTAACTGGTTTGTCTCTGAAATTGTTTTGACTGGTAATGCGTGACTCAACCAGTGGGTTCAGGGAGAAGTCATTGCTGGAACCACCTCTGGTTTGAGATGTACCTGCAATGTGTTGTGTTTGAAAAGTATGGATTTGGCCAATGCTGGACGTTTTGCACACGAGAGAGGGAAGAGAAACGGAAGGAAGAAGTCCACAGAGAAGTTTGTGAGGAGAGCTTGGAATCGACTGGGAAGAGCAGCTTCTCGACAGCTGCTTCCTGTTTTCATCTCACTTTCCCAGCCGTTAGCACTTTGATTGTGTCTAAGGGGAGGTGTGCTTGCATCTATGGGAGGGATGGGCAAACACTTTGACCGGTGGGCCACACAGAGTTTTAAAATTTGACAGTTTGGGCCAGCTGAGGAGTAGATGGACGGAGTGTTTATTTGTCCTAATGCAAATGATAAACTTAATCAAACTTTAAAATTTTACTAATTTGAGATACTTTTTTTTTTTTCTATTTTTTAAGATGTGAGCCGTAATAAAATCAAAACAAATCAATGCTTGAAACATTTGAATTTACATGTATTGAGTATAGAATACAATTTTTACTTTCTGAAATTAGAGATTCTCCTGTCCACAGATTCCAACTTATTAGACATTATAAATGAATAAAAATTTTATTGACATTCCTTTTGACTTACACCTTTTATAAATCTACAGATTCCTTAAGTGTTAAATTAATTTTTAAAACTTTAACTGAACTTAAACTGATCTTAATTCATCCAAAAAAATTGTTATTATTGTTCATATTGTGAATCATTTTGACCTATAGCTTAAAAATACTCTTTCTCTTTCATGGAGTGAAGATATACAGGCAGAGTATGCATGTCTATTGTTTGAGAAAAATATTAATTTTTTTAATTTTTCATAATTTAGAAGGGTTATTTTAATGGGGAAGTTGACTTATGAACTCAGTCATGGAACGGATTAAACTTGAGATAGTATTGTACACATATTGCTAAACTAATAATGACAAGGGGTAACAACCCATCATTGACCAGCTTACCAGTCATGCGCATCCATATCATGAAGTCTGACAAATGAAGTCTCAGGCTGAGATGAGTCTTATGACATCACTGTGACATCACAGGTAGCCCAAAGCAGCAGACAATGTCATGGAACTATTTTCAAATGGCACAATAGTAATTTCCTGTCAATTGACCTTTATGTATAAACTTAGTGGACCTGCCCTTTATAAAATATGTATTCAGTTTATTATATAACAGCTACGCAAATGTTCAAGTGTTAGTCCCACGTGTTGCTAAAATAACGAAATAAACCGCTGATTGAAACGGAACTGGGAGGGTTGGCGGTTCTGCCCAGAAGCGCGTATGCTTATTTAGAGGCTGCTGGTGAGGACGGTGATCTCCTGGGTCCAGGAACATCCGCTGTCTGCCGGTTTGTCCTGACGTCACTGTTCCTCCTGCAGGATCTGTCTGCTTCCTCAGCACTCCGCTCCCGGCCTGTTTATCTGAGCCCTCAATGCGACCCGACCTGGCCCATACTCTTGTTTGTGTTTCTGCACTGGATGGGCCCCCAGGAGCCACTCAGCCAGAATGAGAGATAAGGATCCCATACTGCTGCATTACATTGCTGACATGATGAGTCATCATATACTGGGGTTCCGTTGTCGGAACTCAAATCAGGGACAGCATACATTTGAGACTTTCTGACGTCTTTATGGATGCCGATGGAATGGTTGAAATATTACAGAACCTGTTCAACTTGACCAGCTTTTAATGCTTTCACAACCCAAAGTTTCATGGCCTAACCCCTATAATGAGCTCCACTCCTGCCTGTGCTGCCAATTCAGAAGAAATGTTTTGAATGCAACCCTGTTTCTCAAGGAATTAAAATAGTTTTTCAAGACACAAATGCTTGTGTTAACGGCTCTGCAATGTAGAAGAAAAATATGCATTGTGATCAGTATCAGTTTTGTCATTGTAATCAGAAAAATGGTGAATTCCCCTAAACCAGACAACATAAATGCAATTATTGAGGTTATGTAAAGATCACTATTTTGGAGAACTATTTAGCAGCTGGAGGACAACTAAAAAATCTGTGAGGCATATCAAGTATGAACAGTTTTAAACTGTTAAAAAGTAACGTACTGAATAGTAAAGCTTCAGCAGCGAGAGGAGAAAGCAGAGACAAAACTTCCTAGAACAACCAAATCTAAAGTCTTTGTGAAAACTAATTTTGTTAGTAGGTAGTGTATGTCTGTGGGATTGGGTAGTCTCTGGTTGATCAATAATGTAGATTCTACAGTATATGCTGTCAAGTATCTGTATCCCTGTTTCACTCTTAGCTAAGTTGGTTTTCATGTGTCTTTCCTGTTTTACCATCCTTAAACTAGTACTTTTACTTAAATGCAATTCTAAAGAGTTTTTTCACGATGTGTTTGAAAAACACGTGATGGGTAGTTCATAAATATGAACAATATGGTTTAATAATAAAAACCCTACATGAACCCAGTGCCACAGAGCAGACTGTAAAATATGAAATAATATATTACAGGATTTGTTATGTTGGGTTAAGAAATACCATGAGCACGAACTCTACACAGCAGCAGAATTACGCAATGTTATATACATTTTTAAAGAACCTCTGGCGCTTTTTGTTCTAAGGAGTCAATTCCCTCATTAATCACAAGTCCCCGGGCACAGAACTTATTAATCAACCCCAAATGAAACAGCATCCTTCTCATTCAACTTAGAAATTAGTCTTTCCATCCACTGGAAGAACTTCAAAAATCTTCTTACATATTGTGATACAGGGTTTCCTGAATTCGGTTAAATACAGTAGTACTTTAAGAAGTTTTTAGAGATACAAGCCATCACTATGTCCACATTTTTGTTCGACATAAAAGCGAAAATCAGAGATCTGAGCCTTTAGGACACCAATGCCCGTGGGTGGATGGATACATCAGCAGAGACCGGATTCGTTCTCATTCAAAAAAAGGAAAGATACACTCTCCTTTGTGTGTTTGTATTATTGTGTTTATTTTCATACTTGATCATTGTATATGTTACATATATAATTAAGTATGCACAGGAAAAGTATGCATGTCTGTTGGTTGATAAAATTTTTTTTTTTTCTTCATAATTTCAGAGGTTTGGGTTTTTTTCCTAGGCTGATTATTTTAATTACCGGTATTTAAAATGGGGAAACTTTGTTCGCGATACGAACTGTTTGTATCGCAAGAACGAATGAAGCTCCTAAAGTACTGTGAAGAGAGAATCTTGTTTCATAACTTTGACCTCAGCAGGTCTAACACTTCGTTTGTGGACTGGAGACCTAACAAGAACTCCCCAGGGCCCCTACAGATACTGTGTTTTGACTGAATTCAGTTCCTGCATCACACATGAACAGAATTTGGCAATTTTGCTGCATTCCGATGTACAATGCACAGTATGTACATTCCAGTCTCATTTTTACACTGAGGACACAAAGGGACAACCTGAACAATTCTGTTCAGGTTGTCCTCTGTTGCCTCTGGAGAATTCAGTATTGTATTTCTTTTTATTCGTTACCTAAGACAGTAGAAAGAAATGATTGGATCCACGTATCCCAAATGTCCTTTTTGGATTCAGCTTGTAAATCCTCTTTGCTCTTCTCTTGTTTTAGCATAGAACATGATTATTGTAGACACGTGAAATTAAACCCTGTGAAACAAATAATGACTTCCTCCATCGGTCTGAACAGAGTTTATCTCGTGGTAACAAAAGTACTTTATATCCTTTATTTCTCACAGCAATCAAACCTCGTCTTCCAGTTCTTCCTCTTCTGCCTGATAAAATATTTGCTTTTCTGAGTTTTTTTTAAGTAATAAATCATGTGCTTTAGAACCCCCGGCTCTTATTTGTTTTTCTACCACTTCCTGATCTCATCTGGATATTATTATGAACTAACAGGAATGTTTCATTTTTCTTTGGCTTGCTCTGTCTTTTAGTTCTGACCTTAAGACTTTAATTTGAGCGTAATTATGGATGATGGAGGAATTTGAGCCTTTAAATTTACTCCCCTGAATGCCATTAAATGTACATTAATGACATTACTTTCCAAGCTGGGTTGCAGGGGGTTACGTTCAGAGATTAAGCTTAATCACAGATCATGATGATGTAATCTCTTTTGAGCGTAGTGTGGATCTCGTCGTTTTAGTGATAGCACTAACAACGACATAAATGCAGATTGTAGACCTGATTTCACTTTGACGTGCATTTTTCCCTGAATTGCTACTCCTTCATTTTAAGGGTGACTGTACTTTGTGTGTGAAACATTGGGTTTTTCTCTATTTTCAACTCTGTAAAGTTAAATTTAGTTGAGGGACAGCAGCTCTCCCTCTGAAAGGCGCTCATCTGATTGAACTGCACAACACGGTCACATGACCACAATGAGGACAAATGAACGACAGACGACGTGCACAATGACAGCCTTTGTGTTCGTTCTCCTTTGCCGTGTGATCATGCTGGCATTCAGTGCTCTGTTTGCGTCGGTTCTGTTCAGCTGAACTGGGACCAGCTCCAGTATGTCCACGTCGCTGCAGCCTGCTGCTGGGATGTGTTCACAGCTCAGCGCTGAAGTGCTGCTCGGATCTGGCCTTTAATTTTTTGCATGACTCATGTGGCTACGTATTTCAGGCAGGGTTGTGATCTCAGAAATTCTCAGTGTTCAAAACATGACTAATGATGCAAACTAAAAAAAACTCCAGTTAGAGATAAGAAGTTCTCGCACATCATAAATTCTTATTCGTATCAATCTCTGCTGACACAAATACCCGGTGAACTTTACGTAACAGGTTCTTCTTAAATGTCACACCACTCCTGCATGAAAATTAAAATGTGTGAATGTCGAGGGTGCGATAAAAAACAAAATGCAAAGCGCTTTTAAAAATATCTGTGGCTGAAGGAGAGTTTTGCTACGAGCGTCTCCCCTTCTGGGCTGCTGGCAGAGCGTCTGTGGATTGGAGAAGTGTGAGGTTTCCATGGAGTCTGAACAAAGCCATCTGGAGCCAGGAATGTGGTTTGGGAATGCTCTCCATTACACACTGGAGGACCAAGTGCACAGAGATCCTGATAAGAGCTGTGGAGTGTGTGTGTGTGTGTGTGTGTGTGTGTGTGTGTGTGTGTGTGTGTGTGTGTGTGTGTGTGTGTGTGTGTGTGTGTGTGTGTGTGTGTGTGTGTGTGTGTGTGTGTGTGTGTGCACTTGTTTCCAGGCATAGATGAGTGTGGTGAAGTTTCCATGAGGACAGGTTCACCTTTTTTCACTTCATCTAGAGATTGGTTTAGAATTCAAACAGAGTTTAAGGGTTAAAGATTTCTATCGGGTGTTTTTGTTGCTTTATTTGTCAGAATACTTGATGCATCTTTTGTTTCAGTAAACCTTTCAGACCTTTTTTTTGTGTGGCTTCATATTAGCATTTGAGCTTAAATGGGCCTTTGGAATTTTGTTGTAAACAAAAATGTTATATTCTGTTTCTCTTCTTAACACGCAACATATCCAAGCAAATAAGCTCACTGCGGTGTCTTTTTAGAAGAAACAAACAAAATCAAGACAACATTTGCATATTCCATTTTTTAAAAATTAAATTGAGAATTGTTCTTCTGTTCTTTATATTTGTTGGATGTAATTACTATTCAAATATTATCACATAAATACCCAAAACTTTCCAATTACATTTATTTTTATTTGCATGACTAAATAACCCCAAATACTGCTTGTTATGATTTTAAATGGAGAACAAGAATAGCAGTGAATTAGTCACCATTCACCAGTCATCTGCCATCAATCAGGTAATGAAAGATGAAATCAGTGCATTTTAATGATAAACTTTTAAGCCATCATTTGTCAAGCTTCAATTTTAATACAGTATAGAATATATGGTAATCTCAGAGTCCTCAGTAACCATTATTTCATTTTATGTATGTCAAATATACAAGTCTTTTTTTGAAAAACTTATAGTTTCCTTGCTACGTGTCAATACAAACTGAAAGTTGCTGATTTTGAATCTGTTCATGAAATATTTTCTCAGGATGTTGCCAGAATATTTAAAGAGTTGAATTCAAAGAGAAGAACAGAAGGCAGAAGGAGGGACGCCGAGCATTGTGGGTAGATGAAGGAGATGAAGGGGGGAGGGGAGAGAGGAGCAGCTGCTGCTAGTGTGTGGGTGTGTGTGTGTGTTGGTGTGTGTGTGTTTGTGTTTGTGTGAATAATGTGTAATCCTAAAAGAAGAGGTGACTAATTGATTAATCACCTAATTGTGTGGGACTTGAGGATGAAGTTATTGATCGTTGTGTCAGAACGTGATGTCTCAACATTTGCCTCCAGTGCTACGTCTCGTGGCTGTGATGATAACTCCACTTTGTTACCGTTACTTCTGCTCTTACTGAAGGAGAGAAGATATTGTTTATAGATCCTTTGAGTCCTTATTGCCGACATTATCATGAACCATAAATGTACAGTTTAATAATTTTTTTTGGATCTTAGAAAATAAAAAAATTCCTGTTATTTGTAAGTTACGTATTTTAAGTTGAGCGTTGAAAAAAATTATGAAGCTTTCCCATCTTATTATAGTACTGTTATTATTACTGTTAAAATTAGTCTATCTGATGTTTAGACTGTCTGTTCTGTGCTTTACTGGTGGCTGCAGTAAAACCAGATCATCAGTGTTACTATTTATCTCTCACCTTCGATTTGAAATACAGTCACAACATAAAGTGTCTGTGATTCAGACGCACTGGAACTGAGATAACGTCAAGCAGTTTGAGTGATTCCAGAAACATTTGGCTGCGAGGTCGATCTTCTGCTCAGAGGGCTGTTTGACACGATCCAATCGACGTCCTTAAATTAGATGCTTGTTATTCAATAGAAGAGAGACGGAACATTTTTGTTTTTTCTGGTCTTTGACAAATGTTTACTTATTTTATGATCGTCTTTGACAGAATGGCATTCAGCTGTCAATCTACCGATTGATTAATTGACTAATTATTTTGGCAAAATGAGTGATGCCTTATTTTATGGATTTAAAAAATTGCACGGCTCCCAGAAAATCAGGTTTTGATTGAAATATTGTGTTGGGAACACAATGAATGTGCCAAATAAACAAATTAGACATTCAGTCCAGAGCACGCAGATCTATGTCTTTCTCTTGCTTTGTGTTTCTGTGTCTCCAGGACATTTCTTTGGAATTTGTTGAAGTGACACGAGTCACATCAGCTTTGCTGTTCGGAAATAAAGAATCTGATTGTGTAGCCACAGCTGTGTTTCCACTCATTCTCCAGGGTGTATGAGTAGTAAACTGTTTTATCTCTGCATTTCTGACTAGGGGAACTGTGTTCACAGACACCTGTTGATCATTGTTTCCTTTGTCGTAGGTTTTCTTGTCAGTAAATATGCAGGAGGGAAAACCAGTTCATATATTGGTAATGATGCTCCATCGTTATCTTGTTGACAAAATGTCACCAGTAGTAAGTACTGTAATGCTGTATTTACCTCCGGAGTCACCAAAAGGATCATGGGAATTGGCTCTTTCTTCCATTTAATTTTGGAAAAACTTGCTCACGGCGTGTTTTCTCAGTACTGCTGTGATGAATCTGATCCTCATTCGCTGGACACGAGGCTGTGAGAAGCTGGATGGTGGAACTGGAAAAGATGTCTCGCTCTGAGTCATGATCTGGGAATACAGAGAACAAAGTTAGTGAGCTGCCAAGTCTTGAGAGCATTTAGGATTGACCTCATTGTCAGGAAGGGTCTGTATAAATGGACTTGTTTCTTCCTGATGCATAAGTACACACTTGAAACTTTTGCCAGTTTATCTTGTATGTTTCAGTGTCATTGTGAGTTTCACCGCCATTAAACCTTGCAACGCGATGAGAGTCGCAAGCCGAAATGGAAAAGCACTTAGAACTGAATAATGGATGCACAATAACAGCTGTTCATCCCAGAGATGTATTCACCCATGCTGTTTTTTTCTCCTTACAGGGAGGAGGTTCAGGAGAACTGTGTGCAATGGAGGAAGAGGTTTACCTTTGTGTCCAAAATGAGTGCCAACCCTCACACTGGAGTTTTGGATCCTTCTGTCTGCAGGGTGTCGGTCAGGAAGGTATGACTTTCATATGATCTTCCTCAAATCTGAAGTTTAACAAGATAAATACCAGTTCTTGAGAAGTTTGGGACTGGAAAGAATAGAAAACTATTATCGAATCATGTGGTTCTGGAGGTTTTTTTCTCGTGTGCTGTTGTTAAATGCTACTGTGGTGGGGTTTACTCTTTGACAGATCCTCAGGAACATGCTAGCACTACAGCAGCCAAAAAGCTTTAATGAGATCCTGAAGCTAAAACAATGGTTGATGCTGGGCAGGAGATCCCCTAAAGTCAGTGGGTGGAGCACTTCCTCCATCATGTTATTGTATTGGAACACCTATGATTCCTTATATAACTATAACGTATCTATGAAAATTTTCTTAGTTTAACCTGTGGATTGTTCTGTAGATCAGGAACAAAGGGAAACATTTAACAGTGCTGAGTATTTTTAAATAGTCATGAGTGAAAGCTGGAATGTGTGTGTGAACAGTCCTGGTTTATGATTAGAGTTGCACACCAGTGCAGTAAAGAATGATACATCAAAGTGGATTTTCATGTGGTCAAAGGTCATTAACATCCTCATCAGAATTAATATTGGTATAAACACACCAAACTGTTGTTTTAAGCAGATCAACACTGGTGCCTTCACTCCTTAAGGACACCATATGGTTTGTACTAGTACATCCTGCTTGGTGAAGAATCGTCCTCGATCGCATCGGTCACCTGGACTTCTATTTAGAAAGTTTACTGAGCTACATGGAAACATATTTAACATATCTAACAAATTTGATTGAAGAAGATTGTGCCTCAAATGGTTTGGAGTCAGTCTCAGAAATTGTGCACTGGATATTTTGGTGCAGACTTGATGCTAGCATCCCGTGTGACTGCTGCCTCAGGGTCTTACTCTTAGGAAGCACGAGTGTGGTCTCAGCCTGTAATTTCAGCTCTCTCATTGGGTCCCTGTAATTGGAGGTCTTTGTAAAACAAAGTTGGATCGAATGGATAACCAGCTTCATTATTGTTTTTCCTGTTTTTCCCATCAGGAACTCAAAGGAGGAAAAACATATACGAAGGTAAGAGCTTGTGTCTTTCTCTCAGACACCTTCATAAACATATAGAAGCAGTAACAGATTAGTTTACGTCAGTTTCTGTAAACCTCCAAGCTCTGACTCGTAAATATTAGCATTCCTCAACAGTTCTTTGATTTCCGTGCCTCGTGAAGACCGTGAACTAAATCATAAGTTGTTCTCCTTACAGTTACACTTACAGCATCTATAAAGCATCCCGGCAACATGTCTGTAACTGTAACAAATGATTCATGTTTCAAAAACTACAAGGTCACACACACGATGAAGACAAATGTTTGTCGATCCCTCGCCGATGTTGCCCGACAGGAACCGTTTCCTCTGCTTTTACTCATTCTCCGTTTGGATATCCTTTGGTTAAATATACCCTGCTTCCCTCCTTAGAAGTTGGCTTCCTCAAATACACACCTATGAAAACAGTTCTCCCCAAGAAAGGGAAACTTGGAGAATGAAGAATGGGATGCTTTGGCTTGAGATGGCTTCAGAGTTCATTTAAAATAACACAACATATTTATTTCAAACAAAGGCAGTTTCCATCATGAGGTGTAGGTCAGGGATGTCATTCCAGAGAGCCCTCACAACATCACAGCTTTTGTTGTTGCTAAAAATAATGGACACTTTAATTCATATTTTACACACAAAGGTTGAGTCGACAATGTTTGATTGTCAAGATGTTTAAAGTAAAATGGATTAAAAAGTGCTTCCCTATATTTACCATCTACGTTTATTGACCTGATTTATAACATCTGTTCTATTTATTATAAATACAGTAACAGAAATCCTGCAAGTGTTCCTGTATTTGAAGACATAATGGAGTTCGTAGTGTCTTTTTATGCCAGTCTGGAGGCCAGTAGATGTTTCTTTAACCTGTATTTTAAAGTGATGTTAGAAATTATAAAAGTGTCGTACTTCTTATGCCCGACCAGAAGCCGTATCTTGTTATCACCCCATGAGGTGATCGACACCCAACGGGCTGACTAATGGAACTCGATCTGGAGAGAAAAAACCCCAAAACTGAAATCCTGTTTAATGTCACTACACAAAGAATCATTTCAGCAGCTAATGCAATCTGCTCCATATCAATGACAAATAAAGTCAGTTTTTGTTTGTCATTATTTCTGACTGATATGTGTGATTCATGTTGCTTTCTATATATTCTTTACTCGTCAATATTCAGTAATAAAACAATACAAAACAGTTCTCTCTATTTAATTTGACTGTTTCTTTTTCATTCACACCGCTTGCTTTCTGTCTCACTCCTCCCTTCACTATTCCCTCTTGCTTTTGTCCTAAAGTGCCACTAAGGTTCTGGGTCATGTTGTATGAATGTACAAACAGACTTTTTAATTTGAGACCCTTACTACCCTCCCAACATTAATGGAGAATGTTTTATAGATTAGAAGAGTTTTACCTCATGAGATTAAGCTGTTGGGTTTGCCCTGACCTCCTTCCAGTTTCATTTCACTGAGGTCAGAGTGACTCTTAACACGTTAAACCACATCACTGCAAACTCGGTAGCCCTGGGCCTTATTATCAGCTTGCTGTTTCAATGTAAAAATGTAATTATAATTGGTTTTAGCATTTATCAGCGCCGCTTTTCAGTCAGTCTTTGCTTGGTCGTGGCAGATTTGTGGTTCTCAGTCTGTCATATATTAAAACTTGTGATGTTAGCGATGTGAAGCTGCCAAGTTTGCTAAATTTTGGGTGTTGCTGGAATCTCTTCTCTTATAAACACATTCCAAAAATACATGCAAGTCAACCTCTCCATTAGCGAGTCTAACATTACCCGGTCCACTCTTCCTCTCCCTCAGCTGGGCTTCACCGACCTCAACATGGCGGAGTTTGCGGGTTCTGGCTCCACCGTGCGCTGCTGTCTGCTGGAGGGATACGACACCAAGAACACCCGGCAGGACAACTCCATTCTGAAGGCAAGGATACACCAGAGTTCACAAACACCACACAACTCAGAGAACAGAGGAAAGAAAAGGCCGCGTGTTTACTATAGTTACTAACGTTAAAGTAAAGTGATTAATTATGTCCTGTTTTACTTCAAAAATCTGCAGAATATTAATGTGTCATTAATTTTATAGGTTCAAAAGCCTGAGGCAAACTTGAACATTAACAATGACACTGACTGTTGACCTCTTTATTGATGCTTCTACTTAGAACATTTGTAATAGGCAACCAATGAAGAACTTTATATAATGCGATTTTTTTTTGTTGCAACTAAAAAAACAATATTTATTTGGTTCTGACTGCAAAGCTGCTGAGTTCTTTTGCATCTGAAGCATTCAGCGTCTCTGTGGGTGAAGTGGATTCAGGTTTATTCCTTTGAGGAGCTGTGAAGAATCTTTATTTATTGAGAACTTCCTTCCTGCTTCTTCTGTGTATTTCGACAGTTGCCTGTTATTTGTTAAAATTGACGGGTAAACATGTAAGTAGGACAGAATGGATTTGTTTTCCTCCCTTGATAATGATCATACTGTATGTTAGTTTACTGCTGTGCAGGAAGGAGATCATTTATACAAAAAAAACAACTTAACACATTTTTTACTGTTGTTTCTCTTTACAATATATTATAGTAACTGTGTGATACAATTTCTTACTGCATTTTTTTTACAGGTGATCATTGGAATGACCCTCCTGTCTGGAGACCCTTGTTTTAAAACGTGAGTAGGACATATTTTGGATTTAGATGATTTTTAAAAGCATACATTGTTCAAGCAAAGTGTCTGTTGAGCTTGACGTCACCTTCTTGATGTCCTGTAGCTGTAGCTAAAACCACTGAACATACTATATCTATTTGAGTCAGTACTGATTACAAGGAGAATTCCTTCCGTTTTTATGAGACCGATGAGAAAAAGGCAAAGCTTATGTCCTCTGTGTTACCTCATTCTCAGCATGTCCTCCGGTTTACCTGTGGGGTCAAAAAGACAAAAAAATATAAATGCTGATGGAAATTTGGGGAAACTAGCACATCTCATTTGGTTTTTCAATGTGTTTGAAAACTACGTTATTTGTCCCTGATATTCATTTATTTGTTAAAGTCAATCTATTAATTTATCAAGGGAGTTCTGCCTCGTGTGGGTCCACAGGTATTCATTTGTGTTTGCTCATTTTAACCTTTTGATCAGATTCTTGAGCACATATGTGTGCCATGTTCTTTGTTGCTGCAGTGACTCAGTTTCCCCACAGTCAGTAAAATCAGCCTTTATGTGAGTGTGCCAAGTTAAGCAGAGCTGCAGCTCTGTCCTCATTTAATCTGTTCCAGACTGATAACTTGTGTTTTTTTTCCTCCAGGCCTCCCAGCACAGCAAAGTCCATCTCCATCCCAGGACGAGAACACACCCTGCAGCTGGACTGCAAGGGGGAGGGAACAGCTGAGCCCGGGCCGGTTGGAGGGATTTCTTTGGGTCGAGCAGCCAAGCCCCGACCTTCCATCATCAGCTCAGGTAGAGGTCACGTCTGACAGCAGGTCACAGGTTGTATCGACCGCTGAAATGACAGAATGCTCAGGTTCCTTCAGCCCATGATTCCCAAATGTCAATCCCTCCTGGAGGTCTGCTGAGCCAAGACAAGATCATGATCGGGGTAGTAGGTGGTGGGACTTCATGATGGGGCAACAAGCAGACAAGTAAAGTTTGATGCTTGTAAGACTATAAATGGTTAGTTATAATCATATGTACAAGACTGAAAAAAGGCACTTTTTAGGTTGTAAATGTTTTAACTAATGATTATTTGCTGCTTGTTTAATTCAGTTTATACTCATTATGAATTATTTTTGAATAAAATGAGATCATCTGAATATTTAAAATCAGTTAAATGGTATGGGAGCACAGCTCTTTTTCCAAGAATGATGAACTTTTATGTCCAAAGAAATTTGAGACGAAGAACAGATCAAATAATAATTTGCCTATTTTGTTTTATTGACGTCTATTAAACCAAACTTGTTTTTAAATCAGTTTACATCTTCTCATGTCAAATGTCTAAATAAATCTCATTACAACAATGGCCAATAGAAATGAGAACAAGGTGAATATGAAGTATCAAAAATACTTTCTGGAAAGAAATCCCTCTCTTTCATGTCTTGGGCCAACCAACCTGACTCCTCTCAGAAGTGTGTCATTGTGATTCAGAAGTATTGGAAATGATGCAAAACACTTTTTGGAGAATATTTTTTCATTTGTGGAAGCCTGTTTTTGTTCAACCATGGAGAACGATTTCAAATCTAAGCGATGTTCATGGTGTTCCTGGTTTAGGAATGACCTGGGTGCTTTCAGTGAGGTTTATGTCTCTACCGTGACATTACATTATGACTTTTTGTTTTAATGTTTGAATTTTCAGATGGACTTTGACTCAAATTAAATTAGTATGAGGCTTTATGATCGGACTGTTTTCAGGTCTCCTTGAAGAATCAGAAGGAAACCAGCCCAGTCCTGCAGACATCTTCCAGTCTGGTCACTCTCGCAACTCCAGCTACGCCAGTCAGCACAGCAAAATCTCAGGTACAGAATTCACCAACACCTAAACTCTTTGTGTGGGTCCTATAATACCCAAATTTGTATCAGATGAATAGAAAATGAACTTCATTATTTAAGTATGGTCAGATGATGTTTGCTGACTCTCTGGGTTTCATGAGGAGGTAACTACAATTGATTTATTGAATGTGTACTGAATAATTACAACCATATTGTACATTCATACCATATGACACAAGTTCCACATTAAGCAAATTATGGAACACAATCATTTAAATGACACCCATTGTAACAACCTTTCAAAATCACTGTTGTCTTGAGGTGAGGGGGTTGTTGTCATGGGCAACAGGTCATGATAGCTTCTCCTAAGGCAATCTGATCCCAGGTCAGGGGCCAGAAACAAGCCAAACACTCTGTATTTTTATTCTGGTAAACCCCTGACACCTTCTGTCCCACCACCCTCTAATATCCCCTGGTACCCCTCATGTCTCTGCCACCCCCAGGATACAGTACTGAGCACTCCTGCTCCTCCAGCCTGTCAGACCTCACACATCGCAGGAACACCTCGACAGGAAGTAGCACCTCTGGGGGGTTGTGCTTCAATGCTGACACAACTACAGAGGGCGACAAGGACGCTGGACGTCCAGAGAGACCCCCTCGACCTCCACGGCCTGTCCTACCCCCTAACAGACCCCCCAGGTAGAGACATGCTCTGGTTAGGGGATGTCTGCGAATTACATGCATCCTACTTCACATTTACATTATTAAAGAACAAGGAAGTTTAAGATAAACTACAGTTTTTGAATTGTTTCTTCTCATCTTTATCAGGAGGAAGCAGGACTCGGTGGAGAATCACCCCTCCTGGGTGAACGACACTCGCATGGATGCTGATGACATAGTGGAGAAAATCGTACAAAGCCAGAACTTTGCAGATATCAACAACACTGAAGGTACAACGATTGCCCCACAAAAATCAGTATTAATCTCTCTGCACGCATTTTTGGCTTGGCTTGACTTCATCTAAGCTGGTGCGGTAGCAGGGATTAGCATTCCCAATACGACGAGGCTGCTCTTCCTCCCTGGAGGTTTTGATGGTGGAGAAAACATCACGTGACCCGACTCCTAGAGAAAAAACAGATGTGATGATCACTGAGAGATTACAGACATACAGAGAGCTGCATGTCCAGCGTACGCTGGTTTGAAGGGGGGGGGGGGGGGCACAGTTTCATTCTCAGGAAGATTTAGTCTGAGTTGTTGATGAGGAATAGGGTTCTTTAAATACAATCTTTAAAAACATTAACCTGGATTTAGGGGTTTAGTGTGAGACCATCTCATTCCCAGTGAATCTCTTGGTTTGAAGATTTAACTCTTGATGTATTTAAGAGGTGAGAACAGCGCCACCTTTGGACCAGACTCTGCCTCAGATTTCCAGCTGTGTTTTGTCACCACCAGTCGTTCTGGGTTCCCCTCAGCAGCTGCTAATGTAGTTTGTGTTTGCGGCTTTCAGACAGCAACCTGCGTCTGTTTGTCAGCAGAGACGGAACCACCGCTCTCAGCGGCATCAGGCTCGGAAACAGGTGAGAAGCCTTACGCTGAAGTTTTATCACTTCCTCTTTCTCTGTCACTTCCTTCTCTTGTTTCTGTGTCTGTGTGTGTCACCCATCAGAACAGCTCTGCCCTGAATTCAACTGAAATGACTGAATGAGGACTGGAGTCAGAACCTAAAAACATCCCAATCTCAGACAGTCTGGAATGAAGATTTTAGTTGTGTTCTAAACTACATTTATAATCTGAAGAATCAAAAACACATCTGTCAGCTAAATATTCAATTGATTAGTAGGAATACTTTGTGACTTCTATTTTCTAACTCAGACGCGACACAACAAACTATTGATGAACTGAACTGCAGTGTGTTTTTCCTCACTACTGTGGGTCTGTGGGTTCCTGCAGGGTGTCTGCTGGTGGATATGAGCCTGTGGTGATCGAGAGCCATTGAAGTGAGACCAGCAGGAGGAAGTACGCGTCGGCCACGGATCATCACGCTTCTCGTCTCGATGGTATTCCTGGAGCCTCAGCTGGTCTGATGCCATGAGGGGAAAACCATGTCAATTTGCACTTTATGTCAAAATTTGTGGCGGTCTGCTTGTCTGCACATCGGTCAGCTGTTTATGTGACAGCATGAAAGCGACTCAGAGTGAAAGCACCGACGCACAAACATGTCTGAAAATGTGTTATGTGTTTACCAGCATCTGTGTTGTTACGACAAAGTTGGTTTCAAGTTTTTTGTTGTTTTTTTTTTACTTAGCTGCACCTGTTTGGTTTTTTTTCTACTCCAGTTTATCCATCAATGAAAACTTGTTTCACATCACAACTGATGTGGAACTGGGACACTGCTTACCATTCCTGCTTGAAAATGTTCAGATCTTTTCAAACTGATGCGTAGTAATTTAATCGTGAAAGAAAAACGATAAGCACTGCTTTTACTTCTTTTTTTTTTCTTTTACATGTTGATTAAATGCTTTTCTGATACAGCTTCTCCAGAATTAATCTGGTACATTTCTGTTCATCCACGCTGCCTGAAATGGTGAGCTTGAATCCCCCCCCCCCCCCCCTCCCCCCGCCTGGTGTTATGATTAAGCTTATAAATTGAGGCCCAACAGCAGAACATGATTAAAAGGCTTTTTTTTAAATGCAGTTTCCACATTGCATAGCAGAAAGTCCCAAATTTGAAGTGTTACCTTCCACTGACTGCCAAAATGTTCACTGTGAATGTGATCAGGAGTTTAGAAAACCACTGAGCTGCCGTGACGATGCAGAAACTCTGAGTCGCTTCAGTTTTGTTTTCTTTTTGAACTTGTTCCCTGTTGATCGGGGAAATGCAGAACCACTTTGTGCCTGAACATCTCTTGAATGATCCTAAAGCACCACAGAAACTGTCGTGACAGAGTGCTGTGATGGTGAGATGAGAGTTTGTCTTAAAAGTTTTGCTTTTTTTTAATCTCTTTTCTCTTTATGTTGTAACTTTGGGTGAATCCTTTTTATTTTATTTCACTTTATAATCACTGCATGTATACTACTGCTACATTGTTGGTCTCCTCAGCCATCATGTGTTAAAGAAAGCGTGTGGACTGTTAATAACACGACTGATGTGGTACAAACTGTTCTGGTTTTATTGCGTCCAGCTGAAGGAGTTGACTCCAGGAGGGATTTGTGCGGCAGCCATGATTGTAAAGGTGTTTGTTGCCCCCTGGTGGAGCAACGGCCTGCTGTTTGCATGAATCCCCCATCAATAGTTGGTGCAATATTTTGAATTTAGATAGGTTGATTACATTATCAGATGAAGAAGTCAAAGCAGCAGAAAAACGTTGAGCAGTATCTTCAGAGGCGGAGGCGATCAGCTGGCTGGTTGCTGTTTTTTTGTTTGTTTTAGAAGTGAAGTCTGTTCTGAGGTTCCACTCCATCATGTCCACACTTAGATGGAACATCTGAGTCGTATAATCTTATTTTCCTGTTTGTGAAAAAGGTTAAAATAAAATAGAAGCTGTAAGTCTTAAGAATAATGCTTCGATTTGCAGAAGTGAGTCATATCACTAATTTTTAAGTAAATCCAAATGACATGGATTTTACCTTCCAATGTTATCCAGGAAAGAATCCAATCTCTGGTTACGGTGTGACGTGTTGTGGGTTAAAAAGGGGAAACAAATTTAAAATGATACCAAACAGAGAACGGAATTGATGCCTGCACTTCATTTTCTGATAAGCAACAAATCAAGTCATTTTAATACTGAGTTTAACTTACAGAATCTATTTTTCCTTTTTCACAACCAAAATCTGGTTTTAAGATTCTTGCCCGTCAACTTAGTTGTCTGACTTTTGAAGTTGTCGTTCTTTCAAGTTGTTGTTGTTCACATGTTGACACCACACTGGTTAAATCCAGCTCAATATTCAAGCGAGATCCCTTCACACTACCCAGTTTATTTGTATTATGGATGTTTATTAACCACTTTATTCTCAGATTTGGGGATGAACCACTGTCCTTCTAGTCCGGATTTTTTGTGTTCTTCACCGCAGCCTTTAGTATTCTTTTGAAACATATATTTATATATTTTTCTTTTTGAGTTCTTGCGTCTGGAGGTTTGTTATAAGCTATGCACACAACTCACCCCCTGAGCTTTTTTTTTTTTTTTTTCTATTAGTAATTCTAACAAATGATTCTATAATAACAAAACTAGTATATCCTAAATTTATAGAGGAACAAGTTGGAACTCTTCGTCCAGTCACCACATAGTTCACGTTAATATTTTGTTGTTTTTTGACGTATTTCTGCAGAAACAACAATAAAAAACTGATCTGATTTTGTTCCATGTCGTGTTTTTAATCGTCAGTTTCTTATTACTTCAGAATCTCCTAAATGTTTGAAACACAATTTAAGTGAAGAACCCCCCCAGTAATAAACAAACAGTGTAGCCACACAAGAGCGAATACTTGTAATGCCGACTGTAGATCACGTGTCTCCAACGTGTATGTCTGCTGCGACTGAAGACACGGGTCACGACCTTTCTAAGATTTCTGAGAGTTCAGTGTGGTTGATGATGTGAAGTTGTTCATCTATGAAGAATCATGGCTGAAGAGCAATTCTGATGTCGGTGTCTGGCAGGGACTCTGCAGTGGTACAGGTATACTGTACAGCTTTAATGTAAATGTGAGCCTGGAGCTCAAACAACCACTCACCACTCCAGATTTGGATGCTTTTATGTAATCCAGAGTCCCCCATCAGAGATTCCAGCATATGTTCACATTTACGTCACTGAGGCAGTCTGAGTCCCAGATATTCTCATGGTTTCTCTGCATGACATCAAATTTATCCATGTTTATCCTATTTTTTTTGTCTGAATTTGGAGACCTTTACACTATTTTTAGGTTCAATTGATTGGAATATTTGACAGCAGTTAGGCTGCAGAGAATATCTTTGAAGCTTTACACATTTTCCTTTAACAATTGATGTCTAGGGAAGATATAAACTGTAAGCTACTTAAACACAAAAAAGTTAACTACCTATACTGAGTGATTTCAACACAGTAATTAGACTAATTAATAAATTGTCTAAGAATGACACAACACAAAAATCTAGAATCATCATTGATAGCTAGTAAAATGTATGACCAGCACTGATTACCTACAGTGTGTGTCTGTAACTCCACTTTTGGGCCGTCAGTAAACAGGATTTCTACACAGGATAAATCTGTAGCTGTGTTATCTGATCAATCTAATGTATACCAAATCAGTTTAATGTACAGTATTTTCCGCACCTTAAGGCGCACTGGGCTATGAGGCGCACCATCAATTAATGGCCCATTTCAAAACTTTTTCCATATATAAGGCACACCGGATTATAAATTGCACCTGATTATAAGACGCACCTTCAATCAGTGGCCTATTTTAAAATTATTTTCACCATTTCACTATTTTTTTGAGAAAATTAAGGCTTTTAGGTGCGCCTTATAGTGTGGAAAAGGCAGCAGATTCTAAAAAACAGTGTTCAAGACATGCTCCAACAGAATCCTGTTTTAGGAAATAAGTCCTTTATTCCCTCATTTCATCACTGAAATATTCAAAGAACAGGAAATGGAAAGATTTTTTTTTTTCAACCATAAAAATGTTACACAAGGTGAGACTGATAAGTTGCTACCTTTCCTCTTTACTGTGCAGCTCTTCATGTAGGGCTTGAGTTTAACGTGGCCAGTTCTAGAAAATGAACCAGCTCTGTGGTTACAATTGTAGTTCAGAAATATCTAAATGCACTAAAAATATTTAAGATGCTTCATGCATTTTGAGGAACTCAATTCATATCAATCAGATTCATGGCATCTGCATGCCACCTATGCCATCATATCCAGGTTAACACACTGGGGAAACAAACAAACAACAATAAAAGTGGCTTCCTGTTAAATTCATGTTTCCTGCTTTGGATCTCTGCCTTTGTTGGAGGTTGTAAAATTCAACACGTAAAAACAAAAGGCAACAAACCCATTGTTGAAATGCAAAATGATTTGTCAGCTCTTCTTCTTTTCCCGTTGCAAATGCTGGTGGCTCATAGGCCGTCTTTTCAGCCACTGACGACTAAAAACCACAATGAATTAAAATCAGGCTGAATGAACTCCATAGTGGAGTCACAAATTCAACAACCAAATTTTTACATTCAAAATGCATGTGATGATTATGTGATAATTCTGTGTACATTTTACATAGAAAATAGCAACACAGCTAATCAGGAAAACTGGTACAATTGAGGTATTTGTTAGAAATGAGTGATGGATGGATGGATGGATGGATGGATGGATGATGGTATGGAGGGTTAATCTCTGTGCATCTTGGTCTCATGGGCAGTGCTGCTGTTGAAGAAATACTATAAACTAGGCACGTTGTTTATAGGAAAATGATTTGCACTCTACAAATGAATGGGGTAAATGGATGTTAAAATGTGGATGTTTGGGTGAAGAAAGACTTGAAAGGGTTAATGGAAAAACGAGTCTGGGGAAACCTCAGAGGAGAAACATCAAGTAAGAAGAAGAAGAAACCAAACTTACTTAAGCAAGATCTCAGAGTGTGAATAACATTCAGGACACATGATAAATAAAAGTCTTTGAGACAAATTGCTTTTAAACCTAGAACATTTATCTTTTTTTGTCAAAAACTTGGTAATACTGACAAAGTACCAATCAAAAGACTGCATGTTAGAGACAAAAAAATGCCCATAGTTCAAAAACAAAGTTGGACAAGAATGTCAGAGACAGGTGGAGGTTGTATGTAGTGCATGAGAAAAAACATATTAGTACATCTTTGATTTGTGACGAAAAAATATGCCCCATTATCAGAGAATGGTACAGTCCCCTCACTGAAGTGATACACCCCCCCGTCATCAAAGGTCATTTAGTTTATGTACAGCTGTTGTCTAGAAACAGGAAATCCGTCGAAGTGAAAGCAGGAGTGAAGTATAGGCCTCAGGATGCTCACGCAGAGGCTTCATCAGCTCCACCAGAGCTGGAGGTGGAATCAGACGCGTTTGGGTCAAATCATGTGCAAATGAAGCGAAGCCAATGCTGCCGGTCCAGGTGAGTGAAACCTATCGGACTGAACTAAACCTGACAAAATTCATCCCATAGGTATTTTTACCTTTTCATCACAGACACAGTGTTAACTCTTATAAAACACTGTGTGGATGTGCAGGCAGCAGAGACAGGACTGGGTATCAAAATATTCTTACTGCCACAAGTCAGGAAGAACAGGAAAATGTGTAGAACTGAAAGCTAGCGTCAAAACGTCTGATCAGACGCTGACATATCTTTAACTTTATTTGTTCTTTAAAACTAACACATTTTTATATGTACTTTAAACAGAGTTATTGATTTAAGTGGATCCCAACCCTCTGCTCACATGACCCATTACTTTTCGACGATTTTGCGTGCAGCTGTCAGTCATTTTGCGTGACTGACCTTAGAGAAAAATTCCCCAAACCAAAAAAAAAAGTTTTACAGGAAAAATAATTTTTGTACATGAATCACTAGCCCTGAAGGGAAAAGACGAAAGGAAAAGAAGAAAGAAAAAGAATCGCTTCCTCAATATTTATTTCACAATATTGAAAAAAATACATCATTTTTAGGTTTCTGATGAAATGTCACTGTAGATATATTGATACCCAGTCCATGTCTCCCATTAATTTACTGATACACTCTTAAAAGCCACAATACAAAATCAACAAAAAATAATGTTTAAAATCTCCAGTTTCTCAAAAGCAAATTTATCAGAGCTGGTTTTAGTATCAAAATTTGGACAAATTAGAATTTTAGTAGTTATTCTTTTTGGGATTAAAGCAAAAGTGCAGTAGCATTTTTTCTTAAAAAAACAAAACCCAAATAAACCCAAAGATGTGGGACTTCTACAACAACAACAACAACAACAACAACAACACATATGCATCTAATTACATAGATGACCTGTGCTTATAATGGTATTTCAGAACCATAGCTTCCTTTTTGGTTTTTGCTTGTACGATCTGACTCCGGGTCATTTTGGAGGTACTGCTATGTGCATAGCATAGCCCTGAGTTACAACTTAAATAAAGGGCCGTCAGCTCGAAACCACTGAAACAAACACACAAAGTTCAGCCCACAGGAGTCTTGCATTAAGAGGCTCCAAAAACAGATTCACAGTGAGCCTGTGGGAAATACATTCAGCTCCAAGGCGCAAATTAGCAGACCTTTCTGAGGACATTTTTTCCCCCCGGGACAAATTAATAAATATGATCAGTTCAGTCAATTCTCTTAAAGAACCATCTCGTAAAATATGTCTATAAATTCAACGTAGCTCTGAACCTTGGGGGGGGGGGGTAGCATATCCACACAATCACTGCTGCTCACTACAGGTTTGCTGTAGTTACATTTGGTTGTAGCCATGGGTACCATTAACCCAGTTAGCTTCAAAACTAGAAGCCCTACAGTTGAGTAGGTTAAATCTGGATTACAACGGCATTCGTCTCCATTGTGATCCCAGATGGACAGACGGGAATCACAGACTTAAAGATCGCTAGAAATCAATGCCAACGAGGGATTCTAGCAAAGTGATTTCAAAGCGGTTACTTTTAAGTGTAGAAGAAAACACAGCAGGCAGGACAAGACAGCCCTGATGCCACAGAGGAGCGGGAGTCAGGCATCAGCAGGGACCGGATTATTTTCACATCTCACTGTGTGAATTTATTCACTCAAACCAGATAGAGGTGAGCGTGATTTTTAGCGAGTTTTATTTTATTCACATCTAAACAAAGTGTGTTATTACAACAATTTAAAAGGCAACTAAGCTCATTTTCGTTTGGCAAAAGAGAAAAACTTGAAATCTGAAGATGCATGATTCTATGTTTTTATTTTCTCATAGATGATTTTGTCTCCTTTACTTACTGGTCCAAACGCTCACAGTCCTTCCTCACATTCTGTAGAGGAATTTGGTTCATTTTTTCATGTTTAGAATTCAAATTCTCTCAATATCTCACCTTTAGGTCTGTAGTATTAAAAAGCAGAAGTGGATTGTTGGTCATTGTCAGGTTTGTGTAACAAATATATTTGTCAAAACATATTTTGTACAAAGTAAGTCAAAGACTACGGGCTAATGACTGAAAAGTTTGATCACCCGGCCTGAGTTGACTATTTTATTACTTAATAGTGCTTGAGAAAATGTAAATGTTGCATCCATTAAACCAGAATGAACTTCAGTCAGCTACCATCGAAAAGAATACTCTTAAAATATTTAGTAAAGAAAAACAGGTACGAGAGAGGTATCCATATTATAGATTAAGTTCATAAAAGTGACACAGCACCGTGAGCAGTTACATCTAGAGTTGAGTTGCATCAGAACGAGGATGCGTGATACTAGGCGTTGAATCTCAACAACTCTTAAAACAACTTGCCATCAATATTGTCAGTGCTGTCATGTGACAAAAAGGACCATAGAAAACACAACAATTTTGTGTTAAAATGCAATTCATTAGTTTTAAAAACACCCAAATTTGTATTTAACCTAAGAATTGCAGGTGTTTCTCACCTGCAGGTGACACGCAGAGTTTTAGTGTTTCACAATAGAAAAATGGCCCTTACAAAAACTAACGTTTGAAATTCAAATTAAAGTGTTACTCCTTCTAATAAAATACCTGTCAGCTGACACGAGGGCATTACGAGGTTACAGTTCTGCAGAATTGTTGTGGTGCATGATCAAGTTGAGCTTTCACTCAAAAGATATTCTTTTTTTTTTAACATCTATTAAAAATGAGAAAAAGGACTGAGGATGAAATTCAGCTGAACTGCTGATATTTAGACAAGGTTTGTTGTTGTCGGAGCAGAATCTACAAGTGGCCTTAATCGTGTTCACAACCAAAAACACCAGCTGATGTTGAGGGTTACCACGACAAACTTCAACCTAAGCACAACAACGGTAACAAACCTTTTTCAAGGGGAGTACGAAAAAGTAAAACGAAACATTTACAGTGTGCAAAAACACAAAGAGGAGCAGCAAACAGGCGAATACTTCACTCCTTCAGGGGAGGTGTGTCTTAGGGTGGGAGGGGCCTGGTGGTGTACAAAGCTGATGGGGGGGGAGGACAGTGTTTGAAGGCGGGGCAAGAAGGGTGGGTGGGACTCTTTTGGGCTGCACTACCTGTGGACCGGCAGGTGCAGCCCATTGAGGGGGTTGAGTGGGTGGGGCAGGTGAGGCTGCAGCTCCAGCTGGGCGAGCAGGGAGAAGTGGTCCGAGGGGATGTGAGGGTGGGGGCAACCGGTAATGTTGTTGTCGACCAGCCACTGGCTGTCCAACGGTCCCATGAGGCCCAGGACGCTCATGTGGGTTTTGGAGAAAAAGATGTAGTCGATCACGCCCTGTGGAAATAAAAACGTGACTTGGAGTCAGTTTTGTTCTGTATTGTTATGGAAACGTGCGGGTGGAATCAGTGAGCATTAAGAAAATTATACCGAATACCTCATTGGCTCGAATATAAGACGGTGTTTTTTTGCATTGAAATAAGACTGAAAAAGTGGGGGTCGTCTTACATTCGGCGTCTAGACATTATACCCATTCACAACACTAGATGGCGCCAGATATCTTTAAAGTTTAAAGATATCTGGCGCCATTAAGTTCAGCGAATGCTGAACTTAATGGCGCCAGACCAAAGCGAACCCCTTTCACGAAGAAGAAAAATAAAAATAGCGGTAGCACGAAGAAGAAAAATTAAAAAAAAGCGGTAGCAGGAAGAACAAAAATAAAAAAGAGCGGTAAGAAAGTAAAGAAAATAAGAGAAGAGATAACAGAAAACGGAGAAACATAGCGACAATCTAGAGAAAAGTGGGTCGAAATGTGATGGCACTTCATTTTACATATTTAAATGTTCAGATATTAAGATGTGATGTGACAGTTTCTGCATGATTTGAATGAGGCAAAATAACATGCTTTTTTCTCTCGTATATACTGTTATAATCATTTGTTTCAGATGTACTGTAATTATTTTCTGGATAAAAATTACATTTGGTGTTCAAAAAGTCTTTTTTTAAACTTGAGTCTTGAAAAAGAGGGGGCGTCTTATAATCAGGGTCGTCTTATATTCGGGCCAATACGGTACTTTAAATTGTTGCCACATTCACCCATTCTGTTAAATAACTGTCTTTATTTGGTTTGATTGTTTCTGAAGGACAGACTATACAAGAAATGAGAGACAGATATAACTAGTCGTTGTTCCTCCCACACAGTTTGAAACTTGAGAAGCCAAGAGAAAAAACAAGTAGAAGGGAAATACAAGAAAGCCTGGTTTGCTGCTCTATTTCTGGAAAAAGATCTGCTTTGAAAAAAGAAAAAATAATCAGACACTGGAGAGAGCAAGGAAGTTTAAAATGATCCACCTCAGTGTTTTGACAATATCTCAGTCCTTAAAACCAAATTTTAGTCGAGGTCAAATAACTTTAGCGCTACTGGCCAAATTGTGAGGGTCATGTGTCAGAAAATCGAACATCTTGCTGGAGTCATCTTCACACTCATTTCACACGGTAATTGAACAAAGTCTAGACGGCGAGATGAGGGAAAACAGAGCTTTGATCTGCTGTTCTTGTTTAACAGGAACTCTTCTATAGGAAGAGTTCCTGTTGCATCATACTTTGAGTTAACCAAACATTTACAAACGAACTGACTTATCCTTCTAACTACAGAATCCCGTCTCTGCGCCACAAACTGGTTTACCTTGAAGTCATATGTGTAGTTGGTGTAAGGCATCAGATTGCTGTCGTAGGCGCTCTTCAGCTGGAAGTTGTGCGTGATGCTTCCGTCTGAGTTGCCGTTTTTGCCGTTGCAACTGAAGTTGGTCAGACATTCATTGTAGCGGAGCTCCTTGAAGTCCTTGTGGTTCTCGGCCACGCCTCCATTGCTGAGATATTCCACCACGCCTGGATCATACAAGAGTAACAGGTTACTGCAGAGGTCTCCACATACCATCCCAATTAAATGTATTCATCCCTAAAAGTGGCTCCAAAATTCACTTTGAGTGTTTTTTTTCATGGTGACACGATGCTCTGATGTAAACAACCAATCCTACATGAACATATACGCTGACACATTCCTGAAATGTCAGACGGTTGTACCAGAGTCGGGCAGTGAGTTGAGGTCGGCACACAAGACGATGGGGATGGAGGACGGGTCGGAGGTTGGCGAACCAGTCGCCATGGAGCCCGAGGCCCTCTCAGCGATACTTTTCAGCTCCGACAGGAACATCATGGTTTGGATCAACTTGACGTCTGAATACTCGGGGTCCCAGTGCATGTGGGCGTTGGCCACCAGGATCAACTGTCTCTCCTGCAGTGGTTTCATGCCTGACAAAAATACGGAAACATTTTACATACATATGTGGCCTTCGTCAGGGAGTCAAACAAATCTGGGAAAAACAAATCCTGACATCTAAGTTTTTTTTTTGAAGAACAGATTAAACCTGTGGTGCAACTTTAAAAACTAGCGCGAAATTAAAATACATCAATAAACGAATGAATGAATGAATGATTGAATGAATGAATGGCATCTACTAGATCATTTTTACACATTTTTTCATTTATTGAACAAAATATAGAAGTTTGTGCTAATGTCTGATCAAAGTCACAAATTACCTCTTGTGGTATGAATACATGAAACTACTTCCTTCACTTGTTTATTTATTTGGGAAATACATTATTTGATTCCCTGCAAACACACTGACTCTTATTCATCAAAATACTTTTGTTCTCAAATTGTACGTACGGTACAAAGTTAGATCAAATGCATTCATGCATTCACTCATCTCATCTTCTTATCTGCTTCTTCCGCTTTTTGCGGGTCACAGGGGTTGCTGGAGCCTATCCCATCAGAATTATGGGTGAGAGGTGGGGGACACTCTGGACGCGACAACGGTGCACCGTGGAGCCACATTCAATTATATTATGTATAAATGATAAGAGTAAAAATAGATTGATAAATACAACACAGCCTAGTAATATAACTGCCTTAAACATGCTACTCAGGATTAATATAAAAAAAAAAATATATCATGGTGTTCTTACCACCGGAGAACATTTCCTTGTTGACTTCCAGGAGAACGGCAACCCCGATGTTGTCTTTGGTCATCACTCTGTTCAGCATGACCTCTGACCCCTCAGAGTTGGCCATGGCCACTTGGTTGAATTCCACAGTGTGTTTCTGGACCAAACTAAACCTACAGAAACGTCCCCAAAACAGAAGAAATATCCATGAAAGAAGTTGAAGACAGATCACAGAAACAAACATCAGAAGAGCTCCTAAACGTCAAATTCAATCAATCACATTCTAATATATTTCTGTAACTCACTTCTCAGTCTTGAAGAACACAGCACAGCCATCCACGTGTTTTCTCTCCTGCTCAGAAACAAGTTTGGCACGAGACTTTGGACAGAAGTAGCCGTCATAGCCGCGCCCCTTTAGTGTTTCCAGAAACAAAGTGTAGTACTGCTCCGTCTCCACCTCCTGTAGATACGCAGGACAAGATACGTCAGCAAAATTTTGTCAATCTATATTCTATAGCTAATCTATCATCTATTTACACCCCCCCCCCCCAGTCGAGTATGTGGTCACATAACCTCCACAGCGTGCCAGTGTTTAGTTACACCACAGACGAAAAGGAGGTCTTATATTCCAAATTGACTGGAGTCATTCAGATGTGTGAAATAATAACTCATTCTTTATTTACATCAATCAAATTTCCTCCAGTCATAAATTAAAAATCTGTAATTTTCCATCTTGAAGACAGATTCTGGGTTGTGTCCAGGTTTATTATGAATCCAGCTGTTCAGAGTTCTTCATTTCATTCACAGATGAATGTGATGATGTGATTTTCAACAAATCTGGGCCAAACTATCATTTTCGCCCCTGATTTTCTGACCTTCACACTCTCTAAAAATTAAACAGATTTTACAAATATGCTGACAAGAGGCTTTTGAAACATGCAGGGTTTAGGTAAAGGGACTGGTGGATTTCTAATGTTATATTTGCAGCAAAAAAAGGGAAATTAATATGCTGTAGTTTCATTTATTTAAGACAGGATTATTAATCTATAACATCAAACATTTGATCTATTTTGATCTATTATATATTCGTTATTGGTCGTGTTGAAGGAAGATAGCTGATGTGATGAGTTGCTAGCAGCTGTGCAGTTCGGCTCAGACGACACTGATAATTAAAGTGGTGATGAGAATGAATATGACCCAGTTTTATGCTTGGCTACAACCAAAATTGTTCTTAGTGAATCACATTTGTTCTGTCATCTGAAGTCAGTGGCTGGGCAGATGATGGCCAGAGGGCTTTTCTTTTATTGATCAAAAGTGAGCTCATGCAAGACTGAACTGCTACAGTCCCAGCCATTCGAAGGCAGTTATATTTTAGTTGTCCACATTAAATCAACCCTTTATTTTAAATGCTGATGGAAAGCAATCTGCTCTAAAAAGTTACAGAACAAGTTTGGGGTCTGATCCATCTATTCATATATATTTATTTTAATACCAACAGCATGGCGATGTCAACAGGTTGGTCCACCCAACGCAAATACTAGAGGGACAGCCATCAATCTAATTATGTGAGTGATGGTGACTCATTCTTTAGCACTTCCAGCATTCCAAAGCGGATGCAGATTAGATCCTTTCATCAAAACTTTATGACAAATGCTAGCAACACAGTCATCAGGGTTTTGTACTAAGAAATAATCACAGATGGATTTAACAGCTTCACTTGAATGAAGCAAGCACTTCCTGATCTGAATAATGTCTGACACGTTGCTTCCTCTCCGGAAAGGAAACAAGCTTAAAGTTGAAAAGTAACCGAGGAAATTCAAGATTTACCTGCAAGCTGATGATGTCAGCATCACAACTGGTGATATCCTCCATGATACCTTTCTTCCGGTACTCCCAGTTGAGAGCCCAGGATGGGCAGTAGCCGTACAGCTGTCGTGTTGCGTACTTGTCACACAACACGTTGTAACACATGACGGTGAACACGGCTGCAAGAGGAAGAGGAAATGTCATCTAAAGACTGGAGTTCAGAGTGACAATGAAAACAACATCATTGAAGAGCCATCTAGTTTTAATCATATTCCTCTGGTTAATTCTGCCCAGGAATCTGACACTGAGTAAAAACAAATAGTCGACTGACACACAGTTTGTACTTTGGCTGAGACTGGATATGGCTCTGTCTAACATTTGACTTGAAAAAATTTACAGAAAGTAAATTACAAATTTAAAGCTATGTTCAAATAAATATATTAGATGGTCCCATGATCTGACACAACAAACCCACACCAAGTTTAGTCTAGCAAACTGGTCTATCTGTAGGGTTAAAATATGCTCTATAAAGAACTACAGTCAAATTGGACAGAGGTAGACTGCATATTTGTCAGTGGTGATGATATGCAACAATTCATATATCAATAAAGAAATATAAACACAATTTTTTTTATCGAATGAAATACAACCTGGTTTAAAGCTTTACAAATTATTTCACTAAAACATACAATGAGACATAGAACAATTATCTTTAAAGTTACAAAGCAGAAAAAAGCAACAGCTGTATCACTTGTTTGACCTCGATGACCTCACCTGTGGGAATCATTTGGTCTCGCTCTTTCAGAGTGATCCAAGGTCTTTGGGGCAGCTGCTCTGGGTGCACTGCAAACAGGGAAGGAGGAAATTAGCTGACAAGCGCTCACTTGGCTGGGACAAATACAATAGCATACTTGCTATGAATGGTGGCAGCTGGTTAAGTATGCATGAGTTTTAATAAGCTCTGGCGTGGTAAGGTGAAGCAGCCGAAACATTCACCTGCTAGATTGTCGAGCATGTAGTTCAAAAGCTTTCTGGTTCCATCTGGCTCCTGGTACAGATTGAGGATGTCTTGAGATAAAGGGTTTCCTGAAAATGAAACATCTAATATTAGATCACTTTTAGCACAAATAACTGGCTACAGCCAAAAGTCACTTGTATTTGATAGACAGTGGTAAAATAAACCTGTCAGACCTTACTTAACACTAGAGAAAGAAGTCTGTGGTCTAAGATGACAGCACTGAGAGACAAAACGCACCTTTTAGGCCCAAGGTTTGTAACTGGAAAAGCCTTCCAAGTTCATAAGGCAGAACTCGTAAAAGATTGTTGTTTAAAAGCAATTCCCTGCAAGAAAGGATACAACATGTCAATATTCACATGTATTTCTTCAGCTTCACAAACTTTACATTAGAAAAGTGGAAAGTTTCCTGCTGTTGACATATTTTTACCAATGTCAAAACAGTTGTTTGTGTATCACCTGTGTTTTTGTTAGTCAGTTAAGACGTAACATGTTTAATGATCCCAGTGAAATTACTATTACGTTGATCACTATTTTAATGATAATCACTATTCTTCCCTGCTCAGGAATCATTAGCACAGAATTACAGTACTTCAATAAATCCACAGTCGATTCTCCAAACCTTTGTGTAGTCTTCAAACAAGTGTATTCATATCAGTAATTACAGGAAGTGGAACCAATTTAGGTTTAATACCATTGTCAAATAAATAAGGAGCGCATAAATAATGATAAATGTGTTGATGTCTCAGGACCGACCACGCTACCTGAGAGAGACCATGTTGCCCAGTTCAGCGGGCAGGCTGCGGAGCTTATTGGACGACAGGTTCAGGTAGACCAGGTTGGGCAGTTTGGAGATGTCCGGCGGGATGCGGGTTAGATTGTTGTCGTTGATGTGTAGCGCTGTCAGGTGGGTGAGTGTCCATAATGAGCTGCTCAGACTTCTCACCCGTCCTGCATTAAAACAAGTGTGGGTGAAAGAGATGGTGTTTAATATGAGACTTTGAATCCAAGAACAACATAGATTGACTTAGTAAGTTATCATGAAAACTGATGTAAATCTGGATTATTTCTTAATTTTGTTACAAATATTTGTTTTGTTTTCAAAAATGTAACCATTTTCATGCCAATCAAGAGTGGAATTCAGTTTTTAAGACAATATAATTCTTTTCAGAATGAAAAAAAAAAAAAAGATTTTAGACCATCGCGTGACTTCAAAACCACAAACTGAGATGAAAATATTTTCAATTTAAAAAAGGACTTAAAAAAGATAAAACCACTTGATTAATCTGGATGAAAAAAGGTAATTATATTTGCAAAACATATTTTATGTAGCATATTTTATTTCATAGGAAAAAGACAGTGAATTAATTAAAAAAAGCATTTGACGAACACCTGATTGCAAGTTGGTCATTTATTTTTAACAACCTGAGATAGTATGTGTACCATTATTATTCTATTGCTCATTTTCACTTGAGGTTCGGGGGCCGGCATGAATCAAATTATATGAATTACATATTTTTGTAGCTTCAACAAAACTGTCTTTGCAGCTTTTCAATAGGGCCTTGATGTATGATCATTTACAATATTCATCTGCATTTTCTTCAACAAGCCACATTTCTTTGAGAGGAAGCCAGAGCATTCAGAAGACGTCCATGCAGACACAGAGAGAATATATAGGAAAAAAACAGTCTGAATCTAAACCGCACCACCCCCCTTGTCACTCAATCTTTTTATTTAGTTTACGAAAAATGAACTAAAAGAACTAGAAGTGCATGGTAGGGGTTTTTAGTCCAGACAACAATGGCTCCGCTGTTTTTATACTTCCATCTGTTTATTTACAACTGAGCTTCAAGGCCTTAGTTGGGAAGTTTCCATGGGAGCAGATCAAGAATGAGCAAGTTAGACTG
This sequence comes from Antennarius maculatus, assembly GCA_013358685.1. Lineage (NCBI taxonomy): Eukaryota > Metazoa > Chordata > Actinopteri > Lophiiformes > Antennariidae > Antennarius > Antennarius maculatus. The sequence goes on from CM023608.1 coordinate 7,625,982, forward strand.
ACCAGATATCTCAAGCTCGGCCCAGTAAGACTTCTTTCCATTGGCCGCCTCCTCTGCTGACATGATGGTGTAACATCTACGGGGATCTGGAGGATCATATTTTTCCTTTGGCATACCTGTTAATCTGAAAATGAAGAAAGAACAGAGCAATTTTAGTTGAAATTAGGACCAAATGAACATGTTTTGTCTGGCACTGAAGAAGCAACCAGACCAAACTAAGACGTGTGTTTAAGGAGAAAAACAATCCCACTATTATAAAAACTCCATTTGAGCTGATGTGAAAGACCATATCCTTTATCATGGCAGGATGACATAAGAATCAGCTGAGTTCAGAAGGGTCTACCAATATAAAACCAACATGCACGCACACACACACCCACCCACACATATTTGAGATGCACACTTTTATTTTATTGCAAAGCATATTTGAAATTTCATACATGATTCTGTACGGCGTTTCTCGGAGGAGACATTTGTTACACCTCCAAGACACACAATGAGTCCAGAGGCCTGTACCATAAAGCTGGATTACGGCTTAGCAAGATAACTTCAGGCTTAACCCTGGCTTTTCGGTACCATAAAGGTGGCTGACTTTCTATCGGGCTGCGTTGTCGCGGTAACCTATGCTGAACAACTAACCTGCTCCGGAGCAGGATGAGTTCAGGATAAGAGCTCAGCAGGTATAACAGCCCCACCTACTGACCAATCAGAGCTCAGCAGGTATAACAGCCCCACCTACTGAACAATCAGTTCTCTTGGAAAATAGGCTGTCCGTTTTATGAGAACCCGGTGGATCTTGGTGCACAGCTTGTGCGAAGAGCACTCAGGCGCGAGAGAATATTTAGAGATCGCTGTAATCCGTTCGAATTGCCTGAACAATCACTGTACGAAAGGTACAGATTTTGGGGAGAGGGGTTACATTACATCTGTCAGCTGCTGGAGCCTTACGTCAGTAATGTAATGCACCGCAACCACGCGCTGACAGTCCCGCAGACAGTGTGCATTGCACTGAGGTTTTTTGACACAGTTAATATATTTCTTAGTGATGTTCGTAATTATTATGATGTCCCTAAATCCCTCGTTGGATGGGTTACAAGCAAGCCACAGATAAAATGCCATTAATCAATTATTTGTTTAAGTAAATCATGGATTGATTCATTCATTCATAGGTACTTTTATGTATTCTGTTGGCGATGCTGAAAACCTTGGGAAGAACACAGTATGTAGAGCTATCCATAAAGTCGCGGGGGCTGCAATCACATGCCATAACGAAAAATGTCGTACACACATACATTTATGGAACACACAAATGTTACTATAGTCAGATATACTGTACAAGTGCAGTCATAGTGGGGAAGTAATATTATAATGGCACTAACTTCCGCATTGACACAGCCGCCGATTTTTTGCCAGCGATCCTTGCGCCGTTTGGCAGCTGCAACTATGTTGCTTTTTGCCTGGATTATTGGTTCGTATTGCTCGTATTTATCAATTATTATTGTTTGCTCCTCTGTTGTGAAATATGCGGGCAGGTTTGACCAATCATTTGCGATTGGTCGCATGCAGCAACCTCTGCCCTTTTTATGTGAACGCGCACAGATCTAGAGTGGACAAGCCTGAATTTAATTAGTGAGTTGATAGCCGGCTTTATGGTACCGAAAATCCAGAGGGCGGATGTCTCGGTAAGTGAAGCCAGATAAGTAAGAGGAAGCCTGGCTAGGTTAATCAAGCTTTATGGTACAGGCCTCTGATGAGTAACACAGAATGCAAAATTTACTTCTGTTTGAACACAACTGACATAGGGGATCACTAAAATGTAATAGTACATTTCAACAATAACACCTTTTCATTTTGAGATGAGTAAAATGTTTTGATTTTATATGCAATTTGGCTTCTCCAAGCCTCCTCAAGCCTTGTGAACAAAATGTAAACATGTTAACAATAAAAATAACATTACAATAATAAAATACAACTAACTTCCTATCTGCTTTTTCAAGGGTCTGGTGGAGCCAATTGCTTCAGTAGACTCAGACCCTGTTTTCCAGCATACATTTGTTGGATGAAGGCAATATTGTTGTCTGATAGTCTCAACTAAATAAGAACAAAAACCCCAAATCACAGACGAAATACCTCTGTGAAATGATTGGGATAGTCATGGCCCATGACATAATGTTCCTAAATCAACACTTGATGAAATTCTACAACAATTCAAAAGAAGACAAAGAAACTAAACATAAAACTACAAAACACAGATGCTAACTAAATAGTTAATACTGTATTGCAATACAGCTGTAACTTTATAGTGGAATGCAGACCACCACTCAAAATGCAGATTATGAATGGATTCCAATACTGCAAACACACAAACAAACAAAGCTCTATAGTCAGGCACCAAAAGTATTGATGGAAATTAACCAGCATTCTTCTTTTCTTTTGGCTTTTCCCTTCGGGGGTCGCCATAGCGATTCAGTTACCTGAAATTAAGCAGCATTAATGTACATAAAGGTTACACATCACACCTGTGCTATTAGTACAGTAATCACGCAGTGTTGTCCTGCAGAGTCCTTTTTGAATCCACCCAGCTTGCAGGTGGTTTCATTTTATTACACCTCCGTTGCTGTCAGCCTGATGCCATGCAAGGGTGAAGTTCATTTACTGTACAGTATAATAACTGTGTAATTTTGTATGATTTGTTATGATCAAATAAACTTCACGTGTATGATCAGAGCACCTGGAAAAGGAAGTAGTACAGGTTGCATGATATCAAATACGAAGTTGGTTAGTTTGGAGACTACAAAAGTTTGACGACTTATATAACCTGTTTACACACTACATGGTCACAAGTGGCCACTGCACCGGAGGCTGATTCTACGTGAGCGAAACGTCGCTGATATCATTTGACTTGTATGCGACCTGCCGGCACTGGTTCATAAGACCTCCGTACTGAAGTTGTAGCCACTTTCATCACAAGCCTGAGCTGTTATTAACATCGTTTATTCCAGAGACGGTCAGTGATAGAGTAAATATTATGACAAAGTCTATATGTGTTGTTTAGCAACTACAAGACTTATTATTTCAACAGACAGGAGTTTTGTTAATGGAAAATATGTTGAGATTGCAGCTGCGCCAACAGCTGAGGGTCCAAACATAGCTCTGTCAAAAGTGACAAGCACCTATGGATGGGCCCATCCAGGAGAGATTCGACCCAACCATCACCAGCTGTCACACATGACAAAGTGGTAAACGCGTCATTTCAATGCGTCTATTTATACATTACAAAGGGTTAAAGTTATTTTTAAAAATCGTCGAAACAGACTGCGAGTAGGTTCAGCGTCCAGCGAGCTAGAAGCACGGCGCTGGATTTGTTTGGCTAACGGCTGTAAAGCGCACGTCGCCCGGGCTCACCGAGGCAGACTGCGGGGTAGACAGAGTTGGTCCAAATGAAAGCGAATTTAACTATGAAACGCCACACGGGACAGTCTAGATAACGTCAACACCCCAGCAGAACAAAGTCAGAATTTACGTTACCTTCATTCGGGGGCAGTAGAAGACGATTTATAGGGGGAATTGGTAGAGACATGCAGACACGGTTGTTGAACTCGTTCAGACCCTGAACGTCTCGGAAACAGAAGGAAGAACAACAAACTCGGCTTCCGCTAGTACCCGCCCGCGTGCACGCGGTCCGCTTTTAGCACGCGCCCCTTAGTTTATTTGTCAGTGTTTCTAAATATAGTTTTAAAACATTTTAGGTACATTATTCGAAAAAAGTTTTATTGGAAATATTGATGTTGCTGTATTATTTAAATAAAACAAATAGAAATCTTAATTTTAAGACACGTAATATACATTTGGATGAGGGGAATCATCCATTCCATGCACACGAATACACAGTACATTAATGACAAACGTCGGCCTACGAATTGCACATCAAACGCACACCAAATTTAAAGCCAGTTCCTCATAATTTCCTTTACTGATTCGATGTTTATATATATTTTTAACATGTCTAAATTAACGAGCTAATTGAATGAATGAACGTTTTAAATTGAGCTATTATTTTTATTACTAAGCGGAACTCTTCGAAACCTATTGTTGTTTCTACACGGGCCAAAGGTATTCCTCGGATATGGCAACTTGCACGCGGACAGTGTGGAAAGGTCAGCTGTTTTTCGTAATATATTTTATTCCAACCGACAGTGAAAAAGACAGGCCATGTATTTAAAAGATGTGCACGTCTAGTCATCCATCCTTCGGCTTTGGTTTCACGTTTCTGGTCATTCCAGGAGCAAAGCTGTCAGGATATCCAGTTAGCATGGTTGGAGCTTGGTCTGCTTCCGTTCATTCAGCCCCACGACGAGCACAGACTAAAAAAATAAAAACTGATTACATTATTTATTAGTTTTGCTTTGTGTGCGTAAGAATTGAACACTTGTAGCAACAGTACTTAACATGACATCTAAATCGTGTTTGGCAGTTTGCTGTGCTAGTGACGTTATTATCAGGGTGATTTGTAATGTATACAGATTTGCAATGGATTCTCCAGCATTTTCGTGGAAATAATGGCCAACTATTGACCATTCATACCATTAACGGATATTTTAGATGCAATTATGTGTGTATGTAAGTATGTATGCATGAATGTATGTATGCATGTACTGTATGTATGTATGTTTGATTTAAAAAGTGCCTCAGTATTACTTAATCCATATCCATTATCAAATGCACAAAGCATATTTTTACTGTTTTATTTTGTCATTGTAATCTTAACTCAGTTCCCTCAGCATTCTCTGCTGGAGTTAAAATATAAATTCTTAGTATACCTTTGATTAAACAAGATCGAATGATATAGCTGGCTGGAGACACATGCTCTCCATTTGGCTGTCTGGTGTCTTAAACAGCTTTTATGCTTTCTTAGTCTTAGCAGGATGTCAGCTGCTGAGAGCAGGTGGATCCGTCTCCACAGCCACGTCACAGAATGTTCCAAGGAGTTTACCTGTCAGGACATTTGCTTCTGTCAGGTGAGTTTATGTATAAATGTACACTGCCTGGCCAAAAAAAAGTCACCATCCAAAAAAGTCACACCCTCTCAGGTCAGGTCTAGGTTCAGCAACAGTGTGTGTTCAAAGAATGAGATCAGCTGATTACCTGAATAAACTGAATGGCCAGGTTATTCCATCAATGGATTATTTCTTCTCCAAAAGCACGGGCATATTCCAAGATGACAATGTCAGGATTCATTGGGCTAAAATTGTGAGGGAGGGGTTCAGGGAGCATGAGACATCATTTTCATACATGGATTGGCCACCACAGAGTCCAGACCTTAAATTCATTGAGATTGTTTGAAAGAAGAATCTCGATGACTGCTGGAGATGGCTTTACATAGTGGTCAGACCCCATCATCATAAATGCAAGATCTTGATGAAAAATATGGAAAAAATATTGCATCACTGGATGGAAATAACTCTTGTGATATTGCATTAACTCATCAAAACAATATCTCTTAATGCATGCTGTAATCATGCTGTAATCAAAGCTAAATGCAGTCCAACAACATATGAGAGGGTTTGACTTTTTTGGATGGCGACTTTTTTTTGGCCAGGCAGTGTATGTACAGTATATACTGTATGTTCAAAGTTTAATGTGCTTCACCCAGGGACACTCCTCTGCCTTTGAAACTTTTAAGCCATTTTGCTTAATCTTTCAAACATTTTACGCTATTACGTGATGGACTCTGCACTGAAGTGCGTATTTTTATGTAAGATATACAATTAGGAAAAGAAAGAAATAGTCTTGTTAACCCAAATATTTCCATTTCCCCTCTTGTTTTGCCAGGCCACAGAGAAAAGGCAAAAAAACGGAAGAAAAGGAAGAGCAGAAAGTTAAAAAGGTCATTGATGACAAAGACGCCTACAAGCCCTATGGCAAGACAGCGTGGGTGCCTGTGGATGACGTGTACATTTTGAGTTACTACCCCAGGGCTATCTATGATGCAGGAGAAGCCATCGACATGCTGAAAGGTTTCCAAGTTTTGGACTTCACTCCCCCTGATCAACCAGTTTACATGGACTTGAGGCTAGATATGAAACTGGAGAAAAAGGTAATGGTTGTCAAAGCTACTCAGCTGCGAGGTAGCAGACTGGCTGCTGTTGAAGCTCAGATTTAAATCCATTAATGGGATTAATAACAAAATTATGACTAAGAAATTTGTTATATGGTAGTCATTAGAATGGCTCTCATTAGTCTTTATCTGGTTCTTGTGTTAATTTTATTTGCCTGATTTTTAGATGGTATGATGAATGCAAAGTAAAACCTTTCAAGTTGATTTCCAATACTAGTTTTCATCTTTCATCGAGGACTTTGCTTTGCTTTGTTGAGGATCTCATTAGTGTCAGCCAAAACATTGAAGTCACTGACTAGTGAAGTGAAGGACATTGATCATCGCTTTACAGAGAAAAACTTTTGCTCTTTGCATGCATATGGATGTTTCTTTTTTAATGTGGCAAATGTTTCGGCAATGTAACTAATCATTAATAGTGGACAGTTGGATAGGTCTGTCAGCAATATATGGTCAGTTATATAAAATTACAATTAAGAGTTTCAAAGATTTTTTTTTTAAATTAAGGAATAATCAGGCTGTAATGCATCGATCAATATACGTACATGAATCATTAGCGGTATCAAGTTAAAATCTAACACAGATGCTCTAAAGCTGAAACATTACATCACATGTGACAAACTCAAGGCCCGGGGGCCAAATGTATCCCACCATATCATTTTATGTTGCCCGTGAGAGCATAAAAGGTCAGTGTCTAAAAATAATTATTGTAGGTCAAAACTGTGCTTTGACCAAAACTACATTTTTGACAATGCAGTAATTTTAACTTAAAAAAACCATTTTGAACAAAGTTAATGTCTTGTGTTTGATGTTATTTTTCTTTATTCACTTGAATAGTTTGATCCTTGATTGATGGAGTTATGTAGGTTTATTAACCTGACAAAAGGATTTATGTTATGACAGAAAAACAAACATATTTTTTCAGTGCAACTGTAATGTTTGTCACTTGAATAAGTAATGAATTCAGAGGTAGCTATCATTGAGGAGTAGTTACAATTATTTTACATTACATTGCTTACATTTACATTTACAAGTTACATCAGCCCCTTTGGGGACAGCCATTATGTTGATGTGGCCCCCGGTAAAAATGAGTTAAATGCCCCTGCATTACATCTATGCTGACATGGAAAATATATTTCTGCAGAACAAATCTTGGAAGTAAAGACAGACTGTCTGTAGCTTCTCATGCGAAGACTTTCTTGTAAACTTGGACCCCTCTCTGCTCTTCGGATTTGATGGGTGTTAACCTCTAAAATCGTTGACTTTCATCCAAATCTGTAGCTAATACTGGTTTTTTAACTTGTTTTCTGTGACTTTTGAGTCCCAGACTGGCTGCTACAGTCAGGCTTCACACCTGAGTGATATTTACTGCAGTCTTTTGCAACATGAGCAGTTTTGTTTAATCAGCAAAAACAGTGTGGCGTTGAGGAATAAATACCTCATGAATTTGTTTCCACATCACAGGACTGTTAAGTTGCTGTGAAGTCCAGACGGTCCACATGAGACTGACAGCTTCACACTCATCCATTTCTGCTCTGCCGTGCAGAACTATGTGGCCTTATGCATAATTAGTCAAGAACTCTCCAGCGATATGAAAAATTAATTCAGCAAAAAGAAAAAAAAAACAAACCTTAAACTGAATTATCTAAGCTTGGGCTGTGACTGTATTTCCTCCTTGTACTTTAATGCTTTCATTTTTGGAGCCATTGTTGAAAACTTAATACTTGAATATTTTTTCTTCTTACAGAAAAAAAAAGTGGAGCCCTTCACCAGCTCACTGCGTCTGCCGCACCCCTTCAGCACAGAGATGAATAAAGTTTTAGTTTTTACTCAGGTGAAAACTTTTTTTTTACATCTTCTCCTTCAGTCTCTGTGTGTAAATCTTAATTTCATGGTCGATAGGCTGCCTGCTGTTGATGAATTGCTTTAATATTGTTTGAACATGATTCAGATGTGTTGCAGCACTTTTTATTTGCCACCCCATTCGTCTGCAATGAATGGACTCAAGCAGCAACTCTTTAGATCACAGAAACCTACAAGCAGGGTTTGACTAATAATCCTGTCAGGCTCCAATGGTTGTGGGTTATAATTTAGATTAGCATGTTAATGACAATAATGAACACCCCTGATAATGATTGACACCAGTGGGCTCTGACATCCATACACACACCCAGATCAGATTGAAATTGATAAACTCGCCTCTGCTTTTCTTCCCAGGATGCCGATCAAGCTAAATCTGCCCTGGAGAATGGAGCTGCTTTTGCTGGAGGAGATGGTCTCATACAGGAGGTGAGTTAGTTTAACATCACACTCATCAGATCAGCTTCGTTTCATCCCCTTAATGCAAAGGTGTATTTTTCTTTCTTTCTTTGTAATAATAATATAGTACAGCAGTACAGTATTAGATTTTTTCAACCTTTTTTTAGTGATGCTTTACATGACAGTGGAGCATCATTCATTATGTTACTCATCAGTTTGATTCTTCTTGTTAGCTACATTGCAAATGGTTGCAATATTATGATACATTGACAACGGAAAAATGCAAATATTGTGATAGTGATGTCCTGTTTCATTTCATTGTTTAATTTTGGAGAGAAATCTGCTGAGAATTAAACCTCTGAGTCCTACAATCAAATGACCACAGTCTGCATGGTCCTGGTTGTCATGGCTTGATTTAAACCTTGTCCCCATCAGACTGAGGCTGTATAGAGCTGCTGCTGATAAAATGAATGCAGCTGCTGCTGTTGTTCGACAGATTTTCTGCTTTTGTTATGTGGACAAAGTTTAAGGAATCTTTTTTTTTTGTCTCAGCTACACATTAGTGTCACTTTCAGGATTGTAGTGGATGCATATTTTTATATAGATTTGTATCGAATTGCACACAGATGCCTATCTAATATATGGCAGATTTCTTTAAAGGATGACGTGGGTAATAGTCCGTCGCCCGTCTGTTCACATTTTGATATCTATAGCATATCTTAAAAACAACACATGCTTGTCTCAAACACACTTACACATAAATTAATCATGTGAAGTAGTTGTTCCTTTCATTGTTTTGAATTGAGCCACAGATGTTGTTTTTGAATTTTACTTGGATTGAGGATTTAAAGGTAGCCATAAAGTCATTTTTTCCATATTGCATCTTACAATCCTGACATTTTTACTGTACTTCACAAAACTTATCGCATATGAACACAACAAAGAAACTCGGGTTCTGCTTGTTTTCCCCAATCCACACCTACTTTTCATGGTGTTTGTTTTAAATCAAGACACATCCTCCCAAACAGTTAGAACGAAATTCTAGTTTTTGCGTAATCCCGCAGAGGAATCCGACAGCTGCAAAACCTGAAAATTTGCATAGTGTTACAGCATGCTCTGTAGCATGATAACATTATTTCAAATCATAGTAGCTGCAAGAAACTGCTCTTGTTGTTTAACATTTCAGATGCTTTTCCTCCTGTGTCCAGTGAAATATCGCATTTACAGAGGCTTCACATATAGATGTACTAAAGGTCTGACACAGTCACAATTAACAGTGATGGAGTGTTGGCAGCTGAAAAGGATACAAAGAAGTCCAACAGTTATTTTTTTCCATGTTTTTTCATTATAAATTGGCTTCTAAAATTAATAACATGAACTGAACTTGAGATAATCAAGCAGGATGAAGGAATGGAGTTGACACACAGGCTGCACCTCTGCTTCAGCTTTTTCCTTTCGTTTTGTGCTTTACAGACGCCATCTGAATTTTCATGTAAGCATCACTTGAAATACGTGCAGGAGACTTCAAACTTCAAACTAATATTTTATTCCCCCACAGGTCTTTGATGGCACCATTTCAGCTGATTATTATATTGCAGTGCCAGATATTGTGCCAAAGCTTTTGCCACTGAAAAGCAAGCTGAGGAATCGGTTTCCAAAAAGCAATAGAGGTAAGCAGAGTCAAAACAATCCTTCACCTCGGTGTTTGTTCTCCACTTACAGGATGATTGAAGTCATACCATAAAGTAACAGGATTTCAAACCTGATTTCATTCACAAAAGTTAATGCTGCTTTCATTAAAATGCTGCTTTTTATTAATTGCTAATTATTTCCTTTCACTGTCTTTCTCTTGCCACTCAGGCTCAGTCAGCAACCACATTCTCCAGACGCTGGACTTATTTAAAACATGTCAGACCTTCATGGTGGAGAACGAGTGCTATGTTCGAACCCAGATAGCCGTGGTACGTTTCAGCATCGTGGCTGTAGCTCTTTGAACTCAAGTAGAAAAATTGGGACAGATGGTAAATTACAGAAATAGAAATGTTGAATGATATACGTATAAAATGACTATTGAGTAACAGAAGTGTTGTTACATCCCACGAAGCGATGATGTATTGAAATTGTCAGGGTTTGTGTGTTCGTCCGTCCGTCCACCAAATATCTTCACAACCGTTGCAGATAGAAAGATGAAAGAAAAAGCACATTACTCGGGCAGCAAAGGGGATGAAAATGAGACGATGACATTGACCTTAAGAAAACTGGGTCAAGGACAAATTTCAACTTTTGTACTCATCGCAGATTTTTGGAAGGCAGTCACGTGATACCGTACACACATTCTATTGGCTGACGGCATGCAGAAGTGCGCTACGTTCTGTGAGTCTCGGACTTACGTGAGACACAAAAGTGCTTTAAACAGTCGATAAGAGTGTGGGATAAGGGGGTTTAATATCAGTATGGGGAGGGTTCATTAACGCTAGAGTTACCGTAAATAATAAGGTAAATAGATTGTCGCTCTATTGCGGAATTTTTTATTCGCGTGTGGTTTCTGGAACGCGAGAAATGACTGCGCACTGTGAACCTTTTTAAGTACACATCTCTGAAACCTGATGAGATATGATCACAAAACAAAAAGTAACATTTTCAAAAAGCCAGAACCATAAATATATGTAGCTCAGGGTAAAATGTTGAATTCAGGGGTGTCGTAGGATGTTGCAGTCTCTGAGTGCCTTGTTTTTAATTTTATTTGGTATTCTTCTCCACAGCTCAACATGCCCAAAGAACACATCCTGGCCAACATGAAAAATATCCTGGCTGATGTTTGCTCCCACCGACCAGCTAATTTGGGTACGTTGACCAAAACCAACCAGTCCTTATAGCCGACATTAAACATATCAGAGCTTTTTTTGTCAGCAGCTGCAGATGAACTGGTACATTTTATTCTGAGCCACTGGAAAGACGTTGCTTCTGCCAGCCTGTTTTTTGGGCTTGCACTTGCTGCACCTCTTTCAATTTCATTGATTCAAAACTACATTGATTCTCTGAATTCATATCAAATAACATTAACCAATCTGCGTTCACACTGTATGAACACACCAGAAATGTCACCTTTAAAAATAATGGAATGTTCACTTTGTTGCATCACATAGGTGATGCTTGTCTCATACAGTAAGTCTGCTAATTGATATGAATCATGCATGAAACAACGTAACAGAGGAGTGAGAGATGCAGCCTTTTCACTCAAAGTTAATTTATTTTTGATCTTCTGTACAAATGCTTCACTTTCAGTTTGATAAGATGTAGAGTGAAATCTGCTCCTTAATGGACCGTCATTAGGAGCAGCTTTTATTATCTACAGTACAACTGAGTCTGAGTCGATAAAATGTCATTAAGAATAACCCTCTGAAATAAACCGCTGCGCTACCAGAACTGTTGATGAGGAAACTTTGTGACCTGGAACTTCACATATCAAATCCTCTCGACTTTCACATTTATCATTGATCTCTCTTTCGAGGACCGCTTTTCTATGGCTGGTGATCTCAGATGTGAATAACTGTTGTTTTCATCAACGTCCCACATGCACACTCCCTTTGTTAGCACACTTTTCTTGTTTGGTTCCCATTTTAATGAACACAAAAAAATCGTGTAAGGAACTGTCTGTCTGTCTTGTGTTGTCTGCCTGCCTTGCCTGCCAGTCAATATAGATATATATAGATACATGTATCTCAAGGCTTGAAGTTCAATTTTGCAGCAGAGTGAGGCTTCCCACTCAGTTCTCTGGTCCATCTCAGCTCCCTGAGTTCGAAAGCAAGCTCAGCTCCCTGACAAGAGATGCACGAAGCGTCTGGCCAGAGTTGAATTACTTGCACTGCACACAGAAAGACCAAATTATTTGAATATATTTACAATTAAATAGAATTAGCTACTTGAATAGGTGAGGTTTTTTTTTCTTTATTTCCATTAATGATTCTTAAAGAATCATTTAGACAGGCGCTAATGTTGACAGCGTGGGCTGCAACCAGACGATCTTTAATGGATAAATGGTTAAACCTGAGAAAAAAAAACACAGAAAATAAACATGTGTGGGTGAGGAAGAGAAAAACCTCTAAGGGCTTAAGAGCATTATTCATGAGGAAAGCACGACCAAATACAGATAAAGACTACAATATAATTCAGTATAGAATACAAGAAATGTGAGACAACAGGAAAAAGAATGCTGAGATAAGTATTCATAAACAAGTACATTTTCGAGAAAAGTAGAATGCTGCAGGGAATCTGCTCATTTATGAATAAAAAGACATGCGGAAGATGAGTGGGTGACAGAAGGCAGCTGTTTAGCATAATCTCATGCAAACTGATGTTCAGCCTCCTATGCATTAAAAGTTTCTAGTCTTGTTATCCAGGGAGTCAAACTTTCTTTTGGTATCAGCTAACTTTACATTTTGTGCCTTTTGCTCTCATGTTGGTTTCATACGTGTGTTTTTCTTTGTGTCATTTTATCATTCCTCTCTTGCAATTTTTTGCTGTTTTTAAAGATGTCAAATTCATTTTGACGTAACACCTCACCATTTCATTACATCAATACAAGCTGTCAACAGTGATGTTTTATTCTGCTCTTCTGCCTCCCTTCAGGACCTTTCATCGAGCGGGCGATCATCAGCAGTCAAACCAGTGAAGCTCTGTGGTTTAAGACCGAAGACCTTTTATCAAGTCAAGAACAGGAATGACCTGTGCCAGATTGTAAATGCTCTCTTTATTGAATAAAGAATTTTTCCTGAGTTTGACTTCTGAATACTTGAGAACATTGCTTCATTATTCCCAGAAGGTAAAATGAAGACAAAACATACAAGACAATGGAGGAAAGAGATGTGAGTTATTAATAAATAACATTCCATTAATTGTTTGATAATTATTTTTGCAGATATCTGGAGGCCATTAAAAAACTTCAGTGAGGATGTATTAATGGATGTATTAAAGACATGACGAATGAAGAAACTAAACTTTCCACGGATACAGTAGATGGATTTCTCTGTGAACCAGGCATAAACTTATCTTCCTGTTCATTACTATTGACTAATTTGGATCACTTGGAAGGGACACAAAGATATTTGTCCTTTCCACATATCTTTATGCACCTTTAGTCTTGTGTGGGGTTTTTGTATCAGCTTTGGCTGTTGAGTTTCAATCAATCCTTAAACTGCAGTAATCAGATTGAAGTGATGGGATGCTGATGACTCCTGTTTTGGAAAGAAACTCTCAATTTTTGCCAAGAACTCTGACCATGAAGACAAACTTCAATGATTGTGTTCTACAGTTTGTTCTTTTCCTGTTTCAATTTAAGAGTCCAAATATCCAATAAGTCCGCTCCAGAAAGAACTTAGTCCAAAGGCGGAATGATTTACACTCCTGTGTCTGAGGCTTTTCATTGTGCTTGGTGGTGTAAGACTCGATGCAGCTGCTCGGTCATGAAAACGCTTTCCATGAAGCTCTGACATGACAGGAAGTCTGGTGGTCTGAGGCAACTGACACTGCAGAAAGTTGGCGATCTCTGCACTCTAAGCACCTCAGCGTCTGCTGACCCTGCTCTGTGATTATAAGTGGCTGTTCATTTAGTGGCTGAGTTACTCTTGTTTCCAATGGCTTCCACATCATTATAGTACTGTACTACTAACAGTTGATTGTGCAATATTTGCTAGTGGGGAAATTTCACGGCTGAACTTATTTGACAGGTGGCATCCTATCATTGCACCAAGCTGGAATTTACTGAACTCCTGAGAAGGATCCAGTTTTCGCAAATTTTTGTACAAGTACTGTGCATGTTTTGGTGCTTAATTTTATAGACCTTTGGCCAAAGAACCTCGATTCAATGATTTGAATGGTTGAGCAAATACTTTTGGCAATGTAGTGTTTAATATTGGGCCTTTTTAAAGGTCTGATATCCAAAGGAAAGCAAATTGCCATAGCAAAGTGAAAAATACTGTACAGGATTTTGGAATGACCGCAGTCTTTGTCCTCATCTTTATGGCTATTCGGTCATTTAACCCTCAGTGCGACTCAGATGCAGTACTCTAATATAAACGTTAGGGGGCAGTATTGACTTGCTGTGCCGTAGGGGTTCGTGTCGAAATGGCTTGTGGGTTTCATGCAACCTGTTGTGGCAAAAATTAGGTCTATGATATTAATTCAGATATATGAATAGTGTAAACAAATGAGTTTTTCTCAGTATATTTTACGTAATAATTCAGAAAGCCACACAGCTCCTCCAAGAAATCATTCACGCTTGTTAGAGTTTATTAAATAGAGGTAGTCCTCAAGATGCAAACATTCGACTTATGAACATTGGTAGATACGAACAACCGCACGCTCCCATGTTCTGTCTGCTGCAACCGCACGCGAGCAGTATAACATTAACACCCATAGATTAAGATTTCACTTCATGTCAAAATAACTCGGCAAATATTAGACAAAATCAACAGTTTGCTCTGATGTCAGACTTCATGTGGCCTTTTCAGCTTTTCTGTAGAATCTACATCTGCAGCGTTTCGTCCTTCTCATATCCACGTCTCTGTGAATTTCAGTGCAGGAAATGTGAATGCACAATGTATTTATGTGCATGGGGAGGTAAATGACAAACTTAATGTAATTAGTTAAGTCATCAAGCATACAGTAGCATGTCGGATTTTTGATTACCAGGAAATGCATCAGTGCATCATTCACATAAATTCAGTGGAATATCTCAGTGGATTAAAACTTGGCTTAGCCTCTACACCCCCAAGGATAAAATTAATTCAGCAGAGGTAGAGCTGTTAATGCTACACTATGGTACTACAGTATTTTATTTCATTTGTGTGTTGTTTTTATGTCCTGTAATTATTTCTGGTAAATCTCAGGGAATAGTACTTCTTGCATTTAGAAAAATCATATCAAGGCCTAAAGAATTGTTGAAAATGACTGGAAAGCCTTGTAAAGTTTTCAGCGATTCATCACGCTCCCCCAGCTCATTGAGTCAATATTCACTTTTTAAAGAAAAAAGCCAGTGATGGAAAATAACGTGTGATTTAAGAGCAGACCTAAAACGATTTCACCAGACAGTTTCTTCACAAATAAAGCCAAACGTGTCGAGCCATAACACCGAGTTTGGGTCAGTTTTTCAATGATTCCAAGTCCTTGAGATAAGTTCAAAAGAATGCATTTGGATTGAATGACTGAATGTTCTCGTAACTTTCTCAATACGTTGCCACCCTCCACCCCCCTGCATGTGTTGAAATAGTGCAAAAGATTATGTGCCTGTCCTTTGATAATTTGTACGTTGATATTCTGTGTGAGACGGAGATAAGTTACATCTTTTATAGGTCCCTGTGGGGAAACCAGGCTGTGGCGGCTAATGAAATATGATTTGGCAGTGAAGAGGAGGGAAATGAGATGACAGAGAGGCAATGAAAGTTGCTGAAACAGAAACAATGATGAAATCACGTTCAATGAGTTTGCTGTTAAGAAGTAAGAGCTTCATAAAAGTTTTTGTTTGTTTTGTCATTTAGTTTTATGCCTTCCTAAAGTAAGAGAATTTTGATTTTTAAGTGTTTTTTAAGATGACACAACTTGTTAATGTCAATTTATAATCAAATTATCAGTAGATGGCTATTATGTGAACAAATATGAATTAACAAGTACATGAAAGGTGATTCATTTCATAACCAGACCATAATTGCCTTCAGTTTTCTGTAGTTCTGTTTACCAGTTATCTGTGAGGCAGAAAGATTTTCAGTCAATACGACTTAACACAATTAATATATAACACAAATACAGGACAAAAGCAGCATCTTCCATCGGCTTGATGAATTTTTTTTGCATTGTAAAAACTCATGTTTTTTTTATTTAACCTGTCAGCAATCGAAACATGCTTCCATGGTCACAAGCTGATATTTAATGCATGATTGTGAAAACCACCTTAATTAAAGTTTTGTCCCAAATCTGGTCTCAATGTGAGAATGAAGTATTTTATTTCAATCATTAGTTGGTTAAACATGAAATGTGAGAAATGGAGAAGGTTAAAATGTTTCAGGGAAAAACAGAAAATATTAATTTTCTGAATGGTTAATGGTGTTGCTGTCACGATCGTAGGCTGGAGGTCAAGGTTTATCCAGACTTTTTAAATCTTTGACTGTGTCAGTGGCTCCTTGTTATAAATAGCAGCAGGGTGCAGCGGCATTAAAGCAGAAGAAAGAACACCTGTTCAAAGGCAAAACTCATTCTGATCCCTGTTTTTGGCAGAGGACAAAAGGGCTGAGTGGAGATCAAGTTACCACCATGTGACGCTGAGGAATCTCAATCCTACACTCCCTCTGATTAAACATTACACTTACAGACAGAAAGAGCAACAGACGTATTGTAAAATATTATGGGGTAGCCTACAGACAACAGCTACACCCTGCTACCGCTGACTTAAAAAAAAAGTCATCAAGATATAATATTATAATACACAATGAGGGTAATATGCTATTTATATCCAACAATTTAATTGGAAAAGCTCTACAAAGTCCCTGCAGGGTCAACACATTTAGAGAGAAGTAATATACACACCACCTCGTAAATAAAGTCCCACTTAAAGCTATATTATGTTTCATGGAATGTTAATTATTGATTAAGATGTTAAGTAAGATAAATTAAGATGATCATAACCTGCCACCGAGAGGTTTAGAGCATAAAACTATCACAGTGTGTCACTCACTAAGTATTAAAATGTTTTCACGTGATGCAAAATACTAGAGAGAGTAAAATAAGGAACAATTATCTGTTATCCATAAATGCTAACACTGATCCTAAAGTCTTGCTCAGTGAGACGCACGGTACTGAGAAGCCATATTCATAACCTTTAATTAAAAAAAAAAATCTTTACACTGAATTAATCCCCGAAGGGAAATTAGCGGTACACTCTAGTTAGTCACATGCATATATGTATATATATATTAGTGTGTACAGGCCCTGAACACACACACACACACACACACACACACACACACACACACACACACACACACACACACACACACACACACACACACACACACACACACACACACACACACACAAGGAGCCTGTACGCATGAAGGGAAGGGGGAGGTAGAAAGTGAGCAAGTTGTAAAGGGGAACAGCGCCTTGCTTGAGGGCGCCTTGGCAGTGCTCCGGAGATGAGCTGACACCTCCCACTGTCGGCTCACACTCTACATTCATCTTGAAGAAAACTGACCTGTGTCTTTTCATTGAAATAATGCTAATAAATTAAACCTTCAATGTACCAGAGAGTAGACATGGTACTGTATGTGGGACTTAAATGAGACCATACTGAGGTGGCCACCATTAAGTAACTAATAATATATCCTGAGACTTATAAATAACATGACATACAGACACAGTTAAGTCGGTTTGGGTCATCTTAAACAAAACACCTCTCAATGTGGGCACACAGACTGACCCAGGGCTGTAATAACGAGACCATTAAGGCCAACAAAGGTGTGATTAAATTACATTTAGGTCTGATTTAGTGAACCCACAGAGTCCCACAGACACGCACCGCCAATTATCAGTAATAATGATTTCTGGAAAGCCCAAATTTCCATCTGTAAATGAGATGAAATGGTCAGTCGCTATGGTGATTCATCCATATATGAATGTTCAAAAAAAAAAGAACTGACTGCTCTCCCACATGTTTTAATCTTCATGCAGTTCAGTCCCCATTATGTGAGATTATGATATCTGCGAGGTGGGTGGGTGGTGGAGGTGTAGTGGGGAGGGGAGGGGAGTGGGGGTGTGCTGGAGAGAGGTGGGACGTCCTCCTGGAGAGATGAGGGGAGGACGAACAAGAAGGAGAAGAAGAGGGAGTTAGGGGGGGGGGTGGTGGCTCGGGGAAGACAAGGAGACCGACGCACTGCAAGAAGTGACCTCGAACACCGCTGCGCCGAAAAGTCCGACCGCTCAACTCCGTCTCTCGTCCTTTCACGCGTCTCCGCTTTTTTGAAAGCGTTCATGCTGCTGCTGGAGAGAGGATAAAACACATTGCACTTGGCTGAATATTTTTGGAAAGAGTTCTGTGTCCGGCTGGCGGAACAGAACGGGGGAAGGAGGA
Organism: Antennarius maculatus; assembly: GCA_013358685.1. Classification (NCBI taxonomy): domain Eukaryota; kingdom Metazoa; phylum Chordata; class Actinopteri; order Lophiiformes; family Antennariidae; genus Antennarius; species Antennarius maculatus. The sequence goes on from CM023608.1 coordinate 7,644,476, forward strand.
GGTGGATACTTGTCCAGGTTTCGGAACTGCACCGCATTCCAGCCCGGAGCGCAGCGCTCAAGAGTCGGACCCGGTGCGCTCCGTCTCTGCCCTCCCGCTCCCTTTTTTTTTTTTTTTTTAAGGATTTCTGGATCTTTCCTGGTTATTTTCTTATACTCCAAAATATAAATGATGTATACTGTTTACCGCCTTCATTTGAACTAGATATAACACAATCACGCCGCTCATTTCCTCCACGATTGGATTTGGACTTCATGCCCTCCTCGGCTCCCACCATGGGTAGATGGTGGATGTTTGTCAGCGCTCTGGTTGGGATCCTTGTCGTTCCCCGTGGAGTAAATGGTTGGTATTTTGTTTCTAACATAAACTAGTTGTCTTAGTAACTGGTCAGTGGAGTGGTGCCGGCATGGAGCCACTGGCCCCAAATTTAATCAGATTCACATCCATATTAATCAGCACTGAATCACACATCTGTTCAGACAACACATAGAAAATATTACAGGGGAATCAAACTTGTGGCCAGACTTGTCATCTCTGTTCAGAACCATTTCCACTAACCTGGACAACAGAAAATGTAACTTATTCTTGAAGTTGTCTTGGAACTCGATCATTGGACTCCGGGAGGGAACCTGCATCCAGGTTTCACTGATGAGGGCTGCAAATATTAATTAATGCCATTCCAACATCAGTATATATTTAAATTAAGGATTGATTTCTGATGTATGCCCAGAAATTTGATTGGATTTCTGAATGAGTGATCAGCGGCCGTTTATAGTCAGTTTGAGAAAGTCTAATTCACAAAACTGTTAGAAAAACACCAGGATGTGAAGCAGCCTAATCAAGCTGTCATTACCAGCCAGCATGCTGATGAATGAGACTATAATCCACAACGTGCATGATAATGCACAAACTTTAAAGGAGTCTGACTAGACCAATTCCTGTAAAGGAATCAGTTTCTGAGGTGCATTTTCATTCATCCTGTCTCAAAATGTGATCCAGCTCATGGTGTCTGTTCCATTTAAATATTCAGGATGCTGCTAGTGGTCCCACTAGAGGAGTTATAATGCATAACACTGTCAGGAGCAGAATGTAAAGCAGGCCTTTACAGCTCTATCTGGACTGACCCATTCAAACTTTCATTCTTCATATCAAACTCAGGCTTGTTAATGTGGGGTGGACCAGAATGGTTCTGAAACCTAGAAAAAGATATATTCTTCACTGACATACAGCAGTCTTTGATTAAAAAACAAAAAACAAAACATACACCAGCGTTATTAGCATCTCTTCACCTTGGCATGGATCCAATGTTCTTGGCAGCACTTGCATCAATAAAATTCAAACTTTTAAAAGCATAGTCCTTCACTTCCGCCCGCTGAGAATAGTGCATGTTGGTGTTGGCAAGATGTATGAGATAGTTAGAAAAGTTTAAATGTTGATACTGTATCTTGAGTTGTACTCGGTGGATCATGCTAATACACAATGTAATGAGGAGATGAGCTATTCGACAAAAATTTGTATTTTGTTTTTTCTTTGTGTCAATTAAGATTCTCTTTTGCACTGTGTTGCATGTGACTGTGATTATGTAAACTGAAACTGTTGCTGCATGGGTCAATCTTAAATTCTGATTTCACCTTATAGTCTATGAATAATTTATTTACTATTATTTTTCATATAATTAATTAATCCCCATAGGGAAATTTCAGCACACTGTAGATCACAGTTAGTTCAATTACATGCACATATAGTGTGTACAGGCCCATAACGCACACACACACAAGGGGCAAGTGATGGTTGTGGTGGTGGTGGTGGTGGTGGTGGTGGGGGGGGGGGTTAGAGTGGCAGGCACCTCCCACTGTCAGCTCACGCTCTGAAGTGGCTGGGCAGGAGCGGAAGCGGGAATCGAACAGCCAATCCTGCAATCATTGGATGACCTGCTTTACCAACTGAGCCACTGCCACATTTAAATTTCACCTTATAGTCTATGAAGTATTGATTTATTGATCTGCAAGTTCAAAGACATCAAGAGTTCAATTAAATGTGAACTAAACTACCTGTTAACATGTCCAGGATTCATTGAACTGTTGCAACCTTACTGAAATGATGTTGTTAAGGTATACAGGTAGTCCTCAACAAACATCATTGATTCCGAGAGGCTGTTTGCAAGCTGAATTGTTCGTAAGTCATTATTTATTAAATTCCAATCTACAGTCGCCATTTGAGGTCATTTAAATGCCATTACTACTATAAATACAAAGTACTACTATATTCCCTAAGACTTACCAGAAATAATTACAGGATATAAATGTAATAAAAGACTGTAGTACCTTAATGTAACTTTAGCGTCTATACCTCTAATGAATGAATTTTAGCCTCGGGGGTGTAGAGGCTAAGCCAAACTTTAATCCACTGAGGTGTTCCATCACATTTCTGTGAATGATGCGCTGATGCGCTTCCTTATAATCAAAATTCCCACACGACAATTTTTGTTTGATTACTCTGGTTTATTTCCATTAAGTTTCTCAGTTAACTCGACCAACAGTTAACATCAAATAAAAAAATATTCAGTATTCAGTGTTCAGCGTTAGCGTCACTTAATGCAGAAACCAAACCTGGCTAACATTAGTTCCTACGTACATCATTTGGCTCTTACAGCAGGACAACCCAGTCAACAAATAATAAAAAAAAGAACTAGGCAGATTGTGACAGACGTTTGTTAGAGGTAGTCTATAGTCGGTATTGCTGACGCTAACTTTCAGCCTGACCCAAATTGTCAGCAGTCTCGATGTTTCTGAACGTCCCCATGCACATAAATACGCTGTGAGTTCATTCCCTGTTCGGAAATTCACAGAGATGTTGATAAAAGAAGGACAAAACGCTTCAGATGATGAATCTACACAAAAGTAGAAAAGACCACATGAAGTCCAACATCAGAGCAAACTATTCACCTAGTCTTGTATTTGCTGAGTTACATGAAATCTTAATCTACGGTGTGTTAATTTGAGGCTGCTCTGCGTGGGAATTGGCAGAAAAGGGAACTGCAGTAGTTGGATATGGCATTCTTATCTACAAACATTCGTATCCTGAGGACTACCTGTACTCTGTTCCTACAGTTTCAAGTAATCAGTAGTCACAAAACACATTCCACCCAAATAAATCTAAAATTTCAAAGGTGTTTCTTCTGCAAATCAGGCTGAGGATTTCAGCTCTGGTCATTTGTTGCTGTAGTTAAATGGTATGGATTTGATTTAAATAGAAGCTGTTATTTGTGTTAACGCTGTGTTAATGGCCCAGCTTGAGGGTGATGACTTATCGTCTTACAATTTCTTACATTTTCATTTCAACTTCCTTATCTAATTTCCTGTAATATCAACAAGATATTAAATGTATTGGTTGTGCGTTTAATTTGTTACAAGGCTAAGAAGAATCCCGTAATTAAGCTCATGATTACTCGATGCAGTGAAGGCTGGATCACAAGAATACAAAGTTTGATGTCATTAGATTAATTCAGAATCGTCTCGTGGAGGGGCTTAAATACTTCTATAAGCACAGCATGTTTTACCCCCAGTTTTCAGTAATCTTCCTTAATATTCTTTAGTATTTCATCATTTATCTTCCATTTAGACCTCATACATTCCTCTGAAGTGCTTCTCCTCCAAAATCCAACACATTATGGGATTTATCCATTCTGCAAAGCCAAAGTGCAGTATCTGCAAAAATTCCAAACAAGACATATACGATTTATTTTCAATAAGTGTAAGTATAAAAAAACAAACTTCCTATAGAAAATGGTAGTAGAACAACAAGAGAAGATTTAAATTTTCATACACTTTTATTTTCACAGAAAATTACTTCACAATCTGTCACAAATCGTCAATCTAAAATGCAGTTGTATGTTTAAAACTATAGTAACCTTTGTTATACAGATTTACTTAAATCCAACTCCCCTAAAAAGAAAAAACAACAAAGAAAACTTCATCAAACTTCTGAAACATGCAAATTTATCACAGTGAAATGTTTAAATATTTCCATTTGACTCCCAGGTTGTTGTAGTTGTGCCAAAAATCATTCCTGTGCTAGTTTCGTGAACAAAATACAAATATTAATTCACATTTATTCCCCAAATTTGTAACCTCCATCACACTGAATTAATGCTCATACATATAGAGAGAAAGTAATGCTTTAATGTGTGAACCAAGGGCTCAGGGTCCAATGGTGTCTTATTAACTGCTTCAAAGCTGAACTGATAGTTAGCGTTTGGACACTTGTTGAGCAGCAGATGTGAAACTACTTCTGTATATCTGTCTCAAACTGATTAGATTGCCAAAGTGTATTCTGCAGAGCATCCTTTCTCCCACACAGAGAGATAAAGAGACAACAGCATGAGGCAGCAGCATACTGTATAGGCCCGCAGACACACTCCTGGGCACCTGGTATAAGCATAAACCGTACTCCTGTTTTGTGGAAATGGACCATTATGGTAAATGTTTATCTCTAGCGGTATTTTCCCCTGAGACATCTCAGATTTCTCTAGACCGGATTTGTGAAGTTAAAGCTGGGCTGAGGCGCGTGAACACCCATCTGTCTTTCCTTTTTTCACATGCTGCCTTCAGAATGAGAATCATCAGTTCTTTGTTCAGTCTAAAGATTGCATATTTCCTGGCTTTCAAATCTGTGCAAGCTTAAATCATTAGTGAGGGTATGAGGCCAGTTTAAGGAGTTCAAGGACTTAACATTGATAACTGACAGGAAGTGGTTTCAGGTGTCACAGCTGAAAGTCATTGTTCGGGTAGGTTAATTGTCTTTTCTTCATAATTAATTAATTTAGGTTGGTGTTATTTTAAATTGGCCACACAGTGTATGGACTGCTATAGTATTAGTAATCTCTAGGGTGTGACAATACGCTGGTCACGTGTCCGGCGCATTGCCTCGGCTGGGAAAGGCTGGTGTACAAGAAAATGGATGGATGGATGGATGGATGGATGGACGGACGGATGGATGGACTCTAGACTGATATGTGGCAAACATTTAAGCGGCTGGTTTCCTTTTTTAATGGTGAATTTTAGTTAATGTGATGATTTTCAATGTACAGCACAGTTTTAAACACTTTGTCTTATTGAGTAGCGCTAGTTTTAGTTAGTTTTAGTATTGATTTGTTCTAGGCTTATGTAGACTCATGTTGATGTGTTTAAATAGATTTGTGTTGTGGCTGTATTGTGTATTCAGAGTTAAAAACTGAAAATCTGCCATTTCCATAGTCAAATGCAGTGCTGTCTGTGTGAAAGTGTTTCAATAACTGAGATATTTATAGGGTTTGCTTCAAACATAAAAAAATAGCAAGGTTGCTTTCAGTCACTGACAGGTGAAGTGAGGGAACAGCATATGGAAAAAATTTAACTCATCTGTGATAGATAATAAATGATATTCCTAAGATTCCAACTTAGCTATGACACTAAGGATAATATGGCAGCTTGCAAAAACCTGAAATCTTATAACCACTTTTTTATTGAAATGATAAGTATTTAATATTTAAGAATTACAACTACAGAGATGAAGGTTTAGCCAAGCTGTCCTTCACTGTAGTGAACACTCACAAGTTCTTGCATCATGATGATTATCTTTGGAACGGCATGAAAATAAATAAATAAGGATATCATTATTAATCTGGTCGAAGAAGGAGAGGAGGAAAGTGTGTTTGTAGGAAGAGAGAGGAGAGGAACGCCAAGAGTGTAGGACTGAGAGTAGGGATGTTGAATATTGGAACTACGACAGGAAAAGGTAAAGCGTTGGTTGGCATAGATAGATAGATAGATAGATAGATAGATAGATAGATAGATAGATAGATAGATAGATAGATAGATAGATAGATAGATAGATAGATAGATGATAGATAGATAGATAGATAGATAGATAGATAGATAGATAGATAGATAGATAGATAGATAGATAGATAGATAGATAGATAGATAATTAGTTAGTTAGTTAGTTAGTTAGTTAGTTAGTTAGTTAGTTAGTTAGTTAGTTAGTTTTTAATAAACCCGGAGGAAATTGCACAAATCCACTGCTCAGGCAAAGACCAGGAAAAAAAAATGATGATGCAGAGGAGGAAGGTAGACATACTGGGTGTCCAGGAGACCAGGTGGAAAGGTAGCAAGGTTAGGAGTTTAGGAGGAGGGTTCAAGTTGTTCCATCACGGTGTAGATAGGAAGAGAAATGGAGTAGGAGTTATCTTGAAGGAGGAGTTTGTTAGGAATGTCCTGGAGGTAAAAAGAGTGTCAGATAGAGTGATGAGTCTGAAGCTAGAAATCGAAGGTGTGATGCCCTATGTTGTTAGTGTTCATGCTCCACAGGTAGGATGTGAGTTGGAGGAGAAGGAGAAATTCTGGTTGAACTTTGACAAAGTGATGCAGTGCATACCTAGAAGTGAGAGAGTTGTCATTGGTGCAGACTTCAATGGACATGTTGGTGCAGGAAACAGAGGTGATGAGGTGATGGGCAGGATTGGTATCCAGGAGAGGAATGCAGAAGGACAGATGGTGGTTGACTTTGCAAAAAGGATGGAAATGGCTATTGTGAATATTTTCTACCAGAAGAGGCAGAAGCGTAGGGTGACCTATAAGAGTGGAGGTAGGAGCACACAGGTAGACTACATCTTGTGTAGATGGTGTTGTCTGAAGGAGATCAGTGACTGCAAAGTAGTGGTAGGCGAGAGTGTAGCCAAACAGCATAGGATGGTGGTGTGTAGGATGACTCTGGTGGTGAGGAAGATGAAGAGGACAAAGGCAGAGCAGAGGACAAAATCGTTGAAGCTGAAAAGGGAAGAGTGTTGCATGACTTTCAGGAAGGAGTTAAGACAGGCTCTCGGTGGTCAGGTGGTGCTTCCAGATGACTGGACAACTATAGCTAATGCGATCAGGGAGACAGGTATGAGAGTGCTAGGTGTGTCATCTGGAAGGAAAGTAGATAAGGAGACTTGGTGGTGGAATGAGGAGGTACAACAGTGTATACAGAGAAAGAGGTTGGCTAAGAAGAAGTGGGACACTGAGAGGACTTAGAAGAGTAGAGAGGAGTACAGGGAGATGCAGCATAAGGTGAAAGTAGAGGTAGGAAAGGCTAAACAAGGGGCTTATGATGACTTGTATGCTAGGTTGGACAGTAAGGAGGGAAAGACTGATCTATACAGATTGGCAAGACAGAGAGACAGAGATGGGAAGGACGTGCAGCAGGTTAGGGTGATTAAGGATAGGGATGGAAGTGTGCCAGTAATGTGATGGGAAGATGGAAAGAGTACTTTGAAGAGTTGATGAATGAGAAAAATGAGAGAGAACAAAGACTAGAAGGGGTGACTGTTGTGGACCAGGAAGTAGCAAAGATTAGCCAGGATGAAGTGATGAGGGCATTGAGGACATCCTGATGATATACCTGTGGAGGTATGGAAGTGTCTAGGAGAGGTGGCAGTAAAGTTTCTGACTGGGTCGTTCAACAGGATCTTAGACAGTGAGAAGATGCCTGAGAAATGGAGGAGAAGTGTGCTGGTGCCCATTTTTAGGGAGATGTGCAGAGTTGTGGCAACTACAGAGGAATAATGCTGATGAGCCATACAATGAAGTTATGGGAAAGAGTAGTGGAAGCTAGACTAAGCATTTGTGAGCAGCAGTATGGTTTCATGCCAAAAAACAGTACTACAGATGCAGTATTTGCTTTGAGGATGTTGATAGAGAACTACAGAGAAGGCCAGAGGGAGCTGCATTGTGTTTTTGTAGATCTGGAGAAAGCTTATGACAGGGTGCCCAGAGAGGAACTGTGGTATTGTATGGGGAAGTCTGGAGTAGCAGAGAAGTATGTTAGAGCGGTGCAGGACATGTATGAGGATTGTAAGACAGTGGTGAGGTGTGCTGAAGGTGTGACAGAGGAGTTCAAGGTGGAGGTGGGACTGCATCAGGGATCAGCTCTGAGCCTCTTCTTGTTCGCTATGGTGATGGACAGGCTGACAGACGAGGTTAGACTGGAATCTCCATGAACTATGATGTTTGCAGATGACATTATGATCTGTAGTGAGAGCAGTGAACAGGTGGAGGAGAAGCTAGAGGTGGAGGTTTGTCCTGGAAAAGAGGAATGAAGGTTAGCCGCAATACGACAGAGTACGTGTGTGAATGAGAGGGACCCAATTGGAAGAGTGAGGTTACAGGGAGAAGAGATCAAGAAGGTGGAGGATTTTAAGTACTTAGGGTGAACAGTCCAGAGCAATGGAGAGTGTGGACAAGAGGTGAAGAAGCGTGTACAGGCAGGATGGAACGGGTAGAGAAGCGTGTCAGGTGTGATGTGTGATAGAAGAGTTTCAGCTGAAATGAAAGGAAAGGTGTACAAAACTGTGGTGAGACCAGTGATGTTGTTTGGTCTAGAGACAGTGTCACTGAGGAAAAGACAGGAGGCAGAGCTGGAGGTAGCAGAGATGAAGATGCTGAGGTTCTCTTTGGGAGTGACCAGGATGGATAGGATCAGGAATGAGTACATAAGAGGGACAGCACATGTTAGAGGTTTTGGAGATAAAGTCAGAGAGGCCAGACTGAGATGGTTTGGACATGTCCAGAGGAGAGATAGTGAATATATTGGTAGAAGGATGCTGAGTTTTGAACTACCAGGCAGGAGGCCTAGAGGAAGACCAAAGAGGAGGTTGATGGGTGTAGTGAAAGAGGACATGAAGGTAGTTGGTGTAAGAGAAGAGGATGCAGAAGACAGGGTTAGATGGAGGCAACAGATTCTCTGTGGCGACCCCTGAAGGGAAAAGCCGAAAGGACAAGAAGAAGAAAAAGAAGTGTACTGCTTTGGATTGTTTGTATTCGTATGTCTGAAAGCTCATAGTTGTGTGGGATGTAAGTGGCAGTGGCTGTGCATCTGAGCAGGCAGCAGCACCCAAGTAAAAATAAGTTTGTGCTAAGTATAGCTTAACTCGATCTAACTAAATATGTTGAGCTTGATAAACGAAATATGAGATGTCCGGGAGTGGGTGAGAAATCTCAGAACCAAAATTAGTCAAACATAACTTACTTTAATGTTTTAAAGCTGTAAAGATTATTTTTATTAGCATCCTCTATGGTCTTGTACAACTCATGGATAAGCGATATCACGTTCCGTTTAAAAAATTGAGTGAGCGACTGGGATCCACAAGTGAAACGGAAGGTTTTATGTTGAGAGGACACTAAGATAGCTGGTCTCAGTGGACGTGTCAACTCTGATGCCGGCGAAGAACCTGATTGACACTCAGGATTGTCTAACTGGGACTGTTTCCTGTTATTCTAAGGTTGCAGTAAAGACAGGCCCTTATTGATGAATGCACCATCTTCAATTAACGCTTATGTAACAGTGACAACTGAAATCCTGTCAGGGGAGATTTTACCTTTCTGTTCTTAGCTTTTTCCTCCATTTCGGAAAACTATCGACTTCGTTCAGAGCGTAGCAGTTGACAGCATGGCACTCTAAGGGTTAGAACAATTCACACATTGGAGTTTTAAGGGAATTGATTCTGTCTTTCATGAGGCTGATCTACTGTTTGACCTTTGTGTGACAGGAATTATAAACATCTACATAATTCCTGATGGAAATCCATCTAATTGATCCATATTACTGAGAAAGGTTAGATCATGACTGAAGTCTGATGCTAATGCTGTTTTTCATTCTCTCCCTCTGCAGGAGCTTGTATCTACATGGGATCACTGCATGCGGTAGGTGCACCTACTCTCCAGTCTCGTTTTATCCCCTCATCGGTTCACTCACAGAATTAGGATCTTGTGTCCATTTGTAAAGTCTAATGGGTATTTGCTCTTGCATTATTCATGGGAGACATTACCAGGTTAGTATGACTGACAGCTGAAGCAGTTAAGTGTGTGTATGTACAGAGATTGGTGGTTAAAGGCGTTTGCATTATCAGTGGGGATTGCTTCACATCCTCTGCTGTCTGAGATGTAGCTGAGGAAATGTGTCTCATCTATAATGCATGCCTCATACTGACTTTGTGGATGATAATGGCGATGAGAGAGCATGATGAAGCTCAGTGGTGGAAGAGGAGCAGTTGACTCCTGCTGCTCTGCCGATTGAAGGCTGGGTGTCTTTCAGAATTAGACAGACGTTTGTGATGTGCTGTATTCCAGAGGGTCTGCTCTGCAGTGGCAAACTTGCTTTATATTCTTTAAACCCTGCTTGGTGGATCCTCATATCTTTGCTCGGGACCTAATTCAGTGCTTCAAGTTGTTGTGTTTGACTGGAGACGTCAACAGAAGAGATCCACCTTGTTCTTTTGCACAGGAAGATGAGACTTTCCTGTCCTCACACTTTGAAGTACAGTATTTACACCTTATAAGTTTGGGTATTTCAGTTTGAGAAATACACACTCAACTCTGAAACTATTTTATGTGCATTTTTGTTGTTCAGGAGGTGAAGGGGCTGTATGATTGTTTGTGATTGATTTTGAAGACTACAATCTATTTTGGTGCAGAATCATAAATGTTCTCCAAGATGGCAAGTTTATTTTTATGTCAAATTTCAACAGCAATGGACTTCAAAGAGGATAACATAAAATGTACTGTAAAAGGCATCAATAAAATAGAGAAAAGTAGCTTACACCATTAAAAAATGTATTCATATATAAATTAGCCAGAATTAAATACAAGAAACGCTTAGCATTATGCTGCAGCGTAAGGAATGACTAATGATCTGCTAAACTTAAAAACAATGCCAAAAAGAAAGTCCTTCAGCCTGAATTAACAAGAACAGAGAGTCGTAGCAGCTCCAGCTTCCTGGGAGTTTCAGTATGTGGGGGCACAAATGCTGAATGCTGCATCTGCATGTTTAGATGGGAAGCAGACCTGGTCCAGATTAGAATCTACTTCTGCTCATGAAATCAAGAGAACCTCATTGGCTGGCAGACCAGTTTTATGTACACGATTCTTTAGAATAAAACCTTGGGGATGGCTATGCTGATTGGATTGGATTGGAAACTAAATCGCGTGAGTTAAAGCTGGTAATGTGGCAGCTCGTCCAAAAGTTATGACTTAGAATAAAATACTGCGTCTCCTCAATTCGAGAAAATTGAAGTAAACTTCAACAAAGTAATCTAGGACTTTCATTGTGATTAATTGCATTGTTATATTATTATTAATACGATAGATGTGTTTTAATATTTTTCAGCACTACCTCTTCTATTGAGAATTAATGCAGATTACTATGACTGGCAATAGCAGCCCCCACCTCACTGCAGGAGTTTGTTTACAATGTGTTGAGCCATCATTTTCTGCCAATTGTGAAACTACACTTTTTTCTCCACTCTTCATTTCTTTCATTCACTCATGTAGATGCTTTTCCAGGTGTTTTTTTTGTTGCTGAATATTAAAAATATCCCCATCTGAAGAAAAGGTGTAACCTCGCCTAAAAGGTGCTCATCCTGTAAAAAAAGTATAAAACCTGACATGGAGGGCCTTTGTATCTAGTGCTGGCCTGAGTGCTGTTTCTGAGGATGTCTGGAAGGTGAAAGAGAATTTAAGACCTTCACAAAAACATAATTTGTACTTTGAGGGAATCCAGCAGTAAGATTTGTCTTTCTCCTTTTATTGTCTGAACAGAAGATAAAAGAACAAAATTCTCTGTTGAGCACTTTACAAAAATACCACTTGTGTCTTGCAACGACTTGCATTCTCTCTTAAAAAGCCTTAACCATGGTTGTCAGTGATAGAGTTGTGGTTCCCAGGCAGAATAATGATGAACTCCTGCTGTGGAATCAACATAATTACAGTAAAGCTTAAAAGAGTCAGCAATAACATACCTACAACTACCCTCATGCTTGTAAATGCACAAGAACACATCCTGCCTGCCTGTGTTACTTTTCTACGTTTTGAAAGGGTGTAATTGTTGGAGTGAGGATGTAAAGACAGAAACACATCAGTCAGTGTTTTGAGGTGGGAAGAAGGGGAGGAGGATTGGTCGTGAGGGAGAAGGGAAAGGAGGGGTTTGTGGGAAAAAGGAGATGGCTGGGAGACAGGTGAGGTGTCCCAGCATGTTTGAATATTGTCGGGAAAAGTCCCTTCTGGAGTTCAAAGCAAAGAACCCCCCCCCCCTACACCTGGACTGGTAGCCAGATAGGAACAAATAGAAAATCCAGAAGCACGCAGATTAAAGTAGAGGTTCCATGAGAAGCCCTGAGGCCTGTCTGTGTGGTTCATGTCTGTGATGAGTGTGATCGTACGAGCAAAACAACCTCCGCACACAAGACCAGCTTCCTGTCTCTTCTTTTTTACACCTGAATGTCTTTATAAATGTGCATTCTGTGTTCAGATTGATTATGTGAGTAATTTTTGATTGATTAAAAACTTTATTCTGCCAATTTACAGAGCACAATTTAGAAAACAGAAATTTATAATCATATACATGAGATTACAATCATTTTAAAACCCAGACTTTACAAGTGTTGCAACATTAAGTTAGTATGTGTTCTTACTTTAAGGATTCTGCAGTAATTTTATGAAGTTTCGAGAAATGGAAGCAGCATATGTTTCTCGCTTGAACAGATAATGCGCTCAGATCCGTTTTGTGCAGTCAATGATTTGACTCATACATCATGAAGCTGCATACATTTTGTCCAGTAATTGTGAAGGCAACATTACATCAGGAAGGGTTGGGGTGCAGTGTTGGTGACGATCGACAGCGTGGGACTCGACAACCCAATCCCTGGACAAAGAGACTGGCTCTTTGAACATGGAATGTCAACCTCCCTCACAAGAGGTTGTGAGGGAGGTTGACAGGTACAGTCTAGAACACCTTCGAGCACAGGGATGTCCATAAGTGCACATGGCACCAGGACACACTAGGCCGGAGGTCGATGATCGACTTTTATCATCAGACTATGTGTCTTCAAAACTCGGGCGAAGACAGGGGCAGAGTTGTGAACCGATCACCACGCGGTGGTGAGTTTAATCCACTGGCAGAGCAGGAGGCTGGACGGACTCCACAGGATCAGATGTGTTGGGAATGTCTGGTGGAGCCCTCTGTCAGTGAGGTCTTCCACCTATAGGAGAGCTTCCCCTAGAGGATGTGATCAATATAATATATATTTAAAGGGGCCAGTGAATGATTCTTACAACCATGTCATGTTGTCATCACACCTCTCACTTTGTAAATACAGACAGCCAAGGCATCATGTTAGTTCTTTAATTATTGCTATAATTGTGGAGTTTCTGTACTGCATGCTGTATGATAGATGCCTTAGCGCAATTACACAGAGATTAAAATTTAATTGATTGTTTACATTTGCTAAAAAGCCACTAATCACCCTTGATATTTGTCAGTGTGGGTTTTAATAGATATTTGTTTTCGCATCAGTCTCTGCCAAGAATAAAACTTTCTGGGTTGTTCTCATTCATCGACAAAACTCTTGGTCTTCAAAAAAACATATCCGTCAAATGAATTGTGCCCTTTACCTGCAGCATAATGAATGAGATGGATTAAAAGCTTTCAACACATTTCCCACAGAGTCGTACATCTGGACTAGATCCCTCAGCAGTTGTCTATCAGCTCTTTCTGATTCCTCAGATCAGACCCACAAACGGCTGAGCTGGGGCTCGGTATCTTCTGTATATAAACCGGGATGTTAAGTGACATCACCTCAGGCCGCCTCCGCCTTGTCAGCTATGATGCTCACGTCATGTAAGCATCCCCATCTCAATGCAGGAGATGGGGATGCTTCTACTCCCGGTGGAAGTAGAAGCTCTTTAATTATTTACCTGGAGAGCAGGTATTAGAGGAAAAGGAATAGTCTCACCTTAGAAATGTTAAATTAGAGATAACTCCAGGTTTGTTTGAGTAAACTGCAGTCAATGATTTAGTTAAAGGGATGGATCAGTTGTCAGTTGGCCATGTTGTCATTAAAATGCATCAGGCTTCTTTTAGAGAAAAGCTGCAGTGATTTATATTTCATGTTTTTGTAAAATTCTTGTCTATTAAGTACAGAACCAGGAAAATGAATTAGAATATAATGTCCAGTCTAAATTACAATGATGGTGACGGATAAAGTATCAATCACTCAAACGTGGCTGTAGCACTTGATTTAAAAAGAGCTCCTTACCCCCTCAATTTTCAGCCAACAGCTGAACATTAAGAAGCTGAGGGGATGGTGAATAGCATGTTCTACATGCGTCCTGGCAGATTTCAATAGCTTAAGACCTACTGCTGTGAAGTGTGCCACCAGGCCTGACACGCTTCTGAAATACAGCGTATAGCCCGCAGTGAAGGACAGCAGGCCTCGGCAACATGCAGCACCATGTCCAAATATATCACCTGCCCCTCAAGGCTTGAATTCCTGGCATTACAAGTTGCCATTGCTGTAGGAATCGAAATGTAGGGCAACTCGAGAATAGCACCATCGAGAAGAAGGTCTGGGTAGCGATGCCAAGGTTTGCAAAGAGGCAAAGCTGTGATTTAACAAAGGGTTAACCTGAACATTCCTGAGGTGTTTGTTCCATTCCAAAGCACTTCATCACATCGGCTCTCAGTTACGAGATGATTGTTGATATGTGTTATTCAGGGAAATTAAGAGTACGGGAACTGCTCCATGTGTCATAGAGGGTTTCTGCCTCCCTGACGGATAGCTCCTGATGCTTTAACTGCTGATTTAGTTTCAGCTCTGAGTTATGTTGCTTTCCATGATGAGAACTGAGAAGCTCAGTCAAAGACACCCTAAGATAGCATTTCCATTCATACTGGATCAATGGGCATCTGAAGAAGCATTGATTATAATGGATTGTGGTGCTGTAGCCTTTATCTCATTGAATCACTGTAATCTCCTGTATATCCGTACGATACATTTTTCCATTGAATTAGTGGAAAATGAACGGAAGTCTGGTTTTCATTTTTGATCAACTGCAGCACATGAAACAGTCCCATGATGACAGATCATGTAGAACGCTCCTACTTTGTCATTCACCTAAAAATAAGCCATTCTCCCCCAAAATGATGTTGCCTTCTCGATTTAGATGTGCAAATGATTCTGAAGAAGTGTCCTAATTGCAGCAATAAAAAATGAGAATCATGATGTCAATATTTTTAAGATGTTAGTAACGGAATCCCTGTTGCTGTCTCTGTCTCTCTCTCTTGTAATTTGGCTTTTATGAATAAACGTGATTTTTAAAATCAAAATCAATCAATTCTCTCTCTTTCTCCATCCTTTCTTGTTTGCTTTCACCTCTTCATGAGTCTCCTATCTCTCACATGTCTTTCCATTATGGCTGAAAGTCCCTCTGCTTTTAAATGTGTGGCCACTTAGAACACCTACAAACCACTTTTCTTTAAGCATCAACTTCTTTGACCACAACCACTCGCTCCTATGATTTTCAAGTGTTTGTATTTAGTTTAACACATGGTGAGTTTATTATAATTAGGGAAAGTCAACTGTTAACACAGTGTGAAGCACTGTTGCTACAGTTAACAGCATTAGCGTAGCTTAACCACTGAAATGGAATGACTATTAAATATTTGACTGAAGCCTGACGCCCACCAGCCAATCAGAAGCAAAGATTGTGTACAATACGTAAAAAAAAACCCTCGGTCCAAAGTTTCACCAAAGCAGTTTTAAGTCTTTATATAAGACTTTTTTAAGACTTTTCATCACATTACTCTGAGTAAACGTTCATAAGTAACTTTGACACCTAAAATACTGTTTCAGTATGAATGCCTGGTACCAATGAGATCCCTCAAAAATTTGTAATATATGCAAAATTTCTAGTCAGTCTAAGAAAACAAGCCCAGCATTCCATCTGATGGCAACAGCCATCAGATGGAACTTGAGTTCACAACTTGAGTTTAATAACTGGAAAAGTTTGCTGACTGAAAAAAGTTAAACGTCTCAAACTGAAACGAGTGTGACTAAAGTGAAGACGTAGACACTGAGTTCCTTTTAAAGAAACATCCTCTGTGCTGTTGGATTGTACCCTCAGTGCCATACCCATTGAAACTGTGCCCGTTTGGGATTTGGTGGTGAAATATGACATTAACAGCACTAATAGGATCTGGCTTTTGTTGGACAGAATATGTTTTAGTGCAAACTGCCCTTTCCAGGCCCCTGGGTGGATTAATATTCAAACTACTGAGATAACACCTTTGTAGCAACCGGGTCACCTGTGTTCACACTGCTGTCTCCCCTACAAGGCTCCAAACAAGTCATGTGATCAGAAGAAAAGCCAAATCACACCTTATGTCCCCTTGAGGGATGATGAAAGCACTGCAAGCACACTTTTAAGGCTGTAGGATGTGTAGCTGAGGGGAGGAAAGCAGTAAAATGCTGAAAGTGGGATAATGAAGAAAGAAAGGTTAAGGTGAAGCTTCATGTGAGGGATGACAATCTGTGATGAAAACAAGGCAGGTAGAAAGATGTCTGATATCAGTGAAATCCTCTTTGACTATGTGGCAACATGTCTGTCAGCATTTGACCCTTTTTATCTTGATATAAAAATTTGTGCAGGTAGAATCATTTCATTATTGTTCACATGCGGTTGGCTAAAAGATGCTGAGGCTTATTGAATGTTTTCTGCATGTATTCATCAGAGCTTCCGATAATTTGATTTTAGCACTCAGTCCCTTTAAACTCCTTACTCCATGTGTTTAGTGTTTGCTGCTCAGCTTGTGTGTGACACCAAAACACCACTTTAAGCACTTGATGAAGTATTTTTCTGTGGATGTGCCGTGCTGCATCTTCAACCACCCAATTGTTCATGTCAGGTTAATGAAAACGTTTTTAGAGTAGCAGATTTTTTTTTTTTACATCAACAGGTTGGCTGCGTTTCAATTGTCAGAACCTAAATTCCCATTTAACCAAATTAACCTCCACTCCACACCCAGCACACACTGTTCTTACTGTGATGTGTTAAGTTCCCTACATAATGAAGTGAGCACCAGCTGCACCGCTGTCAGGAGAATAGGCACTTTTCAGAAGCGCTGTGGCCCAGGACAAACAGAAATAGATCATTTGAGGACTTACCAGTCGCTGCTCTACCACATCTGAATTATTAAGTGGCCTGAGGCTGTGAAGTGCCTACACTGCCTGGTCTTTTCAAGATGCTTTTAAAGCTAAACTGCATCTTGCATCTTGAATCCCTTCCTACTTTTGAGCCAGAGCAGCAGTTTCCCTTTTGTTTTGCTCGAGGGAGAAACTCAAAGCGCAATAAAGAAACTGTGATATTTATTTTCATGTCCATCACCAGGGTGGTTGAGAATGGATAGGAGCATTAAAGTTGCAGGACACCTTGAGACTTACTCAGAAAGGCACCACAGGTTATACCCTTAAAATCCTAAAAAATAAATGAAGGTTATTTTGCCTTTGAAGTCAATTAAAGCACCATTTTTGCAACTTTAAACTAACATAAAAAAATAAAGTAACATGTCTTCACACAAGCGTGAAAAAATATGTCTATCTGAGTGATTGCAAAAGTTATAATTTAAGTCTTTGGATACTGGTTCACAGACCTGCCTCAATTGCAGCACTTCCAAGAAGTGATTGATGGGAAATGGAACGAGAAGAGAAATGAGTTGAAGAACATGTTAGAAAATACGACAGGCTTTGTTGATGAGGACATGTTGCTTCAGGCAGAGGTGGGGAGATGAAGCATCATCCAGGAAGTACAGCAATCCCTTTCCTGCTTGAGCTCACTGAGTGTGTACTTGCATGTGTTTGGTTAGGCCGTGTAGTTACTGGATTATTTTGAAGCCAGCTTCAGTCTTGTGTTTGCCAGGGCCCTGTTATTGGGCACATCGCTGTCAGTGGACACTCTGAAATGACAGAGGAGGATAGCCGTGTTAATGTTGCCTTACAGAATGGTTAATAAAATATACGTTAAGAGGATCAGACAAAGGATGTATATGTTTATTGGTAGTGACTTTTTCTATTTTAAATGTAATGATCAGTTGCCCCTCTTTTTGCCACGACTGCATCAGCAGTGTTTTCCAGGGCTAAAAGCCTGCTCGCCATGCTCTCTTGACTGGAACTAAGCCCCCCCACCACCACCACCACCACTATCCCTCTGCAGACATGCAGAGCTGTAGAGGAATGGAGTGACGTTTCGCGGCCTTTGGCAAACACCCAGTTGCTGGACTAATGGGGCAAACAAACAAGCTCCCTGTCCCTCTTTCTCATTAAGCCTCCTACCCCACCTCTGACCCGTCCGACCCCCCCGGGCCATCCGGTGGTGGCTTTGACAGTTTCATCGTCGAAGGTCTGGGAGGTCGCCAGCCCTTTGTCTCTCACTCCATTCAGAGTTTGTGATTCCCATTCAAGCCAGTTTGTTTCTTATCTGTAAATAGCAGCATGCTGTGTTTTCTTGCCCTTCTTTTCCTTCTGTCTGTGCCTGCAGGCTGTTGGAGCTACAAGTGTTTATACAGAGAAATGTTAGACTGAGCCAAGCCTTTGTGCCTATCAGCTCAGATGACCGTGTTCACACACGCTGCAGATCACAATCCTCTATCCACAGGGCTCATTTTTTTTAGCTTATCCCTGGGTTCCCCACCTGAGTTCTGTCATTAAGAGGAGGAGGAATAAGAATGTCTTCAGGGACGACAGCTTCAAATTTATTCTTTTGTCTGTGAGATTAAAGGACTTCACTAATAGAAGACAATAGACAGATTCGTCTTCTGCTACTTTTTAAAAAGATCTTGTTTATTCATAAGTTACGAAATGATTGTATTATAAAAACTCCAACACTGTGCTAGGCCATAAATTGGTCTCTCGTGCGTCTCTTAAGAAACACCTTGAGATAAAAGTTGAATGAACGCTAAACGGTTTATACCAGTTTTCCTCGAAAACTTCTAATATTTTTTGGCTTTGTAGAATGATCTGTGAAGTGAAAAAAATAGCCCCAAATCATTTCTCGGGCCTCTCGGAGGTCTGAGCTGTGGGTTGAAAGCTGGTGCTGATTTATAATAGCTGTGATTTTGTGTGACGACATCTAAAGGTGTTATTCTGACAGGGTGAGAACACATGGGGAGACAGTGATGTTCTGCTGGAGTTGGGTCTACTCTCCTCATCGTCTACATTCTTCCTCTCCCCTCTGCTTATGGGTGGGAGTCAATTGCAGTGATTCATGCTCAGTCCAGTCCTCCTTCTCTGCCTGCTGGAGGTTTCTTTTCCCACCAGAAAGTCGATATCTGGTCTGCCACATTTCCTTTGTTTCTGGATTATTGATGAAGTAGGTGAGTCAAAACTAAAGACACTGCGGGCAGAGTGAAGAACCAGGGAGGAGACACAATTACACAAGTCAACACTTACAGACACTTAGAGTGAGCCAAGAGGACACATCTTCAGTTACAGCTCTTATAATTTCTCTTTGAGGATTTTCTTGATTGTTTTTGATATTTATTCCTCAATTAAATAATCATGTCCCGTCCACACTTAAACAAATGCAAAAGCCTAATTTGACTTCTTTATATTAATTTTTATTGACAGCATTTGATAAACGAAAATACAAATTATATAGCTCAATAGTAATCTCATGACTACAACAAGTTTCCTACAATGAGAGAATGAAATTCTTTCGGTTTAGGCAGCAGAACTTCTTTAAGAACAGACACTGGTTGTCTGTTCTTAAACCAGTGTCTGCTTTAAGAACAGACACTGGTTCAGTTAACGATTAATAACATAAGTTTCTCCTGCCTTGTGTTTCAAGTCATTTTTTACTCTTAGCATGTGGTGTCTTGTCAAATTGCCTTACTCTGCCTGAATTAAAGTTTACGGTTAATAAGTGTGCTTCTAAAATCGTAATTTTTTAGTTTGATCTCTGAATGCTGCTCACCAAATCTAAGTTGACTTTCCCGTATTTGTTAAATGTGACTGTTGTTACCATTTCTTTTGACATCTTGACATCAACCTGTGTTTTCTGGCTGTTCTACTCAAGTTATGTCCGCTACACTTATTCTAAAGCAATCAATAGCTGCAAATTGACGCTGAGCACCCTGTGATTCACTGCTAAAGCACTGTGCATTTTCAAGATTTTAAATCCTCTTCAATGAGTGTTTACATAATTCCTTATCCTAATTAACTCCATCATTGACTTTTGGGAAACTTGGATCAATCCGACCAACCACTTCAAATATAAAGGTAGATCAAATCATTTTTTTCAGGTGATAGAAACAGATGCTGGAAATTAGACTTCCTCTGCCTGACATGAATAGATAACCACATGTCCACTTTAACAACATTTGATGTGAATCTTCAAATCACGACAGGAAGAGCGTAATTGCAGGATTCCCTGAGATTTAAAGCTAAGTCGCATAATTGTGTCTCTTCTGACAGAGAGAGTTTTATGGGTACAGTATGATTATCTTTGTGTCTGCACTCATTACCTGGCACCGTTAACCTTTTGCCAAAAGGAGCTCAATGGATTCACAGCCTGTGAGATAAAGCTGATGATGACAACTTGAGATGGATGCTTGCCTCAGGGTAACATGTAGGAAGACAGACTCGGCCTTTCGATGACTTCATTTCCCCTCCTTACCTGAACAACGCTGCTTCCCTCAGCGGAAAACAAGGCTCATTCCCACTCTGTGTGACCCCAAAGGATTCTGGGATTACTTCAGCACCGAAATCCGTGTCTGATTGATAAGAAACCAAAAAAATACAAAGACTGTTGGATTGTTAAAGGGAGGATTGATCTCTTTCAACTGCTGACTCTTATTAGAAGCTGTAAATGGGATTTGTGTTTATTTATGATTGGTATGTGAATTTGACTTCATCTCTCCTGGCCTTTTGTTGACTTTTTGTTTACACCCTGTCAGGAATTTAGTATATTGAGGGTTTTCTTCAGTCACATTGGCTGCATTGGCATTTCCCTTCCCTGCACTCAAAGCTATCCAACACCTGAAATCAAGACACCAAAAACCTTTACTTATTCGAGAGAGATGGACATGGTGTGGAGACTCTGTAATAAACTCATATTTCACCCTGTAGTGAGCAGCAGGAGATTTCAGACTTATTTTGCACTGCTTGCAGGTCTTATGATTGTGATGCCTCTAATTTTACAGCTTTAGGAGATTAGCACATACTGTAGGTACAGTAGTTTGGATTCATTTAGGGGATTTTTGAGACCAGTGTGTCTAAGCTGAAACTGAAGTAAAACATGGGCAAGAAGTAATTCAAGCAAATAGTGCAAAAAGTTTATTATGAAAAGAAGCCATTCCTGACTCAGCATAAATGTTAAAAAAAAAAAAATTGGAACCATGAACGATGTTTCCAAGGAAACCATCTAGATTGAAAAGTTTTATTTTGATATTTGGAGCCTCATCCAGAAATTAAATATTAAGTAATCTATATAAACTGACCATGTCCCTATGGAAGGATCATGGAAAGTAAAAAACCAACAGCAACAACAACAACTAAAAAGCAGAGGTTCATTTGGCATTCTTCAGTCCCGCTGCTGCTGTAACCCACAGCAGTTTGCATCCAATGCACGGCTCTGTGTTCTTGATTTATTTGTTGTTGAACTACAGATGAGTTATCACTCATTTTTCCCAGGCAGATTTTCAAAGCTTTGGCTGTTTTTCACAGCTATAAAATGAGTTTTCGGCATGTTCTCTGTTTGTAAATCAGCCTTTCTTGATCTTGCTTTGCCTTTTCCAGAATACTGCTTTAAGAACTTTAAATGGAGCTTTTACTGCCCAACTCGAAAAATTACTTACGGTTTAAACAAATAACAAAACATTAAAACTAGACATTTCCTGAAATTAAAACAACATTGATACCTGAAGCTGGTCCAGTTAAAACTGACGGTGCACTCACTGGCCTGTAGAAATGATCTTTAACCTGGAGTAAGGGTTAAAGGGAACATGCCCTGACTGGCTTTATTACAGGCCACTCTGAAGTAAAGACAAAGCTTGTGTCCCTGTGTTTTTGCCTCTGAAAGGCCTCTGTTGACAGAATTCAATGAGGAATAATGTGAGGCCTTGAGCATTTTAAGGTGTCTGACCCTCGTAGTTCTGTCCTAATGGGGTGAACAGGATATTTAAGCTTAAATTTTAAAGTTCAGTGAGAACTTTTTGTCTTTCACAACAAAGCAAAGCCGGTACACACAACTGCAACAAACAAACCTGATCTGTAATCCAGACTTGAGCTGATACTGTGTTTGACCTCGACCACCCATTTGATTGTGGATGTGAGAGAGAGCAACCGATGTGTGTCTGAATGAGGACATCAAATGTTTATTTAACAGTCACCTCTTTGTCTGGACGACATGGCTCTTTTGTCTTGGTCATTATTTCGGGCTGTATAGAGCGTGAGATTTGTCCGACAGAAAAAAGGGCATTTTTAAAATTCCTTCGAAACTGACAAGTTGTTTGAACATCATTCAGGGAGCTTGCTGTATAAACGTCTATAGTAGTCCCTTTCACTTGAGCACAGTGTGAAAATCAATAGTAGTGACTGTCTCAGGTATATGTTCTCATACGATAACAAGTTGCTCTGAATCAGGAGGAAAGCCTGAGCATTTGTCTTGGTGCCAGAACATAGGATGAATTTTTCATGAGCTGCCTCGCATGAGGGGGGACACAAAAATTTGTTTGCTCTGATTTTCAGATGGAACATCAAATGATTTCACTGAAATTAGACCGTGTTGTGAAGCTGCATGGCTCTTATCATGGCATTTATGTAATAGGGGAAAAATTACATTTACATGTCCCATTTATTCTGCTTTGTTCTCTTGGCTGAGTCAGCTGTCTTGCGTGGTGACACCCTCTGGGCGTTTGACAGCTCTGTCTTTGGTGGGCTGTCAGGGGTTTATTGAGAGTTTGTACCCCTGTGAGGCTGCTGCTTGGTGGGGGGTTTCCATCGTTTCGATGCCAGAGAGACATGTAAAAAAAGCTTTGACTGGAAGAAGAGGTTGGGAATTAGTCTTCAGAATTAAGAAAGGGGATTGTAATTTGGTGACCCAGAGAATCAATGTCTTGATTCAGTGGCACCCCAGGAAGACGCCATGAGAACGACTACTGACATTTTTGTCATGCATTGGCCTGCTTGAAAAGCTTTTACCATCTTTAACTTCAGTGTGAAATCAAAAGTCAGTCATTATTAAAGTGTACTCCTACTGAAAATAAGAGCCACAAAACATTGCAATCTTAAATAATGATTTCTCATTTTTACATCAGTCATGATTCATTTGATGATCTGGAACTAAATTGGAGCATGTTATTAAGATATTTGCGTGTTTCTTAAAAATTTGTCTTCCTCCTCTTATTTGAGTTTAGTGATACACCATTAAATTTTGGAATGATTTTTTTTTGCAGTCCGACTATCTATTGTATCCAGATGAATTTGTTGATTTTTATTAATTAAACTAACAAAATACACAGGCGTAGTAATGATGATATTTAAGTTGTCTTAACTTTTTCTGAAGGCTTTCTAGTACATCAAGAACTCCTAAGTCCCTATGGTACTCTGTTTGGGAACCGCTTTGTTGCTAGTTCATGCAGAAGTGAATGTGATGGAGCACAAACAGCCACAAGATGAGCGAGTGGTTGCATTGGTTATGTTTTTTCTTGGTGAATGATTATAGTGGGCATAATCCTCCCACTATGAGGATAAAATGCTGTAGTTTGCAGAAGCTCCCTTAGTTCCAGAGAACATCTGTAGCCACGCAGAAAGCATGAAACAAAGCTCACAAGAAGAAGCCGTGCTGGGCCAGATGTCTGAAGCGATGAAAACCTGACAGCCTACAACCCAGTGAAAGATGGCATGTAGTGATGTCATTACCACCCCCCCCCCAAATGACGGCTTAACAGGTAAATCCTCCACACATATATCACCTGCACTGTAAAAATATTTCCTTCTCAGTCGGCTTCTTATAAATTTTATGACCTCTCCTTCCATAAAGTAAAGAAACCATTTGACAACAGTTTTTCTTTCCACCAAACCATCAATTATTTCTCCCCCGTCAACTTTACATGAGCGTGGGTACAGGCCGGTTGGTACAATTTGCTTGAAGCTGCAGCGAGCTCTTTGAGTTAAAGTTGAATGCTGAAGTGAGAGCTAGGAAAACCGAGGAAGGCACTATTCTTGTTTCAAGGGTTAAAATGTCATCAATGAGCCTGGAGGGACAATAATAGAAGGCAATTACTGCCACCCAGTACCCCCTGCCTCCCACATCTAAGCACAGATCAAAGTCATCCTTTATCATGTTCAGTGGAAATAACGGTGGGTTCACCATGCTTCCTGCACACTGTTCAGCCTCAGCTGGCCAGAGCATTTGGTATGTAAGGGGAAATACAGCTTCGCTGCTCCCCCCTTGCAGATTCTTACCTTTTCTTCACAGGCACAGTTATTTACTCCCAAATCAACCACACAACATCTGACAAGCAAATTTGGTTCTGTATTCAAGCTTCTTCTTGTTGTCCTCGCATTCTTCCTCCTTTCTTATTCCATGTGCCTTTTCTTTTCTGCTCCCATTCTGACATTATTCTTTCCTCTCATTTAAACCTTCGGTAGACAAATAATTTCAGCCCTAAACTAAACTATTTTAACTCAATCAAACATAATCCTCAGTGCTTGATCAGCATAGAGGGCATACTAGGAGGAATGTAAGTTGTTCCCACAGACAGAGAGAGCTGACCTGCTAACAGCCACTTAAACTTACTATACTGCAATTAGTGTCCAGGGTGCTGCAGCGGAGCGGCAGTAATACAAAGTCAGGTGTTGCAGATGCTGCCGTACGACATCTGGACATGTACCAACACTGAAGTTGACTCCACTGTAATTTGTGAGGGAATGGTAGTAAAATACTAGGTGATGTGCACAATCTGGGAAAAAAGGAAGAGGTTTCTGGGTATCTGTCATTAGTTGGTCAAGCCGTTCATCTTTCTGGTATGTGAGGCTGAAAAATACAGGTCGGCAGTATCTCAGGGAGCCCAGGAGATGGCCAGTGGAGCTGGAACAATGAATTGAAGTCCAAGGGCGTATTTGCCTTGGGGACTTGAGATTCTGAGTTCTTGCTTTAAGCTTTCAGAAGAGTCAGAAGAGCTGCAATCGATGCAAGTGAGGTATTGATCCTGCTGATGATTGTCTGCATGAGCGGTCCTTGTCAGGCTCACTTCACGTCTGAATGAAGGGCATGCATAGTATCAACAGTCCTCATATTGGCTTTGGTGACTAAGAATAGCAGAAATAAGAGCTTCTCTTGGAGATCATTATTTCTAAGACGGTGGACGGAGACAGACACTTACTTGGCTGCTGTTCTGTCAGCAGGGACCTATTCTGAGTCTTCACAAACGTGTCTGTCTTCACCCCCAGCTCAATACAATCCCCTGCTTGAAACACTTTAGGTTGATTCCTTACATTTTAGTCTGTTGGAGATCTCTTTGGATGAATTTGATGAAGTTTAACCCTCAATCAGTGATAAGCGTGATATAAAAACACCTCTTTAAAAATTTCCTGACGGTGCAGAAAGAGAAGAGAATCCAGATAATGACTGACAAACTCTCGGTGTTTGGACTAGATAAATAGATAAAGAGATGTCTTAGTCATTTATATATGGATAATGTAAAGTCTCATTTATGTCTACTGGTGTTTTTTATAATGGCACACACCTAGTGTTATCTTTACACATCATTTTAAGACAGTGTTAATGTGCCAGGATGTCTGTTACTGTCCTATTTCTCAGCATGTGGCAAGACGTCACTCTCTTTAAACCATGTCCAGTGGGGAGCAAATTTAGTAGTATCATATTTCTCAACTAAGAGCCCAAACACAACCAAAAAATCTGTAAAATGAATAGAATGTTTACAATTTTTCACTCTCATATGTCAGCAGAGGATCAAATGCTTCATGATGGTAGCTCAGCAGTAGAATGGTTGGAGGTCTGTGGTTCAATCCCTGCCCCTTTAACCAAAGTGTACTGTTGGAACATGCTTAACCACAGTGTGCTATCAGGCAAGAAAAGCACACAATGCACACAGTGATGTGCAGCCTGTATTCAGTTTCCTTTTCTTCAGAGACTCTGTTTTTCAGTTCAGCAAGTTTAGGATTCGTAAAGCTATCGGCACTCTAACACTAACTTTAAGGCATTCTGGCTGTTTTTTGCTAGCAGACATGAACAGAAAGGAGGCACCTTCAAGCAGTATGCAAATGCTAACCTTAAAGTAAAAAAGTAATCTTTCTCTAACCCTAAACAGGCCAGCTAGATGAAGGTCCAAGAACAAAAGCAGCAATAGACAGAAAGGTTGTCTCCACCTTGAAATGTGAAAGCTTTCAAAGCTTCTGTTAGGCTGTGTGTCATCTTGCAAGGTCTTCATCATTTTTTGTTGCTGTGAGTGAATATTGTCTGAAAAGATTTTGTGTCATGGGAGGTATATACTGCACTAAGACCATTATTTTCAGGAGTACGTTTTACCTTCACTTCTTTGTTTTCCACATCATGGCTCATGAACCAACTTATTCTGTCCCCCAAGTTTTATTGCGCATTGCTCAATATTCACACAGTTTTTCCCTTCTTTTTTTTAAATGACTGAAAATCTGTTCCTGAGTAACAAACCTTCAGTTTGCCTCTCTCTGGTGAAAAGCATTTCTTGCTTTGCTCGTTCATTTCACTCCTAATATGCACGCATTCTTTTTATAAGTCTCAAATGGATCGTTAAGGAGAAGTCTATCGGCAGTCTGTGAGTGTACCCACTTACAGAAGAGATATCAGTAGCATTCAGCACTTTGTACGACACAAATACGTTTATATCACCTCACTGTGTGTTCTCATTTTTGTTCCTCCTGAGGGAGTTGAGCAGAGGAATTCAAATGTAATGATCCTAAATTAAAGAGATAAAGTTGATGTGGAGCAACAGATCCCCCAGCGTCGTCTTTAGAAGCACCTCCATGAAAGTAATCTGAATTGACTCATTTGAATGTGTTCTCACCTGTTTCATTCTGAGTGCAGAAGTTTTAGTTTTCTATATAACATCTCTGGGAGATACACAGAAAATAACTTTTATTGTTTTCTGTTATAGTTTTCTGTCTGTGAAGCTCTGCTCTTGAAAGTTCACCGTGACCTAGGTTTATCCTTAAACCATTAGTGTGCTTGCACAAGGCTTTAACAAAAATAGATATTCTGATTAGGGATTAGTCTTTAACTGTAGAGTAAGCAGAAAAATGCATGTATCACTAAGGTTGTTTACAGACTCAATGCTCGTCTCCAAAGATTTCCAAGCAGGAAGTCTGACGAAATCGAACGTCACTTAAGATTCTCGGGGCACATTTCAGCTGTGCAACAGAGCTCTGAGCTCAGGGATTTAAAGCCACACATTAAGAAACTGCCCCCTGTGACCCCCGGAAAGGCCAGCGTTGACACAGTTCGACTCACACAAAGGACCAGTTGAATGAAACAGGTGAAAATGGGGCAGCTTTGGGTTTTATTGAGTGCAGCCAGAGAGAAGCAGGAGGAGGAGGAGAGAGAGGCCACTTGTTGTTTTCTTTTCACAGGACTTGGGTCTTGTTAGAAGCATAATGGTTTAACTGTCAGATCAGGACGTCCAAGCCTCTTGAGGAGGAAAGTGGATAAAGTCTGTCACATATTTGTCCATACCAATGGTAATTCAGGATGATCAGTGAGGCAGCAGGGGCTTCAAGTGCAGAAAGAGCGATTGTCCTGAAGGTGAAAAGGATGCATTTATTGCTCACATCAGAAAACAGAATAAATTGGAAATCAATAAAGGTCTTCTTACAAACAAATTTGACACCCAAAACTATTATATATAAATCCAAACTATAGACATGTAATTCCTTGTGCAGTGATAGAGCTTGTCAACACATCAGTGAACCTCACGTATTCTTTTGCTACTATGAACACACTCCAGTATATTCTGACACTGTCCTCCTGGCCGATCTCTTCTATGATTTACGTCTTCAGGAGCGCCCAGTGGGTTTGCTGCTGAAAGTCAAAGACTGGAAGTCAGGTGGTATTGAAAGACAAGGTTGATTTCAGTCTTTTCATGGACTTGTTTTTATAATGTTTATAATTCGTAAATGTCTTTGTTTGAAAACATGGTGTCTGCTACAAATTTATATTGATATATTGGAATGAACTAAACCAGTTAATGAAATAATCAAGGAACACAGTTGATGGTACAGTTCAGTTAATAATTACGGAAACTTCTAAATACTCCATCCATCCATCCATCTTCTGTTACCGCTTCATGTGCTGTCATGGGGAGCTGGAGTCTATCCCAGCTGACTGAGGGCGTGAGGCGGGGGAAACTCTGGGCACGACGCCAGTGCACCGAGGAGCCACACAGAAAAACAGACAACCACTCAAGTACACACTCAAACACTATGGGCAATTTGGGACCGGCCAATTAACCTGAAGCGCATCTTGAAGCCTGAGAACCTGGAGAGAACCCACGCAGACACGGGGAGAACATGCAAACTCTGCACAGAGCGGGACACAAACCCGGAACTGCCTTGCTGCTCGACGACAGCACTAACCACTGCGCCACCGGGCCGCCAACTTCTAAACAATGTCTGAGCCAATATTCCCAAACATTACTTGTTTGTAGATTTTTAAATGTTAGCAGTTTGCTGATGTTCCATATCATTGCAAATTGAACATTTGTGAGTTTTTGTCTGTTTTCATCAAGGAAATTGGAGATGTTCAGAATTTTATTGATAAAAACTCAATTCAGATTTTTTGAGTTTTCCCATTATTTTTCTTAGAATTTTTAAAGGGACAGTAAATTTTAAGTGACAGCAAAAAGACGCGACTTTCAAATAAATTCACTGTGGAATTAATAACAACTAGAGTTGTTATTAATTCCACACAGTCCAATAGTAATAAATGGCGGTTAGCTCAATGCTAACATAATATGGACAATCCCATTGACGGGCTAGCGCGTTAGCATTTTTAGCGCGATACCTCCCAGAAGGTATTCTAAAAAACGACAGGTCCTTGTCTTCGCGTCTTTTTGCTGTTCTGTTGACACAACCGTTCACCGCGCAGGTAACCATGATACTTTTGGTGTTAATCGTGTCTAGAATTGCAGTGTTTCTTATGGCTGCTAAGATCTGTTTGGCCCCAGTGACGTATGACGCCCACGTGACTACTGAATGCGGAAGCTGCTGCGGTGCAGATTTTAAGCTTTTTTGACCAAACGGATGATGCTAAACATATAAAATTGATTTTTTTCTTCTATTTTTCATAATGATGAATAACATACTGTATATGCCACTTAAAATTAACTTTACTGTCCCTTTAAAAAGTGGATTGCAATTTCCCTATATTGTATTTGTGTCTTGTAGTAGTTCTTGTCTCTCTGCAGGTACTATTATTTGTTAAACACATCAGCCAGTGGATTTGATACAGCTCGCTCAGATATTGATCAGGTATTAACGAAGCATTCCATGTCATGAACATTGTACCAAATATTAATTGTTGAAGGGTTAACCGTGTCATCAATTGGTTACAGGAAGCAACAGTAATGGTTTGATGATGAACAAAGGTTACAGTTACACTGAAAGCTACCTCTACCTGAAGTGTGCCTGTGTCGGTGTACTGAAACTTGCATTCCTTTACACTTTCAGTATTTGGCATGAATTAATCAGATTATATATCAGAAACGTAATTCTACACTAGTTTTTTATATATAATGGCAAAAGATCTCTTTGAGCCAAGACTTCTTTTAAATCCAACACGTTCAGGAATATTTTCATTTGAGTGACAATCTTGGGTCAACTTTGAAAAGAGGCTACAAAAACATGTACATGCTCAGCTGAAGCTTCTTGTCATTAAGTGACCCTGAACATGAATATTTATCAGCGGAATGGTTCTCACATGTCAGGACAAAAGCAAAATCCACTGGACCTTGTCTTGTTACTCATGACATACTGTATAACATGTGTGTTTGCTGTATCAGGGTTCAGAGTGAATAACAAGCTTTTTTGAACAGACAGAATTAAATATTTGCTCTGCAGAGAGTTTTCATGTCTCTCAGGATCTTGCCTCGATCATTGTTCATCAAAGAGGGAACCCAGAGAGTTGTTGATCTTTAACATTTATAGGTCTATAGGGAGTAAACCTTCACATGGATGTCTTTGTCTGCCACTGAATTTCAGATAATAATGAATCCTTGTCATACCTATGTGGAACAGACTGACAAAGCAATATCTATTTCTCCACTTAGCATTCATAATTTTCCTTAGCTGTTTTGACTCCCTTTTACAAAGCTTGATTAAACGGAAGACATGAGATAGATGAAAGCTGAGGATTTACAAGAACAGAGCACAATGGATTTAAGTGACTTCACTCCATTGTATAGGTTTTCTATCTTGACAGTGGATGAACTTTACAGCATATTTTCAGTATGTGTATAAAATAAATGCAGGATTGAGTGAATATCCGAGTGAATATGAGAAAGAATTCTCCTTTTCTAGCTCTATAGCATGAAAATGCGGGGCTGTGGTTTTGAATTATTCATGTCTCACACCAATTTGAGTACTTTCAAAAACTGACTTTCTTTTTTCTCTTTAGTCACATATCACTTTGATTCTGACTCGATCAGTCTTTAATTTCAGATGCATGAAGTAGAAAAGCCTACGGTTTCTTTTAGTATTCTTGTGAGGAACAACCAACTTTCTTGAAGATCAGTGAATGTCTATCAAATTACTTTTCAAGCGTTTGACCAGATTGAAGTCAACACATGTCCTTTATGACGGCTGATCCTCATGGGGTATTTCTCTTCAACCCTTTGATTATTTCCGAACCATATCTTGTGCTCCAATGAGAATCAAAGCGCTGGAGACCAGGAAGTTTGGAAGTAGAAATTCAGCACAGACCTTGGCTGCCACATCTCTTGTAAATCAGCCTTAAGAAGGCTGAGGTTTCAGCTTCAGCCTCTGTTCCAGTGCCGGATGGTGGTGCAGAAATGATCACAGAGGTGCCCGAGGGCTTAACCTCATGCAAAACACTTCAGATTAACGGGGACAAAAAACTCTTCATTTGTAATTCTGGAGTACTTAACTCTAAAATGATACGCCATTATCATTTCTTCGTTTCTCAGGAGTGGTGAAAAAACTCCTCAAATCTAATCTGATATACAGTGCACCCTCGTGCATTTGCACATCAACGCTCTCGACTTCACCTCATTGCGGATTTTTGGTAGGCAGTCACGTGACACCATTGGCTGACAGCATCCAGACGTGCGTTCTGTTCTGTGAGTCTAAGACTTATGTGAGACACAAAAGTGTTCTAAACAGTCAGTAAGAGTGCGGGAAAAGGTAATACAGATAGAAGGTGATTTAATGTCAGTATGGGGAGGGTCATACATTTTTAAATTACCGTAAATAACGGTATGGCATAGTGTAGTGTAGTGTATAGTGCTAAAAGCAACAAGGACAAAAGTACCAAAAAATATACAAATATTCAGAGTTCAGAATGAAATCTTTGTGTTTTCAAAGTCCTGACTTTTCATGCTGCAGGATCATTCATTCATTCATTTTTTCTAACTGCTTCATTCGCTTGTATATGGGGAGCTGGAGCCTATCCCAGCTGTCTTGGGGCATGCAGGGGAAACTCCGGGTGCATCGTCAGTGCACCGCTGAGCCACACAGAGACACAGATAAACACACACACTCACACCTACGGATATTTTGGGACTGGCAAATGAAGTGCATGTTGTTGGAGGTGGGAGGAAGCCGGAGAACCCTGAGAGAACCCATGCAGGCATGTGGAGAACATGCAAACTCCGCATATATGCGGTATGCGAACACGGAACTGCCTTGCTGTGCTGCGACAGCGCTACCCACTGCGCCACCGTGCCGCCTGCTGAAGGAAAAAAAGGAACAAACCACTGGGAAAAAAGAAGCACAATACTTCCGATAAAGTTGTTATAACAGTGAAAAATACTTTGAACAGTCAAAGACTCATCTTCAGATTGTTACTTTTTCTCATTAGTAGTTTTAGATGATTTTCTCACTTCAGCGATTTTAGATTTTTTAAAATAAAAACACAAGGCTGTAAGAAAAATGGAATGAGGGTAAGATAGAAGAAAATAATGAAAGAAAGAAAAACAGAATCATGAACTTGAACCATATCTAAAGCTAAAGGTAGCACTTCATTGGCTTTTCTCTCTCCCCTATCCAAAACCGCTGAAGGGAGGTAAAGGATTATGGACGTCAGCACCACCAGGAGACCTGGTTGCAGTGTTGGAAGGAGGAGAGGAGGATCTGGATGCTGTTTTGGCCTTCAGCTGTACTTTAAGTGTGTCTAAAGTCAAGTGAATGAGACAGGAGGAGCTTTTCTCCCTGTCTTTGTGCTCTGTACTTGAGCTGTCTTCAACAACAGGAGCTGAGAGGGAGGACGCTGGCAAATGAAAGACCCCACAGTTCCTTTTTGTCCTCTTCAGACAAGTCTTTAATTCTCTGCCAGCATTACCTGAAGTTGCCTTTTTGGGAATGACACTGACTCTTTTCAATCAGAAGTTTTTGGTTTTGAAAGACACAAATACAGACGGCTGTTGGTGTTTGTGTTGTGAAAATGACAGACACCTCCAAAACAAATCAGAGTACAATAGTATATTTGTTCATCAAATGAAAAGAAGAGGCATATTTATATTCCACAATATTGACAATACAACAAGGAAAAAATTGTTGGAATAGAAAGGGGAAGAAAGAATGAGATGAAATACAAGAAACATCAAAAAATACAAATGAGAAGAGAATCAGGTGAAAAACAGGTTGTACGGAGGAGAAAAAGTACAGGTAGTCCTCAAGATACGAACATTCGTAGACATGAATAACCGCCATATCTGATTATTGTACTGTAGTTCCCCGTTTTGCTGCAACCCACGCAAAACAGCCTAACATTAACACATAGATTAAGATTTCAGGTCATGTAAAAATAAATCAGCAAATATCAGACTACGGTAACAGTTTGCTCTGATGCCAGACTTCATATGGCCTTTTTGGCTTTCCCGTTGTTCTTCTGTGCCAACTTCTGAACAGAGAAAAAAAGCTGTATGTATTTATGTACATGAGGACGTCCGCGAACATCGACACTGCCGACAGTTTGGGTCAGATTGAAAATCAGTGCCACAATGTAGACTATAGGCTTCCTGACAGAAAACTCTGTAACAACCTGTCTGGTATATGTCATTATTTTTAAATTATTGATTGGGATGTCAGCATGTAGAAGCTAAATGTTGTAGGAACCAATGTAGGCCAGGTTTGGTTTCTGCCTGGAAGGATTAAGAGTTTTTTCATCGCTGAACATTGAATGTTTTGCTATTTGATGTTAACTATTGGTCTATTTAACTGAGAAACTTAATGGAAATAAAACAGTAATCAAGCATAAAATCACGTCAGATTTTTCATTACAAGAAGGAGCATCTGCACGTCACTCATGTAACTGC
Organism: Antennarius maculatus; assembly: GCA_013358685.1. NCBI lineage: Eukaryota > Metazoa > Chordata > Actinopteri > Lophiiformes > Antennariidae > Antennarius > Antennarius maculatus. The sequence goes on from CM023608.1 coordinate 7,677,866, forward strand.
AGTGGAAAACCTCAGTGGCTTAGTTTACACCCCCAAAGTTAAAATTCTTTCAGCAGAGGTAGACATGTAAAAGTTACATTACTGTAGTACAGGACTTTATTTCGTTTAGGTCTTGTTTTTATGTCCTGTAAATGTTACAGAACACTACTTTTATATTTATAGTAGTAATAACATTTAAATTACCTCAAATGATGATTATAGATTGGAATTTAGTGAACAACAACTTACAACCAATTCATCTTACAACCAGCCTGTCTGAACCAAATGTGTTTGTAGGTTGAGGACTATTGGTATAAAAATTAAAGATTAAACTTTATTAATCCCCTACAGGGAAATTATTTTTACACTCAGGCTATACATGTATGTGTTAAACATGCCTACAATGTTTTGTACAGGCCCTTGAAACAAACACACAACACACAAGGGGCCTGTAAGCATGCGATTAGTATAGCGGGAAGCAGAGTGACAGGCAGCGACTTTGGGGTGCGCCCTGAGCAGTGGCCGGGAGGTAAGCTGACACCACCCACTGTCTGCTCGCACTCCAAAGATGGTTGGCGGGAGCGGGACTCGAGCCGCCGATCTTGTATCATAGGATGCCCGTTCTACCACTGAGCCACTGCTGCCACTGAAATGGTGTAGAAAGAAAGAATACCAGTATAAATGGACAGAAGCATAAGGAAGAGGAAGGAAGGGAAGAGAAATAGTTATCCTTGCATATCGAAAGACAGACATTCTAAAGATTAAAAATAAAAATAGAAAAGGAAAATATGTGAGAACTGTGTGGAAAGGGAAATGACGGGATGATATTTAAGAAAAAAGACAATAAAAAGATAGTTGAAGACAACAAATGAAAGGAATAAAATAGGATAGAAGGTATAAGAAGAAAGTGAAAAATGAGTATGGAAAAATGGATGGAAAAGACATTAAAACAAATGAAATAAAAAAGAAAACGACAGAAATATATGAGAAAATGACAAATATTGACAATATCAATAAAGAGTTGAATATTGCAATGAAAGAACTGATAAAGAAAGAAGACAAAGAAAGTAACTACAGTGGTACCTCTACTTACGAATGGCTCTACATATGAAATTTTCTACTTACGAAACGCCTCAACAGGAAAATATTGCCTCTAGTTACGAAAGAAATTTTGAGTTACGAAAGGTAAAAATACAGAATGAGCTGCTACTCGCAGCTCCCAAAGGTTCCTGAACGCAACATTCTTATAGCTGCTCTGCCATTGGCTATTACCTAGCATTCTGGTATTCCCATTGGCTAAGAGGGACCTCTGTGTGTAGCTAGATAGGTGTCTATGCAGCGTCCTCCTCATTCGGCTCTCAACCCATGAGGTGTTCTGATAGTTTTACGCAATTATTTTAACTTTTTGAGTATTCGCTATGGACCCCAAGAAAGTGACGGAGAAAAGAGGAAAAGAAAAGACGAAGAAAAGACTTTTTTGTCCATACAAAGAAAACAAGAGATAATAGAAAAGCATAAAAAAGGGATGCGTTTGGTTGATCTCGCCAAAGAATATGGCTGTAATGCATCTACAATCGCCACGTTATTAAAACAAAAGGAAGCCATAAAACACCGGGAGTTTAAGGCATTGCGTCGGTGGTTGGAGAAGTTCAAAAGGAGGACTGGAATTCACTCTGTTGTTCATCATGGTGGGGCAAGAGCGCATGAACCAAAGAGGGCAAAAAACAATGAGGACAGCAGTTAAAAGGTAAATGATCATCATTTTTATTCTTTACTCTATTTGTTTTTTACATTATGCACAACTCTCATTTATTGTTTAATAATCTAATGTAACATGTTTTTGTTACATGTTTTAATGCATTGTTATGCTTTATAAAACATTTATGCCTGAATTTTGGGGGAACGGATTAGGATATTTGCATGGAAAACACGTCTCTACTTACGAAATTTTCTACTTATGAAATTTCTTCCAGAACCAATTAATCTCGTAAGTAGAGGTACCACTGTACTATACTAAATTTACTTCTGGTGAAATATTTCCTTCTGACATGAAGGGAAATACTTTTCTTCTACTACGGAAGGGAATATGTAGTAGGAATCACCTCTTGTAAATACTCTTCTCCAAAGTTAGACTGCACGACTACGAAAGGATCATGTTTTTCTTTACAGCCTCTGAAGCTGCTCAGAGTTCTCTCTAATCCCGTGGAGGTTTGATGGTGTTTCTCCAGTGCCATCATCTCTCTGCAGGCCGTCTTTGTTTGATGACGACTCACAGCTATAACTGTCAGAGCTCTTGAATAACTCCACAATGACCTTCACAAACCACATCAGGCTGAAAGAGTGGAGCTCCATTTGTGCTGTTCATCAATGGTGTCAGAGAGGAAAAAGAAGCAGAGGAGGATGGAGTGCACAACGTGAAAATCATTGCATCGAAATACATATTTTGTCTGGAAGTCCAGATGGGTTCACTGAAACATCAAGGATGCAGTTTTTTAAAAGACAGACTTAAATGTCCTGTTGAAATATGATCCAAAATAGCTCCAAATGTTAACTTTAAACTATAAAGTTAAAGGGGCGGCCAGTGAAGTAAATTAAGCTCAAAGTCATTGTTCACTGAAACCTTAAATCTCAATCTGTGCTGTCAGATTTTATGAGAGAAGATCCTAAATTATGACAATCTTTTTTCTTTATCCTCTACTTTCTTCTTTCATATTTTATATGAAATTTCTTGCTTTTCTTTAATTTTTTTTCGCCTATTCTTAAATTCCATGTTCCTCTCTCTGGCAATGCATGCTCGGAGAGACTATAAGGAAATCTAAGGAGAATGTGGCTTCTGCGTTATTTTCATTCTGTTTTTCCACTTTTTTTCATGTTTATTCCCATTTCAGTTTAGTCATGTCAGTCATTTTCTTAACTCGCTTAATCCGCTGACGCAGGTCGCGGGGGAGCCGGTGCCTATCCCGGCAGTCTCAGGGCGTGAGGCGGGGGACACTCCGGGCACAATGCCAGTGTACCGCGGAGCCACACAGAGACAAAAAAACACTCACACACACATTCACTCCTACGGTCAATTTGGGACCGGCCAATCAACCTAAAGCGCACGCTTTTGGAGGTGGGAGGAAGCCGGAGAACCCAGAGAGAACCCACGCAGACATGGAGAGAGCATGCAAACTCTGCACAGAGCAGGACTCGAACCCGGGTCCGCTGTGTTGTGAGGCGACAGCGCTACCCACTGCGCCACCGTGCCGCCCCCATTTCAGTTTAATTACAGTTTAATCAGTCACACTGTGTAGTTGTTGGTGGTTGTCAAGGATCAGGCAGCGATCTGGCTGCCCAAAAAAGGCAACATGCCCGTGGATGACATGACGGCAGGCCATCAGGCTGATACCGTTTGTCAGCCGCTCCGTGGAAGAGTGTCGCATGGGAGTGGAAGAGAAGGTTGGGTACGGCAGCATGAAGTTGCTTCCCGAATGAACGGTTTGGTGATATTCCCAGATTCCCATTAAAAGTGAACCAGGTGGTCGAGAGAGGTCACCCTGGCTAACCTGGCGAAAAAGGTTTCAAGTGCTTTTAAACTGTGCTTTGTTTAAGTGGAAGACATCATGTTAGGCAAAATTTAAAACATGAGGGCAGAGTTTGAATGAAAGGCAATTGTTTTTATCTGTATGTATGCTCCAACTGTAGGCACAGATAGAGTGGTATTTTAAATGAGGAAATTCAGAAATGCAGCAGAAGTGATTACCTGTTTTCTGGAGGGGATTCTAACTGTACAAAAAACCTCAAATTTAGACAGGAACCATTATGAACTTCATGCTGTATCGACCAAAAACGAAAAGATTTCATTGAAACACAACAAGTTGTCTGATGTGTGGAGATATTTTAATGGATGATGCTGATGGATGCTCTCTCTCACCTTTTGGGGTGGCTGGAAAGGAAAAGCAAGAAAACGGTACAGTGTTGCAGGACTATGCTGAAATCTGTTGATACACAGCAGGTTTCTATGAAGAACTGTATCATTTTGAACACACTGAGAAACCTGAAATATTGTCATCATGAGTCTCTGGTCTGCCAAAGGTGTCAGCAGAAGAAAACAGGAAATTGAATGGTTTAGCCCTGCAGGGGATGAAACCTGGTAGGCCTCCTGGCCTGCCCATTGATTTCTATAACGTATTCTGGCCAGTGATTGGTGAGGACATGCTCACTATGCTCAGGGAAAGCCTGACAGGAAGTGGGATGGCCCTGAGCTGTAGGAGAGCGGTTCTCGCACCCTTGCCACTCAAAGGAGACTTGCAGGACATCAAGAACTGATGGCAGTTTCCCTTCTCTGCAGAGGCCAAGGTCTTGGCCAGCAGGCTAAGAAAAGTTGATGGAGCAGGTTGTTCATGTGGATCAGACTTACTGTGTGCCAGACAAGCTATTTACAGATAATGCACATGGTATTCTGAATGTTTTTTAACTCTCAAGCTTATTCAGCACAAGACTTGGTCATATTTCCATAGACCAAGAAAAGGATTTTAATATAGCTGAACACACTTACTTGAGGCATACGCAAGAAAGTGTTTATCTTTTATTCCCTCATCAACATCTTCTTTCTATACATCCTCGTTTCCTACATCCCTTCTTTAGACCTTTCAATTTTTTCTATGTCGTCCTTTCTTTAATAATCTCATCCCTCCTTTCTTTGTCTGTTTCTTTGGTAAAACAATGGCTTTTATCATCTGTTAATTACTTTTCACTTTCGTGTCATTATGTTTCTTAGCTCAGCATTCCTTCATTGTTCCCTCTTCTCTTCTCTTCTCTTCTCTTCTCTTCTCTTCTCTTCTCTTCTCTTCTCTTCTCTTCTCTTCTCTTCTCTTCTCTTCTCTTCTCTTCTCTTCTCTTCTCTCTCTCCTCTCCTCTCCTCTCCTCTCCTCTCCTCTCCTCTCCTCTCCTCTCCTCTCCTATCCTCCCCTCCCCTCCCCTCCCCTCCCCTCCCCTCCCCTCCCCTCCCCTCCTCTCCTCTCCTCTCCTCTCCTCTCCTCTCCTCTCCTCTCCCCTCCTCTTTCCAATTTCCAGTGAGTGAGTGTGAGCGTGAGTGTGAGTGTGTGGTGGATCGAGTGGCATGGAATTTTGAATGTTTCTATCCCTGTTTTTTTGCACCATTTCCATGTCTTCTGGACTGTGTGACATGGTCAGTTAAGTGTTTTCAACTTTTTTCTCGTTTGTGATCGCTGATTGTGCAATTGCTGAAGTTGTGAGGGCCTTTTCGGGCGCAATGGCGACCGCTGACCGCCATCTCCCTGCGGAGATTGGCGGCTCAGGGAGTACAGATCGTCTCTCCGGATAACACCCTATTGATGGAGGATATTCTACTAGCGGTAGGTGAGCAGGTGGGTCACGACAATGTGTCATTCGCCTCTAGAATGAACAAGGCCGTTGTTGTCTTCCTGAAGGATGAACAGAGTGTCTATCACCAGATAGAGCATGGCGTGTTCGTCAATTAGCTGTTTGATCAGGTGTCCCCCCTGTTGGCACCATCCACGCAGATCACTGTATGAGGTGTTCCGCCGTTTATTCCGAATGAGTTGTTAGAAAATAGACTCCGTTGGTTCGGAAAATTTGCAAGTGGGTTTAGAAGGGTGACTTTGGGCTGTAAAGACCCTAAACTGAAGCATGTTCAGTCTCTACGCAAGCAGGTGTTCATGTTTCTGGACACACCCGATCAGACTCTGGAGGTGTCCTTCAGAGCAAAACATGATAATGGGTCCTACACGGTGTATGCTAGTTCAGGCAGATGAAATGTTCTGAATGTGGCGACGTTGTGTTCGCACAGGCAGCGGGACTCCGCATCTGCGTTACCTGCGGAGGGCCGTGCCACTTCTGCCGCGACAGAGGCTGACGTTGCCCTAGGTGCGGAGGGGTTCGTGTCCGTGGTTGCAGTGCATGGCACTGAAGTAGTGGCCAAAGCTTCTCCAGGTGTCAGTCTGCACGTGTCCTGTGATCTGACGCGTGACAACGAGGTAGCAGTCGGAGCCGCTCCCGTTGCTGACGTGCTCGCATCCGGGGATGCGGTCAGTTGTGTCGTGACCATATTTTCGTGCGCTTGTGTCCTCAAGTGTGACGGTTTGTGCCGAAACGGAAAAGTTTATTGGTGTTGTGAAAAATAGAACCAATGTCTTCGAACTGTTAACAGCACACGATGCCGTGGGTACAGCAGGTGGTTCTATAATTATGTGTACCGTGTCAAATAAGAGACCTTTGGAGGGATGGAACCAGGCTGAGGAGCAACGGGCATCCGGAACTGTGGAGACCAGCAGCAGCTCCCAGGTTGGGATTACTGAGGTTTTTTCTCAGACGGGCGATGCTGCTGCTTCTACTTCAAATGAAATAAATGCAAATGGGAACGATGGACAGATAGCGTCTCAAAGCCAAGAGTCAATTGAGAACGAGCTGACTACAGCAGTTGATCAAATGGTGCTAGGATGGGCACCAGGAATTGATGGTCTTTCCTCCGACTTTTACAGGCATTTTTGGAAATTCCTTGGGCCGGATCTGCACGGGGTCATCCTTGAATGTTTTAGAACTGGGTCTCTTCCTGTGTCTTGTCAGAGAGAAATGCTGTCTCTGCTGCCAAAGAAGGAGGACCTGACTCTGATTAAGAACTGGAGACCAGTTGCTTTATTGTGGCAGAGCAACCAGTCTCCACAATGGACGTCCGTCTGTTAGTATGTCCACCAAATATCTTCGCAACCGTTGCAGATAGAAAGATGAAACAAAAAGTACATTACTCGGGCGGCAAAGGGGATGACAATAAGATGATGACTTTGACCTTGAGAAAACAAGGTCAAGGACAAATTTGAACTTTTGTACACTCAGGACCTGGATAAGATAGAAAGACGAGGGAGAAAGCCAGTGTGAGTAAGATCATAGGTCAAAGCTAATGCTTTGATCAATGACAGTAGATCAGAGCACTAGCTTTGATCTTTGACCTATGCGAGTAGGTCAGGGTAAAATTTTGAATTCAGGGGTTTTGAGGAATGTTGCAGTCTGTGACTGCATTGATTCTAGTTTATTTTTGTTTTTTTATGGAATGGAGTATGGAATAAAGGGATTTTTGAAGCCCCTCCTCTCCTCATTATTAAATGATGCCTGGCTGACAGGGAAACGAACAGCTTTGTGTGTCGTTAACACTTATTTTCCTCAAGATGATAGTCACACTGCTTCAGCTCTGATCCAAGCACCAGCCAATTTTCTGTCTGAAGAATTAGCAACATCACAGAAGACACAATTGAAGAAGATGCTCTTTCATTTCACCTTGTATTCATAGCACACTAGGGAAGACAAGGACTTGTTCACGGATGAGCTCCGACCCAAAAACCTGGCCGTCTTAGAGTGGAGGCTATGAATGAGCCTTTTGTGCTCTTTGAATCCTCCCAGTGCTTCCAAAGCAACCAAAAAAGCCTCCAGAAACACACTTCCGTCCAGCCCCATTTGTTCCCCTTTTGGTTTCAGAGTGACTTTGCTTTCCTTGTAAGAGGTTTATGATGATGGGACACTTTGAGCCAACCTTCAGCTCTGTTTACAGGGATGCAGCACCTACACACCCCCTCAGCACAGCATCACTCGGTGACGACACACACACACGCACACACACACACACACACACACACACACACACACACACACACACACACACACACACACACACACACACACACACACACACACACACACACACACACACACACACACACAAACACACAGAACTGTATAATGATATTCAAGGGTGGCTGATCCACGAGGCTCCAGCTTTGTAAGATGGCTTTGAACTTGCACTGATCGACAGAAAGAATTCACTTTGTTGTTTAAACCCACAACACAACCTCATCTTTGGAGTCCATTCACCCACCCCTCCACCACCTCTTCTTCCAGCAGGAGAGGGAGAAAGCAGAAGGGGGATTTGTGCAAACATGGTTCTGTCTGAGCTCATATCAGCGACCTGGCTTTGCTTTTGGTTCATTAACTCGAGACAGTTTCAGTTGACCTGAACCCTAAATAGTTCACTACAGACTCAGTTTGTCAGCCAGCAGAACGAAGTCAGGTATCAGTCAATGAGACTCAGTCCGGAACTCTGTCTGTCAAACCAACCAACCAACCAACCAACCAACCAACCAACCAACCAACCAACCAACCAACAGCCTATCAGCCAAACAACTAACCAATCAACCAACCAAATCGACCAACTGACCAACCAGTCAAAAATCAAGCAAACAAGAAAGCAAGCAAGTAACCAACCAAAAAAGGGAGCAAACAAGAAAGCATTTAACACAACAGACCAACCAATCAACAAAGCAACAAGCAACAGTTCCATGCAAGCAACCACATAACTAAGCAACTAAATAAGCAATTAACCATACACAAAAATTGCCACAGTTAAAGTAAAGATAATTAAAAACCGTGAATAAGCCATGGATGTACTTTAGCATAAAAACAAGCAAATATTTTAGCTCAGGTTTTTAGATAACTTACTTGAAACCAAGTTTAGTTTTTCTTCTTTTTTCTCTTGTACTTACTGATATTTCCTTGACACTGAAGAGGAGCATTTTGCTTTTGACCAATGTGTTTGGCCTCACTAATAAAGACCATGTGAGCCCCTAAAGGGGCTCCATACTCTTTGATTTTTCACATTCTGCACAGCTGGTAGACCTCTATTCAGCATTTAATTTCTTGCCATAAGTGAAACTGAGGGTTTTATGTAGCTCCCAGAGAAGTTTTGCCCTACATGGATGTGGGCTGTAGTAGCAGCTCTGTGCTTGGCAGGAATTATTTTGGTTCATCCTGAGAGTTGCCATATGGAGAAGATTTTTAACCTTTGTCCTATAGATTTGCAGATCATACAAGCTCTACTTCACTGTTTAAAGTTGAATACATACGGTTGTATCTGGCTGCCAGAGGCCTACTGGCCATCTGGAGCAATGGGACATTTGTACTCAAGGGACAGCAGTGATGTAGATGAGAAATTATAAAAAATGCCTGAAGCTCTTTGGATGGTTAGCTAGCGTTTTAGTTCTGTGCCAGCGCTCAGGAAATGTAATTGCATTTTATTCCATTCACATGGAATATTCTTGTTTCTGATTGGCTGGTAGATATTTTAAATAGCCAAGCTGCCATTCAGAGTATGAGTGAAATATTTATGAAACAGATTTAACCTGGAGGTGTAGTTGATGGAATCATCTGAATTCAAGGTCTACATCACAGGTATTTCTCAGGAATTTCCCAACACTTTTCATGGTCTTAATCAATGGAAAGAATATATGAGATAATATGAAAACACAAAAAAAATAGAATGAATGAAAGGACTAGTATTATATTAATATACTGATTATATTGTTTTTAAAATGAGTGGTAGTTGACATTGCTAATCCTGTATACCCCAATGCTTCTGGCCAACATCACTACTATACCCGCTTATTACAAACCTTGGCTTGGGATGGGAAAGGGAACGTAACATAATACCAGATTGCCGATGTTTAAAGTAAAATTATTTATTCGATACAATGTAATTTAATTGACAAACGAAAAAACACGAGGTGTAAACCAAACTAAGACAGATGGACTGGTGGGTGCTGCTCAAATCAAAGAAACAATCTCAGAAAAGGAGACCCACAATGGGGCTAATCCTTTCATAAGGAATTAACGAATGAACAAGGTAGACAAACTCCAAACCATTAATTGGTCGCTTTACTAAAAACGAAACAAGAATAAATACAAAGGGGAGTCAGCACCCCTAAGCTCAGTGTTCTCTAACATAATAAAATGTCCTACTTGTGACAATGGCGTCGTCAGTTTTTAAAATTTATCCCTGGCCCGTCTCGTCATACAAATCCTAATCCTCAAGTTCCTCAGCTAACACAAAATCAAAGAAGTCATACAAAATCAAGAGGCACGTGTCAAGATGTGTGTCGAGAATGGTAGCTGCCCCGACTTTCATGCTCATGGAGATTTTAAAGCCGAGGCTCCGTCTGCATTCCAACGATTGGTGGACGGATGCTGGACGAGACCAATCAACAGGCTGGAACTCTGCAGGCACGAGAAGCCAAGATCCACGCCCCTCTCAGTTGGAGCCAATCACGAGCAGGGGGTGACCCACTTCACTTTACATAATGCAAACATATACAGAGGGTTAAACAAGGTGTGTACGGCCATAACATCGCTAACAGCATTCTATTTGTGCTTCATCAAATAATGAAAGAATGAAATAAAATAAATATAAAAAAGAAATAGATGTATCAACGTGCAGGAGTGAAGTTCAATTTCACTTCGTCATCACTTCACCTGATTGGCCTCTGGGATTTTGGATTCAAATCAGGAAAGCATTGTAACTGCTTGAGTTTTGAAGAAAACATTTTGGCAACTTACTCACACGATGATTCATGGAGAATTTTGCTTAATTAATAGTTCATAGTAATATTTATTATTATTATTATTGTTATTATTATTATTATTATTGTTATTATTATTATTATTATTGTTATTATTATTATTATTATTATTATTATTATTATTATTAATAATAATAATAATAATAATAATAACTTCTTATAATAATAGTATGGTTTTTATATTTATGTATATACCATTTTGATTACAGGTTAATTAAATGTAACAAACTATTTCTTGAAAGAATCTCCATATCGTAGGAGTTGGACAATAAAAACAATTTCTTGTTATTTTCGACTAACAGTACAGGAATACAGTACGTTTTTTGTTTGGTAAATCTCAGATTTCACTAGAATCCCTTCCAGCCTTTCAAAAATACCTGCTGCACCGTGTCACTGGCCGTTTATCCCCCCGCAGCAGTACCTGAGGCTTGAGAAATGTGATGCAGTCACCTGTCAGGTGGCCTCCGGCATGAGGGTGATTTGTGCTGACATGCTTGGGTGCTTCCTTCCACTTTGTATTTCCATCCGTCTTACTGTTTTCTCCCACAGAGAGGTCACTGTCGTTGCTTTTTCAACCACCTTTCCTGTCGCCACAGAAAATGTAAATTGTGGAGAAGGACAACAGGTGGCGATTAGCCTCTGTCCAACAGCAGGCAATGATGTGAGTCGTTGACAGTTAGGTTTCCTTTTGCTTCTAAGATGGAGACGCTATCCAATACTGAGTTGGCAGAGCATATAAGAAGAACTGATAGCTTTCACAGTAATCTTCACCATTCAGACTCGACAGAGCTGTTTACAGACTTATCACAGTTTCAAAGTGATATTAATATAAAAAAAAAGACCTGAAGAGTTTAAGGGTGGTGCAAAGCTTGTATGTCTTATTGTGTTCCTAGGAAGGTAGTGAAAAATAACAAAAGCAGGAGGAGCAATAGGAGGATAGACTAAGAAATTAATGGAATATGACTTTGGGAGGAAAACAGACAGATTTGATCAAAGAAAAGAAAAGATGCAGGAAGAAGATAAAAATAGAGTGATCTGGCAAGTAAAGAGGGAAAAAGTTAAAAACTTTGAAATATGAAGTTCTAAAAATCAAGATAAGGCTCAGAAAACTAATGAGAATTTTAAGATGAGCACGGATTTGATGATAAGCCCTGGCCTCAGTGTTTGTTTGAAATGATTGATGAAAGGATAAAGAAGGAAGATAAGAGCTGGAGAGGACGGGGGAATCTGTGGTTAGACAAAGCTGAATGTTTAGCATTTGCGGGTTGATGGCTCCATTCCTGATTCTGAAGTGTTCTTGAGCAAAGCACTGAGTGATGTTTGTGTGAATGACACACGGACCGGTCTTTCTCACCACACACATACAAACACACTCCTCCATGAAGGATTAGGTTAAGCCAGTATGAGGACTGGGATCATTAGCAGGGTGAGCTATCCGTCCTTCTCTTCATCCTTTCTTCTTGCTTCTTTGCTTGCCCCCCCCCCCTTCCCCTCCCTCACCCCTCCTCTCATCTCTCAGTCGAGGCTGAGGGGAGGTTTGTGGGAATGCCAATGTCAGGATGAACCTGTCGCTCTGTGTGAAAGGCTGAGCAGCCGTGCTACACTGAGTGACATTAATAAATAAAGATCTCATTAGATTTGGAATATTAGTGTAATTATGGTAAACGTGAGACACAGCTGAGCAAATTGTCAAGAGGCCTGTCGTCTACATTTGTTGGTTCAACACCCGTTGTTTGAGGGTCACTTTACAGCGCTAAGCAGGAAGAGATTTGTGCCTGGAAGCCTATAAATACTACATGGATATAAATAGAAAACTTTGTTTATTGGTCTAAATAAAAATTGTAAACAATATACTTGCTGGTCGATTGTGCCTAACTATTAAATTGGGATTAGAATAATAAATTCTTATGTTCCATGTGAACAACATATTCAGAATATTACGAGTTAAGCATGACTAATTTACATGTAAACACAGATAGCGTGTGTGAAAGATGTGAACGGCCAAATAAAATCCTCTGTAAATATTTTCACGTTAGTGATAAAAGCACTCATGTCTGCACTACTTCTTCGAGCTTGTGGCAAAAATGTCTTAAATGTGGAAATTATTTTAACCTCAGCATGTGGAGTGGATCTTCCTCTTAGAAATGTGGCCACAGAGTGCATGCTGGAAACATGACATTGTTTTCATTAATAATTTCAAGCCTGTGCGGCCTACTATGGAAAGATGGTGTTTTTCTGAATGCCCTGGGAGCTGGTGTTAAATTTTTAAATATTTCATACTCATGCCATACAGCTCCTCATCCATGAACACGATGTTGTATCCTTTTAGAAGAGACATATTTGGGATTTAGGGCTTATTTCAGATCCAGGACTTGTTCTGCTCATGTTTGAACCATTCTAAATCATGATTGATGAGTAGCTGTTTTTGTCGTAAGTATTTTGATTATTGTTCTGTAATATTAACAGAGTAGTTTTTAAATTATAGCACAGCTTATGCCAAGTTACAAGTGACCATCTTTTAGTTTCAGACACACAAGGAAATTTAATCCATTTTGTCATCAAATCTTTGGTCACATTTAAAATATTAAGTGTTTAAATGCACTGGAAGGAGTCAGCTGCTCTGGGGAAGCACATACTAAGGAGCAGGAGGGAGGCCCCCACTGACACTTTCCTCTTTGCTCCCCAAACTTCATCACATCCTAGCAGATGAGAACATTTCCACTCGTTTCTTTGATTTTTTTTTTTCATCTTTTTGAATTCAAGGCTGTTCTGTTCATCTAAAAGCCCAATTTATTCCCCAGCAGAAGTTGAAAGAAGACCTTCCCCCTCAGAGCTCTTTCTCCCACTGTGAGAGTGTTTTTTCTGAAGAGGAGGAGGTTTTCATGAAAGAAAGACAAATCTCGGCTCGTCAGCTTGATTATAGTGACAGTCGCCTAGGGTTGAGAGCTAAAATTTCTCCAGGAGCTGGGTCCTGTACACCTACACATGCCAAGGTGCAGAGTTGTGAGATTGTACAAAATGATATAGCATGGAGAGAGTGGTTCAGCAGGGGGATAAAATGATGAATCTGGCTTTGTCGGAGATGTTTAAGGAATATATATGATGTTATTTGTCTGGTAGAATAAATGTGAGTGCAGGCTCAGAGATGTAGTTACGTTTTAAAGCAGGTACAGCCCACTCTATCGGCAGATCGCTTTATCTTCCAAAAGGCACAAAACAAATTGCCATGTATTCCAGCACCTCTGAAAAATGAATGGTGATCAGAAGCTGCTGGCATGTGGCACCGTGCTGAATGATGATTCCTCCAAAAGTGTGGAGCTGGACTCTAAAGATCTATTTCCCTTTGAGTAACCAGGTCAGGTAGACACACAAAAGCTCCATCAGGGAGTCACAGAGCTGTGACTGGAATCTGCTCATGTCCAACTACAGGAATGCACAATGAGTTGTAAAGACGTTTCTGGTACAGATTTTGCATCATCCCTCCTACATGAAACAGCTTACATTATCTTTAATCTCCAACAGAGCAGTTTGACACGATTGTTGCAGCTCCTCTGTGACCAGATTGTTAATGCATTGATGCTGTGAAACATCTTTACCTGCTGAGAAAAGCACAGAAATGTAACAGCAGTCAGTTTCAAAACACTTCATATCTCCTCATTGCACACAAGTGGCACATTTTACATTATTTTATGACTTAGCTTATGATAAAAACCAGTTGGTAATGAACCTGATTGGTGCTTTGCTCTATCTTAATAAATGTACCCACGTGAAAATAAATCAAAAACATTCAAACTGAAAAAATTTGCTCACCACACAGGAAGAAATTACTGTTGATTCTTGGCAGAATGTTGAAAGATTTCCTGTATTAAGCTTTTGTACTATAGTTGTGAAATTGTATTTTTATTTAAAAGAACGCAGAAAGGTATTTTTTTATTTACAAATATGAAATTATCTATTTAAAAGTAAAATCTTGTGTAAAATAAACATACACAATTGCAAATATCAAACTTCCTGATGAACTTTTGATCCTTTCACTGCTTTTCTCCTCTGGTGGTTATTGTTTTTAGTCTGTATACATTTTTATTTATGTGGTGTGAGTTTTTCTGTGCATCTTCTGGATACACTACCGTTTAAGTCCAGGATGTTTATTTTGTCTTTAGGGTGGTCTCACTCTTTGAGTCTTTGTCCTCAGCAGCAGGAACACACCAACATGACTGTGTTACAGTATGTCAGCCTCCCAGCTGTTTACATATTTCAAATAACTTGTGCTGTTGTGCCTCCAGGCACCTGCTGCACCTCTCAGAAAGCCTCACCCGGAGCAAAGTATCCAACTGCCGCTCTTGACAGTCTACATCTGTTTGGTAAAACAGAAATTACAGCTCTGTACCTTTCTGTCATCTGGAGTGAGATTTCTGTGTGTTGACAGGCTGTGGACAGAGCGGTGCTGCTGCTCTGTGTTTACTGCATCTCATTCGCAGGAGGACCTTGTCTCTCCTTGTTCTGAACCTTCTCCTCATCTTTGATCCTTCACTGATTTGCTGACAAATCTGTAGCTAACATTTTCCACTTAAAGGACCATATATCAGTTACTTAACATGCATGGGACAGGTGAAGGTTGGAAATAGCCTTATCAGTCGTCACATTACAATTAATGTAATAATACCATAGATGGATGCACAAAAGAAGCATCATATGTTGTATAAATACTATAAATCTCTTACTTTACAGTTATTTTTATATCATGATGTCTTCATGTAGGTAATGTGACAAATTTAGAGTCAGAAAATATATTTATCAATTACATAAATATTTGTCATCAAACAGAAATTTTACCTTGATCGTTTTTTTATTTATTTTACTAACAGAGGACATTCTGCATGTCATAAAACTGTAAACTGTTTAAGGGGTAATTTTAATGGGAAGCTTCATCTATTCCTCCTCATCACTTGGCTTTATATGTAACAGGAGGACTCCAACACTGAGAAGACAACTTACGCTCATTACATAATTTTAAATGTTCTTTCATTTTCAATATCTGCTTCTTCTGCTGTCATGGGTCGCAGGGTGGCTGGAGCGTATCCCAACTGACTCGGTGTGTGAGGCAGGGTAAACTCTGTGCGCAACGCCAGTGCACAGCGGAACAACATGTAGATGGACAGACACCCATGTACACACTCACAGCTATGGACCAATTGAGATAGGCAATGTCACCTGAAGCGCATGTTTTTGGAGGTGGGAGGAAGCCGGTGAACCCGGAGAAAACCCACGTAGACACCAGGAGACATGCAAACTTCGCACAGAGCGTGACTTAAACCGGGAACCAAATTTCTGTGTGGCGACAGCACTACCCACTGCTCCACGGTGCCGCCCTTTAATGTTAAATTCAAGTCAATTTACAAACATATTTGAATTTGCTAAAATATTTTGTATTGCATGACCTTTAGGAAGGAGTTAAGACAGTCTCTGGGTGGTCAGGAGGTGCTTCCAGATGACTGGAAAACTACAGCTAATGTGATCAGGGAGACAGGTAGGAGAGTATTTGGTGTGTCATCTGGAAGGAAAGTAGATAAGGAGACTTGGTGGTGGAATGAGGAGGTACAGGAGTGTATACAAAGAAAAAGGTTAGCTATGAAGAAGTGGGATACTAAGAGGACTGAGGAGAGTAGACAGGAGTACAGGGAGATACAGCGTAAGGTGAAGGTAGAGGTAGCAAAGGCCAAACAAGAAGCTTATGATGACTTGTATGCTCGGTTGGACAGTAAGGAGGGAGAGACTGATCTATACAGGCTGGCAAGACAGAGAGATAGAGATGGGAAGGACGTGCAGCAGGTTAGGGTGATTAAGGATAGGGATGGAAGTCTATTGACAGGTGCCAGTAGTGTGATGGGAAGATGGAAAGAGTACTTTGAAGAGTTGCTGAACGTGGAAAATGAAAGAGAACAAAGACTAGAAGAGGTGACTGTTGTGGAGCAGGATGTAGCAAAGATTAGCCAGGATGAAGTGAGGAGGGCACTGAAGAGGATGAAGAGTGGAAAGGCAGTCGGTCCTGATGATATACCTGTAGAGGTTTGGAAGTGTCGAGGAGAGGTGGCAGTAGAGTTTCTGACTGGGTTGTTCAACAGGATCTTAGATAGTGAGAAGATGCCTGAGGAGTGGAGGAAAAGTGTGCTGGTGCCCATTTTTAAGAACAAGGGAGATGTGCAGAGTTGTGGCAACTACAGAGGAATAAAGCTGATGAGCCATACAATGAAGTTATGAGAAGGGTAGTGGAAGCTAGACTAAGGGCAGAAGTTAGCATTTGTGAGCAGCAGTATGGTTTCATGCCAAAAAAGAGTACTACAGATGCAGTATTTGCTTTGAGGATGTTGATAGAGAAGTACAGAGAAGGCCAGATGGAGCTGCATTGTGTTTTTGTAGATGTTGAGAAAGCTTATGACAGGGTGCCCAGAGAGGAACTGTGGTATTGTATGAGGAAGTCTGGAGTGGCAGAGAAGTATGTTAGAGCGGTACAGGACATGTATGAGGACTGTAAGACAGTGGTGAGGTGTGCTGTAGGTGTGACAGAGGAGTTCAAGGTGGAGGTGGGACTGCATCAGGGATCAGCTCTGAGCCTCTTCTTGTTCGCTATGGTGATGGACAGGCTGACAGATGAGGTTAGACAGGAATCTCCATGGACTACGATGTTTGCAGATGACATTGTGATCTGCAGTGAGAGTAGGGAAGAGGTGGAGGAGAAGCTAGAGAGGTGGAGGTTTGTCCTGGAAAGGAGAGGGATGAAGGTTAGCCGCAGTAAGACAGAGTACATGTGTGTGAATGAGAGGGACCCAAGTGGAAGAGTGAGGTTACAGGGAGAAGAGATCAAGAAGGTGGAGGATTTTAAGTACTTAGGGTCAACAGTCCAGAGCAATGGAGAGTGGGGAAAAGAGGTGAAGAAACGTGTCCAGGCAGGTTGGAATGGGTGGAGAAAAGTGTCAGGTGTGATGTGTGATAGAAGAGTTTCAGCTAAAATGAAAGGAAAGGTGTACAAAACTGTGGTGAGACCAGCGATGTTGTTTGGTCTAGAGACAGTGTCACTGAGGAAAAGACAGGAGGCAGAGCTGGAGGTAGCAGAGATGAAGATGCTGAGGTTCTCTCTGGGAGTGACCAGGAAGGATAGGATCAGGAATGAGTACATCAGAGGGACAGCACATGTTAGAGGTTTTGGAGATAAAGTCAGAGAGGCCAGACTGAGATGGTTTGGACATGTCCAGAGGAGAGATAGTGAATATATTGGTAGAAGGATGCTGAGTTTTGAACTGCCAGGCAGGAGGCCTAGAGGAAGACCAAAGAGGAGGTTTATGGATGTAGTGAAAGAGGACATGAAGGTAGTTGGTGTGAGAGAAGACGATGCAAAGGACAGGGTTAGATGGAGGCAATTGATTCGCTGTGGCGACCCCTGAAGGGAAAAGCCGAAAGGAAAAGAAGAAGAAGATTTTTTTTGTTATCATTTGACATGATAAAAAACAGAATTCAGCAAAGCATTTCTCAGTGTTTTTGACTCAGTTCACACTCTGATTAGAGATGTCCATCTTCATCCCAAAGTTATTGTTGTAACTGTTTAAAGTAACCTTTGCATGAGTGTACAGAAATGGGTTCTCACTGACAAGATTGACAGGTGGAGTGATGCATTCTGGGCCTTATCCAAAGGCACATGCATGATCCCTCACTAGTCTTCTGTTGATTGTTCCTGAAGTACACACTAATGCCCGTTTTCATCACCATCTCTGCTCTCTCCCGGCTGTCCTCCCTGTGGCGTTTGCAGTATGTGGGTCACCAGCCAGTCCACCAATCAGAATAACTTTACCAAGTCAATTTTGCACCACCTGTCTGGTACAAGGCTTGTTTGTGGTGACCAATGTCTGGGAATCACAGTAAGTTGATTAATGAAAGGACAAAATGAAATATAAAGCCTGTTGTATCTGCATCTTTAAATAGATACTTGTCTGCTTAGCCAAAAGAATGTAGCCCCAAGAGGGCACAAGTCAGTGTCTTATTGTGCTGGTCCCAAGCCCAGATAAATACATAAGGTTGTGTCAGGAAGGGCATCCCATGTAAAACGTTTGCCAGATCAAACATGCAAATCAAATCTATGACTGCCACGGAGTGATGACTCTGAAGCTAGAAATCGAAGGTTTGATGTTCAATGTTGTTAGTGGGTATGCTCCACAGGTAGGATGGGAGCTGGAGGAGCAAGTCTGGTTGGACTTTGATGAAGTGATGCAGAGCATATCGAGAAGTGAGAGAGTTGTCATTGGTGCAGACTTCAATGGACATATTGGTAGAGGAATCAGGTGATGAGGAGGTGACAGGCATGTTTGGTCTAACCTCATCTGTCAGGAGAGGAGTGCAGAAGGACAGATGGTGGTTGACTTTGCAAAAAGGATGGAAACGGCTATAGTGAATACTTTCTTCCAAACGAGGCAGGAACACAGGGTGACCGATAAGATGGAAGTAAGAGCACACAGGTAGACTACATCTTGTGTAGATAGTGTAATCTGAAGGAGATCAGTGACTGCAAAGTAGTGACAGGCGAGAGTGTAGTCAAACAGCATAGGATGGTGGTGTGTAGGATGACTCTGGTGGTGACTAAGATGAAGAGGGCAAAGGCAGAGCAGAGGAAGAAGTGATAGAAGATGAAAAAGGAAGAGTGTTGCATGACCTTAAGGAGGGAGTGAAGACAGGCTCTGGGTGGTCAGGAGGTGCTTCCAAATGACTGGACAACTACAGCTAATGTGATCAGGGAGACAGGTAGGAGAGTACTTGGTGTGTCTTCTGGAAGGAACTTAGATAAGGAGATTTGGTGGTGGAATGAGGAGGTACAGGAGTGCATACAGAGAAAGAGGTTAGCTAAGAAGTGGGACACTAACAGGATTGAGGAGAGTAGACAGGAGTACAAGGAGATGCAGCGTAAGGTGAAAGTAGAGGAAGCAAACGCCAAACGAGGAGCTTATGATGGCTTGCATGCTAGGTTGGACAGTAAGGAGGGAGAAACTGATGGCAAGACAGACAGACAGAGAAGGGAAGAATGTGCAGCAGCTTAGGGTGATTAAGGATAGGAATGGAAGTCTATTGACAGGTGCCAGTAGTGTGATGGGAAGATGGAAAGAGTACTTTGAAGATGAACGAGGAAAATAAGAGAGAATGAAGACGAGAAGAAGTGGCTGTTGTGGACCAGGAAGTAGCAAAGATTAGTCAGGATGAAGTGAGGAGAGCATCGAAGAGGATGAACAACAGGATCTTAGATAGTGAGAAGATGCCTGAGGAATGGAGGAGAAGTGTGCTGGTGCCCATTTTTAAGAACAACGGATATTTGCAGAGTTGTGGCAACTACAGAGGAATAAAGCTGATGAGCCTTACAATGAAGTTATGGGAAAGAGTAGTTGAAGCTAGACTAAGGGCAAAAATGAGCATTTATGAGCAGCAGTATCGTTTCATGCCAAAAAAGAGTACTACAGATGCTGTATTTGATTTGAGGATGTTGATAGAGAAAGACAGAGAAGGCCAAACGGAGCTGCATTGGGTTTTTGTAGATGTTGAGAAAGCTTATGACAGGGTGCCCAGAGAGGAGCTGCGGTAATGTATGAGACAGTCTGGAGTGGCAGAGAAGTATGTTAGAGCGGTGCAGGACTGTAGGACAGTGGTGAGGTGTGCTGTAGGTGTGACATATTGGAGTTCAAGGTGGAGGTGGGACTGCAACGGGGATCAGCTCTGAGCCTCTTCTTGTTTGCCATGGTGATGGACAGGCTGACAGATGAGATTATACAGGAATCTCCATCGACTGTGATGTTTGCAGATGACATTGTGATCTGTAGTGAGAGCAGGGAACAGGTGGAGGAGAAGCTAGAGAGGTGGAGGTTTGTCCTGGAAAGGAGAGGAATGAAGGTTAGCCGCAGTAAGACAGAGTACATGTGTGTGAATGAGAGGGACCCAAGTGGAAGAGTGAGATTACAGGGAGAAGAGATCAAGAAGGTGGAGGATTTTAAGTACTTAGGGTCAACAGTCCAGAGCAATGGAGAATGTGGAAAAGAGGTGAAGAAGCGTGTACAGGCAGGATGGAACGGGTGGAGAAAAGTGTCAGTTGTGATGTGTGATAGAAGAGTTTCAGCCAAAATGAAAGGTGTACAAATCTGTGGTGAGACCAGCGATGAGGAAAAGACAGGAGTTTCCTCAGTGATGAGGTTCTCTTTGGGAGTGACCAGGATGAATAGGAGTACATCAGGGGGACAGCAAATGTTAGAGGTTTTGGAGATAAAGTCAGAGAGGCCAGACTGAGTTGGTTTGGACATGTCCAGAGGAGAGATAGTGAATATATTGGTAGAAGGATGCTGAGTTTTGAACTGCCAGGCAGGAGGCCTAGAGGAAGACCAAAGACAAGGTTTATGGATGTAGTGAAAGAGGACATGAAGTGTGAGAGAAGAGGATGCAGAAGACAGAGTTAGATGGAGGCAACTGATTTGCTGTGGTGATCCTTGAAAGGAAAAGCCGAAAGGAAAAGAAGTTTTCTTGCCCAACAGTTAGAAATTAAGAACCATTCAATGTACAATAAAATCAAAGTCAAGAAAGGTGAAAATAAATATAAGCGGAAAAAGCAAGTAGTTAATCGTACTGTTTAAATAATTGATTACATGATTACTTGTTCAAGTTAAATGAAGTACAGGCTTATATAATCAGATAATAGGTATTCAGTTTGTGTCTTCATTGTCTGATGGGAGTATGCTTGCTGTTTAACATTAGCTGCAGGAAGTGATGGCTTTACATAGTAATTGTCTATTTTAAGACAATAAACAATAAAAATTAGGGGGTCGACAGTAGATGCAGTTGTATATTCTCTGATGGCTTCAAAGTTATGAAATTGGTGATATATTGGAGATATTCTTTTGTTGGGAACAAATTCCTGCAACCAAAACCATCGGAACAAAAACTATTATATCAGCAAATTTATGCACGTCAACAAGAAAGAGTTGTCCAGAAGTGGAACAATTGTCAAAGAATTAATATGAAGGTGACCGTTTGAATAACAAAAAGCTGTTTGCTGATTAATGTTTAACCACCACCTCCACCTCCATGTCAGAAAGGAACAAACTGAAATTTTGTGATAAAGAAAATAAGTGTTGAACTGAACATGTAAGTCAAAGTAATGAAGAACCAAATGTAAACACCAGAACATTTATGAAAATCATCATACGAACTGCAAAAAATCCAAATGAAAAAAATTTCTTTATTTGGAGGGAGTATTTTCCTACAAATTCATACAAATGATTTAAAGTGTTAACTTCTGGAGGACAGACAATCATCAGCAAATACCAGAGGGATGACCGATAATTTTAAGTGTCATTATCAGTTGTTTTCAAAGTGTCCCATGGCCACTGATTTCCAGGTGTACTTTGGAGTTTGTGTGTCCACATAATTAAGTTGTGTCATTTACTGACACAAATGTTCTCCTGCACGGAAGGAATGAATTACTTAAGAGTATAAAATTGTGTCTGTGCTTTTTGTTGGCAGTTGTGAGCCATCCTTGATCTCATTTCATTTTTTTTTTTTTTTTTCGTCACTCATGTTCCTCGACACTCCTTGTGGGCCTTTTTTTGTTTCATGCTTTACAGATGTTGCCTTTGCAGCTTACAGGTCTTCCCTCTTTCTTTTTTGTGCTTTGTATATTACTGTTGCTTCATCTTCAAGAGGAACTACAAAGTCAAATCATGTCGTGCTGTCTTTGTCTGTTTGTCTTTCAAAACCTGAACCCTCCGCTAATGACAGTTGAAGGACCAAATGGTGTCTGTGCAGCGTTTCAATATACTGTAGCTGTTTGTTAATGGTACTGTGGGATGGACCAAAGAGCTAAGAGATGGACAATGGAACAAAACCAAAGTGCATTGCTGTTACCCACTGTAAGAATTTGAGTCTAAAAATTATTTGCTCTCATCATAACTATGCACTTCAGTTAATGCCATTGTGTTTATAGTGTCCACCCACACTATTAACGATGAAAATCACTTTAAACAATGAATAGCAGGATGGAAGCTTGACATCCTGCGAAAGGTAAAAATCCTTCAATGATTGATTGTCAATAAAACAAATGCTGAAGTGAACTCATTTTTCAATGGGTAATTACACATCTCAGATCTGACATTTATGAAATGCTTTTAACCAAAGCGCTCAGCAATTTACTTTCATTCACACATAAACACAGAATATTACGCAATAATAGCAGCGATGTACCTTGTACGTTGGGCAGTTGTTCAGTGTTCTGGGTCATCTCATCTCCTCCTGTGAACAAGAGGTTTGGGAACTGAACCATCAACACTGTGATTAGTGGACGACCTTTTGTACCTGCTGACTCACATCTATGTCCAGCAAACACTCACTGCTTTGTGAAACCTTTAGCTTTTAAAGACTGGTGTGTTGTGTAAAGGGTGTGTTTGAGTTAAAGTGCTAAGTCTTTAGAGGTTTAAATGTGATTTGATTAATTTTGATTTATTTTTCAAATGACAGAATTTGATAGTTGAAAATAGACTTTCTTTTCATTCTTGACCAGGAACTATGAAAATTAGTATTTTAAGGGGTTGGTAATGCTGCAATGTCGACTAAAATACTGGAATATTTCTGATAGAGTTAATCCTTTAGTAAAGATGGCGGTGGGTTCAGAATCGTAATGATTGAATGAAATGTGCTGACTTGTGATGAGGTAAATATGTGAAGGGCGTCGAGCTGAAATCCCAGCTGACAGCAGCTGATACGACTGGCTCACAACAGTTGTGGAAAACTCTGATTGACTAAAGTAACATCAATAACACCTTTAGAGAGCTCAGTAGTTTGGAAGTGGGAAGTGGCCTTTAACCGTAAGATGTTCATGTGTTCTGGTAAAAATAGCTAATGGTTTTTTAGTGACAATGTAATTGAGAAGTTTAGCAAATATACTGATTGACATTGGATTTTGAACCACATTCGTCCCTTTTCCATTAATGGATTCCTTCCCTCTGACAGGAAGACATTTGATCCAAGACAGATAAATACAATACGCCACGGTTTCCGTCATGAGGCTACAAATAGTTGGCTTGCTGCTGCAATGTAAGCCACGCCATCAGCAACAATCCTCTCATTCATTACTGCTGCCTTCTCCTGTCGTCACCTGGTGATCAGCATCACAAATATTTCATTCTACTTTTTTGTGTATATACCTCTCATTTGGAATACACATTTTAAGGCTTGTGCTTTAATAATATCTGATGACTGTATTCCCACCCAGATATTCAATTACAAAGTGAAAGTAAAAATAGCTGTCGTGTTTTCCTCATGGCGCCAGGCTGCAGCTGTTTTTTTTTTTTTTTTTTCCGAGGGTCTAGAAAGACTTTGGGTTGGAGGTGGAGGGATAGTATGTGTAGTCATCGCAGCTTTGCTAAATGTGGATGGTGCTGCCACACCGATGCACTACAAAAACAGGAAGGCACACAAGAATAGATATCAAGGATAACATTAACAGTGAAAAAAAGAAGGTAGCAGTCCTTCCAGGACAGCAGGAACATGTCTTCTCCATTGCCCTGTCGCACCTGAGTCACAAGCCTTCTCCAATATCTCTCTCATTCTAATGTACCCTAATTTCTTTCCTGTCTTGAGGTAAAAATATCTCTTCCAGGTTCTCTCTTCAGCACTTTACTTACTTAGGCAGCACTTTTCTGCTTTTCTCAAGGGTCACAGGAGTGTTCTGTTTCACCTATTGTCGGGACACAATGACTCAAATCCTACTTCCCATCCTTTGGATGTTAAGTGGTTCTGTGCAAAACTTTCTTGGTGCTCTATAACACTTTTGCATGCAGGAAATTCATTCATATGAAAGCTTCAGGGCTTATTGGGTAACTTATGGCTGCAAATTAAAGCCTCTTACGTGTCACAACCAGATACTCCTAGGTTTATTAAAGTTTGCTGCATTCCATTGAAAAATACCACGATGCATGCCAGGTCATTGTCAGTGTAAATGGGCCACATGGAGCTGAGTTTTTGCTAATATTTTATCCACCTGTTTTCCTCCTGTTGTGAAAAGCTAAAATATCTCCTGTGCAACCACTAAGTAGTTGCTTGAAGCTTTATTAAGTACTTATTGAAAGTTGGAGGAGCAACCTGAAAAGTACGATTCTCGGTCATCCATTATTTTTCCTTTTATGTTATATAGCTAATGTATCAGCAGAGTTGCAAATTTACAGATACTGCGTGCAAAACATCAATATTTATGGATATTCCACTTTATTTACAACCAAATCTGCATTTTTATTAATTTATTTATACTTGACGATACAGTAGTGTATTAGTCCCACAGGGGGAAATTCTTTCACTGCAATTCTCAAGGCCTGGGTAGCAAAGTAGGGTTCTGTATCTTCCTCAAGGATACTTGGACATGTGACTTGCAGTTATAGCTTTTCACAGGCATTAATGTGACCTGCTTTGTGGTGCAAAGCAGGTAAACAATCAGGTTCATCAGATTTTATTCGATGACAGATGAGAACGGAAATCATGAACTATTCACTAGAAATGTTGTGAAACCAAAACTAGCAGCGAAAAGAGGCTGCAAACCATGGTGATCAGGGGAACTACACTTAATTCGGTCCTACATGTTCTGTCCTTAAGTACAACAAAGTGAAATGATGTCAGTGCATGGAACATCTAAATTTGACCATCTAATTTTGTTGTGTAGTAATGAAAAATATTTGTGGTGAATATCCATGGATCCATGGTTGAACTCAGGGATATGAGTTTTCATATTGCTGCTTTAGTCCATCAGTTTTTAGAAGTCCCTCTTTATTACTTCGGTTGTTTATGATTTGTCTGCATATTATTTTCATGTATATCTTCTGCTGCAGCTCAAACTGATAAATTTGCTGTTTGAGAGCTTCACCCAAGCTTTAAAATACTGGGGGTTGCAGGAGTGGGACCAGAGGAGATGTGTTTTTTGGATGGAGTTAATTGTGTAACTATAGTGATGCTGTGTTTTATGGGAGGATGTGGGAGGGGTACTTCCAACAGGAAGGATTCCCTTGTTTATGACTTATGATGCAACTTATATAAAATTTGTAAGTTATAATCGGTAGTGGTAAAACAAACTTGTATTGGCTGTTTACTGGCTGTTGTATTTGAACTGATAACTATCTAGTTTAGCTAATGGCCAAAGATTCCCTTCATGATGATCAAAGATTCTCACCTACAGTCACAAACAAGGAGTAAAATGTGCATGACTCTTAATGAATCGGGGTATGTATACATGGAAGTTGGACATATACTCGGGCACTGTGTAAAATGTTGCCCCTTTGTAGACTGGTTTTTGTTTTGTTTTGTTTTTTTTGGATGTTACACTGCTTTAAAATAAAGTCTGGGAAAGGTTAGCTGTCTAACATGCCTCTTTAATTGGATGGACCTGCTAATATGAGAAAGGTTAGACAGAGCTGTGACATCAATCTTAACACTGAAACAGTCTTTACAATTAGGTGATGGCATGTTAGAACATTCACTGCACAACCATCATGTCTGCTGCCAGAGCAGAAACAGAACTGTCATGTGTCAAATCTAGAGACATGTTGTGAAGAAGGTCAAGCTTCAGCAATACCACGGAGGAAACATCATAGTCAATGCCAAATAATTAATCTATGTTTAAAATTGATTACATTTGTCTCTTTTACATTTGTGTCTGTGTGCTGGAGTTATATGCAGCAGTGGAATAGAATTCCAGTGGAATAGAATTCCACTGCTGATGAAATTTCTTGAATTTACTGAAATTTCCAGGTAGAGCTCATTGATTCATTGAAGAATCCTCTAGACTGAGAGGCTTGTGTATCCCCTCACTGTTCTCTAATTTTAAATTCTCTTTATTGCTCAGGAATTGCATGTTTAGGTTGAACATGCAGTAATCTGTACTTTATTTATCCCTCTTGGGGATGGCAGTGTGATGTAGCATCAACATGTAGTTACACCCGGTAGGGAGATGAAAGAATGAAGGGCTCGAAAGAATTTTAATGCTAACAACGGTTATCAGAGTAGCATGGTTTTCTTCAAATTAAATCAAATCTAACGAATAAAGCAGAACGATTACAAAAATAACAAGGATGAATTTACCAAAGTTAGTTACAGGAACTTTCAAAATAGAAACCTTTTAGAAACCTTTCACAGATGATCAATTTCTACTGTAATTGATGTCTTGAAATGTAACATTTTGGTTTTATTTAAGTACAAAATCCACCCAGTCATGTTTAAAAAAAATGCTAAGCGCACTATTACTGTTTGTGAGTTCACTCAACTCACAATTCACTCTGCAGCTGGAAATTGTCCCCAACAAATAGCATTATCTTCTCCTATTTGAGTAATGGAAAAAATATACAGTAGCCAGCAGATCTTAGATGTTACCAGACTTTATAGAAAATAATCTGTCAGTGGTTTGAAGATGATCGCATTCAGATGGAAACAATGTGTTTTGGGTTGACAGTCAGCCGGGGGCTAGTCCGAAGGTACTGAGCGACAGATTGATGCAATTGTTTCTCTCACTGGACTTGGTGATTAAAAAGCAAAATACAAAATAACACCATTTTACTCTTCAAATAATCTAAAGGCCTGAAAGCCTGACTGAACACTCATGCTTCTTCAGAAGCTTCTGCGCTACTGAAATGAGTCTAGATAGTTCAAAGAATTAAGTGAAAGCGGTAACTCTACAGGGAAGAGATATAAATTTGTTGAACTACCTCAATCAACTCTGAACACATTCAAGGAATCTTTGCTGATCCTCCTGGGGCCCAGAGCCCGAAGGACCCCTGGAGGTTCCTCAGAGCTCTTGTACGTTCTTGACAAGTATCTCAAAGTAACTTTATGTTGTCTTTGCTGCCTGATTTGCCCTGTTGGTTGGATGTTGTATTCATTTGACAGGTGATGACTGCAAATTGCCCCCAAAGGGGTATTGATTTGAGGAAATTACCTTAAGGGTGATTGGACTGATGCAGACAGTTGATTTCCTTCTGTCAGTATTCCAGAGCTGGTGTACTGCAAGTCAACATGCCAATCATTTCTAACATTTGTGGCAAGATTTTTCAGCTGAAGCAGAAGTACAGAGGTTTTACACACTCCTCCGCACTGACACTCACATTCCCACTAATAAAATGAACTTGTATTTAGGTTTTCTCTGCAGGGTAGTGAAATGTCTGAGAGTTTTTGGAATCATTATTCTCCTACAAAATCACTTAACTTAAATCTATTTAGCACCATCATCATCGTCAGTATTGTGCCGTTTTCTGGAAGTCGTTTTCCATTACTGTCCTCAGGGCCTTGCAGATGCCATTACAGGCAAAGTTGTCAATGTGACACACACCTCACATCATCTCCTGTGATCCTCCCATCAGCTCTGTAAGAGAGGAAGTCTGCACGTTCTCAAAGTATCAGCCACAATAGAAGAATGCTGGGCTGCTTGATCTACTTTGTGCTGTGCTTTGCAGGATGTTCCATGCGTGGTAGGTATTGACCAGTTAGTGGTGACCTTTACAGCCTCACATAGTCACTAACATTACCGGCATAGATTGCTGCTGTAAATGTGATAATGAATTTTCACTTGTCTCTATCTGATTAACTGGAAACCATTCCAGGATGTACCCTCTCACACATTATCAGTGTGGATACTCCCCCATGACCCTTCAAATGATATACAGTTATAGATGGATGGATGGATGGAAGGATGGATGGATGAATGGAGAACTCAAGGCGTTGACGACCTTTAGGCTGTAGTATGGAAGAGGAGACCCCTGCCCTGATTACTGTTCCAGGCATCTCATAGTACAAAATCATAACCATGAGGTCTTCAACATTCAAACCATACCAGCACAGTTTCTGGCTTGTCGATATGAGTGTGAGTATCTGCAGGCGTAACATTTGCACTTGTGGAATCGGAGCCAAGGGTCTTGTCATAGGTCAATCTCAGCAAAGGACAGTTGCTGAATCCAGCTATTTTTTTTACAGTCACATGAATCTGGGATGATAAATGTTAGATCTTGAAAAAAATTGGTCTGAAGTCAGATTTCATTCTTGAATACATGCAGATAAATTACTTTTTTTGTTTTTTTTAAAGATTGCCATTCCATTTCTTATGTTTGTATATATACCCCTCAGTTTACATTCTGTGAAATTAATTCTTCAACTTATTTTCACCACCCACAAGTCAGGAGGGAGAGGACCAATCGATCATAGACCAATTGACTGAACTCACCCACATGCTGATTCTCTCCATTGCACCCAAATCTATAGTGGCGTAACGGACTGTGATAGAAATTACTGGGCCGATGCTCCAGTCATGCCTCATCCTGGTCATAATTGTAGCTGTCAGCTCTGTTTCACAATATCTTCAAGCAAATAATTGCCCTGGTGCTGCACTGACTGTGTGAACCGACGTCATTCAATACAGCACAATTTGTTGTCCAGTTTCCCTCCATGCAGACTATTGGAAGCAGTCCTTGTGATTTAAGGCTGTCAGAGAGACGGTCGAGTACAATGTCTGGGATCAATGCTGCCAAATTCCAACTTTTTACTGTGAGTTGCACCTTTTCCAGACCTACACAGGGCAATAAGACATGCAGTCAACTTTTAATACCACATAAGGAAACCATACATTCTTCGTTTACCTTTTCTGACAGTTAGATGTAAGTGCGTGAGGGTAAATTTAATGCAAAGTAAAGGAGTTATTACGGAAACATTAAGTCAAAAGATCATATTAACCACTGAATCACCTTTATAATGCTTTACTTCTAAAGCAATATTGCTTTACTTATAAAGCAATATAAGTAAAGCAATCTCTTTGATCATGCTTTCTCATGATTCAAGAGAAAGCATTCTAAAATTAAAGACATGCCTGAAAAATAGATTTTCTTAGCAATTACTTAATCATCATACTTAAAAATATCATTGAAATTTTATTGTATCTGTCCTCGGTAATGTGTACAACGTCTAGAATTTTGTTTGCGTCTTCATCCATCTAATCTGGTGCAGGAATAAGCTGGATAAGATGCTACCCACAACACCTCCGTGACAGGAAAGTAGGAGTTACATTAAATTTTTAAGAAGACAGAAATACATTTGGTTAAAAAAATTGTTGAAACTTGTATGCTCCAAAGTGTATGATTGTTATATGTGTGTGTCATACATGTTAAAACGTCTTCATTCTACAGTGAGTCTATATCTTTACCTCTCCTTTTGAAATGAGATGAGAAGATGATCTCCGATCATTTGAAATGTATTGATCCCTGAGGCTAAAACGTCACTTCAGCAGCAAAGCACAGAAGTGGAGCAAAATCAATAAGTGAAAAATGGATGGAGTTGTCAAAAAATTATAAAAGAGGACCATAATATATCATAATAATATAATTTCTCTATTTTCTGGCTGAGTTGTTTCTTGACACATTTAGAGGTGTCATTTGGTCAAGTGTGCAAACACTGCTGACAAAGTCACACTACTGCTGCAAAGCACAACATTGAGTTCATCTTTTAATGTGTACAGTATTTGTTGAAAATATATTTTTTGCTGCACAGTATTTACCAGAACAAGTTTTCTTTACTTATTCTGCCATTGGGTTGTTGCTGCTTTGCTCTCTGATGTCAGGAGCAAAATCAAACTTTAACTACAATTATTATGACCTGGGAACTGTATGTCAAAATATCAGTTTTGTGTAACACACACAAAAAAGAAGGAAAAATACAGTTACAGTGTGGGGTTGCAATTAGGAAAAACAGTTGTTACTGTAGTATACAGCTGGTTTAGATTTTGCTCCAAGCAAAAAATGCGTAAGATTGCAAAACTGTTTATCCGTTCATAAATCTCTCTCTCTCTCTCTCACTCTCTTTCTCTCTCTTTCTCTTTCTCTCTCTCTCTCTCTCACACACACACACACACACACACACACACACACACACACACACACACACACACACACACACACACACACACACACACACACACACACACACACACAGTAGAGTACCCTCCAGCACTCCTAGTAACTCCAATTCGCAGCATGATGCCTTGCTAACATCGTGTCTTATACAAACTGCAGACGTATCTGTGATAGCAGGGGGTGTTTGGAGTCTTTCTTTGTGTTGGTTTGAGTGTTTGTGACAAATGGAGACAGGGGAGTTTGCAATATGTTCTCACTCTCAAATAAAAAAACAAAATAATTCCCTGAAAAGAAAATCCTGCCCGGGTTTGAGCTGCTGAGCACAAAACCCAATTATAGAGGAGAGAGAAAGGAGATTGGATTATGGGCGGCACAAGCAAACACACAACACCTACACACGCACACACACACACGCGCGCGCACACACACACACACACACACACACACACACACAGTGCAAGCTGTT
Organism: Antennarius maculatus; assembly: GCA_013358685.1. Taxonomy (NCBI): domain Eukaryota; kingdom Metazoa; phylum Chordata; class Actinopteri; order Lophiiformes; family Antennariidae; genus Antennarius; species Antennarius maculatus. The sequence continues at coordinate 7,708,675 of CM023608.1, forward strand.
TTGTGGTTAGAAAAGTGAAATGTATGTTAATGTCGTAGTGTGGAGCAAATGTAGTTAATCCTCTTAGTAGTTTGCTGTGTAGACTCCAGGCCTCTCTCGCTCGCTGCCTCTTTGGTTGTACTCTTCACTTTCTTATTCCAGTAACTGGAGCAGCGCTGGCTCTCCATCAGTCAATGTAGTAAGGGCTCAAGATTAATATGAAAATGTAAGAGCACTGTCAACATTAAAGGAAGCTGTTTCTTCCCTCATTAGGAAGGAAGTTGTGCAGAGAGTTAAAAACATTTCCAGTTGATGGTGTGATAAGTATTCTGGAGCTGGTTATATCTCATTTCCAAGTATTTTTTTTTTAACCTTTAACTCCAGGAATGAACATGTAACAATAACAACGTTGTTGTTATTTCACCTTTGCTTCTTAAAAGTGATCAGAATTCCTTGTTGCGTGGTTGATCTGACTTCTCAGAGGGTAAAGAGCTCTCAAAGGCAGCCCTGCCACAATTTGTACACATTTTCAGGTGATGTTCTTGTTCTTTGATTTGTTTTTCTCTTTATTGTGTACCACGCATACAAGAAACACAATCAAAATGTCATGTTGATTTGATGCTGTTACCCCTTGTAGTCCTGAGTCTGTAGCTTTTTTTCTGGACGTGTTGAACAGGCTCTGTGGAAGGAGCAAACAATAAACAGATCAGTGTGAAAACACCACTGTTCACAGACACTCAGTCCAATTCAGGTTGAAGACTGAAGCTTTATTTAAATTGGAATTTTGAAGTTCAGTTTTTTGAAGTAATTCCAGTAGAATCCAGAGGATTGTATTTTCTCTTGTCGTTCGGAATTTACAATATTGATGTAAAATTAACAAAATCTCATTGCCTGGGAGATCCTTTGTATAATGGATGTTAGAGGGATGTTACCAACTACATTGTAGTAATGACTAGCTGAGTGATGTGTGAAACACTGGAATTGGTTTATGCTGTAGCATAGAATAACAGATGAGGAACATGTGGCAAAGATGGATTTTTAATGCAACATGGATTACAAATAATAGGATACTTCAGGCCTAACTACAGATGACAGGGCATTCAAAAAATGAGAGAAAATCCAATTTGATTTGAATTGCATACTATATTACATTTCAAGTTGCAAAATTGTTTTTATTTTATTTTGCATATGATCTACACCTTCTATAGACAGAGACAACTAAATCATAATGTATAGGAAAGGGACGAATGAGAGAAGTCATGCTCATTTTGTTCGATGAGCATTTTCATTTTAGTGTGAGCTCACTGACCCATGGCGAGTGTTGATGAATGCATTCATTCATATAATGTCCTGCGTCCCTACAGCCGGCGCATTCACACTGTTTACCACCCATCAGCTTAATTCTGCTTTCACTGCCTCCTCCTGCGCCGAACACGTAAGCACACACCCGAGTTCTGTAGTGTAGCTCAAAGGGCACAAGCTGGTGCTTAACTAGAAGATCCCACACACACACACACACATGCACACACACACTCATATTAGTACACAGTACGTCTTGTAACCCATGTCAAGCTCCCGTTAGCCACTAAAGCTGTCAGAGAGCTGATATTCTTATAGTAATCTATATATCCTCATCTGAATATGTGTGTGTCTGAGTGTGTGTTTGTGTGTGGTCGGCCCATCTAGGTCATTTGTCATACATAAACAGTGTTGTGTAAACTTCTGTTAGAAATTTTAGATTTTTATTGTCATTTACTTCTGGAGCTGGTTGGGTATTTTTGGGTTTTTATTGGTGCGTTTTTTTTTTTTTCTTGCTTACTGCTGGTTAAAGTTCTGATACATGTTTGCACCCTGCAAGGAAAGTTTTGCTTCTATTTACAACCTGCTAGAAGGTATGAAGTTCAGAATGGTGTCTAAATTGAGATGCAAAATCTTGTCCTAAGCGAACACTGTAATTCAATAAATTTTTTACTGTATAGTTTCAGATTATAACAAAAAGTTAATTCAAGAAACTTTCCAGTTAGAGCAGAGAAAGCACCTGCTCTTGTAGAACCAAACTTGTCTATAATGCTTTATGTTTCAACCTTGCGAGGCCACTATATATTATTATATGTACAGTAGGTGCATTCACTGAATAAGCATATTTAAGGAACCATAGAGTGGGTATCCCAGAATTTTCTACAACTGAACACAATGAAATAAGTTCATCTTTGATGCTAAAGAAGAAAGATTAAAAATCAATACTTACCTTGACAGCATGGCACTAAAATCTACAAATCAAGACAGATATCTCTGTGCAATTATAAACTAAGACCCAAAGTTCAGCAACCACATCAATTCAGTTACTAAATCAGCCTATAAGCATCTTGAAAATGTAGCACAAAATTAGAGGATTTCTGTTTCCAGAGGATACAGAAACTTGTTCATGCATTTATTTTTAGCAGGCAAGATTATTTTAATGGCATCTTTTCGGGTCTTATTAAAAAATCAATCAGACAGCTGCAGCCCATCCAGAACGCTGCTGGCAGAGTCCTAATCAACAGCAAAAAAAGCATTCAGCCGGCCCTCAGATCACTGCACCAGCGTTCTGCATGTCAAAGGATGGAGTTTTTGATCGTACCATCTCACTTTTCTCTGTGGAGTTTCCACGCTCGTCCCCGTGTCTGTGTTCCCCCAGGGGTCTCCAGCTTCCTCCAGAAACATGCATAATCGGTGAATGGATTAATCTTAATTGTTCTTAAATAAGAATGTGAGTGTGATTGCTTGCTTGTTCTGCTCTCCCTTACATGGGATGGTTACAGAAAATGAATGGATAGATTCTCTTTAGGTGCTTTTCATGACTTATTTTCTATTTGTTCTGTGTAAAACACTTTGAATCGCCTTTTGTCTGAACAATGCTGTGGAAGTCATCTTCCCTTGTCATACACTGTGACCTGGGGTGAGTAAAGCTGTGATAATTGCACATGCATGTCCTCAGGCTGGTCTTCGATCTGCTTTAAAGCATGGCAATTTCAGAGCACATCTAGAAGGTTACCTGACATCAAAAATTAGATTGAAGCCAGAACAGAAGACTCAGCGATTGCAACAAAATAGAGCTGATTCAGAGCTCGTGTAGTTTAGTTTGTTCATTTAACAAAATTCAAAGATGGAGAATTTTGAACAACTAAATACAGTATTTCAATAAATGTGGAAGTGTTTTTTACAGAGAGTTTTTTTTACTCTTTGCTGGCTTCATGAAAACTGTCTGTTCTGAAATCAGGATTTATTTTTTTGGTTTCTAGCACTATTTGACACATTTATTTTAATGAAGGAGACCTCTGAAACAGAGCCAGCTCTCTCAAGGATTTTGACTTGTTGCATGTTTGCAGTCTCACTACTTTCAGCATGGCTGAGTTGTAAATATGAGAAATTACATTGGCAATTATTTTTCCAATGCAATAATCTCTGCTCCTTCTCCACAATTAAAAAAAGATAAGAAGACAACTCATTGAGTAAATTGATTTTTCACTTTCCAATGAAAGTGAAAAAGCTCTCAGACAGATCAAAGATCAAGACCAGTATTGATGCGTAATAGGTGAGAAAATGAGACATAGTCTTAAATAGAGGTAGTATGTAGTATAAAAACTTGATATTTTTTTCTGAGAAACATGATAGTGCACTCAAAGCTTACATAATAACTACAAAGTGCAAATGATTCAGCATAAGACAACCTGTGTTTAAAGTTAAACTAGGACTGGGAATGTGCAACCTAACTCTGGTTAGTATTCAGGATGAATGTGAGCCAGAGTAGGAGTCACAAATCCTGCCAACAGGACATCCTCTGACCCTTCCCCTTTGATTTGATGGGTCTGGTGTTACAGGAGCAGCTTCACAAAACGTTATTCAGTCGCGTTTCCTCCTCAAATGATCACAGGCAACTTTCGGTGTGCATTACTGCTCACAGCTGCCCCAAATTAAAATTTGCTTACGTAAGCTCCCTACAAGATATCAGAGGCATCAAAATAGGTCACAAATCAGTCGTCATTAATTTTTAAATCAAGCCGCATTTTCTACATTCCTCCAAGGTTGAAATCAGTGATTCAGAAACTCAAATCTCTGGTTAATTTGTAGCCTGGAGAGTGAGCACTGCTATCTGAATACACGAACATGACTCTCACAGCGTCATGAGTTGGGGGGGGGGATGATGCATTATAGAAAACTATGCTCATGTACACATGGATGTGAGGGCAGGGTCGGGCCTGCAGGTGAATCCGTGCGGCTAGAGCTATATTTAAATCTTTTTTTCATGCATAGGAGTATAGGATAAAACAATAAAGGAGTGACTATAAGGCTTGCTTGCAAAGCTATCGCCTCAGATTAATTATTCAGCTTTTGTTTGGTTAGTGTAAGAGCTGTTGTTCTTCTTCCAAAGGGCCAGAGAAGACAATAGGTTTGTGGAGGTGATTCATGTGAGCCGGTTGGATGACAATGGAATGCAGAGAGCTAGAAGCAGGAACTCAACAAGATTAGATAGATTTGTCAAACTGATAGAATAACTTGTTTTCAACAGTAAGTCGTTTTCATTTGAATGCAAATGACATTTGTCCCTTAAAAAAAAAAAAAAAAAAATCACCTGAAGTGTATAATGAACGACTTCCCCAAAAGTCATGCAATCAAAAGAAACAAGCTCCTAAGACAGAATGCCAGCTGCTTGTGTTAAACATTACAATGAGGAAATACAGCATGAGATTTACTTTCAGTGCTTTCTGTTCACCTGAATCTCCCACCGTCAAGTCTATTTTTGTGCTCCTTACCCTGAGTTCTTATTCTTCTGTATATTTAGCCTTACAATGTTGAATTGTCTGAACAAAGACTGAAGTGCAGCAATCAGAACAGCCTAAAAAGGTTTAGCTGGATTTGAGAGGTTGATTGTTCATTAGAAATGTTGGGCACTGAGAGCAAGGAGGAGGCTCAAATGCACCTGGTTGTGGTCTCATTGTTGCATAGGTGTAAAGAAAAAAGACTTGCCATTACAGATCATACGTCTTTAGCAAAGACCCCTCTCTGTCAGTGGTTACAGTCGATCTCACTTTGTGAAATTTTAGAATTCTTTGTGTTTCCTTTTCTTTTTTTGTTGTATTGCAAGTTATTATTACCCTGCATGTACTTTTCTATTCCTGACCCTGCTAAATGGGTCATGACTGTTACTGCAGCCTGGAATAATCCACGCAGAACGACTCAAAGCTCTAGTTTGGTTCTTTCTGTAATGCATCATTATATTAAAATGTTTTGCTATCAAGCAAGTGCTTCCATTGCATCAAATCATCTCTTTGAAATATAAAGATGATGCAATTCTAACATCTTAATGAAACAGTTCTGTCTAAAAAAAGAAATGTTTTCCTTTTTCTGTCGTCACCCTTGCCGTGGCCCCAGTGCTAATCACTCTCTTTGTGATGGACCCGCACACGGGCCATCTGTTTGATGATCCATAACCCATTACTTGCTTGACGCTGATATTTGGCCGTGGGAGCGATAGCGGTGATGGTGGGATGAGAGCAGACAGCTGGATTTATGGGCACTGGGAGGCCAGCGATCAGCCAGTCATTTGTCATGTCTTACCAGCAGGTTCTCTAATTGGACCGGAGGCACTGGGGGAAAGTTGAATCAATAAGTTAAGTCACAACTTTCAATTCAGCCCCCCCCCCCCGATGAATATGTGTGGATATTAACATAACAATGCTAACCCCATGGAACAGCACACAGTGTCCTACTTTATATTCAGATTCTTCAGCTCCTAACTATCTAGCTTTGGTGGTCAGACCAAGGATGAACCTCAGGAAAGCCATGGAAACCTATGATTAGAGCATTAAGGATTCAGACTGATCCCTTTGTCTGTCACCCCTTTGAATACTTGCCAAAGACTGATTAAATCAAGCGTCTTGGCAGACACTGTGACAGTTTTACAGTAGACGTCCTTCAGCCAGACGGCGCTATAACTTTGCTTGTCTTCACAACTTGCCTTGTAAGGAATTAGCATATTATCTCAGCATTTGAAGGAAGTCATGCAGTTAAACAACAGCAAAAGGGTATGTTTGACCTGATTTTATGCAGGGATTGGCCCTCATTTTAAGGTTCATGAATTCTTATTCAGAGCTAAGCAATGTTGTGTAAGTCGGTATAGACACCAAAGACTAATCAGATTACACTAAAACAATATTCCATGTTTTTCTGAGGGATGGCTTGGTGGTGCAGTGGGTAACGCTGTTTCCTCACAGATAGAAGGTTCTGGGTTTGAATCCTCTCGGCGTGGAGTTTTTATGCTCTCCCCGTCTCTCTGTGGGGCTGGGTCCTCTCCTGATTCCACGGCTTCATCCCATCTCCGAAAACATGCAGGTTAAGTGAAATTATCATTTCAAATTGAGTGTGCGCATGAGTGGTTCTTTGTCTTTCACATGGCTTTGCAGTGTACTGGTGTCCCACTCGGAGTGTCCACTGCCTGTTGCCCGTAAGTCAGCTGGGAGTCGCTCCAGCAACCCCCATCATTCATGAAACGGTAAAAAGCAGACAAAGAAGATGAATGAATGAATGAATTTAATCGCAGAAGTAAGGTGATGATGAACAAAAGTAGTGGAATGATATTGACTGGTTTGAAACTTGATCCAGTTACAGATTTACGATGCACACAGATGTGCAGACCTCAATGTGGCCAAGTTGGTTAGCTGTAAACATAAAGCTGTGGCGACAGGACTAGGCGTTTCTCAGGGAGAGACTTGTGAGTTTCTTTCCTCCGTCTAAGGCATCTTGATGACAGCAGAGCTACTTGAGGGGCTGTAAACCATCACACGCCTAGATTGAATTTGCCTCAGTAATAGCTTCGGTTTCTATCAGCTCCGTGGCCAATTTAAGCCCAATTACGTTTTGTTAACCTGGCAGGCTGCCTTTCTTCACCCGTCTCTATGTCTTGAATGAGTTCAAGTGGTATAACTGACAGCTGCTGCATAGAATTGAGCCGTGTTAAAGTTTGACTCAGCCTTTTGTTCTTCATTGGATTTTAATTGAATCTGCAATTTAAGCCCAGCGTAGGGGCAAATGAGCTCTTCCTCCCTCTTTATTTATCCGTGGAGGATTGAGTCAAAATAAGCTGAGTTTCAACTTCATTCTGCTTGATTCTCGTTCTTCACTGGGAGCCTCCCATCATGACCCCAATGGAGGTGAAAAGCTACACTTTTCTTCCATCACTTATCTTCCCACTTAACTACAGGGAATACGATGAGAACACAGGAGCCCCTGCACTGCGTCTGCTTGACGATTAGTTAGCATACATGAGCGAGGGCACCAAGTATTTGAAACATGAGAATTCAAAGCCTGTCAGAATGAAATCCCCTAAAGCTCCATCAAACTATAATAGATTTACAAGTCAAAATTTCAAAGACATATCAAAATTGGCCAGTGTTTTTATGTCTGTATGCCATACATTTTAGTATATAGAGTAATCTTTTTCAGTATTGATAAATTCCATTGAACTGTTGCCTCCTACGTTTTGCATTGAAGTGTTTAAGGTCAAAAAGCTACAACAGGAAACTTGGAAAATATCCTCCTGAACTTCAAGCTACACATTATGCTGCTTAAATTATTGGTTGAGTGCTTTTTTAATGATTTGTTTAGCAGACAGTTGCGTGTTAAGGCTGTTTGCCTCCTCTCTCTTTTTTTTAAATGAAAACAAAAAGTATTTTTGGTTATATTTAATTATTTTTGATCAAATAGACTAAAGGATGAATTAATAATAAAAATAGTGGGCAGAAGGTCATCCACATAAAAAATAGTGCATAACTCCCCTTCAAGGCACTTTGTTATGTATTTACTGTATATATTTTTAGTGAGAATCTGCTCAGAAACACACCTTCTTCATTCATTTTCATATTCACATATCTCAGTTTGTCAGAGATTCAAACTGACAACTTACCAGCCAGGAGTCCAAAGTCAAAAACCACACACAGCTCTGTTCTAAATCATATCCTGTACCAGAATGAACTCTGTGAAAGATATAGATCTATTTTTTTCTTTATGAAATGAGAGATGTGCACTCGCTTTGGCTGAGCTGCTTTAGTCCCAAATCACATCAGAGGCAGATATCTTTCTCCAGGGGGAATGAAATAAGCCCTCAACTCCTTAGATATTTAATCAAGGGACCTGAGGTATCCGTCTATGGAGAGGACAATGCAGTGGGGAGGAGGGAGGGATTGGCAGTAGCTGCTGTCTGCTGTACAGACTCATCGGAACAGGAGGGAGCAGGTCAGGTGATGGGGAGTTCAGCTTTAATGCGAAATGTTTGCTCCTCTACCCCGACCACTTAAAGAGGTCTGTGTTTACAGCAAACCAGGGGTCAATCCCATTTCGTTTCGTGTCTATTCAGGAGGCAAACAGGACAAGGATTTGGAATTGAGTGCAACCTCCTCAACTCCCCCTGAGACCTCAGCTGAAATGGACTTGCCTTGTGAGTTGTGGCACTCATTCCTGCCAGAGCTGAAGTTCCCCTTGATGTTAGCTGCTGTGCTAATTATATACAACTCTAGTAAGAAAGAATTATCCTCATGAATGAATGACAGCCTGAGAGCCAGAAGAGGAAACTGATGGCATACCTGCATAAACATTGACCTCTTATTAACTCCAGTAACCTATTTACCCAGTTTCATGCATGCATGATGCCCAATGTTCTCGATTAACAAACAGCAAAAGAATACATTCAGTCAGACACACACAATGTAATACATACAGTACACATACTGTATACTAAATGTAGAATCAGAATCACATATATATATGTATATACATACAGTATATTTACATACATACATATACTGTATATACATACAGTATATGTATGTATGTATATATGTATGTGTGTATACATATTTATATATTAATGTAAAAATTGTTATAAAATTGTTATATTGGGCATCATATATACACACTGTATATATATATACACACACTGTATATATATATACAGTGTATATATACTGTATATATACTGTATACAGTATATACAGTATATATATACTGTATATATATATATATACATATATAGTATATATATGATACCCAATATAACAATTTTTACATTAGTTTTAAAAACTTGAGACTCAAGCACAAAGAGAAAATAAAGTTTCTAATGTGTATCTGTTGCATTATATTTCAGTTTTAGTTTACCTGATGGAGCTTTTTTAAATCAGTAATGTTGGAAAAATTTCACAGAAATGTCTGTCAATTTCACTGAAATTTCATGCTCATTAATTGATAAACAAAACTGTCGCTTTATTTTCATTCTTTAACTCAATCATTTCCCTTGGATTTATTTTTGATTAATTTTCAAGATGAGAATTACTCTGCAGCTTTGAGTTCTGCTGTTCTGGTCTAATTGGAAATAACTGCCCATTTTAAGTTTGCTTTGAACCTCTTCTCCCTAACAGGACAATCTCATGAAACTTTATCTGATCAAGAGAAGATTGCCACCAGTCAAAGCGTGACTGAGCTGTAATCACATTGATAGCTGAAATGTTATTCATTGGGATCCAATACTGGCCTCACACAGTAATTTTATACCTACCCTTTAAGTTCAGACAGGGTCAGAAGCAGGTATGACTGGTCATTTCTTAATTCAGACAGAGGTAGGGGGTATTGGTGTACTCAGTCTGACAAACTGATCTCACTATATCCTGTGAATTTCTCCTTGCAGTCAGAACACATCCCCTAGAAACAGTTCCTGTCACAGTGCCGATGTTTAGAGTGGTGCACCTCGAAGTGCCTGTCACAGAGAATTTACGTTTGTATCTTTACCAAATTAATTTGAGCTCGATGAATACTTTTAATTTGTCTGATTTGACTACTGCAAATTAGAGGAAACAACTTCGTTTGGGTTAAATGTTTGCAAAAAACATGCAGGATCTCCCCTACCTGTGCTTCTGAACTCCTCGACGACTTTGTGTCTCTGAATCTGAAACATTTTCAACTCAGGCTGAAACTCCTTATCTCTCTGCCTGGAGAGAATTTGCATCTTTTCTTTTGACTTTCTGTTCATTCACCGTCACAGTAGTGTTTTATGTTCAATCTTATTGTGTGTCAAGGAAGGTGTGTGTCAATTATTATATACAGAGCACAATGGGGACCTTTTCCCATCAGTTATTTACACTTTTTTGTTCCATATTCAGTGCTGCAGTGCTCTGCAAGCAAACAGACTGCTTGTGGCTCATTAACATAACGTAAGCATTATTTATATACTCTTAAAGTTGCACTGTTGTGGGATTGCTTTTAACATACAAATCTGAAAACACACAAACAGTCTGTATCTAATTCAGACCTGAAATGTGATGAGCTGTAATTTTCTTTTATTGCCGATGTGACATAAAGCTTACGAGCAGTTCTGATTGGATTGTTTAAATCATGCAATAGCTCATCTAGGGCCATACATCACAAATGTTGTGGTCTGTATCCTATATACTTGACTGTAGGCATTAAATTTAAGAATATAATCATGTAAACTAATGGTTCACTATTAAATTACATGTACAAATCCAAAGCAGGAATGGATGTTTCTTCATTTCACAGGAATCATTCTGAGTTGCCGTAATGCTTACAGTTGGTATAGCTGTCAAGGACTCCTGAAAACCTTCTACATCTCAGCTCTAAGCTCTAATAGGAGTCATCTAGTTGTTCTTATGACAGAAATGTCAAACTGAAGGAAGTTTGTCAAGTTTTATTCATTCTTTATTATTCATTTAAAATGTTCATTCTAAGATATGATGAGGAGACTTTGAACAATCACTGCGGTTAAATCAAAGTGGTGGCAAATTAAGGTGAGACTTAAATGTAGTTTTAAATACAAAGAAAATTTAAGGATTTTTTCTTTCTAAATGAATACAAATATTTAAATAATTGAACAGAGTTCCTCTTCTGCCCAGACTGAGACTGGACTCAGTCTGGACCCCTCGGGGTCAGGTGTATCATCATCAGCCCATCTCACATCTCCAGGTGGAGTGGAAGGGAACAATGACAAAACATAATGAAGCCAGAGGAAACTGTGGTGGAGATCAGGGTCTGTTCTGAACTGCTTTCAGCTCCTGATCTGGGTATAGGGGCAATAACTGTGGAAAGGTTGAAGGTGGATGTCAAGAGTTTGAGATGTTAATTTCTACATCAACTCGTTTAGTTTTATTGGACAGTTAGTCCTTGTCAGTAGTCATAGATGGTGGGTGTCTGTTCTTTTTAGTTACAGGGGACAATAGATCACTTGGGGAAGATACAGCTTGGGAAAGATGACACCCACATTCTCATTAACGCTGAAGGTCAAACCTTCTCCTCTTCTTCCTTCTTTCTGAGCTCGAACATAAATGTGTGCCGAGATTTCCCATGGTGCATTTGGCCTTACATAAAAGTCATTACACATCTGGCCACAGCTGTGCAGCGATGAAAATACACAAACAATTATAACACATGCGCACACACAAACACACACACATACACACACGCACGCGCACACAGCTCTTTCAATCTTATTAGGGAATGATCATTTACATGAACGTTCCAGGGTTTACATGAATGACAATGCATATAGTACGTTGGATGAATGATTGATTTTTATTTATGAATACACACATGCAGGTACATCTTCCTTTCAAAGCATGACTTTTAGTATTTCATTTCGTGCAAAGTCCTTTTTTCTTATTTGTTATAAATTTCATCAAACAAATAAAGTTGTTTCTATCATTTCATTTATTTGGCAAATAAAACCATATGAAATTGTCTGAATCCTTTTAACAGTGTCACTTTACCTTAGGACTCCATCTCATTGGGGTTCTTGAAGAGGTGTTCTCTGTGCCAGTGGCATTTTGTCTTTTATTTTACCACATCTATTTGTCCCCCTTGTTAATAAATGGTTATATCACACTCAAAAAGAGTTTCACTTCAGTGTCTTTTTGTGTACACCAATAAACTATATCCAAAATGCTATTTAATATTGGAAGTTAAATTTCAGATTTTCTTTTTCACACTTGAGAATAGCAAGGTGATCGCTGTCACACATCCAAGACACTTAAGGACAGCTCCAGGCAAAAATGTAATCCCTGCTACTGTATATTATCTTATATTATTTTTTATTAGGACATGTGGAACATCAGGTTGTTACCTTAGGCAAAATTTTCTATTAAAATGTCTGATTTTTGTCTCTAATGGAGGAAATTTTCCTCACTTGCTCATCACCCCGTCCTTAAGCCAAGTGTTCATGGTTATCCTCTTTGTGAGTGAGCTATTTATCATTGGGATAAATCGGATTTATGGGCTATAACATGGTATATCTGAGCATGGGCATCCACAGGAATATTGATTTTGTTTTGGCCTTAAACTAGCCACAAGACATTGTCAGCTCAGTGTTATGAGCTATTGACAAATAACAGACATTTTATAGGGCTCGGATTAACTGGCTGAAGTGGTCCTAAGCCCTTCTGACTTTGTGGTGTTCGCTGTGCAGCTCAAGGCTTTTAATCAACACTTAATGGTTTTCCTTCGTATGCAGCAGAAGTTCTTTTGTGTTTTACAGCCTTAACAATTGAGGAAGTTAAGAGCCCAGCATCTGAGATGACTTTCTTATGGGGTAAACTGGAACATTAAAACCTCACTCAGACATTATGGACCCCAGAGAGACCATAGAAACTGCTAGAAAGCATAAAAACAGTTCTGATTTTCCTTTATATGAATTTAATTTATATAGCCTCTAAAATCAGTTATATTACGATCTATTTCATATTCCTGTTCTATATCTGTAATGTAAGATTTCTAAAGACAAAATTTAATTTTAAAAGTTAGACAGTCAAACCAAAAGATGTTTTCCAAATGGAAATGCTGATTGCCGATTACCTGCAAATCTCAAGGGAACTATATTTTTTAACAATTCACAAAAAGTACAAATGTAGCATTACAACCCACATAAAATAAACTTTATCAGTTTCTTAATATGCACAGGCAGATATTTAGCTACCATCATAATGATGACATGTGGGTGTGTGTTATGATAACTGGACTGAGAGGGTTATTATCTTTTTGATAAATTTAATCAAGGCTTACATTGGTAGTGTTTCATATGTGTTTATTGCTTTGTGTTGACAGAACAACACGTCATGGAGGCCACAGTCTTGTCAGGAGTGTACCTGCTACAGAGATGTGGCCATCTGCAGACCCACCTACTGCCCCAACCCACAGTGTGACTTCCAGAAGGTAAGACTTTTGACAAAATGCAGAAGTTTTGGTGTTAGGATATTAGGATAAAAAAAAATACACAGACACGTCCTCAGTAAGACCACAGCCAACATCCTGTTTGTTTTGTTAATAAATTGTCTCAGCATTGCTTGTGGCACTGAGCCTGAAACTTGTTTTTTTCCTTCATTTTTTTTCATTGAGCAGATAAATTTTGAAAAGCAAAGATAACTACAATTTATTATACCTCTATAATTTTGCGTAAAAGACTTTTCCTGAAACGCTGAGCAAGCAAAAAGCAAAAAAAAAAAGTATATAAAATAATAATCAAAATGATATATAAATATATCAGGAGTCAGTCAATCGATTTTTATTTGTAAAGTGCTTAATCACATCAACAGACATTTCAAAGCGCTTTTCCCATTTGCAGAAATGGGAAAAGGGACTTTTTCTTTGGGGAAAAAACTCCCTCATAGAGGAAGAAACTCTGGGCAGGACCCAGACTCCGCAGGGCGGTCATCTGCCTTGACCGGTTGGGTGGAAAAAAAATACGATGGGGATAGACACAGGGCAAGGAAAACAGAGAGAGACAGAGAGAGAACAGCAGATGTGGTAGATAGATATGCCTGTTTTTATGGTTAGAGAGGAATTTTGATCCAAGCAGTTAATTGGGGACGGGAATGTTAGGCTGTAAGTTTCCTGAAAAAGAAACATTTTATAGGCTTAAATAATGAATATATTGGTTAAAGGGTGTTGAGGTTGGAGCTACTAGGCAAGGGGCCAAGAGGAAGACCAAAGAAAAGGTGGATGGACGTAGTGAGGAAGACATGAAGGCATTGGTGTTCGAGAGGAGGATGCAGAAGATAGGCTGGCATGGAAACGGATGACACGCTGTGGCGACCGCTAACGAGACAAGCAGAATTTCAGATCCTCATTAAAAGATGTAATTAATCGCTTGTCTTTATGAGTTTCTCTTAGAAATGCCAATGAATAAGGAACAGGGAAGACAGGGAAGTCTGCTGATCGCACTACATATTGACAAGAACTCAGGGACTCTCAGTTCCAGCCTACCTTTTTGGCTCATTTGAATTCACGGGGAGGAGGGTGTTTATTTTCTGAGCTTGTTTACTCCATCTCTTTGGCTACGTCTCCATGTGTTTCTTTTTGCATTGTCTTTCAGCATCAAACTTGCGGTGATGTCCTCAAATCCAACCTAAATCTGCTGCTAAGACAACAATCAATGTGTAATGAATTCCACTCTGATGGTAGCTGGCCAATACTAATTAATAATTAGTGATCATGATCACCAATATGTGTTTATCCCTCCAATTAGATAACACTTATCATCTGACTCCCCTCACCAATGCTTCATCATCCACCTCTCTTACTGCTGGGCAGTGATACCATGACCTATAAGCTTCAGTTTAATATGTCCTCCACATGATTCCTCCTGGTGGTGTTTTCTGAAATTTGTCTCTAGACATCACAGGAGTGTCTTATAGCTGTCATGATGTATATTCAAAATATTCTTCTACAATATATCTGAAGATTTTAGTTGCATTTGATTGTTTTGTTTCTGTAAATGATGCCCATATGACTACTCAAGTGTTTCATTTCTGTATGGCACATATGAATGTCAAAGCATTAAAGAACACACAATTTCTTTCATGGATCATTTGGCACATGGTTACAGCTCAGATTGGGGTGCAAATTTTTTTCTTTCTTTATGAGTTGAAAAAAATGAAACTACAAAAATGTAACAAAAAATGTCCCATCATTTAGTCATAAGTTATTGCAATTCCTTTTCCCACACTTTCAGTTTGACGGTTTATATTTCTTATATCGCATATATAGATTTCGAGATGATTATTTTCCATATCAGGAATGACAACAGCAAGAATAATCTGTTGTCTCGCATTAGAATTAAATCACTGGAGTGCTGAAGAATGCAGCACTCCAGTGATAAATGAACTCTGTTCTCCCTGAGTTTGAACCTTTTCCTCATTATTTTTAGCAATAAAGCCTCACTTTGGATCAAATATCTTACACCACAGCCATAGTTTGGTTATTGTCTTTGAAAAAGAAAAAAAGAAAAACTAGAGGGGCCAAATAGAAATTGGATGAAAACATTAGGAGGACAGACAGCCTGAATAAAAGCACCTGAGGTTTTACATTGTAGAGAGATGGATTTGTCAGATGCTGTCAGATATCAGTCAGTGGCAATCTTTCTTCTTTACGCCGTTATCGAGATGTTATGTTTGTACATGATTCATGATTAGAGAACAAAGTTAGGTATCTGTGTATTTATGACAGACTAACTGCTTGATTCAAAGATCACTTTCCATCTCATTTTCCCACATGAAGTGCTGTTTATACATTTATTTATCACATTACTGTGATTTATCTTCTGATGCTGATTTGTTATGCCTCCAGTCAGGTTCTCTTCTTCAATGGGTACAAAACTCTTTCTGAAGCTCAGAGGAGATGTTTTTTTCTTCCCTTACCCAAATCCTGTTCCATTTATTTTATATGTACAAACAACACATTAATTCTTTGCTAGATTTTACCACTGTCCCATCTGGTTCCTTGTAGACATTTAGCCCCAATTGTGGGACCACATGCAGAATCTGCTTTATAATAATAATAATAATAATAATAATAATAATAATAATAATAATAATAATAATAATAATAATAATAATAATAAAACCTTTATTGTCCCACAGTGGGGAAATTTTTGACAAAATGGTAACAAAAACAATACCAACGAGGCTGTCAGAGACTAAAACGTTCCGCGGCTTACCCTGACCTACTTTCAGGGTAGGTCAGGGTACCCTGAAAGTAGTACCTAACTAGTGCATAGACTAGTGCATATGGAGAAGGCCAGTGTGAGTGAGACCATAGATCAAAGGTAGTGCATAGGTAGATCAAAGCACTAGTCTATGCACTAGTCAGGTACTACTTTCAGGTATATCAAAGCACTAGCTTTGATCTATGGTCTTACTCACACTGGCTTTCTCCCTCATCTTTCTATCTTCTCCCTCATGTTTCTATCTTATCCAGATTGTCACAAACACTGACAATCGTAATACATCGCTGCTTTGAAGCGGGATGTAACAAGGCAGTCAGAGACTGCAACATCCCGCGACACCCCTGAATTCAAAATTTTACCCTGACCTACTTTCATAGATCAAAGCACTAGCTCTATTTGGTGAACTAACAGACAGACGAACGGACGGACAAACACACAAACACTGACCATTACAATACATCACCGTTTTGAAGTGGGATGTAATTAATATTTACATGTAGATATTATATTTTGACTACTCAAAATTTATTCAGACATCTGTAGTAACATTATTTTATAAAATTATTTTTCAACAGTAAGATGCTGGATACTGGCAACTGCATTTCTAATATGTACAGGAACCATTTTATTATTTTAGATACGCCCCAATCATTTTGGATTTGAGGTCTCATCTCATTTCCCATATGGTGATACCAAGATATCAAGAAGCCATTTCAGACATGTCAACACTTTCACCGGTGGAAATGTCATATCTAAAATGCAACTCTAACTAGTTCTGAAGGGAATCATAGATATCCCAAATGTAATAATTACAGTTATGAATACCATTTCCATTAGTTATATTTGTATTGGAAATATCTGAAATTACTTTCTTTCTAGCTGAAGTTTAGCCAACAAATCATTTATTCTGATTTATCAAGACTCAGATAAACTATATGAAATGTCATTTCTCATATCCATATTATATGAAAATGTAACCACCCACAAAGAAAATTTCAAGTTGTAAGAAGTTAAATATTGATAATGTCATCAAATAAATTTGATTTATTATAGGTTCTACTAGTATAATTGCTGGATATAATCCCCCGTCTCTATTTCTTTTGAATCCCACCTGAACTGATGTAGATTAAAATGTTTTGTTATAATATGTGTGTGTTCACACAGTTTTCCCATAACTTATGTAGGCACTCATAGTTGCGTATCTCTTCAAAGGGTGAGACTTTGAGGATTCCCGTGAACAAGTGTTGCCCGGAATGCGCCGCTTCATCCCAGGGTTCCTGCAAGCATGAAGGAGTCATTTATGGAGTAAGTGGAAGTTGTTGCAATTTGCCACCCCTGAAGCTTTTTATTGCGATTCTGCAATACAACACACAAAACAGAGAAGCCCACCTACAATATATTATCTACGAGTCCCACTTGATGGAGGGCAGCTCAATGTCTTGCAGCCTTTTATCTCCCCAGGTTCTCACCAATGACTAAAATCCAATCTCAGTTTTACTCATCTCTTGTCTTTTGGCCTTGAAACCCCGTCCTGTCTCTGATCCACAGCTGATGTGCTAGACCAATATCACCATGGACTGAATTTAATTCATAGAAAGCAGCAAAGAGTGGAGAGAGAGGATGGGATGCAACCAAAAACCCCAGGCTAGATTCTGTCCAGTGCAGTGGGGGTCTGGCTCTAAATGTCATACCAGGACATCTCAACTGAAACATGGTCCAGCTTGGAGATTCCTCTGGCATCACTCCGCTGGTGAAACAGCTCCTTCTTGACAGCATTCACACCATTGCTCCTTTGACAGGAGGAGGTG
Organism: Antennarius maculatus; assembly: GCA_013358685.1. Taxonomy (NCBI): domain Eukaryota; kingdom Metazoa; phylum Chordata; class Actinopteri; order Lophiiformes; family Antennariidae; genus Antennarius; species Antennarius maculatus. The sequence goes on from CM023608.1 coordinate 7,726,498, forward strand.
TTTTCCCACATCACAATGGAGGTGGACTTTGTGATGCTGGATGCTTATATAGCCTATTTAAACAATGCTTTTTGGAATACAATATTAAGGGTTTTAATTCCACCTAGTAGCGGACCTGAGAGAGTCAGCACCCTGAACAGTCGTCTTTTTATCAAATTCTGTCAGAATTCTACGATTCATTGTTTATTACCTGAACCATGAATAATTGTCGTTGTTTCAAGAGTAATTCTCCATTAAAAATCCATCTAATGACACATTTTATTTCATGCAGGCTAAAGAAGGCATTGCTGCAGGTTTCTCAACCTGACACATCAAAAACAAGTGAAGCCAGCTGCTCAGGCTCTGCCATTCAGACTGTAGGCAACACTGACATGCTGATATCTCATTTACAGTCAAAGAACCACACTGAACTCATTTATCCATAAGCGGATGTATAAGAGACGGATCTCGAACTCTATTTAACACCCAGATGGTTGTGTAACGATGGATTCCATTAATCCAGTTCTGTCAGTCAGGAAGCAGAAACATCTTGTCAAGCTCACTCTTTGCCTCTAGCAGGTGGACCCATTTTTAATGTTGCCGTCTGCTCTGTTGAAACAACTGAATGTTCTAAATTCGGCATATCAGTAATCAAATTTGAACGTAATGTATTTTGAAGATAACGTTGACTTACACCGCCTTATTTTAATACCCTCTCAACCCCCATCCATAAAGCTGTACTGTCATTTAAGATTACAATTTTCTGAGTACACAGTCAGTAGAACAGCTTTCCCATACTGCCTTTTTCTTTTCCTATGTGACTGCGTGTGATTGACTGTCTGCCTCCCACAGCATGACAGCCAGTGGGCTCCCACGCCCTGCACCCAGTGTGTTTGCTCCAGAGGGAGTGTATCCTGTGATGCTCGCCCCTGCCCACCTCTCTCCTGCCCTGTGGACCAGAGGCTGTTCACCACAGCAGGAGAGTGTTGCCCCAAGTGTGGCCGCAATGGAGGTGAGCATATCAGTTTTTACACACCTTTTTTCACTTAACAACTTACTCCATACTTTTTGTTTTAACATATCAGGCTCTGATTAAGAGCTCAAACATGCTGCATATTTTTTCTTCTTTTTTTTTTTTTTTTGGTATTGTAAAATAAAACAGCAGAAAGTCTTCGTAGAATGGAGTGTTAATGGATGTGATTTTGCTCCATTCAAGCAGCTTTAATGAAACAACATCAATGAACTGCAATTTTACTCAGATGATTGGAAACCTGATTGATTATGGGTTTGCTCAACTGCATCTGGCTAAGAATGGTCGTGCACTCCTATAAAATGGAAAACCATGTGTCACTGTTGTGATCGTACTTTCTACTTATAAAAGACACTAGTGAAGAAACAAAATGCTACAGTGTACACAGTGCATAAGCACATAAGAGCCACTCAATTTACTCCCAGAATCCATGGAGAGGGATGCTGTTTCAATGGCATTGGACTGTTTGCTAGTGTGCCTGACCTTCAAAAGGAATGGTACTCTGGCTGCAGAAAATGCATGCGTAGATTAAATGATTAAATGAAACCCCTTTACACCTTATATCTTACCTTAAATCCAGATTACACCTCTTGCTGTAAACCTGGCAAGAGGTACTTAAGTCACAACCACAACCACAACCAAGTTACAACCAGTCACAACCGTTTAAATTGGACCCTAAATGTGCTAAAGCTGACAGCCCAGAGAGCTTCATAAATGCCTCATATTAGCTCCCTTCCTCCCTTCCTCACTTCCTTTTCCGTAAATTAGAGCTTTTGCTCTCTTCAAGTCTTTAATGTGTTTGGTGTTAGTTCTTTTATCCAACTCCTCCTGACTGACAGAGGCTGAAGCTACTACAGAAATGTTGCAGCAACAGACTGAATAACTCCATATCATCGACACAAGAGAAACTGACTCCTTAAATAAATAACAGTAATTCTGTTCAATGAAACATTTTTTCTCTGGATGCGAACCCCATGATGCATGCTGTTTTGCCCTGTAGAAATAAATTTGCATCCCGAAAAATCTCACATTCAGCAGTGTTGTCACATTTATTATTTAGCAATTCCTGGTGTGAGATCACTCAGGTGCGTGGGTCCCACGAGTCGCGGTGTGTGGCGTCGTATCTTATCAGAGACGATGTTGTCATTACAGACCCTGAGCTTTTAGAGTGCACAGAGCAGAAAGGGTAGAGCTGAAAAAGTTAATCAGGACCATAATGATGTCTTGGAGCTGGTATGATGCGTCCCAGTGGTTAGCGTCTAATTAGTTACTGAGTTTTTTTTCCTCATTGTAAATCAATGATCATGAGGGCAAATAATGCTTGAATAATCAGCTCATTACCTAGCATCCATTCTCCCAGGTTTCTCATTTTATATTAATCTATGTGTGTGTTTCAGAATCTTGCTCCTGGCAGGGGAACGTGTTCAGAGATGGTGAAGAGTGGAAACCCAGCCACTGTTCCAGATGTGTCTGCACCAACGGGGAGGTCCAGTGTTCGGTTGCAGAGTGCCAGCAAGTCGCCTGCAAGCCAGTGAGTTTTTAGAAATATCGAGCATATTTTTTATTATGGTCACACTGGCAGCTGGTATGATTCTGTTTGTGTTCCTCTGTACTTTGTTCAGATTCAGAAGGCCAAATCAATTACCAGACTGTTCCTTCAATATTCAGTCCAATTGTTAAGGCATGAAACACCGAACTGACACAGTTACACTGTATTTGCCCAGAAATCCACAGTCAAAGAAAATACATCTATTTCCTCTTTATAGACTGGAAATAGAAGTCATCCATATAGAAATATAAGACGATATGAGACAATTGTTTTCTTTCCAGTTCCATCCATTATGGTTGATTCAGTGCTGGGCTTCTCATAAATCCTCTTTTTATAATAAAGTGAAATGTCATAATAAACACTGAAGCTTATTTGCTTGAGATTCAGCTGGTTCTGTTAATGGATTATCAACACAAAACCTGTTTTTCTTTCAGCATGAGAACCTAGTGATCCAACCGGGCCAGTGCTGTCCTCAGTGCACGACCAACCCCTGTCTGTCTGCCGGCAAACAGCACCAGGTACGTAGTCAGTGAGTGATAGTGTGTGTGTGTGTGCGTGTGCGTGTTTGTGTGTGTATGTTTATGTGCGTGTGCGTGCGTGTGTGTGCTGCTTGAGGATGGTCTAAGTGTCTGTATCTGTGTATATCTTGGCAGCACGGCGAGCAGTGGCAGAAGAATGCTTGCACCACATGTGTGTGTGACCGGGGTCAGTCTAAATGTCACACACACACCTGTCGGTCCGTCACCTGTGAAAAGGTAAATTGTCTCACACATACACATACACCCACTGTATTCATGATTTTCACATTTCAGCTAGATGTTCTTCTTCTCCTGCACTTGATTTTGTGTAGAAAGCAAGGTTTGGGAGAACAGTGTAAAAACTGGTAGCATCGTCCTTTTAAATTATGTATTTACTTTTCATTCATTCATTCATTCATTCATTCATTCATTCATTCATTCATTCATTCCTCTTCAAACCCACTTCTTCCGCCATTGCGGGTCACAGGGGGCTGGAGCCAATCCCAGTCGACTAGGGGCGTGAGGCAGGGGATACTCCGGGTGTGACGCCAGTGCACCACGGAGTCACATGTAGACGCACAGACAAACACGCACGCACACACTCACACCTACGGACAATTTTGAATCATCAATCCACCAGACGTGCGTGTTTTTGGAGGTGGGAGAAATCCGGAGAAGCTGTAGAGAACCTACAAACACACGGGGAGAGCATGCGAACTCCGCACAGAGCTGGACTTGAACCAGGAACCGCATTGCTGTGCGGCAACAGATGATGACTTAGTGTTAGTGTAGAAAGATGAAACAAAGATGAAAGAAAAAGCACATTACTCGGGCGGCAAAGGGGATGAAAGTGAGTGCTAGTGTCCTGATTTCCTCTGATGTCGTTAGACACCTAACACACACTTATCAAAAGTGCAGAATTCAGACTTCATTTTCTCTTATTAAAACTACCAAGACAAAATGCTTGGAGGAGCAACTTATCAGGCTCCTGTTCTAAAGTCAGTAGAAACCTTTCTGAAGCATTTTGCTTTGTCACACAAAGTTCCTATCCCATTAAACCTTTAACTGAAACTTCAAGTAAAAATATTCACAGCTCTCAGCGTGGCTGAGGGTGTTTCAACAACCCATTCCCTCCACTGAAGATAGTAGAAAAGAAAAAAAAAAATGAGGCGGCAATGCAAAAGAGGATCTCAGTGGACTCCATGCCTTTAAACCACCACTCGGAAATTTAAGGAGAAAAAAGGATGAGCTAATTATTTTCTCAACACTCTGTTAATAAATGTTGACACGATTTCAATAGAATTTGATATCAGTGCCTTAATACAATATATAGAGCTAAATGAATTTTCTGTAATGATGAATTGCCTTCAAGTGATACAGAGGATCTGAAATTTTCATATGTGGATGAAATGTCTGTCCCAGACTCTTTTTTATTTTGGAATAATAATAGAACACACTGTCTATTGTTGTTTCATCTAGCTCTGCTCACACACACAAACACAGACACAGACACCCGCACACCCGCACGCACGCACGCACGCGCGCGCGCACACACACACACACACACACAAGCCACATGTTCAGGAGCTTGTTTCTTTTCTCACACCTCATTTTTATTCTTTCCCTCCCATCATTTGTGTAATAGAGAACACACAACCTGAACTTGTTGCGCTACTTCCTTTCAGGGTCAGACCAAAGTGAGGCGTGCTGGTCAATGCTGTGACGAATGTGCCACTGCCAAAGGAAGCTGCTTGTATGAGGGAGTGGTGCGTTACCATGGTGACATGTGGAACGGCACAGGTTGCGAGTTTTGCTCATGCAACCGTGGCCAGGTCGTCTGCCGTAGGGCCGAGTGCGCACGTCTGATGTGCCCACAGGTGAGCCTGAAAGAAAAAGATGGAAACTTATCTGGTCCTGATCTCACTGTCAAAACCAGCTGTTTCCTCAAAGTATTATTGGATAAATTCAGCTTTATTACTTGAGTGTGGAACATCATCTATAGATCACAGTGGTCGCCTTCAAGTATGCTGAACTCTCCTGCAGATTTCAGTACTACCTCAATGCTGTGATACCATAAAAAATAATAAGATGTCACAGTAACTTCTGTTCTTCAGTCCGTGTCATTTGCTGGATCAAAATATGCCACTTCCACAGGTCTGATGTTATTATCTTCATCGATATTTAAGAGTGACTACACATTGTGTTTGGGGGCGGCACTGGAGACGTGATGATCATTTGAGGTTGCGAGGTTGGCTGCTTCCATCACAGATAATTCACTCAGTTTAGATGAAGCAGATCGAAATACAAGATGAAACCATAATGATGTCTGTGGAGCAGCAATAAATAAATAGAAATAACACCGCAGAAAATATTAACCCTGTCCCGAAGTTCACACTAAAAATAAAGAGCCGTAGTCTGGCAGTAGACACCAACAATGTGATTTACCCTCCTGCTACATTTGGTCTACATCACCCTCATGTGTCATTTGGAAGCTTTTTGACTCACTGCATCATACATTTGATTGTAACACAAAATAAACAGAACAGAAGTAGCAACAGGAAGGCGGCATAGACCCCGGATGTGACCCAGTTCATCGCAGGGTCCCATAGTTGATTTTAACCCTGAAAATAGCCAACTCTGGATCTAGTGCCACAGCTTACTCAGCATTTCTTGAAATCCAGAGTAAAGCAGATTTGAAAATATGTTAATGTTACTTGCCATGACCCAATCAGCCCTCTTTTATCATATGTAGTAAGTGGTTTTTGTTAGCTGTAAGTAGCATCATCAACATTCATCCAGCTCTGGATTGACCAAGGTCACCCTGCTGTGAAGATTTTTCTACACACGGGTTTTAACCTGTGTGTAGAAAAATAAAGGGAGCTTACTGGTTTATTGACAAATGTGGATCAAAGCATGGATGAAGGTGGTTATGATTCGTAATAGTAGTACCTGCGCTGGAAATACTTTTAGGAGGTCTTAGCATTCTGTTGTATTAGCGGCGTAATACTTTTGTAATATGCAAAACTTTGATTTCAGTCTCGACATTTTTAATCTTTTGATTCTACATCCTGGGTTTTTAAAGGTTGTAAAAACACTTCTGATTTTTGAACCTTATTCTGCAGTATCTGAACTAATTTAGGTTCTTAATGACTGTAGAATTTTTTTTTACCCCAAATCACACGTGACTAAATTTGCCCAATTTTATATTTATTTCACTGTCAATAAATTGTGTGTATTACATGTACTGAAAATTACCCACACTGCACTTCTTCTACAGGTGAAATATATCTTAATGAATGGCAGAAAATAAAATTTTAATCTTTGTTTTCCCAATTTTAGGGATCAGAGTTCATTCACCTACCAGGAAAGTGCTGCCCAGAGTGTTCTTCTGTGAAACCCTCCTGTGTATTCAAAGGAAAATCCTACAAGGTACTTCTGCCACATATCAAGATTTGACCTTGTGTTTGTACATAAAAATTAAAGAAAATCCAATAGTGAAGAGATCTAAACTGTGTTCGTAAGTCACATGCCACAGGGCTTCTGTAAACCCTCCTTCACCAGAAGAAAACGGAAAGTGGCGTTAAGTGCACTCCACAGCAGAGGAGGCTTCTACACAAACAAACAAATATATCAGTCTTGAGCTGGATATAAGTGTACAGTCACAACACAAAGAATGAAATTTGCAATGAGACAATGCGATACAAGAACTAAATGTGTGTTTAGGACTCAGTTGCCACCGTATTTTGGGCTGTTTAACCTTTAAAAAGTATCTATTACACATTGTTTTGCATCACCTTCAATATTTATAGGCCACTCCTTGAATCCAGAAAGCAACAACTTTAATTTTTTACATTCTCAGCCAGAGGGGAAATGCTGGAGGATGGTCAGCCAAGCCTGAGGCTCAGAGTTCTTGTAGAGAGTTCTATTATCCTTTCCAACAGACTTTTCTCTGTCTCCCTGAGGAATCCCTCCCACTAGTAGACAGATACTGTATTCTCATCCCACACCTACACATATCAATATATGCAGGTCTCATTTCCAATGTATTCAAAAGTCAAGTTTATGACTCAATGATTCCTGATTTAAGTTCTCTTGTCAAGAAATAGATCCAGCATTTAATTCTCTCTAAAGCCACTACAAACCTGTTAGTTACATGTCTGTTTGAGTACACATTAAAATCAAATATAACTTTCAGAGCGTAAAGACTCCTGTAAGGTTGTGCACAGCCATGACATTAATGCTGATATCTACAAACAACGAAACTATTCCCTTAAATTTAGGTGATTTTATGCTCTAGCTCCTAACTTTTCATCAGCTTGTACACAACCACACTGGTGAAGCATGCCATTAGATACTTCTGGAGCTGCAGTCTAACTTTCCTTTTTAGCTCAAGGATGCAAGTTTTATACTCGTTTTTGTCCTTCGATACAAATGGTTTGTGAATGCCAGTCATGCGATAAAAACATGCTTGTGACACTTTTCATTTTCTGACAATGAAGATATGGTGTTGGTTTTACATCTATTCTCATCCTTGTGAGCCTTGACCTGCTATCATGTTATTCAGAAAAAGATGCTGTGATTCATATAAAACATGTCGCTTTTACAATAAAACTAGTTCTTATGTGGTGTTTGTGCAGTTTGACTGACTGCCTGTCCTTGAAGGGCCTCAGTCAGTTCACTCTGTCTGCTTTGAAAGGGAGTATAAAAGTCATGACTGTCAGGCTTCTGTTGTTACTTACATATATTACCTTTTAGCATTGACCTGACGGAGCCTGACGTCTGTGGCTTTCTTTTTTTTCTTTCAGCCCTGACAAAGTGTGTAAATCTGCTTTTTCAGTGATGTCAATCCAATGATTGTAAAACATAATCACTCTGTCTGATGAAAACTTAAACCTCTGCATATGTCTGTTCCTCCCTCTCTCCTCCTCATGCATTCCTTCTCTGGACATTTCCGTTCTCTGTCAGGACTTGGCTCAATGGTCGGACAACTCTTGTCGGGAGTGTGAATGTCGCGATGCCCAGGTGACTTGTTATCTGCGATCCTGCCCCACCTGCCCCCAGGGCACCCTGGCCATCACCCGGGAAGGTAGATGCTGCCCTGAATGTCATCAAGGTAGGTTGATAGGGTAGATGCTGAGTACAATTTGTGTGTGTGTGCGTGTGTGTGACAGTGTGTGTCATTGATAAAACATTTATCATAAATTAGTTGATGTTTTGGACTTGTATGTTTGTATTTGTGAATCCTAGTTGTCCTTGAATTGATGGAAGCATGGGTCGAGCTGCTCTTTGTGTTGAAGCACATTATTCAGATTGAATCAATAAAACCTTCATTGCTTTTAACTTTAACTTTTATTTAAAGTTTATTTTGATTTAGATTTAACTGAAATTGGCATTGGGATCCTTTATTTGCTTCTGTTTGTATTCATCTATATCTAACATTAATATTAGTTTAAAATTAAACTTGACTTCTTCTCTCATGACTTGACTACATATTTACATATCCACCAACTACAACACAAATATCACAAGCGAAGGAAAACGCTGATAAAGTGTTGTTCACATGTTTTCCAGTGCAAAAAGCAGTTATGACTGATATTCGACTAGCAGTAAACCTGATGATGTTGTTTCATTGAAATTCTGATTTGTTTTTGCAGAAGATGAATGGAAGTAACCATGAAATGTTGAATATGCCTGCAAGTGTCTGCATTGTGCTCTGCAACCTATGTTACAAGGATTGCAGAGATTCCTCCTCTTCATCTGACGGTAGCATAAATTCTGACAGTTCTGTTTTATCGGATCGTGTACAACACAGATTCAGAGAAATATTATCAGTTTTTTTTTTTTTTTTTCAGGTTAAAACACTTGCTAATTTTAAAATTACATTACATTGCTTAAGATTAGTCGTGATTCAGTCCCATAATCTTTAATGTTGTTAAAAAAAAAAAAAAAGGACAATATGCCTGAAATTTCCTGTTGCAATGATAGTGTTTTAGACTGGTGTTGGGTCCATCACAGGGTCCAGTCACTCCTCTGTACTGAAGGGTGGTACGTTTCAATCTTTACTTCATCCTTGAAGCCAGTGTATCGAGTGTTAGCTGATGGAGTCATGATGGACAAAGCTGAGTGAAGAAAAATGAAATGGAAGGTCCTTCAATGAGACTTATTTTTCTCAAAGGAGCTATTTCTGGGAACCACTGGTATAAAAAAAAAAATTCAGAATCTAATCCCAAACTCTTTGCAGAGGAGGTCATATCAGCCATCATCCTCTTCCAGACTTCATCATCCACCTCTCCTCTGCTGCTTCCACTTTCTATCGAAACTGTAATGTTGCAGAGAAACATGTCAGAGCTGTCTCTTTTACATACTGCACACGCTGCACATGTGATAATGTCAATGTGTGTGTGTATCGTTGTGTGTGAATACATGGTCGGAATGGCTCAATGCGTGTTATCAAATGTGAATAATTTAGACGTGTTTGTGTGCGTTCTATATTTGCAGTCACATTTTGCTGCTCTGGTATCTGTGATCACCTCCCAGCCTGTGTTAATGTGTGCTTGCGCAGTGATGCAATTAGTGCACCCATAATGCATCATAATGCATACAGGTACATGCATGTCTGAACAGTGATTCAAGCGTGGTTCAGCAGCTTCACAGACACATATATACTAATAGAGGGAAACAGACACATGTTGACTCGTTGACTTGTATTAGTGAGACTGCTTGGCCGTGAATTGGATTTCCCAACTGTGTTTAATATTTGTCTAAAAATAGAGGCAGAAAGAAAGCATTTTGTTCTCTTTTATTCCCAAACTGTGACTCCTCCTCTAAGCCTATTTATCACAACTGTCTGCGGGCCCGGAGGTCAGCAGCCTCTCCTCTCATTTGACAGTTCACACCTGAGAACTGCCGCCAGAAGCTGTGCTGCTTTCACGTCTCATGTGACCGGATTTTAAAAGTGAACCTTCAGATTTTACACACTGGTTTCATAAGGGCATGTGCAGTGAATGAGTACTACCTGGTTTTCAAAAGTATTTAATGAACTTTATAAACTGTGATGTGATTCCAGGAGTTTCCGTCTTGTTAGATTGTTTTTTAATAAATGCCTAGTATAATTTCCATTCTTCAGGATGTAATCATTCCCTCCAGAAACACTCAGATCAGGCTACTCCAACTATCTAGCTCTATGTGGGTATATGTGGTTTGTCAGAGTTCATTTAAATTCTACTTTATAAAAGCTGTATTAGTCAAACTATATATTTTTAAAAATATCTATCATATTTGTCATCTTAATATTTTGGTTAATTTAATTATCAAGCTGCACAATGCTTTATTTAAAACTTTGTTTGTAGAAGGATCGATAAAGACTTCTCTGAAAAAGGACCGATTTTCTTTTAACTTTCATTTCCATAAATGTGTGCATTTGACCATGTTTAGTAAAATGCACCGTAATTTCCTCATGACATTATAATTTCACCTGTTTTAATCAAGAATATTTGGATAAATTAAATGGGTTTTTATTTTTATTTGGGACGTCGTTGTGTGTGAATACATGGACAGAATCTATGACTGAATATTTGGAAGTGACCTGCGTTGGTGAATTACTCAGTAGTGCAGTGCTTAGTGGGCATCAGGCTTTGAAATCGTCACAAATCACCAGTCAAATCCTGCTAAATGTTGAGTGTGGATGGTTAGCTCACTTATTCTCTGTGGCAGGTAGCCAGCCTCGGAGGTCAAGCTTCTGATGACGTTCCAATTGGCAGGTCAATTTACTTTCCTGATATTGGGGAACAAAATAAAAACATCCCTGTCAAATGTTCACCCATCTGTGTTTTCCCATCACACATTTATCTTAATCAGCCAGCTCCGTGCAGTTAATCACACCTGAAGCCACACCTCAGGATCAGCTCCTCTGCTCTAACTTTCGCTGTTAAGAATCGCTTCAGTTTTTAATTTTGTGCTTCAGGGACTCTCTCTTGCTATACACACGAGGCAATTAAAATGCAGCGTTTCACCCTCAAGACACCCTTCTGTAAACACTGGCTTGAATGAAAGCACGTGAATACTCAACTTGCTGTAATGTGGCTTTATCCCCAAGAGAAAAAAAAAAATCCAATCATGATTCATTCTCAGCTGTCAAGGCAAGCAAAATGATCATGTAGCTAGTCAGGTGGAGTTTGTATGAAAATGTACTCATTTGTTTTAGGCTGTTGAATATTCAGGTATGAATTGTTTGGGAGACATCACATTTGATACAGGATGAATGCAGAAAGTAAGATGTCTGCAGTGGACTCAGAAATGCCATGGATTGGTACATTACTGTTAACTGAAGCATTGAATGGAAAGATAAACACCTGGTTGATACTCACATTATTCTATGAGCCTGTCGGCGGAGCAGAACATATAGTACTAACTATCTCAATATCCCACTTTTCTCACTATATTTTCTCCTCTTTACACCTCTCTTTCTGTAAGGGGGGAAAAACATGGTGGCGGGATGAAAAGTACGGGTTGGTGAAAGAGAGTGTGGATGTGAAAGAGAAGATGAAGCTGTAGAGGAGAAAGAAGACAGATAAATGTAATAACGGGAGGCAGCAGTATGAGAAAAAAGAGGAATGGAGATACTCAGAACAGTATGTTCTGGTTAGTTGACAGGCTTATTTGCCAATATGGCTGAAGTCTCATCTCCTTTTTTTCTTCCATTCTTATCAACTCCTTTCACCACCATGTCTCCCTCTCTCTCTGCCTTGCATTTTGTTTTTCTTCCGTGTCTTCTGTGTGCTGCAGTTGTCACATTTAGCAGATCCCTCTGTCATGGTTTTACAAGCACCAAGGACTGTATTTACCCAATATGCTCATAATGAATGAAGTAGTCAGCATGCAATCAAATACAAGCAGACTCATATTGTTTGACAATGGTGCTGCCTGTCGTCATTTTTTCCACAACCCAGCTTGTCATCCTCAGTTCTGTAATGTCAGACGACATTTTTAATTTCTGAAACACGTATTTTTAATTTTGAAACATCGGACAAATCTTCAAAGGATCCACAAAGACATCAGAGACTTCAACTGGTTCAGGCTGAAACTTTGTGATGTTTTCCTCCATATTGTTTCATATATTCTCTGTATTTAATGATGGGTTTTTGCTGCTTCTCTTCATAATAAACCAGACAGAAAAACAGACTATCTATGACTTCGGAACTCCACTAGTTTAGAAATGAAATTTTCACAAACACAAAAGAAATAAGGCTTGCACTTTTCAGTCAAAAAAAAGAGTTTCTTCAGACTGAAAATTTTATTTTTATGTCTTTATTAAAATTTATCTTCTTAATAAGTTGCTCGTTATAAACCCAGTTGGCACGAGGATCTTCACATATGTAATGTACCATCCATCATTTTATATCATTTTTATTATATTCCTAATTATTCAGGAGACCCTGAAAAACATCATGTGTTTAATTTTTATGTTAAGTGTCTTTTTCCTGCAAGTTCATTATAAAACTTAGCAATGTATGCTGATGCTTGTTTAAATGAGGAAAGCTTCTTTCTGCCTTCCTCAGAGGTCGTAATTTTTTTTTTTTTTTTTTTTTACTTATTGATTATTTTTCCATGGAGAAATCAATTGACCAATAAGAGCTCTTTTGGGTAAAGAATCAAGACATAATCTGTAAGTGAATGTTTGTGCCCCGTCAGTGATATAAAATCTGCGTGATTTTATATCATTGCAACTCCTGGATCACAAAACAAAAATGAATTTAGAATGCATTTGATGGACAAATTAAAGATCAAGGCTTCTGCTCATGAGTTTCTGATAAAAGGTCTTACCAACTGGGAACCAGTGCAGGCAGGAAAAGCACTTCACTGCACTCCAAAAAGATAAAATACAGCAGTGGAGCTGCTGGCTGACAGTAGAACACTGAGGATGTACTCAAACCTCCCAGGAGGAACACGTCTTCATCACGGAACTCCTTCAGCATCACGAACACAGTCTGACTGTGGAATCAGATATACTGGATGGAGTGTGTTTGGAAATTTAATTATAATGTGTGTGTGTGTGTATGTGTATGTGTGTGTGTGTGTGTGTGTGTGTGTGTGTATGCGTGTGTGTGTGCGTGCGTGTTTCCTTTCATTATCTATGTTTTACTGTTGATATAAATGTTTAAAACCGTATTTCACTGAAATCATAATACAGTCTCATTTTTTTCCCCCCAGTTCATTGCCATGACAACTGCCTGACATGTTCAGGAACGCCTGACCATTGTGACAGCTGCAGGGACCCAGAGGCCTTCCTCCACATTGGTCGCTGTCTGTCCGTCTGTCCAGATGGCTACTATGCTGAAAGAGGATTATGTTTAGGTAGGACTGTCTTTTTATTACACACACACACACACACACACACACACACACACACACACACACACACACACACACACACACACACACACAGACACACACACACACACACACACACTGCCTTACTGGTGGTGTGTCTTATTTATTCATACATGGGTGTATGTGCCCATTCATGGTCACATTAGCCTGAAACCCGCCTCACCACTCTGACCGGGCGCTGACCCGTGGCAGACACAGACTTCTCAGTATTTCACTGCAGTGAATTCCTACCATCGCATTGACCTGTTCCCCTAGTGGGACATTTACAGCCCTCAGCTATTCATGAAGCAGTGAACACCCAGCACCCCGACACTTAAAACTGTCAGTCACAGACACAGGTAATAACCTTGAAGTCCAGTCGCTAATGCTGCTACTTTTGAGCTATCCTACACACTTCATCAGCTCTACAGCTGTCAGATCACCTATACACTTCAACTGGCAAATTTGTCTGATTCTTACACGTTCAAATTTCTGGGGTTTTTTTTCCCTAGGGGAATTTATTTGCCTCAAAATAAAGCTCCAAGTCTGAACTCTTACGGTTGATAAGATCATATTTTCCTCCGCCAAACTCTCTCATCCTTTTTGTTCACATATCTTTTCGTCTTTCCTTCTTGACATATTGTTCTCGGAGAGCTCGCCAATCGGCAATCTCCTTTTTTTTCCCAAGCTTTTTTCCCTTACTCTCTCTATTGCCATCTTTTTTCTTTAATCTTGATCACGATCCTGAGCTTTCCTTGTTGTGTTTTCACATCTTCACTTCCTCTCCTGTCTTTCTTCATCTATTTCACCCTGAGAGGGAGGATGTGAGTTTCTGAGAGGATAATCTTGAGATTTCTCACTCAAATCTCCACACTGGATTTTCTCCCCTGCTCTGTATTTGCTGGTTTGTGATTGTGTTTATGGAAGTCTGTTAGAACCTTTTCCCTATTTCTCTGTCGAAAACATTTTGTCTCCACAAGTACATCGCAAGCTATATTAAATCTGTTCATTTTCTTTGGTGTGGTCTTCTTACCACTTTTCTTAGAACTTTTATATGTATTTTAGATTTCTACAACTTCATATCTTTTGTGCGGGATGACAAATCAATCAGAACTTTTTTGCTGCTTACAAAACTTTGGAAAACAAGTAGGTGCAAGAGATATAATCCAATTTCAAACATCAAAACCACAGTTGGTGATAATAAAGATAAAATGTAGAATCCTCTGCTTTGCAGCATCTGTGTTTTGCTGCCACCCTGTATCCTAAAAAGTTGTTGCTTCATTGGGAACTCCACAATATATCATTTTAAAGGGCTTCTGACAAAAATCCCACAGAAAGAAATTAGAGCCATCTGTCTCGTGTGGGCCGCAGCACTGGTCTGCGTCGATGTACCACTGCTACAGAGAAGAACGACAGAACAATCTTTATAGCCCAGGAGGGAATTTTACTGTCTCTTTAGTCACAATCTTGTTCTTCTCTCCTGAGAATATTTGCATAGCAATTAGTTGATCAGATATAGTTTATTCCCTTTTGTATGTGTCCACTTAAAATGTCTGCAACATTTGTGTTGAAATCTGTCTCCTACTCATTTGGGCTTCGTCTAAGGCCACCACTTTCCCTTCAGATTGTATGTACATCTCTGCCAGCACTAGAAACCTCAAACCAACTACATCAAGCAATCATTAACTCCTTGTTCTCCACACAGCCTGCCCTTCATCATGTGCAACCTGCACCAGTCTGCTGGACTGTCAGTCTTGTGGCCCCCAGCTGCCCCTTCTGAGTGCTGAGAGCAGCCAGTGCCTGCCTTCCTGTCCGCCTGGTTCCTACCGGCAGGACCAGACACACTGTCGCAGTGAGTATCACAGCAAGATGCGTGACTTAATGTGCTATTGTGGAGCTAAAACAATCTGGAGGTATATTCTGACAAAGTATACTAAATATGACAACAACACAAAAAGGTGGATTTCAGTAGACATTCCCTGATGCATATAAACACGGATGGATGGGCTTGTGTGCACTCCTTTGATCATTTTTCTCTGTTCTGTTGTCCTTTCCATCTTTTCTATACCTTGTGTATCTTGAAGGTTTTTTTTTTCCTTTCTGTATGTTGTCTTATCCCATTCTTTGGATTTGCAAAGAATCTGTCTCATATTTCTGAAAAGTAAGTCAAACTCTAATACTTAACAATCAGCTGGTCCACAATTGGAGACTTATGTGGACTGGAACCAGTGTGTCTGAGTGGATGAACTGACTTAATACCAGTATATGTCAAAGGAAAATGACAAAAGTTTAGCAAGAAGTTAAATCCTATTGTGCAGAAGACTGTGCTTACCTGTTGTAAAAGTATTGCTTTGTATTGCATAGCTGTGATTTTTTTTGCTCCATAATTTCTTGGAAAAGTTTAGTTCTGTTGTTTTTAAATGATTCCACAGTTTAAGCATATGTTTGTACCACCTCTGTTGTCTCTTGATATTTCCCTGATAATACTTTTGGAAAATGTGTTAGAAAAACCAATTAGCACTTCAGAACGGTTTTGAAATTGAAGTCAAAATTGCCTTGAGCCTTAATTTACCTTTTACTTTTTTTTAATCGTTATTTTACTCAGCGAGTGTTTAATTTTATTACTGCTATATGGTGTTAAATTTCCAGATTGGACAGGAACCTGCATGGGATAAATATGCAGCATTTTTTAAAATGTGATGTATAGAATGATACTGGAAATGAAAAAATAGACGGCATTTAGCCATTAGCTGAAAGGAAACCCTTGATGTTGCTCAGGGCTTTTGAGGGCTTACTTGACGTGCATGCTGCATGAGATACCACTGAGCTACCTATGAGACCCAGTTAGGTCCTTACATTTTAATGAGTAGTGCATGTGATCAATCAGCTTTTTCTCACGTTCCTCCATTCTTTGGACCTGTTATGCATTCAATATTTTTGATTGAATGAATGAATTCTTTGTTACTTTCTTTTAAACCGTAATGTCGGGGTTTCACAATTTTTGAGGACATCTGAGCTGAAGTCATTCCACTTTGTATGTTTCTGATGTTTCTGCTCAGTGAGGTGAAGTTAACTGCGTTACCAGTGCTGTTCATGCGTGGTGGATTGACTCATTCAACCCATCTTAAATTACTGTGATTGCTTGAGAATGACCTTTACAGGAGGAGTTTAGTCCCAACTGATTTGTTCGAGTTATTCAAGTCTAGCTGACTTGAATAACTCTTTTATAGAACGGGCCTGAGTTTATAGGGCAGGATCCCTGCAGCTTTAGGACAGTTCATATTTTCACATCTTCAAATATCATTGATGAAAACCTGAACATTACAAATAAGTTTACATTTTATTATATGAAAAATTATGGGCAGCAGTATCTCAGTCGGAGGGTTAGAGGGTGGCTGGTGCAAAATCCAGAGTGGAACAGAGTAAAGAGTGTGAACTGGAGAGGTGTCAGTTCACCTCCTGAACACTGCTGAGGTGCCCCTGAGCAAGACACTGAACCCACAAGCTGCTAATAGGTCGCTGCTACATGGCTACCCTTTGCTCCACCATCTCTCTTTCCTAATTGCATGTTTTACGTGCCCTCAGTGTGTGTGTGTGTGTGTGTGTGTGTGTGTGTGTGTGTGTGTGTGTGTGTGTGTGTGTGTCTGTGTCTGTGTGTCTGTGTCTGTGTGTGTGTGCATGCACACACCCCATCCTGTATGTGTAGATTAATACAGTAATTTTTTTCTTTCTGAAAGCCCCAAATCATGATAGTAATGACTGTCGCTCCACTCATTATATGTATTACTGTATATCTGAAGACAATCCACCGGTTATCTTTAATCATCATGGATGCTGTAAAGGAGAAAGAAGATTGTTTAGAATGACGGTTTGTTTTGACAGAGAAGTCCAATCCACCCCATCTTAAAGAGAAGTTGCATCAAGGCTAACACACAAACATTATCTCTCACTAAATCAGAAACAGATGAAATGGATAAAAAAATAAATCAGAAAGAAAGATAAAATCCCATCTGCCCTCGTCATTAATATTTTGAGATCCTGATGTTAAGTTGTCCAATGATTTGCGTTTATGTTTTCTTCTGCACCCGTTCCATATTATAGCTGGTGGACTATAGTGTGTATAATGACACAAAGAGTATATAATCTGCACAATATTTTTGCTATTTGATGGCCATTCTGTCATGTCGGGTGACTCTGACATCTGCCTTATGGATTTCAAACAATATTTTGATGTCTTTTATGTATTCTTAGATGTTTAGATGTATTGGCTGAGTCAGGGACTGACCTGACAGCAAAAACATCATTTCTCCTTTAAGTCTGCTGGCTTTTCAGCTGCCTGCAGAATTATTATTTTCTTTCATGAGTCACAAAATGAGGCACAGAAACGATCTACAGCATAAGAATAGCAAAAGCAAGAGGACAGATTTATACTGTTCACATATGTGATTTGTTCAGCAGGGGCCCTCTGCATTGATTGCTCCTCGACCAAACTAACTCAAAGGTCTCGCAGCGCTCTGAAGCCAGGAATAGTAAATAAAGCTGTGGCTCAGTGAGTTGAACCCCTGTGGGCCATCTTATATACTGTACACTGAACACTTTGGCTGAGCGCCTCTGTCGAATGAGGAAGACCTGCTGTGACTCCTGGGGGTGAGGGGTAGAAATATAAGGAGAGAGAGAAGGGGGATGGGTGAGAGAAGAGAGTAATCAGGATGTGATTGTAGTCGAGTTCTGCGGCTCAATTTCACCTCTTGATGAAAATCGTCAGAATTTTCCAGAATACCACACTACCAGTGCACAAGCCTCTTAAATGACCTTAAATAGGACTCACAGCAGCAGCAGCTGGAAAAACCCAGCTATGTTTTGTGCAACTTCATTCCACCAATATTTACGCATTTCATACATTTCTTGCACAAACCTACTGTAAAAATCTCACTTCATATATTTTGGTTGCCTGTTTCCTGGTTAACACATTAACACATCTAGCAATCATTAATTTCATTCTCATACATGTCATTCTCATGCACAGTTAAAAACTAGTTAACAGCTGCTTTGCAAAAAATCCCCTGCTTTGCATACGTTTTGCAACTATGCCAGTTTACTACCACAGAAAATGCTTTCCTTTTGCAAAACTAAATTCACCACATTAAATCCTTCAGTGTCTCATGTAACTGGGCACCAGCTTATTTATTTTAACCTTCAGCTGGTTTTAGTGAGAAAGAGCCCCCTGTGGCTTTTCCCAAGAAGGTAGACTGGATATGGTCAAAAAGAGCAGGACTGTAAAGCTGGACTCACATTCATTATGATTGTCAGTCAATGGGTTCTTCGTTGAAGCTATTAGGGTAGAATTAGTCTAGTAAAGTGCTATTCCAACATAAGTGAAAAAGATGGGAGGAATTATGTCAGGGCTGGATGACAACAAGAGGAAATGAGCAGTAATGAGTGTGTGAGGTGACTGGAAGCTGGAAACATTAATGCTGGATTATAGTATTTCTTGGCCGAGGACCATGACCATAAAGAGCCAAGACTGTCCCTGCTGGTCTTTTCTTATGTCTCTGACTCTGACTCAGGGTTTCGCTGCATCTCCTCCTGCATTCATTTAATGTCAACTTCTGCTGTAGTCATTATTCTCTCCTCATTCCTCTTTTACCTTTTTTCTGTCCTCTTCATCCAGTTTCTTCTTCCTTCCAATCACAGCTGACTTGTTGCTTCATCTCCATACCCAACAAGATATAATGTCAAAGGAGGATATATCGTGCCCAATATGATAACTCTGTTACTGATGTCTTAAGTTTTAATCACTGAATATGCTCATTATTTCACAGACACAAACTGAAAGTAACTCTAATTTAACCAGGCACTGAGCTCATAAACCGTGACAGTAATTTGCTTCTCCCGAAGGACTTGTAAGCATTATTGGCTCACTGTAAAATGTCTGCTTTATTACATCATCTCAAATCAGAATTGTCTCTGCATCAGGTCAAACTAAACCATAGAGAAAATGGAACTCAAACATAAAATTCTTGCCTTTAGAGCAGAGAGGTCAAATACACACAGTGTGTTGCACATATTAAACTATTAGTAAATTAAGTCCAGCAATTACATCCTCTTACACCAAGCAACAATGTCACTGCCAGTATACTTCCAGTTAAGTTTGCATGTCTTGGTACTCAGGTTAGTGTTCACGGTGATGGTTAGATACTGTTAGGAAGAAATTTGAAGAAATTAACCTTGTTATAAAAACAAGCCAAAGCAGGGGTGGCATTGTGGCACTGTGAATAGCTCCATCTCTGTGTCTGCATGGATTCTCTCCAGGTTCCCCGGCTTCCTCCCAGCTCCAAAAACATATAGCTCAGGGAAATTGATCACTCTAAAATGACTGTAGGTGTAAGCATGACTGGTTGTTCATCTTTCATGTGGCTCTGCAACACACTGATGGCAATGTCCAAAATCATCTTGTCTCTAAGGAAATGGATGGATGGATGGATTGAAAACTGTCATTGAATAACGTCACGCTGTTTGATGTTTCATTACATTGCATAAAGATGAAGAAAAGGAAATGATGCAATGCTTCTTTTGACATTGTTAATAGGGATGCGACTGCAGATCACAGCTATTGTGTAAAATGTTTATCAGAATTTTCACAGTGTACTCTCCTGTGGAGCTGTTTCTGTAGCTCAGTTTCACCAAAGGAAAGAACCATTCAAAGGATCAAATCAGGTTTTTCTTCATGTTGTTTATAAGATAAGCTGACAGAAACAATGTGCTACAGTAGTTCTGATGTTCGTATTCTAGTTAAAATCACATCTCTATTCTGTTTTCAAGTGCAGCTTCAGATTAAACCTGGAGATGTGCTATAGGCTTCGATGTTCAGAATAAGAGAAAAACCACTCAAAGGAAAACCTGTTTCCTTTTCCATTTCCATTTCAATAATAGAGATTTGTCATTTTTGTTTTGTGTCTCTCTTTTCCTCTTCACAGGGCTGCTTTCCTGGTGCTTAGTTTTATTTCCAAATCTCTCACCCCATCTCATTTTATTATTTGAGGTGTGGATGGCTATGAACCGTGACATTGCAGTAATCTCATGTCCCTGCCCATCCCAGGACAGGGAGGGAAGATTAAAGATTATCTGCTACACCGTGTGACTGCATTCATCTCAGCCTCCCCTGGTTTATGCAGAGTAGGCTTTAGACGAGGTTTCTGGCAACTGGCCTGCTAGGATTACATTTTCGGCCTGCACAGAAAAATAAATTGCTTTCCTGCAAGGGGCAAGGTAAAGGACATGTAATCCCCTTGTTGGCCATAACCGTTTTTGGAGAGGGAATCTGTGTACTGTGTGGGAGAATGGGGTTACCTAATCATATAAATGTAGTCCATCTCATGCAGAGTGTTTGTCCATGTGGGGTTCATCTAGCTGCTCCATCTACATGAAGACAATTCAAAATTTCCAGCATAGCTCCTACTACAGCTGCAAATATTTGCAAAACACATATTTGATAAGAAGATGTTTTTTTAATTAAATGTAAATAAGTTAACGTGAGCTAGATGCCAGTTTACCATCTTAAAATTAAATGAAATGTCATACATTCTTTGAAATGTCATGATTTTTGTATCTAAATTTTTCCATCAGTCATCCATCCTATTGTTACATTTTTGGCCCATTTAAATGTTCAGTTTTCACACATTTACCTAATAGCACGTATAGTCAGTCCACACCACCATAAATGGGGTTTTTTTCAGTGTCAGGGGCATCTGTGTCCTTGGATTCTGCATCCTCTTCTCTGAAGGCAGAAAATATCAAGGAATGTATTAAAATTGAGAAGAAGAAGGGAACAGATAAAACGAGAGACATTAAAATTAAACAGAAGAATGAAAAAGAAATGTGCACACAGAGAAAGAGAGATGACAAGAAATCCAGTGTGAATTTCAGGAGAGATCGGGAGGGCTGGGACAGAGAGGAGAGAACAGAATGGGAGGAGAGAAAGAGCAGGACAGCCCCAGAAACTGAATGAGAGAAAGGAGATAGACAGGGAAATGATGGCGAGGAGACAGGAAGAAGTGAGGAGCATAGAAATTCAGAAATGGGCTATATAGGAGACTCACCTGTCAGTCTACTTGTCACCGCAGGATGGGTTCCAGAGTTTACGTTAACCCTTCTCTCCTAGAACCGAGCAGCAAACAGTGCTATTCTGTAAGAAGGTCAAATGGTTCATTGAATAATTAACTATTGGATGTTAATTCCACATGACATTTAACAATTATTACATCAAGAGGCTCTTGACAAAGTTAACATGTCTGTTTCCATGCACTTAAATTTCACAAGGCTGTTTTAAAAGTTTGGGAGGTTTCAGGCACTTTAAATGCCGACTTTTGAGGGTGCTCTACCGAGCAGAAGCATCTTTAATGCAAGAAATTACAGACTCACCAATATGTTTATAATAAGCAGGTTTGCTTATTCTTTGCCTTTGAGGTTTTATTCAGTCAGATGACAGCTGAAGAGTACAGCGGCTTTCGAATGAGACTGTCAGACTTTCATTTGACATTTCTTCTCTTCTGGCGTTCCAAGAAAAAAATCTTACATGCTGGATGTGTGAAGAAAAATATATTGATGGTAAGTAGATTAATTTAAAAGAAACATTTTAAAATCGCAGGGTGTTTAGAACCCATTTACATCAGTCATCACATATTCCGTATTTTACATATTGAGATAATATGAGATAATTCATGCAGAGGAATCATATCAATCAAACTGTGGCATTGCTGCTTTTAGGTGCGATGATATAAACTGACTAAACTACTTTTCTCTTTTTTCCTCTTTTTTAACTTTTCTTGATGTCATGCTCTCAGTTTGGCATTGGTGTTTGGTCCTTTACATAGTAATGATTACTAGGCACATCAACAAAACAAGTTCGCCCAGACTTTTGAGTCTGCAGGTGAAAGAGTGGGATTCAAGCTCATTTATTCAAGTATCACGAACAACCTTTACAATTTGAAGTTTTGTAAGTCTTTCGTAGCTAGCAGGTGTTGCATTTTGATCATCACTTTATCTTAAATGGTTAACTCTTAAAAAAAAAGTTCATTATCTCGCCAACGTTGTCCTATACTATGAAAAGAAAAGATTTCATTTCATTGTTTGTTATCTGAAATTGTTCTTGCTTCCCATGACATGTAATTTCCACAAAAATTAAAAAACTAAAACAAATATAACATTTAACAGCGTATTCATACACACAACACAAATGAAGCATTTCAAAAACCTGGTGGGTGCTGCGCCACATAGGTTTGTGAAGGTGACTGTCTCCATTAAAGGCCTCACAGCATTGTTTCACATCTAATTTTCACCAAGCATAATAAAACAGATAAAATACAAATGAAATAAAATTTAATAGATGTGGATCAAATTACATGACTCAGCTGGAAGTGATGAGTTGTGTACATGCGTAATGTGCGTCATTTTCATGGTGGGTGTTTTCAAATCAAGCATGCTGTAAGAATGAATGACTGCTGGTAGGCCTGTGTCAAATACCAGGAGGGATAAGATGATGTACTTCAAGCTGCTTTCCAACAACTTTTGTGAGAACACATTTGGTTTCTTTGGTGTGTGCCATTAATTGAGATTTTAATTAGCGTTTCCTGAATTCATTTCAACTCTCACCAGGTAAATATCCCTGCACTTTGATATGTTTTTACCACTTCTTATTTTATCTGAATTCCATCACCATTCGTCCTCACCCTGTCTTTGCTTCTGTCTTCACCTTGTGTCCAGCTGTTAACTTTGGTCTCCTTGCATCCCTAGGCCCTGTATTAATAGGAGATGATGGATGAGTCAAAGGATGTGTAGTATCTGCCAAACTTTTTGTAGAATATTTCAAACTCCACAATTAAAATTAAAGCTACAGGCCTGAAGAGATTTAGCGGAAACCATCAGACAAGTTGAAGGTCGGGACTAAAATGACTTAGTGTCCTAAGAAAGATATGTTTTTATATTACGACATTTAGTACAATCAAAGTTAACTTAAAAGTTTTATGAATCTTTTCGAACAAAAAATCTTTATGGGCTCATGGAGAATTGAGCCTTAAGTTCACTTTATACAACTTTGCAGAACTCCAGAGAATCCCCTCAAGTTATTGAACTGGAGTGTGACTGATTTTGCAAAACGTATTTATTAATTAAGATTCCTACCCTCATTGTGGTTATTTCCTATATATGGACCAGTGTAAATACATATTTTCCCTATTCCAATGTCCTCATTCAGACCCCTCTTTGGAAAAATTTTCAGGTTCTTTTCTTCTTTCTTTTAAATCAAGGATGTACATCATTTTTGGGGGGAGGAGAGGGATGTAAATAAACATTTGAAGAAACTGTAAGCTCTCTTTGGATGAGAATGGGAACATCTATTTGGATTATGTTCCAATTTTTGTGGGCACCCTCTAAAAAGATTATTTAATTCGTGCAAAAATTTTGGAACAAAGCAGCAGCAGCTTGTGATTGCATATCAGAAATCTGGTGTGAAATAAATCACTGTTATCGCTGCCAAAGTTACTTTTGTTGGAGCTGTATTTTCCACAGCACTCCTACCTTTTCCTTATACTGTACTTGGATTTTGTCTTGTCCTCATAGTGTTTGCTGTGGCATCTGGCTTTAGTCTCTGGGCCACTGGGAAATCATGTGTAATCGGACCAGTTGGTGCTGAGGCAGGAGAGAGAGGGGGGGTCCAGTATCATAGATGAATTAATTTTTTGTTTTAGATTTCATGCAGCTTCTCTCTCTCTCTCTCTCTCTCTCTCTCTCTCTCTCTCTCTCTCTCTCTCTCTCTCTCTCTCTCTCTCTCTCTCGGGTCACAGACTCACACATACAACAGTGAATTTAAATGGATTTCCCCACACAGACCACTTTACTGCAGTCTGCTCTGCTCACCCAGTTGTCTGCACTGGTGTGAGTATTTTTAGTGCTGGTTTTATCGGCGCTCATAAAATACCATTGGTATGAAGACCACACACTCACACACACATGCACGCACGCACGCACGCACACACACACACACACACACACACACACACACACACACACACACACACACACACACACACACCTCCTCCAGTGACTCCCAGTTTAAATTCTTTTTCATTCGAGGCCAGTCATTTTCTTTGTGCTTCTGCTATCATTTTGATCAAATCAGGGGGTGGTTTTGTGGATTTATATATTTCCCACAGCTGCTGCTCCACAACCCAGATAGCTCATTTTTAATTTGCCAATATCTTCAGGAACACTTACAGTGTTTGTTTTGTAAGCTTTCAGACCAGCAACGGCTTTGTTTCTGGGTAAATGTACGGATTCATGGCCATGATGTCTCATGTGTTGAAAAAGCGACACTGCTGTTATTTTGTAATGGATGTGTGAGTGTGAGTGGTTTGGAAAGTTACGCTTCAGGTTATAAAAATGTACACAGCAAAAAAAGAACATGACTCGTTGCCTAGACACCACATTGATGGCCTCTGTATCGTAGTATGTGGGCTAATACGTATAAGGGTCATTCACATACAGGAAAACATATAACAAATTGGTTCCGAGAGGCTGTTTGTAAGTTGAATCGTTAGTCAGTCATAATTTAGTAACTTTCCATTTATAGTCACCATTTGAGGTCATTTAAATATCATTACTGCTCTAAAAACAAAAGCATTATTCCCTAATTAATAGGACATGAAAATATCACTTCATAAAGTAAAATACAGGTATAGTTAGTTTTGAGTTAAGTCGTTCTCGATTATATATCTGTTAAATAGAATAAATAGAAAAATAATAATCAGGCTTATGTCAAAACTGTTAAAAGCACATAATATCATGCTACTGTACAATAAATAAGAATAAAAACATTAGATCCTATTAAAATGCATATGTATTGTTCTAATATCTGTTGTTAAGCCTTGTTTTGAATTCAGATCAGTTTACGGTAAACTTTTCCTCCTCATAATTTAATCCTTGAAGAAGAAAAGAAGAAAACAATTTAAGAAACTTTCAAACAGTTTTTTAAGTGTATCCAACAACAGCCAGAGTCAGCTGTTGTAGTTGGCGATCCACTGTACAGTACTGAAGCATGTAGCAAATAGCATGTAGCTTACCTTTAGAGCAAAGGAGGAAGAGGGTGGAGTTATTGTTGGTGAGAGGCAGAATTGTCATCAGAGAGATGGTCATCACTACCACTATCTTCACTAGTCTTTGCTTTATCATCCATGATAAACAGTGAAGTATCCAAGGTAGGAAACCTGACACTCTGAGATGCTCACAGAGACAACAACAAACAACAACAACAACAGAGGGAGTTTAGTGTTGGAGATGTGTGAACACAGAGGTCCTCCTCGGCGAGGGTTTGTGGTAGAAAGGTGAACTGCAGGACAAAAGTCGGAGATGGCGATGCACGTTTGTTCGTATCTCCCAATGCTTGTAAGCTGAATGTTTGTATGTTTAGGACTACCTAAGTGTTTTTTTTTTCTGTTTTTTCCACCAGGCTGCCATGAGTCATGCTCAGAGTGTCGTGCGCCGGGTCACCAGGACTGTGTGGCATGTTCTGACCCAACTGCTCTGCTCAAAGATGGACAATGTGTTCCTGACTGTGGATCAGGTTTCTACAATAAAGAGGGCAACTGCTACGGTAAAGCAGACACAAACCAGAGCAGAGACAACAGTGGGCAGATCAGTGATGATGTTCCTGTTGCTCCAGCTGTTTACATTTTCTTTCATTGGGAGGGTTCAGACTGAGCTCTAGGTGAGGTCATGCTGACCTTTTGAGTCTCAAACATCAGTACATCCCACTCACTTGCATTTTAAAGTGCATTCACAAATTCAACAAATACAAGAATACATTACAACATCTTAAATGTAATACTAAACATATCTAACACTGGTGAACAAGAATATGAGAGATGACATTGCCCGGACCCTACCATCCTAAGCAGAGCTGGAGCCCAGGATTCGACCAATCCATATGCCTTACTAACGCTATTAGGTGTTTCTTCTCGTGACTAGGGGCATTTGACAAAAAAAAAATGAATAAAAATATATCTTTATATATTTTTTCAATAATACTGTATTTTATGTAAGTATAAAAATTTGTAAACTTTTAAATAAATGAATGAATAGCTAGAAAAACAAAGTTAAGAAGAAATACATAAAAATTAAATTCAATAATTAAAAAAATAAAAATTAAAAAATACATTTAAAGGGGGGGGTAAGTCAGTTGGATCCCATTCCAACTGACTGATGTCAGACATAAGCGGTGGTGGGAATAGCGGGCAGTGATTTGTTTTTTAAGGGTTTGTGAAGTCTCAGGCAGAGAGGGCCAGTGGGGCAACTGTGACTCTTGAAAATTAGAATGTGATGACCATTTTGGGTTACTACCAGATGGGTTATTTGAGGTTTCTAATGATATGTGATCAAGAAACCATTTTTTCCAGATAGATAAATCAATTTTTTCTTTGATTTCTAGTTTATGAGGATAGTTTTCCTGGCGACAGCAAGCGTAACCGACAGGGTTGTGTTGTTAAATTGGTTCACTCTGGTTGCAGTGGTATCTCCAAGCAGAGAGAAGGAGAGGTTGGGATGCAGCAGGCAAAGTAAGAATATAGTCCTGTGACCCTCTCCCAAAAATGTTTAACGGGGATGCAGTTTTGAGAGCAGTGGGGACAGAATTCTGTGGGAAAACCCATGTGTAATAATTTTTGTCCCGTGGGATGATACCTCTGGATAATCTTGTATTGTATTAGTTATAGTTTGGCAGGTTTGGTTATGTAGACTTGGGTCCAGATATTGCCATTGGTTGAGATTGAAAGGTCTGACTCCTATTTGGCAGGTGGTAGGCTCATATTCTTGTCTGTCTGTATCAATGTCCTGTAGTTGTCACATAAACTTTTCTGAAGATGGTGTGATAGTAGGCTGTGAGATAGATGTAATAAACCCTAAATTGGATGTTAGATGTAACTGTTGATTTAATCTAGAGGTATTATAAGATTATTATAACAAGTGTTGTAGATGTGTAATGCTTTTGTCATTCCAAGTGCAGAAATTGTTTGTTTGTTGCGAGCCAACTGTTTACACTGACAAAGGTTTAGTGAGTCTGAAGCTCAAATACAGACTGTAAATGCATCAGTAAACCAAGATCCTCTCAATCTCACACAAAATCTTATTTTTTTCTCCCTTTTTTCCTTTATTCATTTTGTTGAAGCAGTGCATGAGCTGAATTCTTTACATAAATTATTAATTTTCCCGTATTCCTGAATTCTCAAAAATCTAATATGAATATATTTTATTCAGTTGAAAAGGAACTTCCCGTATTCTGGTTGTAAGTTGAATTCTGGTCTATTTTCTGCTTGAGTGAACTGTATAATTATTTTCTTCTTTAATTATTTTTAAGAAGCTTTTATCGAGTTATATTATATAATTATATTACACTATTAAATTGTATTATATGACAATCTTTAAATCATGGATCAAAAAACTGAAATTACAATGTGACTTGATGTTTTCTGTATATCTGGTTAGCACTTCTACCATATAGGAAAAAAACAGTTCTCAACAATATCATTTAAAAAGTGTAAAGAAGGCTACATTTTGGGAAACATTTGGAAAGATGCATAATATACTGTATGTAGCTTAAAAAAAAAGACATAAACACACATACAGTATACAGAACATAATAGATAATTAGTGCTGTAAATCTGTGTGTTTGGTTTCCAAATTCAAGAAATTACAAAGGAATATTAAGTATTTTTGGCAAAAACTGGCATAACAATCAAAGTTGATTTCGCCTCATATGCCAATGCAGTATGAATGAACATTAAACACCTTGAGGCAGCGAGAGGGTTATTATTGTTGGTGATGAACTGGCGGTGAAGGTTTGTTTTAGGCACCCCTGTGGAGACTCCACTCCATGTTGTTCCAAAGTGATAAGTCAGCAGAAGCAAGAGTTAGCAAACAAACAATTAAAAAATACAATAATTAGCAGTTCTTTCTTGCGCTAATGAGGATGCAGAAACTCTTTGAATAAAAAGATCCTGTATGAATATGGATGGTTTCTATTTTTGAGTGGTGCAATGAAGACAAGAAAGAATAGGCCTCCCTCAGGGCAACAATGAACTCATTGTATCAGCACATAGCTAAGCTCTTAAAACCACCTGCAGGGTTTGGAAAGAGCTAGAACACCCCTTTAAAATGTGTCAAAACCTTGAGAACTTTAGAACTTTATGAGGTCAGATCCATTTAAAAATGGAGTTGAAACACTGGAGCTGAGTGGTTTTTAACTTCTCAATCTCTCTCTTCAGGGCCTCCTGGGTTATATTTGATTTGATGGACCTACTATTTTGTCCCCCCCAGCATGCCAGAGGGACAACTGTTTTTAGCATCGGTATATATAAAGAGGCAAAGATCAGTCTGAGGCTGTGTGCATTTTGGAAGTAAAATGCCGACATTTTTTAATAGTGGAATGCACTTTTCTCTCAGATTTACTAGTCTGCATGATCGGTCTTTAGATAAACTCTGTTTTTTTGTTTCACTAGTAGAATTCATACAGTTTAAAAACAAACTCAGTTCTTTCTAACAAAGTGATTAACTTTACATGCCATGTGTTCACAGCCTGTGATTCGTCCTGTGCTTCCTGTTTCCCTGACAATCCAAAGTGTGCGAGCTGTCTACCAGGGACTGCATTGCATCATGGGAAATGTATATCACAGTGTCCACCACAGCATTACCTGGATAATCACGGCAGATGTAGAGGTAGTCTGAAACTACTAAATAAATCAACACTTAGAAATGATCCTGCAATGACTACATCAAAAACATATCTCCATCTTCACCAGCCATCAGTCAAATGTCATAAAACATTTTTACAGTATTGTATCTATTTGATGTAGCTCTCTTGTAAGCACATATTTCAGACATGAAAATATTTAATTGTAAAGTCAAACTTCTGGGATTATTGCAAACATTTTCCCTTGTTTATTAAATAACATAAATCATGTGGTAGACAAAAAGCTCTCAGCTGCTCTTCTTAAACCCCCACAGCGCTCTCTATATGAAATGATGTGGATGAGCAAAAGCATTTCTCGTCTTCAAACAATTGCAGTTGAATCTTTATTTTTCTGTTGTCGTCAGCCTGTCACATCTCCTGCTCATCGTGTTGGGGTCCTGCGGTGTCTCAGTGCACCTTGTGTCCAGATGGGCTCCTCCTCCACCAAGGGCAGTGTGTGGAGGCCTGTGGGGAGGGACTCTACTCCCAGGACAACACCTGCCACAGTAAGATTTATACCTCAATCTTCATTTTATAAATTACACATTCCTGCAAATGTTCTTTATAATTTTCCCCACTGTTATCTACAGTATTGAAATCTTGCCTCTCCTTCATTTAGATTGTCATCCCTCCTGCCGTTCCTGTGAGGGACCCTTGGCCTCAGACTGCCTTCGCTGCCTCAAACCTGAGGAAGTCCTTGTCCTGCAGGCCAGTCACCTCCAGCATGGCGTCTGCACAGCTGGGTGCCCTGCACACAGCTTCTTAGATTATATGCAGATATGCAGAGGTGAGTCCGTGAGGTCTTTGGTTTGACTTCCTTTTGTTTGGAGGATATTCTCAGACTACCATTTATCTTGGACCCACATGCAGCGGAACACATTGTGCGTGTGTGTTTGTGTTTTTTTTAAAGTGAATTTATTGTTGCAGATTCTTAGTGAAGGAATTGGAGTCAGGCTAGGGCTGTCCATTGTGTTGAAGAGAGGATGGTTTGGGTAGTCATCTAGCTTGTAACACAAGGAGACAATGATTACAGTGGCTGAGGGTGTAAGCACCACTGAGCAAGCTGGACATTCTGCTGATCAGTGGAAGTGTACTACGTGTGGGTATACTCAGATTAGTGCATGGGTTTTGATGTTGCATCATTTCACACAAAGCTTCTGGTGGTTTTGAGTTTGCTTACAGTATTCATAATTTCATCCAACAAAGCAGTTGTGTCTTGCAATTGTCAGTGTTTGTCTGTTCATCCGTCCGTCCACCAAATATCTCCACAACCGTTGCAGATAGAAAGATGAAAGAAAAAGCACATTACTCAGGCGGCAAAGGGGATGAAAATGAGATGATGACCTTGACCTTGAGAAAACTAGGTCAAGGTCAAATATCAACTTTTGTATTCATCACGGATTTTTGGAAGGCAGACACGTGATACCGTACGCGCATTCTATTGGCTGACGGCATCTGGAAGTGCGCTATGTTCTGTGAGTCTCGGACTTCCGTGAGACATAAAAGTGCTTTAAATAGTCGACATGAGTTTAGGACAAGGTAATACAGATAGAAGGTGGTTTATTATCAGTATGGGGAGGGTTCATGAACGTTTAAACTACCGTAAATAAGAAGATAAATAGTTTGTCCTTGTATCACGAAATTTGTTAATCACGTGTGGTTTCTGGAACGCATTAACCGCAAGGAACGACGGCGCACTGTATACCTTTTTAAGTACACATCTGTGAAACCTGATGAGATATAATAACACACAATAAAGCAACATTCTCAGGAAGCTGGAGGCACAAAAATGTGAAGGTCAGGGTAAAATGTTGAATTCAGGGGTGTCGCTTAATGTTGATATCTCTGACTGCCTTGTTAAAAATGTGAACGTGCTGATCTACTCAGGGAGACCAGGTTTAGTATGGTAGGTGCAAGAAAACAAGGGTCACCAAGGGCTGAGTTGTAAAGGGAGCAGACACACAAAAGGTGTGCATTTTTAGTGTGTATGATTGTCAACAAGTTAACGAGATAGTTAGGAAGTCAATCATGACCCATGTTATGTATTATAAGTGATCAGCCAAGCACAAGTGAAAATGTATTTGATTAATGTTCCAGGTAGATTTCAATCAGAGCCCAAAGGAAATCCAAGACAAAGAAAAGTGCAAGAATCCTCATCTTGTTGCAAATGGTGCCTAAATTGGAGAATAAAAAATGCTGAAATAATTACTGACAGAAAATCCATGAACAACAATTTTTGAATATAACTATCTTCCCAAAAACGCAAAATATTTGTTGCTCTCGGGTGACATTTTGGTCTTTAGAGGCTTATGATGGGTAGCTCGTCCATTATAGAAAAAACAGTTTGTTTCCTCATCACAAATTTAAATATACTGCATGCTGAATTTAGTTGTTGCCAATGTTCATCAAATGTTGGGTTGCTTCCTTTTCTAACTGCTGATCCCGACCTTCAGTGCAGAATGAACAGATCATGCAGTGATAGAATTGTTACAGATGTCAAGTCAAACTAAACATATAAGACAAACAATTTGTTCAAGTGTTCCTTCCTATGCCTCAGTTTCCAAGACTATGCCTCAGTCTTGGAAACTAAGGCATAGTTCTAAAAGTTTTAACAACCATTCTGACGTAGTGTTGAGAGGTTGTCTCGAATTGCCTTTCTGTGTTTCCATTTGAAATGGGGGGGGGGGTAGTGTGTTAAGAAATGTGACACTGATTAGGCTGTTGTGAGTGTGAAATTGTGCGTGTAATGGGCTAATTTCTGAGGTTGCTTTTCGATTTGAGGGGATAGGAGCATAAATTATTACCTGGTCACAAACACACCGCTCAAGCTGACAGGTCCTTGTCATAACAGCAGAGGGACAACAATGAATTTGAAAAAAAAAAAAACAGATGCAAAGACTGTAATCAGCTCTGTCTACCTCTGTCATATCTCCACCTGTGTGCTGTCCAACCTTACCCATTTACCACCATCACTGAAGCCATCTTCTCTCAGTCTGGGGCTGTCTTAATGCTGAACAGACGGCCGTCAGTGATTGGCAGGGTGTCTTTTCTACCTGCCGTCTGCTGCAAAAGTACATCCAAATTGTTCACCGATGCTGGCGCTTTGTTCCATGCTATTTTCCGCTCAGCTTATTTTTCATCTGTTGCAGCTGCTGCTATCTGAAATGATATCAAGTTTACGTGACCCAACAGCAGGTGTAAAATATTTCTTCTCAGTAAAGAAGTTATGTTTAGGTTTTCACTTAGTAAATATTCAAATACATTAATGTGTCTCTGATTTAGAAAAACAATTCTCATTTTCTTATGTGTAATCACCAGTTTGTAATTTTCACAACGCCATGTCCACAAATCCTCCAAACCAATGATTTGTCAACATGTGTTCCTAACAACAGGCGGAAGCTATTGTTTTTCTCAGATTTTCTAATTTCTGTAATTCAAAATCAAGTTCTATAATAATAAAGTTCTATAATAAGGTTTCATGATGTAAGACCGTGTCTCAGCTTTAAGTCATTCTTAAGAGTTACTCAAATCTAATACCATTTCATTTTCAAACAAAATTGTGGTTTCAAACAAGTTTGTGAATCAACAGATGAATAATTCAAAATTCTGTGTTTGTTACTTTAAAGAAATTAATGACACGTGTTTTGCTTGATGATGTTGCCATCTACCCTTTGACCACGGAATGTTTGTCTGCTGAGCTGTCAAAGTTTCCTCTCCCTCCTTGTACAATCCCACATCAGCAGTCTTTTTAATTTTTTTAATGTATTATTTATTTATATTTTGTACTTATTTCTTTGTATGGGGAAAGAAGCTCAGTCAGAAAGATGAGCCTTAGCTTTAAAGTCATAGTTTGGCAGGAATACTGTTAAGAAATAATGGTAATTTTTCCTAGTCTCTGAATTCTGTAAGCTTTGAAAAGGTGTCATATGTTGCTTCTGTTTGCGTCTTTGTCATGTTCTTTTAGAAAATGATTGTTTATTTTATCTTTCTTAAAAAATTTTTTTTTACATTTGAGTAAAATATTTGCAATTTCTATGCTTCTTAAAGCTGTAAATATAAAATTGAAGACCACATCCTGAAAATTGGAGTTGTTTTGTATCTCTCTGAGCAATTTCATCCAAGCAGCAAGGAGTCGTGAGATTGCTTCACATTAGAATCCGTAGCCTGGAGCTATTTGTGTAATAGCGTGTTTTAAACAACAGTTTATTTTTAAGCTCATATTGACCCAGGCACTTGGGAATTTTTTTGTTTACTTTACCTAAATTGAAAAGTAATTAGCAGTATTGATTTCTCTTAATCATCCCGAGGAGACAATTACCAATCAACGAGTGGTGTTCGTATTGAACATCCATGTATCTCTGGGTTTATAGTAGACCAACTTTTAGCCAATACAGCGCGAGATCAAGTCTACCTCCACTACGTAATCTTCATCTCAAAACAAACACCACTATTGCGGTTTGAACAGAGACAAAACTATCTCATTTCACAGAGAGGGCTTGAGGAAATCTTCATAGCTCACTTTTACGCCCCCCTCCTCACCCTCTCCTTCTGATTCAGAAGCTTTTTCTTTGTGCAAGGTATTTTTATTAATTTTCCAAGTTATGCAAAGAGAGTTTGTACAACATGTAAATCAGAGAAAGAAAATTCCCACCCACCCAACCACCCCTATCCTTACCCTTGACCTAACGGGCTCACAAATTCATTATAGTAAGACAAATCATGTGCAAGATAGAGGTTAGAATGTCACACAAATATACAAATACACAGATAACAAAAACTTAAAAACAACAACAACAACAAAAATAAAAACAAAAAGATAAATTTAAACAGTAAACTACATTGGTGGATTGTTACATAACAGCCACAGGATGGTATATGGCAAAATCTGGAAAACAGTGGCCCTTAGTTGAGGATTTAATATTTCCCAATAATTGACATAGGTATATGTCCTGTACATGCTAGGCATATAGGATTAAAAAAGAAAATTGAGATTATGGGAGTGTTTGTAAAACTGTAAAATATATTATAAATGGAGACCACTGCTTAAAAAATCTGCTTGTGTCCCCACGTAGGGTAAATTTGAGTTTTTCTATTATAAAAAAAACAATATGTCTTTCAACCGAACAGATACAAGGGGAGGTTGTGGTGATTTCCAATCAAGTAAAATTCTACGCCTAGACAATAGAGTGGTAAACGCCACAGCATTTGCCTGGGTGTTGCTAAGGACGTGTGTGGGTGAAACACCAAATATGACCGTGATTGTGCATGGTTCCAGAATGATTCCTAACATTTCTGAGAGGATTTTAAAGATGGAATTCCAGTAATGATCAAGTTTGGGACAAGATGTATACATATGAGTCAAGTGAAAGGGTGTGCCTCCGCATCTAACACAGATGTCCTCAGTGTCAGGATATATTTTTGATAGCCTTGAGCTTGACAGATGTAATCTTTGAAGAAGTTTCAATTTCATCAAACTCAAACTTAAATACAGAAAGAAGCAATGGAGCTAAATGAATGTGAAATTTCTTATAAGATTCAAGGGGAAAACCATCTGGACCAGGGGTTTTGCCTGATTGTATAGACATGATAGAGCATACAACCTCATGCAGTTCTATAGGGGCCTCAAGTTGGACAGAGAGAGTGGGGTCTATATTGGGGATATCCAAGTTATTAAGAAACTGGAACATATTATCAGAGTTGAGTGGGAACTCAGAGGAATTAAGAGAAGAATAGTACAATTTAAAAATATTGTTTATCTCAACAGGATCAGTTGTTAATGTACTGGACGGCCTTTTTATCTATGCAGTAGTTGATGAGCTAGAAGACGACTGGCTTTATCACCATATTCATAGTAAGATTTTCGCAATAACCTTTCTGCTGCCCCTGCTGACAGGAGGTCGAACTCTGTCTGAAGGTTAAGACGTTGTTCAGAGCTCAGGTGATGGATTCAGTGCATACTGATGATCCATATCGAAAATGGCATTCAGAAGCTTTGAGGCCTCTGACACTGATGTCATGCAACTCTCTATGAGTTCTGTGTTCTGCTGCCTTGTGAAGGTTGTGTTAGCATGTTGTAGCCATTGTGGAAATTCAGCATTGATTATCCAGCTTGGGTTAAAGTGAGCTCATTTAGTCAATGTGATGTCGTTGTAGTGGCAGGAGTCCCAAGAGATGTAAAGCTGCTGGTTTTATACTTCAGCTATTGTGAGAAACGCTCATCTAGTTTCCTTCCCTCAGCGCTTCCTAAACAAGATTCAACACAATTAGCCGGGGATCAACTCGATAAATGACGTGACTTTACACCTCTACTCCTGAATGCTCTACACCTCTACTTTTCACTCTTGTCGTAGCAACAATGTAGCGCCAGTAGCATGTCAGTGGGCTCTGGTGTGTGGCTGGGAACAATGGAGACGACTGTGTAAATGTGCATATGTGTGTGTGTGTATTGAAAAACACTCTGCAGCTACTGTCCTAAAGCAGAAAAGGACGCAGGTCAGGAGACTCCCAGGTTGGAGTGGGCTGGAGCTGACAAGCTGCCTGATGTCTGAGGGCAAATTCCAGGCTGTAAATCCCTCTCCTCTCCAGTCAGCAGCCTTCCCGCTCACAGAGAGTGGGTGCGTGGGAGTTTTAATGCTGCTCGATAAGCAGGTGGGGCATTCAGACTGGAGGGGTTTAACCTGAACTGTGGATGACTGAATTTATACAGAATTAGAAATGTTGTGGTTGTTTTTTGTTTAGCATATGGGGGAGTAAGGATCAACAAACCAAGTCATAAATCATGCAGGGGCAATCAAGGTTGGATTATGCAATTATATGCATGTGTTCGACACAAGCTGTGTTGGATGGTTTGTTCATGACTTAAAATTCATAATTCCTCCTTCTATTCTATATTATTTTATTTATTTATATGTTTTTATTAAAGTCATTTATATATTGTTTCTACTACCTCTGCAAACGGTTAATTGCTGTTTAATTATGCATGCAGAATGTAAGACATGATTCTATGAAAGTGAAGCAGTGCCAGTCATCTTTGCACCTTATTATTACAGTTCTTAAAATCAGAAAAGAAAAAAAAAATCATCAATGTTGTTTGTCCATTCCATCCTCTCCTTTTTTTGGTGTTGCCTCCTCTCGTGTTCCAAATCTTTTTTCTTCCTAAGTTTAGTCCTAATGACTACTTACATTCCACCAAATGTCACTGAGCTAAAGGAATGCCACTGACATGTGAAGCTGGCCCACTATTAATCTATCCTAAGCTTTGGGTACCTACTGTGTGTACTGAAGAATGAGACGACAGATAAAAGCAGAACAGTTGAGGTTTGCCTTCAGGGTGGAGGAAAGACAGCCCTTGAAGACTTCAGTTGTTTCAGGAGGATCTTGATGTCAAAGTGGAATTGTGTCTTTGCATTACAAAAGAATGGTCATGACAGTTGCAGCCCCTGGTCAGGTGACCTCTTCACCTTTGTTCTTCCTCCGACTGAAAGATTTCCCAGCATAGTTAGTGTGTAGTAACACACCAAGATCAATGCGAATGCTGGATGCTACAGAGAGACGAGCTAAAGCCTTCCTTTGCGCTGTGTAGCAAGTGAATTCTCTGCTAGGCTAAAGTAATGATCAGCTCTCTATCGTACCATGAGGATCATTTGTGGAAGGCATCAAGGAGCACTCACCTCCTCAAACTCAATCACAGTCTCATCGACCGCATCCACCTTAAATTATGATGCTATCAGCATAAAACAATGTAATGAAACCGATTCTCTGAGCGCGTGCACCAAATGATGGTTGATGGAAATGCCTGCACACATGAATTTGTATATTACCTGAATCGATATGCACTCTCCACTTCACAAGAAATTAGATATAAAACAATAAAACAAAGAAAGGAGGCCTATTGTTCTTATTCTCTCCAGTCATTAATGAATTAAGTATGACAGGAAGCCTGTTTGGTATTCCCTCTAGTGTTTGTGTGTGTGTGTGTGTGTGTGTGTGTGTGTGTGTGTGTGTGTGTGTGTGTGTGTGTGTGTGTGTGTGTGTGTGCTAGGCTGTTGAAATGAAGGTGTATGTGGTATGAATGCTTTATATCCTGCACAGGGAGCCGGGTCAGGAGGTGGTAAACTTAGTTATGGAAACATAGTCTGTCTTCTGTCAGTGAACCAATTAGCTGCCTTATTTGACAGAGAGCATTATGGGTCATTGCGGGGGGAGGGTGGGTAGTGATGGAACGTCAAAATGATGGTTTCAGCTGACACTCATGATTTTTTTAAAGTCTTCTTTTCAAGTTCCCTGATCTATTCCCAAAGGGTAAGGTTAAAACACACACGACACACACACACACACACACACACACACACACACACACGCATGCCCACCACGCACACACACACACAGACACACACACGCACACACACACACACACACACACACACACACACACACACACACACACACACACACACACAGCATTGGCTCTGGTGGGGGGTCTGTTCCTGCCAGTGGCCGTCATGCACACAGTTAACAAGTTACGGATGCAGCTGACAGCCTGCTGAAAGAATCTGAAAGAGAGGAGTAATTATAATCACACTCGTACTCATGCACAGACTGTCTACACGCTCAACACTCGATGCTCCCGGCCAGTCGGCGACGGGTCTTTTTTGTTTCCCACCCCCAGCATCAGAAGCTACCCATTTCGTGGCCTCTGCTCAGGTGCCAGAGCTGATAGCGCCTCGCATGTATTTGTTTCTCTGCTGCCAAAACAGACATCAAAGGTTGCACAAAAAGCCTGTTTCGGGGCAGCGGTGATATGTGCTGAAGTCTGGCGGGACATGCAGGGAAAGGGTAAATAATCCAGGGACAGTGTAGTTTTATACATCTGAGTCCAGGTGTGGAACAAAAGCACAAGAACCGGAATGTTGCAGCTGTTGTCAAACCTTTTGAATTTAATGCTGGTTAAATGTACAAAGGCAGACCTGAAATAAGCCCAAAGATGAACAAAAAAACTGTCGGCCGTTCTCTTTCACCAGATTTATGAATAAAAAACTCTTACAGCTACTAAATAATTAAAAATCCAGAAACAGAACAATGATAGAACAGTCATAAATCAGATATTAAGTTTTTTTTTATACCTATTTAATTCTTCCCCGTTAAGCATCATGTATTCCTACTCTGTGCTGTATTTAATTAATGCCTTCCAACCATTTGAAATCACATTATATTGTATAACTTTAACCATCCTTCCAGCATCAAAACCAATACTCCCTCCGATATAAATTATCCTGAAAGTTATCCATGTGTAATATTATGTTAAGCTAAATATTCCCAACTAAGCAGCAAAGCATATTTTAAATGTCTTTGCTGGCTTTTGTCCCTTTTGGCTCTACCCCTCTGAGCTGGCTCTGATTCGGGTGTTAATGCACAACTTCTGATTTGTGAAGCTCGCTGTCAGCCTCATCTGAGTGTTACAATGCGTCTAACTGACAGCACTTACTAAAACCTCTGACATCCACCTTAAAAAAGAACTCCCACAGGGAAGGGACAGAATGCAGCGGAGTGTCTGACAGTTGAGAAAATAGCAGTGAAAATTGGCTCCGGTTCAGGTGTAGATGTACAGTGATTGGAGCTACTTTAGATGCATTGCTTTAATGCAATAAGGATATTCTTGTATTCAGTGTAGATGTATTCTTTTAACATTGTTGCCAAGTTCAAGTTGTCTTGTGTGCAAGAAAACAACCCCTCAGTTCACTGCCCTCTGTTCTACAACAGCACAGATGTGGTTGATTCTAAGAGATCAGAATAAAAGATATTTTTGCCATATTTTTGCCCTTTACCTTTTCAGGATTCAGAAAAAGTCCACTCTAAAAAGTTACATTCTGGTGCACTCTATCTGTCATCTCATCCTCTTTATTTTAGTAGTAGGAAAGGTGAGTGTGTGCACAGCTGGTGTTGCATCTTGTGTCTGGTTGTTGCTTAATGGGTTTTCTTTGTATAAAAAATGGTTCTGTGTCCTTTCTCAGAGTGTCACCCCTCCTGCTGGCTCTGTAGTGGGCCATCTGCAGACAACTGCACATCCTGTCCCTCCCCATCCAACCTGCACCAGGGCCGTTGCGTCCCCAGCTGCCCGGAAGGCTTCTTCAGCCAGGAAGCCCAGTGCCAAGGTGAGTGCACACATCCTCACATACCGATAACTACACTCAAGAGTTTTCTTGGTGTGACAACGAAAAGAAATGACTATTACAAAAACTTTGTAATATTGAGCTCTATTCTAGCACACAGTGTGAGGGTTCTCTTAGAATAATGACATTTTGTAACAATCTTTATTTGCATAAATAATGCATGTTTAAATTTAAGCCTTTTAGCTTCCAGACTTTTTGGACCGCAGCCATTCAAACTGTGTGTGTGTTGCTACATGGGGTTATAGATAAGGGAGAGAGAGGAATCACTACAACACTAAAGACTTGTTGTAATGAACCCGGTCTCTCCTCATCCCTGCTCCGCTGAGCCGCTCCTCCAATCTCCCCCACCTGATCTGATCACGACCAACATTCAGCTATGCTGAAAACTTTTACTTGCTTGTTTCTAAAATGGTGTCAATATTATCTTTGCTTTACTGTATAAAACACATGTACACCCATTCCTCAGATATACTGCTACCTGATGTAAATAGCTCTACATTGCACCAGGTTCCTAGTGTGCAGTGACTTATGTACACAATCCACCAAAGCATGTGGACCTTTAAAAAGAGCTTAGCAGGGCTCTCCTGCCCCCTCTATAATCCACCTCTTTAATGAAAAACCATTACATTACCAATCTACAGGTTTTGACCTTATTTTTTAGCCAAAAATGGATACCCCTCCCCCGTCCCACCTGACGTGTCCTCAGATCTCTTAAAAAAAAGTGTTTTTTATATTAAAACATAAACTGATTAACTTCTCGTTTTTACGTCTCTGGCGACAGTAGCTCAGTCTACTGGGTCTTGGGCTGTGGACCGGAGGGTGGCCGGTTCAAGACTCATGCAGACCAAAAGTTTATAGAGCACTGCTGAGGCGCCTTGGAGCAAGGCACCGTACCCCACAAGTTGTTCAATGGATGCAACAAAGATACACTGGCCTGCCATTGTTCTTTCTGTATTTGCATGCGTACAGGTCCTGTGTGTGTGTGTGTGTGTGTGTGTGTGTGTGTATACGCGTGCATATGTGTGTGACATACAAATAAGAGTGGAAAAATCTATTAACCTTCAGGGATCATTAAAGTATGCTTCTTTATTTTCTTTGCTGGAGTGACACCCCTCCAGCTGACTCTCAGACACTCATACAGAAAGATGATAGACTTAACCAATTTGTTTGATTGATTGATTGATTGATTGATTGATTGATTGATTGATTGATTGATTGACTGATTGATTGATTGATTGAGTGATTGATTGATTGACTGATTGATTGATTGAGTAATCGATTGGTTTGTTGGTGTAAACATAAAAATTAGCCACACAGTATCTAATTTATGTTTATAAAAAATTGGGAAAATTACTGTAATATTTGGGCGATCCTGAAATGTTCTATAATGACGTGTTTGTTTACTTCTTCCTTTCTTTTGCTCCTTGCCTTCTTTCCTTCCACTCTTTTCCTGTACGTTCATCTTATCTGTCTCCTCATCCCTTGATATAATAATTTCCTCTTAATTTTTGACCCATTTTCCCAATACCATTTTTTTTGTCTCTTCCTCCCCATCCACCCATACATTTCCCAGCATGCCATCCATCTTGCCAGACTTGTGGTGGCCCCTCCCAGGCTGACTGCATCTCCTGCCCTCCCCTGGCCTCCCTACATAGCGGTTACTGCAGGACGAGTTGCCAAGATGGGCATTTCCTCAACGCTGTTAATGGAGAGTGTCTTCGTAAGTCAGCCAGTGTGTGTGTGTGTGTGTGTGTATGTCTGTGTGTGTGTGTATGTCTGTGTGTGAGTGCGTGTGTCGGTGGGTGCATGGATGGTGTCATGCATAGTTGTATGCAGCTCTTGCGAAGCTCCCGTCTAACACGCTGCCATGAGTGCTTACATTTATGTTTGAGCGGCCCTAGAGGGAATGGTTCTGACCGAGAAAGGCTTAAAAAGTCTTCCATGTGCTCAAACGACCTGCATCATTCATGAGAAATGCCGGCCATTTAAAGTACATGTTATAAGATTTAATACATTTCACTTCAGACCTCTGCAGTTTGCTTCTCTGGAGCGTTTAGATCTGATCTGTTGAGCTGGAAGCTGGAATTTTTTTTCCTCCTGTTGAAATATTTCCACATTTTTGCTTCATGCTCTAAAGAAACAGTCCCAAAGCAGATTATGTTATACAACAGTTAACAGTAGTGGCAAAAAGAGTCCCTTGTTTCTCCTAATTTTTTCTTATTTCCATTATTTCCATTTGAGCAACCTCACATATTAAAAGTTTAAAGATCCTGATTGAGGTTTGTTTAGAGTGGGGTTTGAATTTGAGATGATTGCAAGTTAATGCTTTCTTTCTTTTACTTTCCAAACAATTACAAAAAAAAAAAAATATTCCACTTTCAAAAGACGTGCAGCACAGCTGGACTTGGTCCCAATTCACTTGTCAACCTAGAAGAAATAAATCACTTAAATTAGTCCAATCATTACAACTGGCAAGATTTCAACTACAATGCGTTCATCAGCAGGTTTGTCCACTATAATTTAATCACACCAGCTGCTGCTGCAGCCAATTAAAAGTTCTGACTCCCAAAATGTATTTCAGTAACAGTCATGAAGTCATTCTGTTCTGTTTTGTGCATTGCTAATGGTGATCTGAAATCAGATGCTTCACTCTGTAGATGAAACAACACTGGAAATCAGTTACACAACAACAGTTAAAACATCTGCCAACTTTATGTTGCATCGTTGTATTACCAGATTATAACAACATGTCATTCTGGTTTTACTGAAATACATTTCACTTCGGATCAGTTTCTTCTGAACACCAATATCACTTTTATTGGAGGTGTTTTGAGCCACATCACCATGTAGGCCAAATCCCTAACTTACATTTGGCAGAATTAAGCTTTCGTGTATAAAATAATGTCCTTTCTTTCATTAATATATCAATTAAATATATTATAATAATCTTGATGGAAACTGACAAATTGAAAAGGCTGAATATATTTCTGGAAATGAGGCTCCATTGTTTCTAGAAAAAGTGGAAGACAATTTCTTTTTTTTCTAAAGATATCATTCTTGGTGTGATTACTAACAAAACAAACAAACAAACAAACAAACAAATAAAAAGTGGTAATGTGCTTCTCACTCACAGTTATACCTTTGAGAGCAACTTCTCATGAACATCTGGAATAAAGCAGAGTTTTCTTAATATACCTTCTCACCCTACTACATCATCACAAAACATTCTTGTTATACTTTGGCAAACAAAATATAATAAATCACCGGACAGAAGATAAATAGAAGATTGCAGTAGTAGCTCCTGATGTAGCCCTCCTCATCTTTTCCTCCTCTCTGGGTAATGGAATGAGGTTTTACCTATCTGCATGACTGGCTATAGATTAAAAACAGGCTTATTTACATGGTAGGAAGCCAGCATGGAAGAGATAGCAAGGGGTAAACAGAGCAGGAGGGGAAACATTGACACACTGACTTTTAATTACACATTTTGATGACATGCACTGTTTGAGCTCTCACACAGACACTCGGCCAACCGTAGTAGTTAATAAAAGATGCCTGGTCGCGCTTCTGGGCCCCAGAAATCCTGGGGTCATCATTTCTGTTTGGCCACAGAGAGCACACGCGCACGCACAAACGCACACACACACACACACACACACACACACACACACACACACACACACACACACACACACACACACACACACACACGCTTATAACATAACATACAGCCACACTTTTTTCCACACGCACATTTTACCTCACACACAAACACACTGTGATTACCTCCACCCATTCAGCGATGCCACTGTTGTTTCGTGACCCCTTAAGGTGATGAGGGCGTTGCTCTCCATCACACATTCATAACCCAGCAGCCATCTGAGGCGGTTGTTTCCTACTCTCTTGTGGTCTGGTTATCCCCCACTCCCCCCCTCTGTCTCCCCCAGACTGTGTTTCTCCACAGGAACTCCTGTTTGATTCATATTTGACAGCAATGTTCTCAAATTCATTATAGCCAGCCAAGCGATTAGCCAAATTCCACGAGCGCTTAGCCGCACCTCTTGTGTAAAGCGTTTTTATGTCAGCTAAATCGCTCACGTCTATTAATGTCATTTTGTTGGCGGCGATAGCTTTTCCATTTTCATGTATCATTGTTCTCCATGTACACTCAGGAAACACTGACTCAGCCTACTGTTAAATTTATAATAGCAGGACAAGTGGAAATGGTTTGACGGAGCGCTAAATTTATTGTGTGTTGACATGCAAATAGCTGGTACAGTGTGTAGGCTGAATTTATTGCGGCGCAGTCAGATTCTGAATATCGTATCACCGAATGAAAGAGACTTGAAACTGTTATAGTTCTGCAGATAATTCATAATCCATAATTCAACATCCTGTTGGGAAGTTGAATTATGGACCTTGGGATTATGCAACTACCTTCTCACACATGGTAGCATCTTATTATCATATTTATATTTCCTGGATTCATTTGTAAATTATTGTACAATTTTCTCTCAATTCTCAAAATTTATTATCTTTTATTTGAAACTAAATGTGTGGATTGTCACTGCTCTGCAGCAGAAATGGTCAGATCCTTCCATCTTCAGTGACATGTCCGTAATGATGGCAGCTGTAAGAGCCATTAGGAGGTGTTGGAATTACTGTATCTGTCTTTGCTAGACAAACCCTCCCTCCAAGCTGAAAGTACATTTTTTCTTCTTTTCTATCGGAATAAACCTCTCTCCCTTGTTTGCCCTTTTCCTTTCTTCTGTTATTTTATGTAAAGAAAATTGACTTCTGAGTCAGCGGATGCAGCAGTCAGAGCTCTGAAACTACGTCAGCCCAGCCCTCAGACCTGCAAGTGTTCTTTTACATCACATTTGACATTATGGCTGGGGCGATTATTTTAGAACACATGAAGCTAACATTTGATTTGAATTGAACAAGAATCCTTTATCATTGAAATGAGCTAGACCTCTAACTGAAATGGAAACAGGAGCATGCTTGTATGATGAAAAGAAAAATAACCTTCAAAGAAGGTGGTTTAAGACGAGGCAGTCAACAGCAGCGGCTGTCG
Organism: Antennarius maculatus; assembly: GCA_013358685.1. Lineage (NCBI taxonomy): Eukaryota > Metazoa > Chordata > Actinopteri > Lophiiformes > Antennariidae > Antennarius > Antennarius maculatus. The sequence goes on from CM023608.1 coordinate 7,770,963, forward strand.
TCCGTGATTGATGCTAATAAGACGAGCAAGAAATGAGACAAAAGAAAAAAGGTAGTCAGCTACGATTTATGATCATTATGGTTCAATTTAGCTGAACAAATCAACAAAGAATTAGGCTATTGGGAAACTGGTGTGATCACACCATGAGAACATTCTCACATGAACACTGACAGAGGGAGACAGAATGTTTCAGTAAAAGGTGGTAAAATATCCTTGTGACCCTGAGCTGAGGCATAGTAATAGAAAACATTTGATCTCATGAAGAGTTTGCTCCCAATTTTAAGTGGTTAACACTGTAAATGATCCAGTAATTTTTCATCTTTCCAGCAGGTACTTTTTTTTCATCAAAGAAATTAGTGCAATTAAAAGAAATTCAAGTCTCGCTATAAAGAGAATAAAACAAAAAAACCAACTGTTTTGAAATAGATATTTAAAGTCTCAAATCACAATATGGGTGTGTAGAATGGGGTTATTCTATTCGTCACTGCATCTCTGAAAGATTTAAGTCTCTAATGGTCTCTTTTTCCTTCTAGAGGAAGACTCAAACAAAGAGCTAATAACAGCTCAAAATAATGACACACTGCCGTTTGTGCCTCAATACTGTGATTAATGTGAGCGTCGTTCCTAAAACTAATATTACAAATGTTGTGTGAAACTAATTTCTGTCAAGCTTTTTAAAAATGTCAAATGCTTTTATGTACACCCACAAGGGCTAAGATTATTATGTGTTCCTTTTCCTTATTTGTGCAGTCAAAAAGTTAGAATAATTTAGAACAGAGTGACTTTCAACCAATATCCAAAGTGCTCTTAATCCTAGACGTCATTGCTGTATCTATAAATCATTTTTTCATTGGGAGACATTTCTTGACAGGGTGACGTCAGAGTCAGAGGACCACTGAAGCCTTTCTGTTTCTTCTTACGTCAGTAACTTCACATAAAGATGATGTCCCACTTTTATTCTTATTTTCCCTGAACTGTTGCTACACTCAGGATCCATCCCTACTGAGAGAAGACAAGTGTTAGTCCCTTTTTAAACCTAACTTTTCATAAATGACTAACTAATATTTCAGTTTTATATATTTTAGGAAATGCAGAAAAAATACATAACTCCAGCAAAAGACATACAGTAATTCAAAACTGGTAAATACCATATAAAGAATGGCTCTTATGACACAATTTTAGTTTTATATTCAACATAGTCTCCAAGGTTAATAATCCCTGATCTCCACAGTGGAGTCATTTGTACTGGATCACCTGAAAATGGGTTAAATGCTGAAAGCAATGCGATAAGAGTGTTTGTGGAGAAGTGATGACGGGATGTGATCATTTCCTTTTTCTCTGTGATTATGGGATCTGTTTCAGATTTCTCTGCGCTGATGTCACATTCAGGTGACAGGAGCATTTGTCAGGACAAGCTGCTCTGATGGCAGAAATAATGCAAGTGTCTGAGTTGCATGTCGACTATTTATAGATATGCAAGACACCAAAAAATCTAACCAAACAAGTCTTGTAGAAATAATATATGCTCTTGATAAATTACAAAATTATTTGTTCCATTAAAAGCTAAATCACTAGTTGTATAATCCCAAACTGTGTCATTTACATCAATTAGACTGTTTGAACAGAATGAAACCAAGAGGAAGGATGTAAAACCTTGAAATCAGGCCAGAGGACTAAATGTGAAGATCATTTCAGAGGAGAAATGAAGATTTAAGCTCTCCTTAGCGATCAGCATCGTCTGTCTGTAGGTCTGGTTGTGCTGAACATACATTTAGTTCCTTTTTTAGAAGGGGGAATAAAGTGAAACCATTTATTTCCCCAGGGCACAAAGACTGACCCTGAATATTTTTATAGAAAATTACAGTTTTAAGTCTTAAGTTTGTTTTCTCTTCCTCATGCAAGTGCACAAGTGGAAGTATCACTTGTATCACTCCCCCGATTCCTGTGACATGGTTAAGAATGTAAGAATAAATAATGATAAAATAACAACCAAAAAAAAACCTCTAATATGAACCACAAAATAACCAATTTATTCTTCATCATTAATCCTTTCATGACTAATACATACTGCATTTAAAAACTGGCTCGATTTTAAAACTGGCTCCTTTCTCGTCTTCCTCTTATTTATAAAGACTGATTGTTACAACCCAGCTAGAGGACTGGATAAATAACATAAAAACAGATCTAAAAAAGGGGACCATAAAACATTTATTTGAATTCTCGCTAAAATTACAAAGGTTTAACTAAGATTGTTCTTGAAATTAGCAAAGGAAGGCCAATGGGCGCTGTTCAACAATAACAAAAATGCATTAAACTGGGGACTCTTCAAAATGCCAAACTTCACTAAAGAATATTTACAAAAAGGAACAACAAAACACAACCAGCTCTTTAACGAGGGTGTACACTAATCAAAAATCACAAAAGCCGAATCACAAGGTCACAGTTCGATTGGTTCTCAAAGGCGTGCTGCCACAGTCAGACAGTCGCCCTGATTAACTGGCTTGCAGAGCTTTTAAAGTGGCCTTGCCAGGTGACGAGGCAGGGCTTGGGCCTATCAGGAAGACGACACACCAATCAGGAGATGGGGTTGGCCGGGAGTCCCAGAGACACCACACCTGGCACTGACGACGGAGGGCGGAGCATCCCAGAGCAGTGCAGGGCCAGCAGCTCAGAGGCAGGGTTGCAGACGGATACACAATATACACAGACGAGCTACGGACGGAACACTGATGCAGCTGTAATAATGATGAAACTCATCTGCTCTTAAAAATAACAAGTTCTTAGCTGAAAAAAAACAAGGAGAGGAGATCATTTTTCACGTTTTCTATTTAAATCCAAACTTTTTTTTTACTGCTGGTTTAATAATAGTCTGCTTTCTGTTTGTAATCCCTCCAATTTTTCTCATTTATATAAATCTCTGATTACCTTTATGGTCTTAACATTTCTTTTCTTTGTAATATTCCAACCCAATCCCCTTCTTATCTGAAATCGTCATCTGGGCGACATACAGCCCTTCACCTGCAGCGCCCTGTTGTTCTGCTGTTATGTGATAGATGATTATCTCAGGACAAGCAGATAAGTTTGTGGTGCCTGCCTCCATGCCATCCAGATCAGATACCATTGGATATAAACACCAGGAGGTGTTCCTGGGCTTCTTTTGGGTGACCATGCTGAGATAATGTCTGTGAATATATACGAGTGTGTGGGTGGGTGGTTGGTGACACACAGTGTGGAGCTCTGGAAGATTTATGTTTGATAGTTTTCAACTGAGGAAATTCAACAGAGGGACATAGATTCAACTGTTTTTGCATTGAAATATCAGGTCTTTTCCTATGATACTCCTACAATTCAGTCATTACATAGGCTTAACTGTCCAGAACTTGTAGATAAAATGTTGAAAATAAATTCTTATCAAGTGGAACACCGCATAATATGTTCCCTTAAAATAAATAATGAAGAAAAGTAACTCAGCGCGTGATTAATAAAGAAAAGCTTTTCCAAGATCGTCATGTTGGTGATGTACCCAAAGGACGGCAGCAGTAATATGAAAGAGATGCTGACTGGATAATGTCTGTGTTCAGTAATGTGATTTATCCCTCTTGTTTGTGTGCTTCATGCAGAATGCAGTTCAGACTGTCAACGCTGCACAGCAGACCTCCAGACGGGGGTTGGCAGTGTTTGCCTGTGGTGTAAAGCTCCACGGAACTGGCTCCTGGGTGACCACTGTGTCTCCCACTGTCCCCGGGGTCACTATGGCTGGCATGGCGCCTGCATCAGTAAGAACCCTTACTTTCTAATACAAGGGGTAGTTTCTTTTTATCGTACTTTCGTGTTGTGCCTTCCTTGGATCAGTAATATTCTCTCTTTGTAGCACATTCTCCACGGTAATGTCATGGGTTTTTTTTTTTTTGAAGGATGCCATCCATCATGTGAGGCCTGCAGTGGGGCGGGGCCTCTCTCCTGTACATCCTGTCCTCCCAACAGCGTTCTGTTGGTTTCTGGTCTCTGTGCTCCCAAATGTTCCATTGGTTACTATGACAACGGTCAAGGGATCTGTCAATGTAAGTAGCGCAACTACATCTCACCTGAAGGATAACATCTGACTTATCTACAATCCAGAGATGAACTTTAGTGACACCTCTTTCACATTGTGTATGATGGAAAACCGTATTGTCTCACATTAGGAAGTGCAAATAATAAAAGCAGCAGACAGTACAATTTAATGGAGTAAAACCCATTTTATTTTATTGAGCTCACTGAGATCCTATGTCATTGAAATTGATAATGATTTCACAAATGCGGTTTATAAATATCCATTTCCAGCATCTACATTATCTTCAGGTATGTTTGCAGTGTTTGTGAATGACGCACCTTTACATGAAGGTTTTCATAAATAAAAAAACATTTTCTAAGTCTTCAGTCTTATTTTTACCACATTATTTCAGTATTCAGTGATGCTATCAGATCCTGATGCCGATTCTTTTCACACTGCATCATAACGGACCGTATTTCCATGTCGACCTATTTGTTTTTGGCAGCATGTGACAGCCAGTGCCTGACTTGTGACATGGCCGGTGTTTGTGCATCTTGCCGTGACCCGACCAGGGTTCTGCTGTTCGGGGAATGTCAGTATGACAACTGCGCTCATCAGTACTACCTCAACACCACGACCCGGGCCTGCAGAGGTACGGTAGCAGTGGAAGGAAACTCGGGAGTAATAAAAGAGAAAATTTCATGCATTTTTTATCATGTCCATAAATTATTCTCAATCCAAACTGCATGTAGTGTAGTGAGCTACGTTCAGTTTATGGGGTCTTTTGATCAAGTCATAAACTGTTGAGCATATATGTAAATTTTAAATTTTTTGTGTGAGTTTTAATATTATGTCGTCCAGTGTGTAAGGGAGTTGATGAATGGGTCTCATATTGGATGCACATCCATGCTAAATAACATTTCCTGTTGTAAAATTCCAGATTAAAGTGCAGATAATAACTCTGTTCACTTATTTAACTACCTACTAACCAAGCAAGATCACATTCTTTCAATCCATCTCGTTATATGGCGACCTACAAATAACATGAAATTAAAAAATTCAAAATTGGTCAAAATGGGATTTCCTGTGAGGCAGCTAGGTATGCCTCACATTTCACCAGGTGGTTTTAGCCACACAGGCTGTGACACTGTATTTATGCCCCCAGCTTGCTGTAGCCACCATCTGGGTAATCCAGTGAACCCCAGATGAACCTAGACTGTTAGAAAGCAGCACTGCCAACTTCTCTCTGAAAATTAAAGGCTTTTGAGGAACCTCTGGGAGCTCTCAGTTTGTTTTCAAAGTTCCCTCAGCGAAGCACTTATAAAAACCTGTCAGTACGAAATAATCTACACTACAAACCTCTAGTTTACCCTTTGACTGCCTTTGCAAACTCCCACTTTTTTATTTTTCTTCTGTCACTTTTTTTCTACCTTGTGAGAGAAATGGTTTGAAAGTCTACTTCAAGGCTTCAAGACAAAATTATATTAACAGCGGGAGATTGATAAGAGTGTTTTGCCCTTTTAAAGTTGCAGTGTAGAAATATTGGCCTCCAGATAAGTTGAGTACAACATATCACCAGAGTTATCACCAGCTACTGCCAGAGAACAGGGGGATGTTTCCAGGGCCATAAATATTCAATAGAGTTCTGCCACAACTAGCAACAGGACCTCAGCAGGTGGTCAACAGAACCAAGCCAAGGCTAAGTTCTTTGCTGATATTTGAATGGTAAAATTGTTACATATTTCACCGTACACATTTTGTATGGTAGTAATTTACCAAAATAATAAATTCTTGAAGAATTTTGTACACATACTAGTATGTTAAATAGATATTTGTTGTGTCTTCTCAGATGAAAAAAGAAAACATTTTGCCCAGAGGTTTTGCCTTATAAGTAGTAACATGGTCCGGTGTTACTCATCAGTGTTCTAATCATACATTTTAAATTAGAAATGAATATTTTTTATAATGTAATCTCCCATTAATTGCAATCCTGAAATTAATTAAATTTGTACCTGTCCGCTTGATCTTGAATGTGAACACAAACAAACAAGAAGAGACAAGAAACAGTTTTATTTGGCCTAATTGTATTAAAATTACATGTTAATATTAATGGCTCACACCACAAACACAAAGGATGCACACAAGAGATAACACAAATGGGCTTAAGTAGACCTCTGGCTGAAGAGTTTATTCATCTTTCTATTCTTTCTCTTTCTCTTCTGTGTTGCTTTCACTTTCTGCACTTGACTGCACAATCTCTTCACTTTTGATTCCAATGTCTATACACACACTGACACACACACATACACATACACACCTCTTCTTCCAATGTGGCTGCCCTCTGTCCTACTTCTAGAGTGCGACTGGAGCTGTAATGCCTGCAATGGCCCTCGACGGACAGACTGTCTGCTGTGCATGGAGGGATACGTGTTGCAGAATGGAGTGTGTTCCCAGGAGTGTTCACCTGGATTCTATCAGGATGGAGACAAATGCCTCAGTCAGTAAACTGAAGAGCACATAAGCTTAGCCATATCAGTATTAGTTGCATGAATATGTGTTTGTTTGTCTTTCTCTTTTCTACATAAATTACCATTTATATATGTTCTTATTCTTATTGCTCTAGTTTACCGCAGAGGATCCATAATATCCCTTAAAGACATTGAGATATTACAGATATTCTTATAGTAGTTGTCTTCTACAGGAATTGTATTTTTATATAAATAACAACAACTATAACTAGAACCAATGTAGTCACAGACTGCAAAATCCCGCGACACCTCTGAATCCAAAATTTTGCCCTGACCTACTTGCATAGGTCAAAGATCAAAGCTAGTGCTTTGATCTATGGTCTTACACTGGCTTCACCCTCGTCTTTCTATTTTATCCAGTTCCTGAGTGTATAAAAGTTGAAATTTGACCTTGACCTAGTTTTGTCCAGGTCAACGTCCTCATCTCATTCTTATCCCGTTTGCCGCCCGAGTAATGTGCTTTTTGTTAATCTTTCTATCTCCAACGGTTGCGAAGCTATTTGGTGGACTAACGAACGCACGGAGAAACGGACAAACACACGAACACTGACAATACATAATAATTATAAAATTTAATAATATTAATAACAATTATTATTATTATTATTATTATTATTATTATTATTATTATTATTATTATTATTATTATTATTATTATTATTATTATTATTATTATTTTCCCAGGTCCTCATTAAAAATGTCATTCATGTGTTGCTGGGGATAAAGTTGATTCCATTCTAAAGCCACACCATTTTATCACTTGAATGACTTTTGTTTTATCATAGAGTTTAATGCTCCCAGTGTGTATGTCTCTCTGACAGGCTGTGATGATCACTGTATGAAGTGTTGGGGTCCTGGACAATGTCAGCAATGTCAGCCTCCGTACGCCACCTTGCAGGGTCAGTGTGTCCTCACATGTGGTAGAAACTACTTCCTGGACAAGTCCTCTCAAGTTTGCAAATGTAAGTCTTAAGATGTTCTTGAGCATGAATATTTTTTAACTTATTTAAGGAGTCCAGGATATTAATCGCAGATAATCTCAAATGACAGATTACGTTGTAGTTTATATATTCTGTGCTAAAACCAAATCACACCCATAACTCCTTAGTTAATGAATTGCTTTTGGTCTTATTTTGCCACCAGATTATGTGTTATTATATTAACTCACAAAAGGGAGTCAGAAATGCTCAAAAATGTATCTAAACCATGCCCTATACACACAAACACACACACACACACACACACACACACACACACACACACACACACACACACACACATACACACACACATATATATGTACATATACACTGTCTATATACATATACTGTACTGTACCTGTACTGATGCTAACCACAGTACAGGTACAGTACAGTACAATACTATATAGTAGTACAGCAACTACTGTACTACTATACTTTCTGCTGATGCCAGAAAGTCTCATGCTAATCTAGCTCAGTTTAAGTACTGCTTTTACCATTGTGGAGTATCTTCAGAACTTGGTAGGCATCTCTGTTAAAGTTTTGAAGTGGTTGTAGTTCTACAAATAAGACTGATATTTTAGTTTGGCCACATCTAATTCATGGTTATCTTCTGTCTCCACTATGTGTGGAGTACCCCAAGGGTCTGTGCTCGAACCACTTATCTGGTTATGTATTACCAGTGTAGCATATCATTCGTTGCACACAAGTTTTATCTCGTTTTTAATGAATACATGACGTCAAATACGTACTAGATGGTAAATTTAAAAATTGTATTGCGAAATAACTGCAGAAAAAGTGCCAGTGCAGTTAATAATCTTTGAAGCGTTTCTTCTTTAGCGTGCTCATCAGACTGTGTGCTGTGTGATGAGATTGGAAGCTGCAGTGCTTGTCATGAAGAAACCTACCTCATGGAAGGATACTGCACACCTAGCTGTGGGCATGGGTATTACGCCGACCAGAAGACAAGGACTTGTCATGGTAATAAAGGAATGTCTGTCAGTTTCATGTATAAAGTGAAAAATGGTCAATGCCCTACTCAATGACCCCAATTACTAAAACAGCATCAACAAACAGAACTGTCATCTATTTTCTACCCTCAAGGAATTACCACATATCCTGAGGTTTCTCATGACTGTCAACCATCCAACCTGTAGGCATGCTTGTTTGAAAATCCTCAGGTCAAATTAATCACATCATTATTTAGCCTTATGATATGATTGTAATTTTTTTTAGATAATACCCGTACTTACTCATTAAGGCTGTTTGACTTTTAGTACAGTGAACTAGGTGTAAGCTCTTTATTTTAAATGTATTAGTCTAATGTGTTCAAGCTGGTATCCTCCAGGATTAATATGATGTGTTTGATTGTATTAGATTTGATATGATTTAATTTGATTTGATTTGATTTGATTTGACTGGATTTGAAGTGATTTGATTTGTTTTGGGTCTGCATTAGTGACGTCTTATGCAGTGACCATGGCTATAGAAAAAGATATGTTCTATTTAAACTAAAGCCAACTTGGCTCAGAGATGTTTTTCAGAGAATGAAAGACAGAAAGATATGGAGAGGAAATTGTAGTTCAGGTAGTTGAAGTTGCGTGAAATGTTACATAAATGTACCATACACTTTACAATCTGATGAATGCAAGTCAAAGCATCACAGTGAATTGATATAATTCTAATAATATGTAAATTAAATCAAGAAAGTCATATGAATAATACAAATGACCTCCAGACGTCACATAAAAACAAATCCACATAGTTGATCCACACGGCTGGTTGCTAGGCAACAGACCATTAACCAAGTCATACATCAGTGAAGCTAGCAGAAAGACTCCTGCACCTGATGCTGTGGGACTGAGCCACGTTGTGGAATGTTAATGTACAACCAGTGTTACAGCTCATTAAATATGTGGTCCTTGTTGTCTAATTAATTTAACAGCAACAATTATGCTAATTCACATTTTAGCTCGAAAAAATACCTCATAGTGACAGTCATGTAGTGCCTATGATGGAATCAGAGTTCTAATATCAATTTTTGTTAATGTTTTCATGAGCAAATGTTTTAACCTAATGGACAAAAACAAAATTAACATTTAAACCCTTGCTGATTAGTGTTTATGAAAGACATACGTTACAGAAATGCAATTACTGTACTGATGGCCAATGGTAATCATGTTTCTTGCCACAGTTTCAACAAGTCTATTTAAAGAAAGGTTCTGCTGTCTTGTCAGTTCAACTAGAATTACAAATTACAACATACAGTGTAAGAAGACTTTTTGTTCAGTATTGTGCTAATTAGCACTCCTGAACTTTGAAAAGAGCTTTCTCTGCAGATTCAGGTCATTAGAGGAGTCTTGTACTTTCATGTTTGAACAGGGGCTGTCAACCTGTAAGCAGAGAGGCCTGAGGCCTGCAGCAGCACAACGATTTAGTACAAAATTTAATTCTAATAGAATGAATTTCATCAAGTGTCCCTATGGGTGACAAATGTTTGTTAATGTCACATTTGTCAGCCTCTAGGCTTCCACTAATACACAAGTTGATCAAATGTAACAAATGTCTGGAGAGGAAATACATTTTTGCCAACCAAGACATAAAGTTTGGAAGCTAGTTTTTTAAATTATGAACTAATTTCAAAATATAATTACATTGCCAAAGGTTTAATATTTTAGAATACCCATTAACACTCTTACAGGAGGTAACGTGGTTACTATGTGGCATCTTAAAAGAGCTGATCTTTAAAAACTTCCTTAAGCAAAGTAAGATCCAATTAAAACCAGCCCCTAAAATGCCATGTCAAGATTGCTCATGCTAATCATGATTTCATTCCCCTACACACACACACACACACACACACACACACACACACACACACACACACACACACACACACACACACACACACACACACACACACACACACACACACACACACACACACACACACACACACATGCACCTACGCACAGGCAACAAGAATAACACACTTGTTTTCTGTTCCCGATTTTGTTATGTATTAATATTAACAGATACATTTATTTGTAACAATGTTATTTGCAACATTTCTCATTATTTGTGCCAGACTTCTTTCTTTGCAGGAATCAAAGTTATATTTTGTGTCAGATTCATTTCACAGATGTCTTCAGCTTCTCTTTCATAAAAGCAACAAAGATAATTCATTTAGTCTCTCTCACTCTCTCTCTCTCTCTCTCTCTCTCTCTCTCTCTCTCTCTCTCTCTCTCTCTCTCTCTCTCCCCCCCCCTTTCTTTCCTCTCTTTCCTCCTCTTCAGTGAATATCCACCAACCTGTTCTTCAGGTCAATGGTTCCCTCCTGGTTCCCCTTGGTGGTTTTGCCCCACTACCCCACAGCTTGCTGCAGGTGAAGGATCCAGACAGTCCGTCTGAACAGCTTGTTTTCCAACTTGTTCATGGCCCGAGTAATGGATGGTTGGTCACGGTGGGAAGAGAGGAAGGAGAGAACGGAGGACGAGGAGAGACAGCACGAGAACTGAACAGGGACGACAACTTTTCCTTTGAGGAGCTGAGAGCTGGCCGTGTCCGGTTTAGACACCAAAAAGGCAAAGCCAGGTCAGTAGGTCTGGCTACGTAATACTGATTTATTTATTTATTTATTTATTTTATAATCCCCAAAGGGAAATTAAGAACGCACACGCTAGTTTTTGTTAGTCTCAATCACACGCATGCATATTAGTGTGTACAGGCCCCTGTAATACACACAACCACACACAAGGGGGCCTGTAGGCATGCAAGGGAGGTAGAATGGCAGGCAGCTCCTTCTTGGTGCGCCTCAAATGAGCAATTTTGTAAAGGGGACGGCACCTTGCTCAAGGGTGCCTCGGCAGTGCTACGGAGGTGAGCTGACACCTCCCACTGTCAGCTTACCTCCGGGTATTTTTTGGGCAGGAGCGGGAATCAAACCACCGATCTTGAATCATAGGACGACCCACTCTACCGCCCGCTTTACCACTGAGCCACAGCCGCCCAGTGACGTAAAGGAAAAACTCATATTGCTTCATAAAGCGACAGTGTTACATGTCAGTTATTGGCGTTGGTTTCTATTTGTATAGCATCTGAAGGTGGAGGATGTGAAATGGAGAATAAGGCAGGAAACATCACCTTTGATGAAGCATGAACAATGTCATTTTTGAGGCAGAACGTTTGTCTCAGAAGAAGATTGTGTTGGACATTTTAAAGGCTCAATCATTCTGTTATCCATGCATATGGTGCCAAATTTCATATCATCCCATGATTTCTAAGATAAACTTGTGCACCATGATACTACTGTATTACCAGCAATACATTGAAAATGTGACCCATTTGTTTTTACACATGAGCTAGTGTTATTTCCCTCATTTCTGAAAATAACATTTTCAAAATTAAATTAAATAGATACAAATAGATTTTATTATTGATTAATTCTGCTCTTGCTTCTAGATCCAGCTCATGGCCAACAAAAATACCCTTCTGTCTAAAAAAAAAATACTACCATTGAATTTAACTTCACCAATCTTAATCTCCTCATGTTTCTTATTACAGCCATGTTTCCAAAGAACCTTTATACATGCACACATAAAGCAAAGTTCTGACCCGAGTCATTGAAAAGAAGGCAGTGCAAGCAGGAACTCAGATTTCTCATGGAGTTATTAGCAGAGATACATGAATCTCTGTAAACTACTTGCTGTTAATTTACACTACAGTAGTGACTATTGAATAATTAATGTGTGCAAAATTTTGTGTGTAGTTGTTGCTAGACCTTTTCCACCATTTCCACTACTACAGAAGGAACAGATACTTACTGCCAGCAGTTGAGTGTAAAGAGAGTCTCTAGATAAAGGAAAGACTATTAATATAAGATGATGATTATAAAGCCCATAATCATTGTGATTACAGCTGGTCGAGAATATTTTTTATTAAAAGTATTAATGACAAATATGTCTAATTTCAAAGCTTTTGATGAACATGAAATGCCACCATTTCAGAACCAAACTTTTACTGTAGGCATGCTGTGGTCAACATAATTATCTCACAGCAATACGGTTCTGGATGAAGCTGCTAAACTTTTCTGTGCATATGTGGGTTTTCTGCATGAATTCTGACTTCCTCCCACAGTCCTGAGTCATGACAAAGACTGTGTTTTGTTGGTTAAAGCTGGCAAATCTATTGGTTATAGTAAATAAAGATAATTACATTAAACAGAAGGGCATCTGGCAATGTAGCCACAAGAGGACACAAGCCAGTGTCTTATTGTGCCGGTCCCAAGCCCGGATAAATACAGAGGGTTGCGTCAGGAAGGGCATCTGGCGTAAAACTTTTGCCAAGTCAAACATGCGAATCAAACCTATGACTTCCATACCAAATCGGTCAAGGCCCGGGTTAACAATGACCGCCATCGGCACTGTTGACCTACAGGGCGCCGGTGAGTATAGGACTGAGAGTAGAGATGTTGAATGTTGGAACTATGACAGGAAAAGGTAGAGAGTTGGTTGACATGATGCAGAGCAGGAAGGTAGACATACTGTGTGTCCGGGAGACCAGGTGGAAAGGTAGCAAGGCTAGAAGTTTAGGAGCAGGGTTCAAGTTGTTCTATCATGGTATGGATAGGAAGAGAAATGGAGTAGGAGTTATCTTGAAGGAGGAATTTGTCAGGACTGTCCTGGAGGTAAAAAGAGTGTCAGATAGAGTGATGAGTCTGAAGCTAGAAATCGAAGGTGTGATGGTCAATGTTGTTAGTGGATATGCTCCACAGGTAGGATGTGAGCTGGAGGAGAAGGAGAAATTCAGGTTGGACTTTGATGAAGTGATGCAGAGCATACCTAGAAGTGAGAGAGTTGTCATTGGTGCAAACTTCAATGGACATGTTGGTACAGGTAACAGAGGTGATGAGGAGGTGATGGGCAGGTTTGGTATCCAAGAGAGGAATGCAGAAAGACAGATGGTAGTTGACTTTGCAAAAAGGTTGGAAATGGTTATAGTGAATACTTTCTTCCAGAAGAGGCAGGAACATAGGGTGACCTATAAGAGTGGAGGTAGGAGCACACAGGTAGACTACAGCTTATGTAGACGGTGTAATCTGAAGGAGATCAGTGACTGTGAAGTAGTGGTAGGCGAGAGTGTAGCCAAACAGCATAGGATGGTGGTGTGTAGGATGACTCCGGTGGTGAGGAAGATGAAGAGGACAAAGGCAGAGCAGAGGACAAAATTGTTGAAGCTGAAAAGGGAAGAGTGTTGCATGACTTTCAGGAAGGAGTTAAGACAGGCTCTGGGTGGTCAGGAGGTGCTGCCAGATGACTGGACAACTACAGTACAGCTAATGTGATCAGGGAGACAGGTAGGAGAGTACTTGGTGTGTCATCTGGAAGGAAATTAGATAGGGAGACTTGGTGGTGGAATGAGGAGGTACAGGAGTGTATACAGAGAAAGAGGTTAGCTAAGAGGAAGTGGGACACTGAGAGGACTGAGGAGAGTAGACAGGAGTACAGGGAGATGCAACGTAAGGTGAAGGTAGACGTAGCAAAGGCCAAACAAGGGGGTTATGATGACTTGTATACTAGGTTGGACAGCAAAGTCCTTCAGCCATGCAGCTGCCCCTGGGTTGGCTGAGTGGAGGGTGGCTAGCCCTCCTCTCAGTCTTTGGAGAGGACAAGCTTCAATGATGTGTTCCATTGTCTGCTCCTGTCCACAAGCGCACAGTGGGCTAGGGCAGTTGCCCCATTTGTGGCAGCTGGCCAAGCACGGGCCATGTCCAGTCCTTAATCTGTTGAGGGTTGACCACTGTCTCCGTGGAATCTCGGTTCCAGGGACCGGATGGGTGGGGTCTGACACCAGATGTTTGTTGCGGACCTCCTTGGAATCCCATTCCTTTTTCCGAGCTGACTGGATGGTAAAGTCAGCTGGTGGGGGTTCTTCCAGATGGGGCGTCTGGTTGGGAGTCAAGCAGTGTGTGGTTTAAGGATGGACAGTAAGGAGGGAGAGACTGATCTATACTGGCTTGCAAGACAGAGAGACAAAGATGGGAAGGACGTGCAGCAGGTTATGGTGATTAAGGATTGGGATGGAAGTCTATTGACAGGTGCCAGTAGTGTGATGGGAAGATGGAAAGAGTACTTTGAAGATTAGATGAACGTGAAAATTGAGAGAGAACAAACACTAGAAGAGGTGACTGTTGTGGACCAGGAAGTAGCAAAGATCAGTCAGGATGAAGTGAGGAGGGCATTGAAGAGGATGAAGAGTAGAAAGGCAGTCGGTCCTGATGATATACCTGTAGAGGTTTGGAAGTGTCGAGGAGAGGTGGCAGTAGAGTTTCTGACTGGGTTGTTCAACAGGATCTTAGATAGTGAGAAGATGCCTGAGGAATGGAGGAGAAGTGTGCTGGTGCCCATTTTTAAGAACAAGGGAGATGTGCAGAGTTGTGGCAACAACAGAGGAATAAAGCTGATGAGCCATACAATGAAGTAATGGGAAAGAGTAGTGGAAGCTAGACTAGGGGCAAACGTGAGCATTTGTGAGCAGCAGTATGGTTTCATGCCAAAAAAGAGTACTACAGATGCTGTATTTGCTTTGAGGATGTTGATAGAGAAGTACAGAGAAGGCCAAACGGAGCTGCATTGTGTTTTTGTAGATCTGGAGAAAGCTTATGACAGGGTGCCCAGAGAGGAACTGTGGTATTGTGTGAGGAAGTCTGGAGTGGCAGAGAAGTATGTTAGAGCGGTGCAGGACATGTATGAGGACTGTAAGACAGTGGTGAGGTGTGCTGTAGGTGTGACAGAGGAGTTCAAGGTGGAGGTGGGACTGCATCAGGGATCAGCTCTGAGCCCCTTCTTGTTCGCTATGGTGATGGACAGGCTGACAGACGAGGTTAGACAGGAATCTCCATCGACTGTGATGTTTACAAATGACATCGTGATCTGCAGTGACAGCAGTGAACAGGTGGAGGAGAAGCTAGAGAGGTGGAGGTTTGTCCTGGAAAGGAGAGGAATGAAGGTTAGCCGCAGTATGACAGAGTACATGTGTGTGAATGAGAGGGACCCAAGTGGAAGAGTGAGGTTACAGGGAGAAGAGATCAAGAAGGTGGAGGATTTTAAGTACTTAGGGTCAACAGTCCAGAGCAATGGAGAGTGTGGAAAAGAGGTGAAGAAGCGTGTACAGGCAGGATAGAACGGGTGGAGAAAAGTGTCAGGTGTGATGTGTGATAGAAGAGTTTGAGCTGAAATGAAAGGAAAGATGTACAAAACTGTGGTGAGACCAGCGATGTTGGTCGGTCAAGAGACAGTGCCACTGAGGAAAAGACAGGAGGCAGAGCTGGAGGTAGCAGAGATGAAGATGCTGAGGTTCTCTCTGAGAGTGACCAGGATAGATAGGATCAGTAATGAGTACATCAGAGGGACAGCACATATTAGTGGTTTTGGAGATAAAGTCAGAGAGGCCAGACTGAGATGGTTTGGACATGTCCAGAGGAGCGATAGTGAATATATTGGTAAAAGGATCCTGACTTTTGAACTGCCAGGCAGGAGGCCTAGAGGAAGACTAAAGAGGAGGTTTATAGATGTAGTGAAAGAGGACATGAAGGTAGTTGGTGTGAGAGAAGAGGATGCAGAAGACAGGGTTAGATGGAGGCAACTGATTCGCTGTGGCGACCCCTGAAGGGAAAAGCTGAAAGGAAAAGAAGAATAAGGAGAAAGGCATCTGGCATACACAGCAGCAAGCTGTACTTTGGTTCTTGGCTGGAGAGTCTATATTACACTTGCACTTTAGCTAATATGGCTGCATCTGCATGTGAGCAGTGTGATTATAAAGATAGTTCCGTGGATGTGCCAGAGGAGGAGGCAGAAATTCGTAGGACTGTAATGTTTGTTTAGAGCACAGATAGTAGCCTTTTCCCCTTGAAAACTCTGTAGCAGTTTGCTTTTGAGTCCACTGGCTGTTCATCCACCTGGAAATGGACTTATTTAAGACATTAGTCAATCCTCATTAAGCTCGTCTGACTTCGACTGGCAGCATGCCAGTGAAGTAGCAAAATGTGGTCTCCTGCCCAGTTTTGAGCCATTACAATAATCAAAATCTGGATATTATGGTCATATTTTTCAAATTATGTGGAGTAAGCAGTAATGAGTGGAGACAGAGAGCAGCAAACAAATAATGTTGTGTTTGATTCCCTGAAGCATTAATGTGTCCAAAGGAAAAAAACATGGACTACATCCAATTTCTCCAGTGAAGAAAAAGGTGATGGTGAAACATATAATCCTGGAAAATTAATTTCAATAATTTCATTATTCAGTAAATGTATTTATATTTTAAGTACCTCAGGAGGACACGCCAAGTCTCAACACAACAATAGAAACAGAATATTATTTCTCATGTAATGTGGTGTTTCATGAGAAATAAGCTATACAAAGAAATTCCTTCAAAAAATTTTAATTGCTAAAACCCTAAACAAATGCTCAAGTGATGTGACAGCTGTCACATTTCTCAGTTTCTCTCCTAGATATGATAATTAACAGAATTTGATAGTTGAAAATACATTTTTTATATACTTATTTTAATCCCCGCAGGGAAATTAGTGGCACACTCTAGTTAGTTGAAATCATGCATACATATGTATGTACAGGCCCTGAACACACAAACACACACACACACAGGGGGCCTGTACGCATGCAGGGGAGGTAGAGTAGCAGGCTGCTCCTTTGTGGTGCGCCCCAAATGACCAACTTGTAAGGGGGACGGCGTCTTGCTCGAGGGCGCCTCGGCAGTGCTCCAGAGGTGAGCTGACACCTCCCACTGTCAGCTCACCTCTGGGTGCTGTTTTTTGGGCTGGAGCGGGAATCGAACCGCTGATCTTGAAGCATTGGACGACCCGCTCTACTGCCCACTCTACCACTGAGCCAGTGCCGCCCCAATAAATAGCTTTAAGAATGTACAGTATTAAATGAAGGATGGATTATAAAGAGGAATAAGGTCTCTCACGTGGCATTACGGCTAGTCAGTGAGCATTCAAGCTTTACTAGAGGCCATGTGGAAAGTAACTTGGCACTTGAATGCATACACAATAGTTTAGCCTCACAGGACCAATTTTCAGGCTGTTTCTACGTCATGCTCACTTAGAGTTCGTCAAGAAAAGAGAGAGTGAGCAATCTATAAGCTGTTCAAGGTTGTTTCTTAAATGAACTGCTTTCAAGTGATTTAAAAATATCTGTTTTTTTTTTCTTCTTTTCTTTTCTTTTCTTTTCTTTTCTTTTCTTTTCTTTTCTTTTCTTTTCTTTTCTTCTCTTTTGTGCTCTTCTCTAGGTCTGGTGAATTCACTTTGCGTGTTGCTGACCCCGAGCTATTTTCTAAACCTGAAACCATTCAGGTCCAAGCTGTGTCCATGCAGGTAACATAAAGAACACACTTTTCTTCACTCTCCCCTATTTGATCTGGTACTGTCTTTGACACTCACAGCATTGTGTAAGGTGACATTAATGGTTGTATTTCCTGACAGATATTAGAAGCACATGGGGTTATCAATAAAGATAACTTTTATAGCAGAGAAGGTCAATTATAAACATTACAAATACTAGAGAAGAGTAGTGAGCACACATTTGTTTCACAAGTCAACTTATTGTGAAGTGGTAGACTGTCATGTTTGGTACTTTGGGGTTAAAATGTCAAGTTGATACTTAGAGTTGATTTTCGTGCAGAGAATTCACCGCAGAGAGAAACAGCACTTAAAAGCAGCCTGGTTCATGGATGAAGTGTACTGCTGCTGCTCACTTGACCTCATGCGTGCATGCTGTTATTATCTTGTTTTGATACAAATCAATATCTGACAGGTGGGAGCAAAACATTCGGTGGAAGACTAGTTGAGAAACAACAACTCACTTTTTATCACTCAAACTAAAAAAGGTAAAAACTTAGTAGTGACATGTAATATGTTTGTTTTTTTTATCATCAAATAATCTACATAATCTTATTTGATGTTTTTTCACTATTACGACAAGCAACAGTACCCTGTGAGAAGAGAGATGAAAGCTCTCTGGTACACATGGTAGATGTGAGACAGAACTATATTTTATCTATCCATCCATTTTCAATACCGCTTCTTCTGCTGTTGCGGATCGCAGGGTGCTGGAGCCTATTCCAACCAACTGGGGGCATTAGGCAGGGTACACTTCGGGTGCGACGCCAGTGCACCATGGAGCCACATGCAGACAAACACTCATGCACACACTCATACCTACGGGAAATTTGACAGTGGCCAATTTGCCTGAAATACATGTTTTTGGATGTGGGAGGAAGCCCGAGAACCCGGACAGAAACCGCGCAGACACGGTTAGAACATGCAAACTACACCCAGAGCGGGACGCTAACCGGGAACAGCGACAGCACGTCCCACTGCGCCACTGTGCCGACCAGTATATTTTATTTTGTTTCGAATTTTTCTCTTTAATCCCAACACCGTGTCTTGACTGCTACACTTGGAGATCTGACTGAGACAGTAGTAGCTTATGTAGAAGATGCAGGCATGCTTGGCATGTTTTACAAATTTATCCATTGCATATCAGGAGATTAATCTGTACATATGGAGTGTGCAGATGGGTGAAGCGGTAACCTTTATAGGAAAACAAGCAGCACACCACCATTGTTAATCTAATCAATCTGGCAGGTCATTTTTTATAGTACTGTATAACCATTTTTTTGTTGTTGTTTTGTTGCATCGTCCGAGCTGCATCCCTCCCTGTTTTGAGGCTTTGTCCCTACTGAGTAACACCGGCAGACTAATGTCAGACTAACTGCAGACCATGACGGACCTCTTAAATTGACCTCTGTCTTTGTCACAAACTTGGGAAATAATGAGGAATGAGGGGATTTGTCAATGGATGACGGGTGTTACTCTACTGTGTACCTTAGCGTGTGCTTGTGTGTGTCTGTATGTGTATTTAAATGAACAAAACGGTAGAGTGATGGTGGCACATAAAGACTATGTACCTAAGGGGTCAAAGCAATGACTGTGCCACAAAGAAGAGCAGAGCTAAAATTATATTTAGGGGAACTAAGTAATGATGCAATTCCCCGAGTGGAAAATGATTTATTAGTTTATCAGGACAAACAAAATTCGTAATTCCAAAAAAAGCGCCCTTAGTGGTGCTGAATTGATGTAAATAATGATAAAAGTAATTAGAATTATAGATTATCGTAATAAAACAGAAAATAAGCGTAAGTATGTGACAAATCTTTTTCTGACACTGAAAGGCTGCAAACTTTAAATGAGAAAAAGTTTATCTAAAGTTAAGTCAGTTTTATTTGGATTGTCTGAAATCACAACAACAAAAAAAAAAAGGGGGGGGGTCTGTCTGCATTTCACCTATCCTGAAAACTGTTCATCTGATGCACTTTAAACTTGGCATATGAGTTGCAGGGGACCTATTTATTTGTGACAAGCTTCATATTGATTCTACGGTACCATGTTGACTGTTGATGAAACTGTTCAGTGTTACAGAATTTGATAAGATTGTGTCTGTTTTCAGACATAAATAGAGTATAAATTAGGCCATAGTTTTGCTACTGGATGTAATGATACCTACATTAAAACCACTAACTGCAGCTGGCCTTTGCTGCCTGTACATTTAGATTAACTCTAATTTACCCTTCTTCCCTTATGTGGTCCATAATGTGGTAACACTGATCATTCTATCGACACATACCTCCTGTATTCTCATTTATTCACCATTCATTTCATCATTGTTTTTTACTGGATGTGTTTTCATGTTAGAAAGAGTGCAATGCTTCTCCTTCGTGCCCCGTGCCATCAGGGGGTACAATGACTCTCTCAGGAGGAGCGGGGGGGAGGTGGCAAGGTCAGCACGCGGTTAAATGGATTTAATTTAATTTTATACTGTTTATATTTTAGTTATAGTTTAGTATATGTCCTGTTCATACTGCATGTGTCTGTTAGTGTAGTGTATGTCTTGTGGTGTGTCCTGTGATGTCAGTGTTTCTTTTTCTCCTGGTTTTTATCCAGTATTTATTCATTATGTAATGCCTGAGCAGTGGATATGTACAATTTCCGCCGGGATTAATAAAGTGTCTGTCTGTCTGTCTGTCTGTCTGTCTGCAGTGGATATGTACAACATTACAGTTGTGTTGAACAGTAATATTATTTAAGTATTTGGAACATATACTCTGCCAATAATAATAAGAATAATAAGAATAAGAATAATACTGTATATGCTGATAAGAGCTATGATTAGCATTGTTATTATTCCTAGTTATTCCAAGTGCTTCTCAATTATTTTCTGTTGTGCCCCCCTAGCAAGAAGAAAATAATTCGCGCCCCCCCACTCTCCAAAACGACTATAAATAATATCAATTGTCTATAAAATTGTTATAAGTACACCTCTGCATAGCATTGTATCCTTCTGTCAGCTTTCCTTAAGTAAATTAGCATTGCGGTTGAGGTAGTGCTTGAAAATTATCGAGAGGAGCTCGAGCTTTTGGGTCTGTTTTGTGGTATCTACTTAATTACACTGTCACTTGATTAGCTCAAATTTATCAGGCAAAATGAGAAGGAGAAGATACCACAAGTGCAGTAATTTATGCACATAACTCAACTTCAGTGATTGTCTTTTGACTGACAGGCTTTCAACATATACAATAGTATTTTGCCATTTGAGATAAATGTGTTTAGTGTGGTCAGAACATCTGAGGTTGAGGCAATAATAATAATGACTCATGAGGTCTTTGAACATGGAAACTGTCGTTTGCCTCCAATTCTCGTCAGGGTCTTAAAAACGTTACAGCGATCCATTTGTAACAATAATTAAGTACGGTAAATCCATCAGCCCAAACTTACTTCATTCATTCATTCATTCATTCATTCATTCATTCATTCATTCATTCACTAATTAATTGAAGACACTACAATAGTTTTTTGGCTTCAGTTTGAGGAGACTTTGAAAACCACCAGTTTTGCCATGATGCTTTTCCAATGTTAAATCTGCATAAATGTGAATGCACATGTGCTGCATAGGCAGTATAAGAGAGAACTTCACAGGCAAACCGCATTGTACATCGGGCCAAAATGTAAAAAGCTGCGATTAACTATGAAGCAGACTTGCATTTACAAAAAGTGTGCTTATGCAACCATTCCAGCGTAAGTAAAGGATGAAAAAAAGGAAATTGCCTCTTGAAATTTCTGTTAAAGCCTCAGCTTGTGAGTGCCTCTGATTGTAATAGCCTCAGGAATGAAAGATCTCAGCTGCAGATGCCTTTTCCCACTTCTGACAGGAGTGTTTGGGGGAAAAAAAATCTGGTATCTGCTAATGCCATGTCTTTAAAGGTGGTCTCAGACAAATCATATTTTGTGTTGCCGAGTCCATGAAGGCTTAAAGTTTCTGAGACTGTCTGGTGACACAATCTCAACTAAGAACTAAGCTGTTCTGCCCTGAGCTGTCAATCAATACTGAGGCATCTTCTGCATGGAGTTTTTTCTTGATGAAACTCAGAGTGGTATCAAAAAGTAAAAATAAAATGTACAGAATAAAACATGGCATATAAAACTAAAATGATTAAATATGCCATTATACCCCCAACGTTTTCCACTGTTGTGACATCTTACTGTACATAAAATCAGTAGTAGATAGGGTTGCTACAAACCAAGAGCCGTACAATCAAACAGGGGAAAGAAATGGACCTTGAAAATGCTTCCATTCATGTTTTCTTGCCTGTGAACTCCATATAGTATGAGCACACCAACAAGAACAAATCACCTAACCCTACCCGTAACAAAATGTAAAGAGTGGGGTCGCACAAAGGCAGGTTTTTTCATCTTCTTAAGTTATTGCAGAGTCCCTTGGCCCCATTGGTGATGACAGTTCATCCTCAAATATGAACCTCACCTCGTCCTCACCCGTAAGGTGAGGATTAAAGGTTAGCCCTCCTACTTGAGTGCTCCTGTGTTTGTTTCCTTTTGCCTCGGGGCAACGATTATGCTGGTCGCATTTAGCGAGATTGCGTGTCTTAGCACGATGAAAATGCAGCACACTCTCAGTCCCTACCAACATATCCTAAACCTTTTGTTGTCTTCCTATGACTTGCAGACGTGACGGCACAGGATTTTGGATGTGTGCCTGAGAGCCCAGTCAAATTTCTCCTGTGTAATATTCCTCTGATGTAAAAATTTGTCGTGCAACAGCCCCCCCAACGTAACACAAAGTGTGAGGGGCCATGGATAACAACATGTTCCCTTGATTTTAAGCTGGTTCAGCTCTGTGTGTACCAGTATTAGCCAGAGGTCACTTTGGCTAGAAGACTCACAGTGGGAATGTTTTCTACTTCCCACAAGTTATTTTTTGCTCTGTGGCTCCAGCTTGTTTGTACATCCCTTTGCTTCAGCTGCTGCTTTACAGGCAAAATGCTGGAGCTCAGCCACCAGCCATTCTAACCAACAAATTAGCATTCTCCTGAGCAGTTCGGAGCTCTCTGCCCCACAAATGGTTATATAGGGACTTGGGATAGTGGCATCTCCTAAGGGACAGCCCATCCATCTCTACCTGTGGCTCAATTGCTGTTAAACCACACTGCTGCACCTCTTGGCGTGGTGTCATATTAAAATGAAATGCATCAGTGCTGTTTATATTTGGCTTCTAGTTGCTTTTTTTCTTTCTTTAATTTATTTTCTGTTAGGTATCCAAATACAGGCAACACAGACATGCAAATACACATCTATCCTTGTGGAAGTGTTTCATTGTCTGGTTCTAAAATTAGCTTTTAATCTCAAGAGATTATGTAAAAGCAGTAATGGGGAAAATATGCAGGACATACAGTGTGTAGGAAGTGCTCCGAAAAAAAGCTATCACAATATGTAAAGAAATGTTGAAATTTATCATTGCTTGCTTACCTTTTGATTATAACAGTGTAGAAATTCAAACCGTAACAAACCGTATCTGTATGATATATAAAATATTATCATCTTATTTTGTTGAACTGTGGTGGGCAGAAAGAAAAAAACATACAACTCTGATATCCCAGAGGAAACTGTTACTGACGAACATTTTAGCAAAAGTTACCAACCTGGTGACCCTCATGAAGGTTGGATGACTCACTCATTCACTCTGTGTAGGCTAGATAAGCCAAATAAGGCTAAAGGCTATATGTAACCTAAGATATTGGATGAGGTGAAACATTTTCAAGAAATTTTCTTAAAGTCCAGTGGATTGATTTAAACAGCTATGGACTGAGAACCTACACAAACCTAAGATAATGTTTTTTTAAATTGTTTTCTTTTTTTTTTAAAAGAGGCGTTCTTCTTTAAAAAAGCTATGTGGCTCAGAAATAGCCACACAACATTCTTTTTCATACATAGTGTTACAAGAGAGGCAGGTCATTGCTCACAGTAGGTGGCCTCCTGCTGCTCTTAAAATTACTTTATTAAAGAAATGAAGCTTTTCTACCGCTGTGATAAAACTTCAGTACAGCTGACTGCAGTTTAATGAGACTGTCTGCTTAACCACTTCATCACCCTCATGTTCTCCATTTTCCTCAATGACAGGACACCACAGCCCCAATGCCCTGGAAAAAAAAAATCATGTGACCTTCCAGTTGTGTTTGGAGGGTCTTCTTGGCGTAGTTTCAACCTGCCTTTAGAAATTCAGAAATGTATTCTCTGCTCTGAAACTTTGCTTATCATAAGAAATAACTTTGTGAGTGTCTTTCTGTCTGTGCAGTAAATCCCATTATAACCCTCTATTCCTTTATGTTTGAATCTTGTCTAGCCTCCAAAGGTCGTGACTCTTGCTCCATTACCCATAGAGGACCGAGGCGCCATAGCAACCATCACGAAATCAGTCCTGCAGGTTGATGACCCTGACAATTCGGCTGATGTCCTGGTCATGGTCCTTGAACCGCCACGTTTTGGCCGACTGACCCATCTCCATGGTGACCGAACACTTAGTCGATTCAAGCTGGAGGAGCTGTCACGGGAGCAGATCCAGTACATTCATGACAGCTCAGAGGCAGCAGAGGATGGGATGGTGCTGCAGGTCAACGACGGGCACAGCTACGTGAATGTTCTCCTCCAGGTCAACATTAATCACAAGGTAGGATGGGAGGGAGTAATTACTTTATTTGTGTATAAGAAGTTGGTTTTAATGTTTTGTAAGACAAAACTTGATTCTAAGGAACAATAACTAACAACAGACAGCCTCTTGTTGAGTCTGTTATAAAATAAACAACGGGTATTTGTAAAATTGTTCCTTACAACCAAGGCATGCACTCAACACATTTTTAACAATATCAAATACATATTGGAAAAAACATTTTAAAGGCTCTCTGTTGTTTAATATAAAGTTCTGTACTCCTCCCTCACTGGTTTCAGATGCCTCTGCAGAGGGACAAGACCTGCATTCATCCTTTATTAATACTGGATGACATTTATAGTACACAACTGAGTTGAGGTAGTTTATTGCACCTCAGTGGTCCAATATCTCCTTGAGAATTATAAGTTACTTGGTCAAAAAAACTCTAAATTTAAAAAAGCAAAAGTAACCAATAGATTTTAAACTTTAAGAAGTACTTCTGTTGACAAATCCACACAAAGCTGATTTCACTCCTGTGAAACAGTCGTAGAATCAGTTTTGCAGTGTTAATGTAGTGGTTTTCAAAAGTTTCTGTTATATAAAAACATTTTCATTGGCTCAAAAAAGAAGCAGTTAATCTTTTTTCAGCAGCACAAAGTATTTGAAATGATTTAGACTTCATTTCCTGGAAACATATTCTGAGCTTGTCCACTGGCAGGAGGAAACACTATAATGTGTGGAAGCATCAAAAACCAAATGTGAAAATATGTTTCCCTTGTAATCAGTTTAAAATGGGATAAATGCCAGACCCAATACATGTGTGAGTTATTAAAATTGGCTCTAGGATCATTCCGTATATTCCTTTCCTCGGGACTTCCAGGATTCAGTAGATAATAAAATGTAGATATGAAATGAATCAGTGACGTGCGGTGAGGTTCGTGGCTGTTGAGGCACTGACTTCATCATAATCAGATGAAGATGTTTAAAAACGTACTAACCTACAGTGTAGCTTATTCACCATTTCACTAGCAACAGTGAGTGGGTTATTTTTAAAGTCTCATATCAGAATTATTTACACAAACAAACTGTAACACGCAAATAAGCTCAGGAATAATAAGTCCTGAAATAAGTTTCAGGACCGCTCAACTCAAGAAAGACGTTACACACATGCAGTTGTTGCCAAAAAAAACAAGGTACATTATATACATTAGCTAAACTATAGAAATTTTGTTCATAGAGCAAACGTGTTTGAACATTTTAACAGTGACATATAGAGAGACAGCATTACAGTCTCACTGCCGAATCATTGCACAATCCATGGTGAGGCTCGGCTGGCTGGTGCCTCACTGCAGGTCTCCTCTCAGTATATCAGTGGTAAATGTGAAAATTCAATGATTTTGAGTAAAAATACTGTAACATTGGTAACATAAAACAGAAAATAACTATATAATACACACCAATGGATAAATATAACCATTTGCTGTAATTTATTTTTCATTTTCTATTTTTTTGCTTCATTATGGCAGGTGAGGCCGTGCCTCACCTGCCTCCCCTGACCGCACGTCACTGAAATGAATACACTTGTTATACCAAAGTGGTTACATACCAGGTGATGTTGTTTCCGTCTCTGCACATTTCTTTTTGAAATTATTCATCTGTAGCAGCTGTAAGACCTCAAAATAGTCCTTTTGTTTTCAGTTCACTACATAGTTGAGTAATTGCATTTCTCTGTGAAACACGTTTTGACATCCATGCTATTCCTTTAAACTCCTTTAAGCATCTCGTCTGTTAGCGTTCATCACCATGACTTTGCTTGACGGGTCCTCGCAGTCTGCTCTGTTGACTTTATCCCAGAAAGCACTTTGCTGGAGGCGCAGGCTGATCCTCATGTATTTAAATACTGTTACACAAAGAACAGGACAGGGTTTCACACTGGCAGCCATTATCCATTCTCTTTCATTGCTTCAGGTGAGGCTTTCATGACAGCGATATAATCATCCGGCCACCATGGCTGTGGGAAGGGCTGGGGGTGTTTGGCATGACATGGATTTAGCAGCTCACCCAGTTACCAAGCATATGGAGTCAAAAGGGGGCAAGATGGGGCCTGCTCTCAGTTCTGTCTAGACAAACACACATCAGACATAACCACGTACATAAATGTGTGTGATGTGTGTAATTGTACAGATCAGTTTCACTTCTCAGGGTTAGCGTTATTCGGTTCAAGCCAAAGTTAAATAGGTTTAAGGTCTGTCAGGGCTGTGTTGTGTTAACAATATAAAGAAATGTCAAGATGAGAACACACTAATGAGCATGCTTGTAGATTTCCTTAATTCGTCCAAAATGTAGGTCATAGGATTAAAAAATTGATTTGATGTGTATTTATTCTCCTTCAAGTGAAATTTCACACAAGTCAAATCTGAGACACGTAAGTTTAATTCAGTTGTTGGGTCTTTATTCTTGTAACTCATCTGACTTTTAAGTGGAGCTGTAATGAAAAAACATGTTTTTAACCCTTTTAGATCATATCCTTGTTCATGATGTGTTTCTATTTACCATGTATAGGTACATTTAAAACCACAAACAATTTATCTATATTTTACACTAAAATCTGATCATCTAGTAAGAATAAACATGAGATGCTCTTACGTGAGCTTGAACCAAATCATGTCAACTCATGCTATCATGATCAGGATGCCATCTGAAGAAAAAAAATTCTTTTGCTTCTGGATTTACTGCACAAAAACATAACTTTATATTATTCACTGATTTGTGGTAGAGGATCATGTTTTATGGATTTGTTTCTCCTCTGGGTTCTCTGCCTGAACTCGGTGATATCTGGAGTTTCCTGATGGACACATGAAGTCAGATCTGAAGCATGAGGCCAGTGTGCTAACTGGGAATACAGTCATGAATTGGTTTATGTTGCTGGATAGAAAATCCCAACTAGCTCAGTTAGGTGTGCAACTAATGTTACGACAAACACTATTAGCTTTTATGAATATGAAATCACATTGATCACAAAACATTGAAATACACCCCAAAATAGCTGCTTTCCTTCTGTTTCATGTAGACTTAAAGTCTTAAGTTCAGTATAAAAACACAAACAAAGTATTCAACTTAGACACAAAGATGCAGTAACTATATGCATGGGTTAACTTTAAAAATCAACCTTTTAATGATACAAAGTAAAATCCCACCTTCATGTCTGTTGTTATACTTTTGTTAAGGAAGCAAAGAAACTTTTCAATGATTTTTTTTATGCTCACAGACTTCACAGTTTAGGTTTGGAGGGCAGCTCTGTTTGTCTGGCTGCATGCAGATGGTTTGCTTCAGGCTCAACTCCGATGCTTTTCCCCTTCTGTGAATCAATAGCATCCCACACATGCTCTCTGTCCCTCACACACGCACACACACACACACACACACACACACACACACACACACACACACACACACACACACACACACACACACACACACACACACACACACACACACACATCCATTTACTGTAAAATGTCCTGATGCTGCATTCTCTCATGCATTAGACAGGGCAGGATGGACAGCGTGATGGAAAGCTGAGAAAATGCCCTTGATTTATGTGCTGGGGATTTATCCCGGCGGCCCCAGCGTTCACATTTCATCCAAGTTGCCTGACTCTTGATCCCTGCAGGTAGATCCCTACAGAATAGAGATCAGTAAGGGAATGTAGGGAGAGGAACACCGGCAGTGAAACTGTCTTTCACCGGGAAATAGGATGTGGATTTTTCAAACAAGAAGTAGTTTATCCACATGATCATTTACATTCAAAAGGGCCTTCTAAATAGCAGCAAGAGAGCTTTCCACCACCTCTAGTGCCAGCACCATATTGATGCCCCTTTTCATGTCTTAGGTTTATATTCACCATAAACAGCTGCTGGGACGGAGTAGAAGAAAACTTTGTTTATTTACCTGAATTTTTGGATACCCATATTCAAACTTCTCATTGCTCAACTTGGCGCATTAGGTAACTTGCCAAAGTGCCAGACTGACCAATGCAGTGGCGACACTACAGGCATATGTGTCAGGAAAGTACAACTGAAAAGCAGAAGACTAGACTGGAAATGCACGTGTCATGAATGTGTAGGGGAAGCATGGCGGAGAACTGTGCAAAAGGAAGCAGTTAGAAGAAGACAAAAGAACATTTATCATCAAAGGTGAAAAAAAATCCCCAAACTACTTCAAGATTCCTTCAATAAATTCGTCGTGAACCCTGGCTGCATCTTCAAAGCTTTAAGACTAAACCTTGGGTGATTATTGGCTGTGTCTGGATTTAAATGAACCTGAGCTAATGGATTCTTAGTGTTCAGAACATGGAAGTCTTTGTATTTCCGTGCCCACCATCCACGCTGCTGCAGTGGCAGTCGATGCTAGACTGTGTCGACAATAGCCTTTGTGAAAGTTGGATTACTGCGCTCTAAAGCAGGAGACTAATCAGGCCAGTAATGACCCTCTGATGGATGGACTTTCTTTCTGCTCAGGCTGAGCCCTAAGCTGAGCTGGAACTCGGCTGAAAAGGAGCAGGACCCCTGGCTTTCAATTATCGTCTCAGGGAGAATGTTGCGAGCTTCTGAAAAACCCTCGGGTTTTTGCTGCTCCCCAGCAGAAATGGAATTAGCTATGTTATATGATCAGTCCAGCTTCTGATGGCTATTAGTGCTGTTTTCACATAGAAAAACGAGGCCGATTGTTTGATGTTCAGCCCTTTACCGCTTGTCATCATTATTGCTACCAATTTAAAAAAAGAATTAAGGGATGTTTTATTTCTATTTTCAGCTTGTTTGACACAGCTGGCATCCCAACTTTTCTTTTGCTATATCCTCTCCCGTTTCTCAACAAGAAATTACTTTTTTTTTACAGATAAGAATTTATTCTTCATTCTGTGACTTCAACTTATTGTTTGACAATAAATATTGTCCCGTTATCTCCAGTTGAATTATGAATTATTATCTTTGGCGCTGCCTGACCATCACAGCTGGCAGCTAACCAGTATTTAATGGATGTTGACAACTGTGTCTGCAAAAATATTTAATTCTGTTTTTGTTGACTGCCACCAAAAGCTCTCAAATCCATCATCAACTGCATATTTGTCATGTCAGACCTTCTGGCGACTGGGGCTAAAAAAAAAATAAAAAGGTTAGTGGTTGTTGCTAGGACTTAAATATATGTCGATATGTATTTATTTTCTCCTAGATATGAGTCAGTCCCTCATTATGATTCAAATCTGGATCTCAGGTTTCATTCCTACATCCTGTAAATCATTCCCACGGATGAAGGAGCATCGAAACGTTAATTAGCCTTTCAGTTTCTTAATGAGACTGATTGCAATGAGTGACAGCTTATCTGGGAAAACATAATTTTCATTCAGAATAAAAACTCATCAGAGTTTTGTGTTATTCAAGAAACAAAATTACATAGTTGTCAAATGAGGCTGCAGGTACTGGACAGAGTTTAGAATACTGACAGATTTGTACATCCTAAAAGTTTCTTTAGCCCTTACTTTATAGAATGTGCTGTTTGTGTCCTTTAGAGACTTTGTTCATCGGGGGAGGTTGATAATCGTCTGGATGTTGTAGTTCTCTGAGTTAAAAGCCTGTCATGCTGACTTATGTGTTTTCTCTTTCTGGGCTATCCGCTGCATGTCTGCTGTTCTTTGCCTGCTGCTGTGAAATGGTTTGATTTGGATCAGTCGAGCGGCGGGATGAGGAGCCACAGATGGTGTGCTGGTTGTTATCTGCGAACACAGCCTCACATGCGCACACACTCATTCTCACACACCTGTGCACACTATTATATATTACCATCTACCCCTGTTTATGCTGTTACTCTGATTGTCTGTGATAAATAGTTAACTTTAAGAGGACATTTTAGCATAAAGTAATGCTGTTGCCAGAATCCCTCAGGCGGATATTTGGCTTCTCCACTTTTAAACAGACATTTTGTCAATAATGTTACAATACTGATATGTTGTTAAGTTTGCATCATTAATGATGTTGTTAGTGTATATTAGTTGTGGTGTCAATGCACTGCAAACCTCCTCATTAGCAATGATATGTGACGGTTCATTAAATGTTTCTTGCAAATTAATTTGGTTTAAAGACACCCCAGTGGTTTATAAGTAAGTTAAGGACCTCTAGTATTTAAGAGGACCTTTTTTACAATATGGTGTGAAAATATAATACCGTGAAACTGAATTTTAATTTAAAATGTGTGTGTGTGTGTGTGTGTGTGGCATCTGTATTATCCGCAAGCTCAGGTCTGCCAGAGGCCTGGGAGTTTGAGGGTGCTTAGCCGTATCTTAGCTGTTCCTAGGACTGTACTCTCCCTGACTTGAGGCCTCACATGTTGTTTCTGGGGTCCATGAGAGCTGCTGTCCCAGTGTGGGGGTCACTGCCCCAAGGGCTCCCACTACCATGAGGACCACGCTGGCTTTTAACCTTCCATATCTGTTTGAGCTGCTTTGCTATCACCTTGTAATTTTCCTTCATTCTGATGTTGGCGTCATCTGATTTTGCCACATCTATCACCACTACCCTCTTCTACCCTTTTTTCACCACTACTATGTCCAGTTGGTTAGCCAGGATTGTTTGTCAGTGTGGAAGTCCCACAGAACCTTAGCTGTTATTCTCAGCCACCTCCTGTGGTATGGCCCTTTGGGATTTGGGTCTGGGTCCACATATGCCGATCTCTCGCTCTCCCTCTCTCTGTCACACACACAATGCACATTCGCGCATCAACGCTCGCGACTTCACCTCATCGCTGACTTTTGGTAGGCAGTCACATGATACCGTATGCGCATTCTATTGGCTGACAGCATCCGGAAGTGCGCTATGTTTCGTGAAGTCTTGGAATTACGTGAAACACAAAAGTGCTTTAAACAGTAAATTAGAGTGTGGGAAAAGGTTAGACAGATAGGTGGTTTAACATCAGTATTGAGAGGGTCATAAATGTTTCAATTACTGTAAATAATATAAAAAAAGGATATAAAAAAATTAATATAAAAATGTATACACACATATATAATTTTTTAAAAAATTTTGTATCTTATTGTGATCCCTGGAGGGAAATTAAGAGATCACACGCTACTATTTTATCAAACGCATGCATACATATATATACATACGTATTATCTACAGGCCCCTGTAATACACACACACAGACACAAGGGGACTCTAAGCATGCAGTGGGAGGTAGAGTGGCGGGCAGCTCCTACCTGGTGTGCCCCAAATGAGCAACTTGTAAATGGGGACGGCACCTCGGTAGTGCTGGGGAGGTGAGCTGACACCTCCCGCTGTCAGCTCACACTTAAGAGCTGGCTGGGCGGGAGCGGGAATCGAACCACCGATCTTAGGAACATTGGACGACCCGCTCTACCAACTGAGCCACTGCCGCCCCCTTAAGGTGTTTTTCGTAATTTATAGAATTGTCAGGTTACAATGTCAGCAGAATTTTTTTTTTTTTTTAACTGTCTCTGACCACATGTGAAGCATCTGTAAAACATCATGCTGGGTTTATGAATTCACAACAAGTATGTAACGTTTATTTTTATTTAGGCAGTGGGGCAGCATCGTGAGCAAAAGGTCTGGTCTGAAAATTTCCCAGACAGCAGGTACCTTCCCAGCTGAAATGTTCTCCAGCGATGCTGAGTCACCCACCAGACTGTGGGGTTTCTGGTCCTGTCCTGTCTGTTTTGATGGCATCAAAATGATGAGTTATTCTGTCAATATCACATCATCACAAAAATAATTCCGACTCTAGTTCTCAGATGGCGGAAGATATGATGGGGAATATTGTGATGCCGCTCATTGGTGGATCTGACTCATGTAGGCTTCACTGTTGCTGATTGGCTGAGCTTTGTGACTCCTGGGATTCACAAACCTGAGGTTACAACAGATGTGGAATAAATTGAGCCACACAAACTGTGACAACGCAAAATGGAGCAGACATCAGGCTGCACCTGAGGAACAAACAGCGCCTGTTTTTATTTCTCATTGTATTCCAGTGCCTCTAGATGGGATTTAACATGCAGCGTTTCATTTGAATTCATGCTCAATATGCCTAATTTAACATTTTATAAAGTAAATCTATTGTGAATAAATCTTGAATATGCTGCTGCACCTATGTTTTTTTATATTTCATCTGAATCCGAGACATCTGTTTGAACTCTCCCTAGAAAAAAAGAAACCCTTTTGACCTTTTTGTACTTTGGTTTGATTTAGCAGCACACCATAATCTCATACTGAAAATCGCACACAGGTGGTGGTTATAAAAGGGAAATTAACCAATTTTTTAGCATTAGAGAATAGCTCTTAAGAGATGACAAGCTGGGTACTTGGCATGAGCCCTGACAGATGAATTAACTGAAAACTAGCATAGAAAAAACAATCCAGTAATTACCAGCAGTGCTACAGCTGACAAAGCAAAGGCACATCCTGAAGATGAAGTTTAGCATCATGAGTAAAAAACATGTGTGTGTGTGTGTGTTTTGTTTTCAGGCTGCTGACTCTCCTCACATGCTGTCTGTGCCGATGACCTGGGTAAAGGAAGGAGGAATGGTGCGATTAGATAAGAAATACCTGCAGACGGACTACAAGGGAGTGAGCTCTGATGAAATTGTCTACACCATCCATGCTTCAGAAGGACAACCGAAATACGGTGCAGACTCCTACATTCTCACTCAAAAGTTTTCTTTACAGCGTATTGTTGAGAATGCTCATTAGCCAGTTCAACTAGAGCATATCTGTATGTTCCAGAAACACTTCCATTACAAATAGGGATCACTCCCAGAAAGTCTCTGAGGTAACTGACTAGGGGGAGTGCAGGGTCTGCATGGCTGGTTCTGTGGATTAAAACAGAAGAGGCAGAAAAGCAAGAATGCAGGACAAGAAGTTGGTGGAAGGCAAAACAAAACACTCTAAATAGTCTCAGCAAGTGATTCCAATTATGGATAGATGGGAAATACTGATTGTAATGCAGGTGAGGAGGCCAGACTGATGTCCTAGGGGAGGTGAGTGGTCTGTCATTGCTATAGAATATATGGCAGGAGATGGATGAGTGGATGGATCTGCAGTGATGGAGGAGTTAGAGAAGGAATGGGTGAAGCAGGGCAGGACATGTGAAACCACGACCGCTGGGACTTGTACTGATCCTGTCAACAGCAAAGCTATTCTCGTCTACTTAGGTACATCGTGCCCCAACATGAACACACTTCTACCCCTTAATCCAGTCGGATGTGTTGTGGAGTAACTGTTCTGTATGATTCCTATGAGGAGCAGTTCATCACCTTTAGCTTCTCCATCCAGGTGAGGTGGTGCTGGTGTCCATGCCAGCCGACGGCCCAGCGGAGGGATGGCGCCCCTCGCTGACGGATGACCGGGGCTTCACTCAGACGACCTCCTTCACCCAGCAGGATGTCAATGACGGCACCGTCTGGTACCGACATTTTGGGAGGGGGACAAACAGCGACTCGTTCCAGTTCAAGGTCAGTGGTCTACGAGTTCACCTATGGGTAGAGAATGATGTGAAATAAACCAGGAAAACACACAACGAGGTTGCTGAGTGCGTAGAAATATTCTCAAAAACCTGATAGTAGAGAATGAATCCTCAGGGGGCTGATGAAAATATCTTTCTGACACAGAACGAGAGGAGGAGATGGTGACAGAGATGCATGTCGTCGTCCTTGTTGTTTGCTCTCTCGTGCCCTCGTCCCCTCTCTGGAGAACTGTTTGAAGTTTGCTCATGTTGCCACGGTTGCACCACCTCTCTCCTCCAGTCTTCAACTTCTAAAACGTTTTTCCTGTGGCTTAATTTGTTCCTCACTCCCTCATCGTTTTCTCATGCATGCCTTGTCATGTTCTACCTGCCACTGCTTTTCATTCTATTACGTTTCCATATAAACGCAAAATTATCTTTGTGCACATCTGTTAAGATGAGCAGTTCTTCCATCTTTGCTCTTTATCTCTAAAGTTAAGATCTGCTCAGCACTTTGGACTTTTAACAACCACTGTGACTTCTTCTGATTGGCTTTAATAGCACAAAATTACCTGGAATTTGGCTCCAAATGTCTTGTAGGTAAAGGTGATTTGTCACACTGCAATTAGACGCTTTTCAAACCGATCTCTGCTTCAGTTAGACTCCATTAAAAAAATAAAAACAGACACGAGCCAGGCTAGGGTCTGTAACCACATCCAATCTTCTCTCTCCCACCATGCGGCGTCTTGCATTTCAACTCCATCCGTAAAAGCAACTGGATTTCAATTATTAGGTTCTGGAGTCACATTAGGTTGTGTGTCTAATCTTTTTGAAGGACATGGGTAAGCTATAGCAAAGAAAAGTAAACTGTCCCAAACTGATTCACCAGAAATTTTTGTGCCATTTATTAGATGGGCAGATTAAATTTAATGCTTTTTTCAGGATGGCATTATTGTCCTCTCCTGACTTTTAGCAGTGTGAGGTTCCTTGTTACAAGTCATGGCTGTAAAATTCACTATGCTTGTAGGACGTGGACCTCAGGGACTGAATGGAAGTAGACTGAACTGAACTCAATGCATCATCTTATCAGGCATTAGCATGTAATTCTACAAACCAAAACTGTTCAAAGAAAATCAACAGTAATTTGGTGTCAGTACGTCTAAAATGAAGCATTTTCATTTTCTCTTTCTACAGTCTTTTAAGATTGAAATCTAAATAACCTTACTTATTATTTATAGGTTATTTCTTTGCATTACATCAAAAAATAAATACTCTACTTAATTTTGTATTCATTCGTGGTTTACCTCAACTAAAGTAAAATATTATCTAAATAATTTTAACTGCAATTTTAAAAAAATCTACTTTTCTGTTTGTGGTGGAACAACAGTGACTTTCAGACAATCCTCCACCTTCTTCTGAGACATCTGTTTGTTTAGTCAGCAACTAAATACTCTGCTTTCATCGGGGGCTTGTCTCTAACTGTTTGTCAGCTGTTGTTCACATTGTGTATGTTTGGTTTAACAGACTTGTTTGCTGAAAAGAGCTGCACTGGGCTGCTGAAAAATCGACGTATTGTCGACATGTTGACTAAATTGTAGAATAGATGTTTTGAATTTTAAGGGAATGAAATTATCAAGTTTATAAAATAAGCAAAGAAACTTTAATGTTAGCTTTACAGAAGCCAGTGGACCCAATTGAAATACAGTATATAAAACATTCATAATAATCATAAGGGTAATCAATGAACCTTAAGTCACTGAATAAAGGTTCATTTAAAAAAAAAAAAAACTTTCCTAGTTAAGTGTAACTCAAACAGTATTAGATGAAAACACAACTTTAACTCCTAAATGCAGTTTTATCAAAGTGTAATTTAGGAGAGTTGTAAATCTTCTACAGTATAACCTTTTCTCTTGTGAAGTTTTGAGGAAAATTTACTTTGTATTTCAAAAGATATGTAATTTAGATTAAAGTGAATCAATTACTGATGACACATCACCCACAATAAATTTACCCCCTCCCCTTCAGTCAGAGCTTACTTTATTTTCCCAAATTCTACTGATGTGATAGAAACAATTGTCCCTTAGAATGAAAATTACAGTTTCTGCTTTTTTATGTAAATCATAAGACAAAACAACTTAAGGCTAGATATTGTGGAGCGTTTGAGTTTCAGAAGTAGAGCAGCCACCGCACAGTTTTATTGTTGGAAAATGAGAAATGTAATTAAAGAAGTGTGGGTGGAAAAGAGCGGAATTTTAATGTTTCTTTTCAGAGGAGATTAAACTGATCCACCAGCTTTTCTATTATTTATGAGGGATTCAACTCGTTTTCTTTTGTTCTAATTGAATCTTAATTTTGCATTGAACTCATGAGTTGAATTGTAATCCAAAAAAAAATAAATAAATAACAGAGGTCTGCAGCAACAGAGGAGGCTGTGCTCATCCAATGCAGAAAGGACTTGCATTTAATGTTTGTGTAACAATGATCCATGTGTGTGGATATTGACCCGACTATAGCCTCTGAGGATTATGGCCATTTCAGGAGTAAAATGAACATTGTTAAAGGTATTGATAGCAGAAAATGTCTCTGTGGGAAGAAGCATGTGGCCTGTGCCTGGAGGATACTGTTTATTTCCTGTTTCCTTCAGGAAACAAGTAATTCCTCCTTTACACATGATCATGTTCATTCCTTCTCCTCAGATATTAATTCATTGTGATGTTTCTTGACTGGAAAGGCAAAAAAAATGTTACTTTCAGTTTAACCAAGGTTTCAGGTGCCTTCACAAACCAAAATGTTAAACATAGCTTGTAACAACTCAACCTTGAACGCATCGTTGTTAACACGCACAATGGGTTCTTTAGTGGGATGAAAGCAAGTTCTTAAATAAGGATGTGTAAGAAATAATACTAAACAAACACCACCTGCATTACGCGCTCTCAGCGTAGTGTATTTGTGAACATAGGAACAAAAAAACCAAACTTAATAAACAACATTCCCCTTTTCTCAGAACAAAGTTATAATCCCCCAAAGTTAATTTTTTAAATTTTAATTTCATTTTTTTTTAAAAAACCAGTTTACACATCCACCGCTGCGCACACCGACATCCACACTCAGACGCGAGTGATGATCGCGTCACTGGATTGTTCAATCAGTGGGGGAAAACGAATAACCAAAAAACTGGTAATCCTCAAAAATGGAAAACTGAAAACCCCTTGTCCCGGTCGGGAACACAAAAGTCACTATAAAAATTCAAAAAAGGTTCAGTCTCACCGGAGAGGGAGAGGCGCCTGCTGCCTGGTAGCATTCAAACATCCACTTTACTGCTCCGACTTGACCGTTTCATCCGTCTCTCGCTGTCAGGAATAATTTTAGTTTCGGAATCCAGTTAGTCTCCCATCAGCACAGGTTTCTCCACTAGGGTTCCTCCCTCCTCGTCTCACCTGGGAGTCACGGTAATATTGTCTCTGGTTCACGCCTCCCTGTCAGGTGCGTCTATTTCCCTGGCCATTTGTCCATCATTGCTAATTACAATGGAATCTGTATCAATTTACGTGACACGTACATACCAAGAATACATGTATTACATCATACATTCCTTGCACATTTTACCCTCATTTGATATGTACTCCCATAAAATGTAATTGTTCTATACATTCAATACTTCATTAATGTGACGGTGTCACAAGCTTACATTCATTCATTGTCTACCTCTTTATCCTCTGTGGCGGGTCGTGGGGAGCTGGATCCTATCCCAGCTGACTGAGGGCGTGAGGAGGGGGAAACGCAAGGTGCGACACCAGAGCACCGCAGCATAGCTTACATAGTTTTTTGTAAAATTTTGACTTTCACTATCAAATATTCCCCATTTCATACCTGCGTGCAACACACACACACACACACACACACACACACACACACACACACACACACACACACACACACACACACACACACACCAACCACTATCTGTGTGGCAGGTGAACACTTCCAGGCAGGAAATGTTCAAATTAATCCTTCACAAAAAACAAGTTCACTCTGGAAAGAAGTAATGCTTTACTAACAATTATCAAATGGAACCAGGACTAGTGTGAAGTACAATGAGATGACTGAATATCAGATGTATCATTAAATTTAATTCACATAACATTTATTCAAGTGGTACAAATTATACTATTAAATCATTGTTTGATTGTTTAAACTGTTACTACTATACCACACCTTGTTATCTTTCCGTTTAAAACCTCCATCTTCGCAGCAGTGTGAAACACTGACTGAAAATGACCACAGGTTATTTGGCTATGAAGTCTAACAAATCATTTAAATCAGATGATTCTGTGTATGAAAAGGAAAGGAAATTATCATTTTCAATCTATGTCATAGAAAGACCAGAATATCGGCATGAGGTGTTCAATCTGATCCAATTCATAAACGCTCCTCCTGTGTCCTTCATGCACTTCCCTTTGTGAGGGTACATTTTAGAAAGTCATTAATTATGCGCATAAATGTGTATATAAACGATGGTCAGCTGAACAACAAGATCATTACCTTGAGCTTCACTTTCATCTTTTCAATTTATATGCTTACGGCACAGATAGTGATTTATGGAAAGAACCTTCAGCACACTCCAATGCCAAGCTCATGTTCTGTTGTCACAGCTTTTGATTGTAGCTTTTGTCTCATCTGATCTGTTGCATCGTATTGCTGGTTAATCTCGAGAGCCTGTCCTCGGCTCTGTCACTCCGACAAACACCAGCCAGTTTGCAGAGGAACAGAGATCTATTCACATAATGTGCTGCATGTTGAGATTGTATACCTCAAGGTAAGAGACATTTAGAGCAGGCAGGGGATGAGATGAGGGAGAAGTGGAGTGAATAAGAGTTCAGCGTATATTTATCGAGAGGATAAGAGGATATCTAGAAAAAGACTGGATGTCTTTACTTGTCTGCAGGTTTCCACAGAGGCGGCTCCACTCATACACGGCAATGCCCAGACCTTTACCATAGGGGTTCTACCCCAGATCCCAGGATTCCCTCAGCTGGCTCCAGATTGTGACCTACAGATTACGGTAGGAGATGAAATATGGATAAACGTAGCCAACTTCTGTGTTGTACTTTTTATTAACTATTAAGAACATAAAAGCTAAAATAAAAAATATTTTTTCTGAACATTCAGAATCCAAACACATCTATTGGAAAACTTCTAATATACAGTACATCCCTATGGGCTGGCTGCTCCTGCCTCTCCAAAATCAGACTTACGTTGGCTTTTTGCATTTCCGACTCCACTGCTTTCCATGTTATCAGGATGTTGCACCTAATTTTATTTGTGAGGATAAGAAAATTGTCATTGTAATGTAATGTAGTGGGAACCGTTGAAACTTTAGTGGTGTAGTGAGGAGTGAGAAGAAACGTTTGTGAGATTTGTTTTCTATTTGTCAGTGCAGTCCATCAGTTTTAATCAACATGAGGCGTCTCGGTCGGCTGATCAGTTGTTGTTCAAACCTTTGTTCTCACCTCTGTGTGTGTGTGTGTGTGTGTGTGTGTGTGTGTGTGTGCGTGTGTGCGTGCGTGCGTGTGCATGTATGTGTGTGTGTGTGTTTGCAGGCTCTGGAGGACAGGGTGACGGAGATAACGCCTTTGTCTCTGTCTTTCATCGATGCTGAGACCCCCAACGAGAAACTAATCTACAATATCACCAAAGCTCTACCACCAGGACAAGGTCTCACACACGCACACGCACACACACACACACACACACACACACACACACACACACACACACACACACACACACACACACGCACACGCACGCACAGACACAATCATATAATTATAATGTACTGTACCTCATTTTACTTTTTGAACATTTTCCCAGTGTCGAAGCAGAAAATGCGTTGATAAAGAAAAAAACGTAGTGCATCTTCATGATTTTCTCTGGATGAATGAAAATAAGTGCTGAATAGAAGATGTTTTTGAAAGTCAGAACATAATGCAATACAGTTTTTTAGTTTTTCTCAACTAAAAACTAAAACTGATCTTTTTTATAAGGTAGATATGTGCAATCACC
Organism: Antennarius maculatus; assembly: GCA_013358685.1. NCBI lineage: Eukaryota > Metazoa > Chordata > Actinopteri > Lophiiformes > Antennariidae > Antennarius > Antennarius maculatus. The sequence goes on from CM023608.1 coordinate 7,811,152, forward strand.
ATCCTTCAAGGTTATCTAAAGAGTAGCTTCAAATCTGGACATTTTACAAATTACTGTTAATTTCGTTTTTGCTGATTTTCACACTATTAATTTGTGCTTTTGAACCACCTGACAGACTGATGCGTCATTTCTAGCTTGTGTCATTTTCAGCTCTCTGCCTAATTACAGGAAAAATGATTTACATAGGGTCATGTTTGTCTTGTAATGAACCGATGAATTTGCATGGAAACCAATTTGAACAGAGCCAATTTGAACAGAGAGAGGGAGGAACATGTTTACATTAAACAGCAGCATTTGCCATGAATATTTTATTTCTCTTATAAGATTTATTCTGCCTTAAGTAAATATTTTTTCATATCTGCAGATGCTGACTAGATATAACCTAAAATTTAAATGTAAATAAAGCAAAGGCTTTCATTTCTTTATTTCAATCTGTATTTTCTTGTTCATTATTCACAGATGCAGGTTTGATTGCTTGTTTTTTCATATCTAAAGTACATAAAAGAGTTTTCATTGTATTGAAAACTAGTTTCTTCCTCTCTTCCCTTCTGCTTTTGTCACTAATATGTTAGTTGTTAATAAAAAAAAAAAAGTAATGATGGTCTCGTTCGTATTTGTTTCCGTTACCTAGAAAACAGATTATTTGTTCCCTGAAAACTGCCGGCTGAGAAACAATCTTGAACACCAGATAATTGTGCTTCCTGCTTGTCTTCAGGTGCCATTGAGCATCGGGACAGACCGTACACTCCGGTAACCTATTTTACTCAGGCCGACGTTAATGGTGGGAAGATCATCTACAGACCACCTCAGGCCCCTTCACACCTGCAGGAGCTCTACCAGTACTCATTTATCGGTGAGGTACAAATATGCATGTGTTAATGCCATTTCAATGATGATGTGATCAATACACACATAAATTCAGACCCTGAACCATACCATAAAGATTTGACACAACTTTACAGTATGTTGGATAATATTGACAACAAGATTTTTTGTTTTGTACCACATGGTTCCTTTTCTTTGAGATGTACACCTAATGGTCAGAAGTATTGGGACACCCATTCCTTACACCTACATTCATTTTTTGGAGTTGATTTTTTGCTTTCACTTGATGATGATTTGGAACATAAAAAAATTAAGTTGGCCAGTACGCTTTACACAGTTTTTAAAGGTGGGTTTGAAATTGTAAAACATACATTTTTATGCCCTGGTTTGCAAATCCACAGAAATAAACTGATGAATAAATTAAAGTGATGAGCTGTTGAACAGCAAGGGTGGATTTCACCGTTTGATTTAACTGTTTAAAAAATTGTGTAGGGTGGTGAGATGCTTTCAAAGAAACCCAGAGCTGTCTCTAAAATACATGCATTCCAAAAGATAACCCATAATCCAAGATCAGAAATGACTTGAATTTCTTTTAATCTGGGTTTGTGGCGTTCCAACGGAAAGCTTTGCAGCAGTAAATTATCATCATTGCCTCCTGGGTTTAATGTATTATGGCATCATCCGCTCAATTTTTATGTTGGCTGCAGCATGCCGTCGAGTATGCCTGAACCCACTGTTTTTCACTTTTATCACCTCACAGCTATAAAAGTTTTCTTTTTCTTAATCCTGACAGGTCTGCCAGAGTCACTGAGCATCTATTTTACAGGTAAATGCTTCACCTTCCTCAGTATAGAGAAGACGAGCAGAAGGAGGTGGAGGATTATTTCCTTTCTGCCCTTCATTCTCTCCTCTTTTGTGCTTCCAAACATCCAGTACATGTTTCTTCCTCCTCCTGTCTTCGATTCATGCTAAATCCTCTGTCTCATTTCCCATCCTCACCTCCTTCTCCATGCTCAGCATTCTCCTCCTGGCTACTCCCTTGAATCCTTTATGTCTCTCTACTTGCCATCATTTGTTCTCTTCCACTCGTGGTCTTTATTCAGTGCCTCCTCCTCTTTTCGTCCCCTGACCTCTAATTTTATTGTTTTCGTCTTCTTTGTTAGACATTTTTGACTGAATACTTTCAACTCTTCTTGCTCCTCTTCTTTGACCTCTATGTCTCCTTTTTTCTTTCTTTGCCCTCCTTACATGTGTTTTCATCACAGACTCATTTGCCGCCCTCCGTTGATCTTTTTCTTTCAGTCCTCCCCATAGATCATCCTCGGTCCTGTTATTTTTTTCTTCTCCCCTATCACACCTGCAGTCATTTTCTGGTCTGGTTGTTTGATCTTTGACCTGATCAGATCCAGTCTCCAATGTTTTACTGCATGTCGGGTGAAATGACCCTGCACTTTAGGTTTATCCCCAGCAGGAAAATGTGTGTTTGTGGACCAAATTGCTTTTCACCTTAGTCAAACACACGCGCACGCACGCACACACACACACACACACACACACACACACACACACACACACACACACACACACACACACACACACACACACACACACACACACAAACATACACACACACACACACACACACACACACACACACACACACACTGCAGCCTCATGGTACACAGTGTGTGTAGATATAGTCTATACAGTAAATACTAAAAAAGTAAGTTTGAGTCTCCTAGAGAGGCTATTTATTATGCATTTTTATTTTATTATGTAAAATAATTTTGAGAAGACTTTTCACACACACACACACACACACACACACACACACACACACACACACACACACACACATACACACACGTGTGGCTGTGCAGGCCCTAAAACATGCACACAAGGGGCCTGTAAGCGTGCAGATAAGTAGTGAGAGTTAGAGCAGCAGGCGGCTGCTTTTTGTTGCACCCCAATGATCAGCTTGTTTGGGGATGGTGCCTTGCTCAAGGGCACCTCAGCAGTGCTCGCGGGTGAACTGGTACCTCTCCATTACCAGTTCACACTCTAAACCTTTTGTTCCACACATGTCTTGTACTGGCTACCCTCCGGGCCCCAGCTCAAGACCCAGGGGGCTGAGCTACTATTGCCCCCACTGAGTCAGTGACGGCAGAAGTGGTGTGGTCATTTCAAGTGACTCCACACAAAAAATGTGGCTAACACAAACAAACAGTCACAGTGCATTCATACTGATATGTCTCCATATGCAGGTCAGCTCTACTGACAAAACAATGTCTGGTCTAGGGAGGCAGTGGCTCAACAGTAGAGCAATCGTCTTGAAGACAGGATCGGCTCACCTCCCAGCCACTGCCGAGGCGCCCTTGAGCAAGGCGCCGTCCCCCCTACAAGATGCTCATTGGGGCGTGACCCTCATGTGCAACCCGTTAATCTGCCTCCCTTGTACCATTATATTTCCTCTCTGTCAACTAATTGCATGCCTACAGGCCCCTAGTGTGTGCTGTGTTCAGGGGCCTGCAACCTGCAACCCTGTGTGTAATTAACACATATATATGATATATATGTACATGCATGAGTGTGAAGAGTGTAAAAAGAATTTCCCCAAGAGGGATTAATAAAGTACTGATTATTATTATTATTATTATTATTATTATTATTATTATTATTATTATTATTATTATTATTATTATTATTATTATTACTATTATTATTATTATTATTATCAATTATACAGCTATATACAGCTATTCCAAATTGAGTACAATTTGCATCAATTTCATTTACATGTAATGGAGCAGTGGCCTAACCTGTACCTGTATATACTAACATCAACATTAGCATAAAGCTATTTCAGTTTGTTAACAGACATATCCAGCATGAAGGTAGCATCCCCAATGAAAGAGATATTTTGATTTTTTTTTTTTGTAATATTTCTTAGCATCAAATACTCACCCTTTGCATGTTGAAAAGTAAATTGTATGAAATGTTTCCTTTGCAGAGAACAACAGAGTGATTTGGTCCGCTTGGGTTCATGTTTGTGAAAGATTTTTAGTAACAAGACTCTAGGGCATAGATCAAAACGTGTGTATAAACAAAAAGTAAACTAGCCCACTGCTAGTCTGAGTCCAATATGTTCCAGTCACCAAAGACGTGCCAATAAAGTCAATGGTGTAACAAGCTTCATCCTGATATGTCTGTGCTAAAATTGATTGTTACCTGATTGGGGGAGACTTTTAATCACAGCCTCTGTGATCCTTTTTTCTTTCCCTTTCTCATTATTAATAATCTTCACAAAAGAGTCGATTCGAACAAGCTGATTAGATTTTTTTTATACCAATTTCAATTAATATCAGATGTGAATATGCTTTAAAAACTCTTTTGTTCATCTAATTAATCTTACTTTTTGAGCACTTTCATCATTCTCTGTGTCATTTTCTCTTATCCTTGTGTGTGTGTGTGTCTCAGTGTCAGACGGAGAATACACAACTCCTGAGCTGGACTTTGCGATTCTGCTGCTGTCAAACCATCAGCAGCCGCCGGTGTTTCAAGTTCTCGACCCGTTGCTGGAGGTCAGCATGGGAGGACGGGCTGCCTTAGGTAAAAAAACAAAAAACAAAAACATGCAAACACAAAAATAGTCAGCACTAATATTAATTTCCAAGAAGACAGCCTGTGGTTAAGAAGGTCTAAGAAGTGATGAAGTGATCTGTGTGAGGTAATGAGCCCTGAACTGCAGCCCTGATGATTAACTACACAGGCAAAAGAGTCGTGTGTATGTGAGCGCACACGTCTGATACAGACAGTTGATTTCCTCCATTTCCTCTTTCTTCTTGTTTGTGTTTATGTAGGCGGTCAGCAGCTGTTAGTGAGCGACGCTGACACCGCTCCAGATGAGTTGGAGTTTGAACTGGTGGAGGCTCCCATCCACGGAGAGCTGATTAAGACAGATGACAGAACGCACACCAGCATGACCAACGGTGAGACACACACACACACACACACACACACACACATACACACAAACACACACACAAACCATCAAAGTCAAACACATCCATTCACCCTTTCTTCATCCCATCAGGTGATGTCTTCACTTTTGGCGACATCACCCGCAACATTTTGTTCTACCAACACTCCGGCCTCTCCGCTCTGGATGATGCCATCACCTTCTCCGTTAGCGATGGCATGTCCATGGCAACCACAATCGTGCAGGTGGTGGTGCTTGGCGTCGGGGATGAGGGGCCGCAACGAGACGCGTTAGCGACACTGTCGATGGAAGTGGCCGCGAAAAGCAGTACTGTCATCAAACGCTCACATCTGGCGTACACGGTGAGCATTTTTATGATGTCATTGTATGAAAATAAGAATATTTTTTTATTCCTCTTACATTCAAATTATTTTGTCAATACATTTAGCCTGTAAAAATGGCATTTTAGGCAGAATAAGATGTTAAAATTCTTCATGGAGTATCCCTCGATCTGACTTGGGTTCTATTTTGCTCTTCAAATGAAAAAGGTCTGTTTCTCTTTCTTCTCCTTCACAGGACAACTCCTCCCCAGATACCCAGATTCAGATCCAGTTGGTATCAGTACCAATGTACGGCCTTCTGACCAGGAGCGAGTCCCAACAGGGGCAAGAGGAGCTAAGGGAGTACTCTTCCTTCACGATGGAGGACATCAACAAGCACAGGATCAGGTAGAGTTTAAAACCATCAAACAATGAACAATGGAAGACTCTGAGCAATTCTGGAGAGCATATCATCTAATCAAAGTGATTTTAAGACAAACCATTGTAACAACATTTCCACAAAAATATGTAATACAGTATAATCTAAAATAATGTTATATATCTCAATATCACAGCTTGGAATCTTTAACTTTATTTAGCTGACCAGAGAAATGGTTGTGTTGTGATTTTGAATTGTTTTACTTTGTTTAAAAGTCAACAGCCTCTGAAACTAGCAATGAAAAGCACCCACAAGAACATTCTTGGTTTTAGCACAGGGCTTTAGTATCATACAAGGGTTTGAATGCTGCCTCAGAGGCATATAATATTCAAATAAAATATGCAGCTATTAACCAAAAATAACTTTCAAAAACTCTGTTATTACTAGATGGTGTGATTTTATAAGCAATAAAGGTGTGTGGGGGTCCATGTGAGAAAAGAATCCGAATTAGCTCCTTTTCAGATCTCTAATAAAATAAAATGTTCACTCTGACGCTCCCTCTTTTTGGCACGTTTTGATAGAATGAGTCTATCCAAAGTCTTTTAAAGAAGACTCAAAAAGGTTTCCAGGTATAAGAAATCTGTAGATGAGAGAATAATCATTCAAAGACAAAAGTTAAAACCACTTACGTTAAAGTCAGGAGGTTTTTGCAGGACAGGAAGGTTGTGGTTCAGTTAGCTTACATACTCAGAGCCTTTGTTAACATCGAATAAAGAGGTTGCTTCTAAAAGAAAGTCTGCTGTTGATTCCACTTTCAGTGATTTGAGGATTGGAGGGTTCCTCAGGCTGTCAAAGTCATGGTCAGCTCCTCTGGTTGTCGCTTTTCAGAGATCTCAGGGAGATGAAATTTTCCCCTCAGTATAAAAGCAGAAGAGGATGTAATAATTGCTCATAGAGACATGTTTTTTTTCCATTAATGCAACGAGACAAGAGCTCTATAAACATTATGTTACCAAAAACAGATGAATCATCAGGGAGTCATTTAGTTGTCTTTTCACCTGTTGTGTTCAATGACTTTGACACAAGCAATTTCATTTAGTGTCATTTTGATATTACCTGCCAGAGGTATTTAGACATAGTGAGGGGAAGATGAAATATGAATATTGCGATACAAACTACCTCATTTCCATAATGCAGGCCCCTGATTAGTTTTAATGTAGCACAATCTCCAGGGGCCAATCTTTAAATTGGCTGTATTAGTACTGTCTCTGTGGTGTTTATTCAGACAAATAAGAACTGGGAATTGTTTTATGAGAATTAATTGGGATTATACAAGCAAGTTTTTGAATTTTATTAGTGTTTCTCTGAGATTAGCATTGTTTAGGGAGATTTAACACGTAGCTCTTCCAAGTCAACTATCAATTATGGATTTGACACAAATATACGCAATAATTAAAAATTTTTAAACAAAAAATTATCAAACAAAATAGCTGCAATACATTTATAAATAAATATAACTGTCTTGCTCCACAGGTACATCACTTCCTTAGAGACGGGCAGTCAACCGGTCACTGACATCTTCCACTTTGTCGTTTATGACGGCAACAACATTCGCCTTGACAACCAGATGTTCACCATTACCATCACCTCCACGCCCAGGCAGCCACCAGTAGTAACAGTCCGCAACGGCATCAAGGTACTCACATGGTTGTATATAGCATGCATGAACCTACTAAATGATCCCGATGAATGGAAAAATCACAATTTTATGGGTGCTGCAGTACATAAACGTTGCTTTACAAACAATTTGCATGTTGTTATTTCATCTCCATTACCCTGCCCACTCATAAATAAATGAAATACTGAAAGTCTCTTTTGAGTTGTTTAAAGCAGCTGCTGTGTTACGAAACAATCATTAACGCCACAAATGAGGCAGAGGACAGCCAGGACACACTGTCACCTGTTGTTCCTCAGATAGTGAGGGAGCGACCCTGTTCGTTCATATCGCTTTCTTTTTGCATTAGATGTGGAAGACGTGTCCCCGTGCACTTCTTAGGTTTAATACAAAACCACTTAAGAGAAACATTTTTGTCCTCTCAGCTCGATATCAGGACTTCTGTTTCCAGCTTGCTTAAAGGAAATCCCAGTTCACATTTTTTATTATATTTAAAAGTTAAAAATATGAAATGACTAGTGATGTGACGCTGGGGATGTGAATCTCTGAAGCGTGTGCCAAGCAGGAGAAGGGCGTTCCCGCGAAGCGCGTATCGAGGCTTGCTTCAACAATGGGAGGAGCTGTAAATGATGACGTCCGTATGTCGTTCCGTATCGACGCTTCCATCAGGGGAACACCCGCTACGTGGCCGATACCACGTGACTGATTCGGCTCCCGTCACGCCCTCCATCACCCATATAAAGCTATCACACTCCAGTCAGAATGTGGTCGTTTGGTGGAGAGTTGTGGTTAGATAGTGTGGAGACAGTGAGGAATTCAGATAGCGTTAGATATATTCTGGAGCGAGGTATAGTGTGGAGAGTCAGTTTAGGAGAGAATCAGGAAATTTAACCTGCCACAGTGGAGAAAATATTATTTCTAAATAAAAACCAATGATGTCACCAAGCATAATCACTGGCTATATTGTCCCATCCCCAACCACCCTCCCCTCACTGTACATGTTTATTTGGATATGAGGAAAAAGAAAATAATCACTTTCCACAGTGCCGGTGTGTGTGTGTGTAATACAAACAAGCAAACCTTGGTTTGGGAACACTGTAGACATCAAACAAATACCTTTTTCTCGCCACCAAGCGTGCGAAAAGTTTAGAGAAAACGTGACGGTAATGTGCTTTTTCTTTTAGTTTACTGTATTCAATAATTTTTCACTTAATTTGCGTTCCATTGCCTATGGTACGAGTTATGGTACCGTAAACTTTGGTCCCAAATACGACGATAACTTGCATCTTGAGCTAACCAGATGTCTTTCTCATGTTTGCTTCTTTCTTTTACATTGCTTTGATATGTTTCATTACTATACAATTTGATATATAAATGACATAACATGTTGAAAAAAGGCAATTTTCTAGCGTCTTGGAACGGATTATTTGAAATGGGAAAATTGTATTTGGAATTCGAACAAATCGTTATTCGAACAGCCTTACTTGCGGTCGGAAACTGAGGTTTGCCTGTATATATTATATACTGTGTATTTATATATATATATTACAATCACTAAACTATAAATGTTTTGCCTACTTCTTTATTTTGCTGACAGTTTTATTAACAGGCTTTCTGCAAAATGCCGCACACTTCAAACTCATGCCACCTGATATTTTACCGTCCAGTAGATGTCGTACTAGAGCAAATGAAGCCTCATGAAGCTCCGAACCACTGTGAACCGATTGGGATGAAAGGCTTCGATACTTCATGGGCTTCATCTGTCCATCATTACTAGACTTACGTTTACTGTTCTATCATTTAGGTAAAGGAAGGCAGTCGAGTGCAGCTGTCAACCAATCATATTACAGTGTCTGACCTGGACACACCCACTAAGGACCTGCTGGTTTGGCTCATCAGTCCTCCAAAGTATGGTTTCATCGAAAACACAAACAGAGGTGAGATCACTTGTGTGTGTGTGTGTGTGTGTGTGTGTTTGTGTGTGTGTGTGTGTGTGTGTGTGTGTGTGTGTGTGTGCGTGCGTGCGTGCGTGTGCATGTGTGTGTTTTGGTTATATTTCCATTATTTCAAAGCCTAAAAAGTCAAAATGTCCTATACATGTGCGACACAGAACTACAGTATATCTGTGTCTGAACGAGGTCAAGCCTAAATAGTTTCCAAATTTCTATTTGTGTCAAACTCAGATGCACACAATGTGAGCAGAATTCTCTGCAGTGCTTCTGCCATCTGTCACAGCTTGATTATGTTGAGGATCAGCCCTGCTAGTTGGATGACTACAGCTGGGCCTATATTTGAAGTCCCAATTTTAAGGACATATTTGGTCATCTGATATTGTACTTTCTTTTGTCCCTGAATAGAACTGTTTGGGGAAAAAGTGAAGAGGAGATGAAATGAAAAGGAACTGATCCTTGAAAATGTATCAATGCAAGCGTACAATTCAATTCATTGTATTTCCTTATTGTTTTCAAAAATATCCTGACACTGAGTCACATATCTCCAACTCTGCTCGTTTGATTTTGACCATCCATCTATTTTCTTGAAGATGAGACTAATCATCTCAGCTGGCTACAGATGCATCGCAGGGCAATTCTGACCATTCTTGTTCCATTTGTCTCTTGTTTAATCAAGTTTAACTCTGCATTATCGATGTACAGTCCTAATATGCTTCAAGCTCAGTAAATGAAATGACATTTTAATATTAAATCTAAGGTTCTGTCAGAACTGAGAACGGGAACCAATTGTAGATCAAGATAGAGGTGTATGCACACAATCTGTCAGGAAATACAAAGTTGAAATACAGGCAGGGATCATACAGGTAGACAGGTTTCAACAGATGATCCGAGTCCTACAGGCAGAAGAGGAGATGAAAACTGGGGGAAAAAAAACATAAACTTCCAATTTTTTTGCTCACTTTGCAGTTAGATAACAAGCACGATCTGACAAACTGAATTGAACAATCCTGGGTTGAAATACTAAACTAATCAACACAAAACAAGAGATCAGTGAACAGGGAAAAATGGAGAGAACCGAACATAGACAGGAAGTTGACCCAACAAGGACACAGGAGTTACTCTGAGCACATGACAAAATAAATGGATATGAAATCAATCCAAGTCCAGAATTCACACTGCAGCAGGCATAGGGAGACAAAAACTACAGTCCAGGTTCACCTACAGGTTCACCTGCTCGCTTATCTTTAATATGATTGCACCGATGTGTCGACTTCAGGGCTTCACAATTTTGGATAGCAGCATGACATCACAGCTATCTTCATTAGCATGATGAAGAAGCGGAATGCAGTTGGAGGAACTAATGGAGAGAACATAAACTTCAGACAAAGCGCATTTTTAAACTCAGCCATGCACACACCACAAATCACGCTTAAATGGTTCCAACATAATTTGTCAGTCTACACTAGATAAAGAATAAATATTCTTGCTAATTCAAACTCATGTCTGCAGCAAAATAAAACTACACGAAAAACAAAATTTTCATTAATTAGGAAAAGAAAATTTACTGTGTAACGTTGAGTGAAAGTAGTGCTTTCAATAATAGATGTGAAGCATATGCAAATGAGGCTCTGTCATTACATGACACAATGGGTTATCTCCAGATGCAATGAAGGATGCACGGAGCTGGATATTTATCTTGTCTGCTGTGGTAGATAAGCCACTGGCATCGTAATTCCATGTCCCAGCTGACTGTCCTGGATGTTTGCTGGAGTAGAAGGACAGTTGCTGGTATTCAGTCAGTCTGAAGAGTCAGGAGGCTGAATTAATTCTGTCGCTCTCAACATGTTGGTTATTTTCCTCAACAAAACCAGTGTGCACTGACGTGATGTTGATGTGCCATTGCATGGATTTACATCACAATCATCCAAGCAGGCACAAGAAAATACAGAATCGAAAACACAGCTACATACATATCCTGTATTTATATGCAAAACTTCTGTCAGAAAATCATTATTCACATATGTGAGGTTTGGACAGAAACGGACACAAATTCATTGTTTGCTGTGACATTCAAAATAAATGTATTCTTACAAAGGTTTTGAGTAAAGAGTTCTTCCAAGAGAACCCAATTTTAATTTTAAAGTTTCATATACATGTATATTGAAACTTTAAAGGTGTGAGAGAATTTATTAGATATTCACTCATTCATTCATTCATTCATTCATTCATTCATTTTCCTTACCGCTTTTTCTGCTTATGCGGGTCACGGGGGTTGCTGGTGCCGATCCCAGCGGACTTGCGGGCATGAGGTGGGGATGTAATGATGCCATTACCTTGCTGAATCTCATGAAAGACAAACAACCATTCACGCACACACTCACACCTACGGACAATTTGGAACCGACCAATTCAAGCTGTATGTTTTGGAGGTGGAAGGAAAGCGGAGGAATCGGAGAGAACCCACACAGACACGGGGAGAACATACAAAACTCGAACCCAGAACCTTCTTGGGCGACAGCGCCACCCACTGCGCTCCATACTGTCTAAGACTAACATCTGGTCTTACTAAACTTCAGATTCTAAACGATATGAAGTTTCATATCATTTTTAGTTTTGTCCAATTATGTTTGTCAAGGTGTCAGCAGTGATACTTTTCAGTTTCAGTCCTAAATTTAGCAAAAACCACAAAAATGACTGTATGTGATTCCACATACTGATTATCATTCTATGAGAGCTGCTGCTCAGATAAGGGATCCTTTCCCTCACCTTCTAACAGTCAGGTGATGGAGAAGTAATATGATTCACTGTTTTGCCCGAAAACACTCACAAATACACACATCAGGTTTTCCCTGCAGAACCCTGACTCAGGTCACAGAGGTATCATCCATCTTCTCTGCTTAACATACTCAGAGTTTGTCTGAAACTACACAGATTTCAAGGTTGATTTTGCACATTCCCTCTGACTCTCCTTCAGTGTCATGAATGACAGAGTAGCAGGGAGCTGCTAAAGTGTCTTGATGCATCCATCAGCTTTCACACAGTCAGATACATCTGACTAAAATTAAGTCTAAAGGTTGTTGTGCATTTGACTGTAATTACGCCTGTCAAAAGCAATAAGCAGTGGTGTCGTCATTCATCTGAGAGGCTTAGGAGATGATTAAAATGAATGATATGAGCTTCAGTGACTAAGTCAAATAAACTGTGAGAAGTGAGTCTTTTTTAATGGAGATAAAGCTGATAACAGTGATCCTGTTAAAGCCCTTTAAATATAAATATTTGCTGTTTTTCTTTGCATTGAGGATTGTCAGTGTCAGCTCTTTTAAAACTTGGTCTTGGAAAAAATTCTCACTTTGGACTGACGGAAATTTCAACTTTTCTTTCCATATTCTACTGAGTCATTAATTAAAGATGGAGGTAATGGGCTCATGAATTGATAATGAAATAACCATTAATGAACATATAGGAGACAGAGAAGTTAAGGAGACAGTAACTTATCTCTTCATCTTGTTTCTCCTTCTTCCTCTCCACCAGGAGGCTCGGTTGGTGGTTCGCAAGTCATTACCCCGGATGTGCCTTTCTCTGTGGAGGATCTGACGTCAGACCGAATATTCTACGTTCAAGACAGCCAACACAAATCTCAGGCCAAACAGGATATTTTCAGCTTCTACATCAGCGATGGACAGAGCCAGACGGAGGCTTTCAACATTGAAATTGACATCCAAGTAGGTGGTGACTGACTCATAATATGTTTAAGGAAGCGTGACTTGAAGAGCAGAGCATGTGAAGGTGACTCTAATTGACCTGTAAAAAATAATCATGCATGCTCTTTATGGTCATTTAATATATGGTCCTCCAAAACTGGATGGGAGAGTGTGTAAAGAATTTTGACTGGTGCTGTATAGTTTGACACTGCTTGTTTTGTTGTAGATGTGCAGCAACATTATCCCCACCAGTCTTAATATCCTTCTCACTTCACATCAGTTTTTCGACATTTTTTTTCAGCGCACATTTGCTCATCTAGCAGGCAAAAAAACAAAACTACTCACATCACGTCCTCTGGCACCTCTCTCAGCCCTAATTATTGCAGTGATCCTCCTCATATTACATAGAATAGATAATTGAGTTATTTGTGTTGTGGAATCCCACAAGTACAATAACAACAAAATAGCTTGAATGAAAAATTAGCTTGTGGACAGCTGCACTGTGGAGACATATCTTGTTGTTTAAACTAGAAAGCATATAAGAAATAAAATATTTAAGGTTTGCTCTAATCTTTTCTGATTATCTCCACTTCTCTAAAGAACTCAATTAAAGTTCTTGATTTGATGATAAATTGCATCAACGTTCACCCTGTGGACCAAAACCCACCTCTTACAGCTGCTCAATGTCATCAGTAAAACTTGAACTGTTTAAGCTGAGTTGAGACGATACTGGTGATATGAATTGAGAGGAGGGCTTTACGGCTGCACGCTTTGTCAGCCACCTTTGAATGGACCGTCCCGCGCAGCAGCTCTTTTAAAGCACCTTGATCGGTTGATAACTTCATCTCAGAAAAAAAGAAAACGGCTCTGTCCTTCAGCCTAAACAAACCCAGCAATCCATCATTCAAGCCCGTTTTATGTCTCCAGTTTATTGATGGTGCTGTCAGTGAATGCTGTGAGGGTGTGTGAGCGTATAATGAGTCTTTGAGTACATTTGTGAGGCTGGTTGTGTTATTGTGTTTGGAGGTGATAGCACAGATTGCATGTTGGGAATAAGTATGAGAGAATCTAAAATATATTTTTTGTAGATGCTTGGATCTTAAATATTTGAAAGATGTTCAACAGAAGTTCTGCTGGTGAACAAAATGGTGTCATGTATATTTTGAATGCAGCTACTTCCTGAAATGTTTTGTTTTTCCCATTTCAGCAGAGTAAAGAGGACAGAGAGCCCGTGGTGTCAGTCAGCAGTATTCATGTGGAGGAAAACTCTGGTGTTGTCATCACCAACTCGTCAATCAACGTCCTTGACCGGGATACGCCAGAAAATGAGATCCTCTTCACCATCAATAGAATACCTTCCTACGGTGAGAACTGAGAGCAGAACACACACCTCTGTATAGTAATATCTAAGAAAAAAAACATTCCTGTTGCAAGGCTAGCCTGATTATATTGAGAGGATTTAATCCACTCTCTGCATTATGATTTGGTTCAGTTCAGCAGCGGCACAGCCTTCAGACTGAATCAGAGAGAAGTGAACAGTGACAGTGATGAAGGGAGGATTTATTCATAGGCTGTCATGTAAGGTGTTCCTAGTGGATGTACAATCAGTTTGTCAAGAAAACAGTAACCAGTGAGGCCAAATAACTGGCCAAGAGCGAAAGATGTGGGACTATGGAAGTTCTGCAAACTGGATATGTCATCACAAATCGCTCCACACCAGCATAGGCCCACTAGACCCATATATAATGCTCCCCCTGTTCCCTTAAATCTAATTTCACATTAGAGTTACCATTAACCCAAAGTGTTACGTCCTTTTAATTGGATAGGCAATTTTTTTTCTAATTTAGCACTGGATATTTTTCTGCTTCAGCTATGGGACTTGAAGCATTTTAACTTTTTCTTTTTAAAAACGTATATCCTGTCATGTGTTTCACCTAAAAGTGTGTCAGTTAGTACATGTGACATCAAGAGCTACAGAAAAGGTAAAGTCTAAATAGGACAGAACATTAGCCATTTTGAATTGAGGAAATTAGGTGTGTCTTTCATTGTTTGCATGCATCTAGCTTACCTTATTGATTTCAGATGCTATTTGTGGTTGTGATAATATCCCATCTGTCTCTCTGATGCTCTCTCAACTGCACCATTATCCCATCATCTGCTTGTCGGCTTTGATTAGGGGGTTCAGATTGTTTTCTCGTCTTTCCTCACTATGCCCATATAAACATATCTGCAGTGAGTGATGAGGTCAGAGACTAGACCCCAAACTGAAAGTGTGTTCTACTGCTGTGATGGTAAATATTTCAAACTGATAAAATGCCACTAATGTGTTGAAATAGAATATTTTGCTCCTATCAGCTTGTCCTGTCAGGGTCGCTACAGCCGGTCGTCCTTTTCCATGACAGCTTGTCTTCTGCTTCCTCCTCTCTAACACTAACTGCCCTCATGTCCGTCACTACATCCATCCACCTTCTCTTTGGTCTTCCTCTTACCCTCTTTCCTGGTAGCTCCGTTCTCAACACCCTTTTACTAATGTACTCATAATCTCTCCTGGATGTGTCCAAAAAATTGAAGTCTGCTTTATCTAACTTTGTCTCCAAAACATCTCTCCTTGGTTGTCCCTCTGATGAACTCATTTCTGATCCTACCCAACCTGGTCACTCCTAGAGAGAACCTCAACATCTTCATGTCTGCCACCTCCAGCTCAGCTTTCTGTCTTCTTCTCAGCGTCACCGTCTCTACTCCAAACATCATGGCTGTTCTCACCACTGTCTTGTAAACTTTGCCCTTCGTTCTAGCAGAGACTCCTCGTCTGTCATGTAAGACACCTGACATTTTCCTTCACCCATTCCAGCCTGCTTGGATACATATCTTCACCTGCTTACCACACACTACTGCTCTGGACTGTTGACGCCAAATATTTAAAGTCCTCCACCTTTGCTATTCTTCTCCCTCTTCCTTCTCCACTACTCTCATTTATTCACAAATATTCTATTTTACTTTGGCTAAGCTTAATTTTCTCTCCTCTCCAACACATGCTGCCACCTTTCTAAATGTTCTTCCACCTGCTCCCTGTTTTCACTGCAGATCACTATGTCATCTGCGAACATGACATCCTCTCCTAGATGCTTCCATACCTCCACAGGAATGTCATCCAGACCAACTGCCTTCCCGTTCTTCATCCACTTTGGTGTCATTCTAATGTCAACCTCGCTAATCACTGCTACTTCCTTGTCCACCACACTTGCATCTTCTGTTCTACCTTCTCTTGCATTTTCTGTGTTCATCAACTTCATCAACTCCTCACTAAGTATTCCTTACATCTACCCAGTACCAGTGCTGGCACCAGTTAACACCTTTCCATCTCTGTTTTTAACATCCTTTACATCTTGATCCCTCTGTCTGGCCAACCTGTGGAGATCATTTGGCTTTTGTTTGACCTTTGCCACCTCATCATTGGCTCGCATCTCAATGTATTCTCGTCTCCTTTTCTTGGTCCTCTCAGTGTCCCACTTCTTTTTCTCTAGCCTCTTTCCTTGTATGGTTTCCTGTACTTTAGGGTTCCACCACCAAGTCTCCCATCCCTACCAGAAGACACCCCGAGTACTGTCCTGCCTGCTTCTCTGATCATCTTGGCTGTAATGGTCCAATCTTCTGGGAGCCTCTCCTGTCCACCAATATCCTGTCTCACCTCTTGCCTAAAAATGCACAACACTTTTCTTTTCTCAACTTCCACCACATGGTTCCCTACTCTGCCTTTGTCTTCTTAATCTTCTTCCCCACCACCAGTTTCATTTTACACACCACCATCCTACGCTGTGTAGCTACACCTCCTTCAGTTGACGTCGTTGGCACAAAATGTAATCCACCTGCATAATTCTACTTCCACACTTGTCGGTCAACAAATGTTGCTGCTTCTTCTGAAGAAGGTGTTCACCACAGCTATGTCCATCCTTTTTGGAAAGACCAAAAATAATTAATGCAGGAATTGTTGTACAATAAACCTGTGTATATTTTGAAAACCAGTATTTATAGTTAGTTTTCTCCAAAAATAAATAATCCCTAACTGTTTTTTTTTTCTTTTACGGGAGGTATAACGCAATACTTAATTTATAATTCTGCCTTGTGCTTGAACAATAAGTTCTTTGAAAAACGGTTACTTGTTTTAAAATGAAAAATAGGTCTGTTTCAGTTCAGCTGTTTTCTTTACCCCGACTTTCACAAAAATGTATCTTCTTTATTTTAACTGTGTGCTCTAATTAGTTTTAAGTCAGATGCTACAGTAAGAATCAAAAAATACAAACAAATACATAGCATCATGACAGTATATAAAAAGAAGCAAGATAATATCTCATAGAGATAGTGCTCAAAGATCACTCAGGTTGAAAGTATTAACCTTTTTAAAAACACTATTTTATATCGATATTGATTGCTAAGAGCCACAATAAATGAACAACTGCTTCATGGTCATGCTCCTGACAAAGATTTTAACTCCACTGAGTTTACTTTTCTATTTAAAAGCTATTATGGTGCGTTAATATCTGCTTTTAAGATATAATGGAGGATGAGATATTTGAAAAGCAGGCTATTTATATTTACATCCAGCAGAAGGTTGGATATTCTGCAAATAAACACTGGAAAAAAAATGAAAACAAATGTGCAGTCAATATTAGCATATTCATGCTTACCTACAACACCTAGGCTACGCTACCAGATTATACGTCCACACACAAACACACACTTTAGAACAATAAACAGCACACAGAGAGTTATGCCAAGAATCCCACATGTCAATAATAAATTGTCCTGAACGTGACAGGGTTGTGCAGACACACACACACACACACACACACACACACACACACACACACACACACACACACACACACACACACACACACACGTACACCCTCATAAACACATAACTCTCATTCCCAACACCCAAACAGTTTAAAAGAAGACAAATAACTACAATCCGTCTGCTGTAATACCACTGCAGCCATCCCTCACACACTCGCTTCACAGAACACACTGACAAAACTCAACACTGTGTTTTCCTGACATCCCAAATAAGGTTTTCTTTCCTGCCTGTCAGAGCCTGGTGGAGTGAAAAGATATTGTTACATGAAAAAAGAACCTAAAATGTTTTTATGGGACAAACATAGATTACCATATCAATTTCAGGAAGCTGGTTGAAAAAAAATCAATAGAGAAAGTGAGGACCAATAATAATTGATTTGTCGCATTGAATTAATGTCAAAGGAGGGAAAATTGGAATGAGTGCTTGAAACATTTTCAGGTTTATTTTGTTTTGTAATTGATTGCATTCAGTCAGGAGTTGTAATACGAGGATTAATAGTTTAATAGTTTAAAAAGTTTTTTTTTATTTTTTGTTATTTTGGCTCCTCCACCCCCACCCACACCCACCCCTCTTCTTTTTATTCTATTCCTTGCGGGTCATGGTCTGCTGGAGTCTATCTCAGATGGCTGTGGGAGAGAAGCAGGTGCACCACACATGAAACGCCTGTTCATCATGGGGCTTGTTGATACTTTGCTATTTTATTTTCACAGGACTTCTGTGATACAATACTTTGTAAGTTGTGACGTTGATGTTGTGAATTCAATTGCAGTCGTTCAAAATATCTCCTCCTCTAACAAGTTTCATCTTTGCCAAACTAACACAAATAGAGTTGAGAAGATAAATAAAATAGAGAATACACACAAGAAAACTGTGAGGAAAACGTGATAAAAAGCATATAGATGGCTGACATCAAACAGCAAAGAACTAGATACAGATAGGGAAGGAGAGGAGAGGGTGAGTAGGTGGCGCAGACAGGAGATAATAAAGGGAAAGATGACTAAAGAACACAAAGAACACGAAACCTGACTCTGGAAGAGACCATTGGAAGAGATAAAAATATCCAAACAGAGATTGACACAAGGACGGAGGATAACACAGGACTAAAGTCAGTAAGACGTGAATCTTCAAATCAACACAGCATGGGGACGTACAAAGTAAGACAAATCACACAAATCACAAATGGTAGCCTTCTAAAGAAGATTGTATAATAAAAATCCATAACAATCAGCTGATTTAAAATTACGTGTATAGGTCAATAGAATTGATCCAGTAAAATACATTAACCAGTAGGATTACTGGGAACTAGTTTCTGATGTTTGACTATGTTGCTTTCAAAAGCTTAGTGACGATCTGTCTCTCTGGGGATTTTTAAACTCTTTCACTTTTCGATAGTGGCACAGTGATTTCTTTGAACATAACTGTATTTTTCCACAACAGTATGAAGCAGCAGCATGGCAGCACTCAACAGGCTGGTTCTAGTCATTATCCTCACTACCAGAAAAATTTTGGACTACCACCAACCACAAAATCAACACTCTAGTAAACATTCCATTAAGCAATTGGTGAAAGCTGTACTGCTGTCGTAAAACCAGCAGCATGTTTCTCAAGAAGATGAGTCTCCTCATCCTCTAATACTAATACTAATTTGGATTCATGCCGACACAATGCTCTTCCATCTCATGTTCCAACAGGTAAAGTCCGCAGACGTCAGTTCTACTCCCAGCCTCTGGAGAATGGCCGCATCCTTATGCAGGGATCTACCTTCACCTATCAAGATGTCCTGGACCAGTTGCTTGTCTACACCCCAGAGACGGTCAGCGGAGGAGCAGATGAAATGGATTTCACTCTCACCGATGGCATCCACACACATACGGCCCGCCTGGAGTTCACCATGGATGTTAGGAAGAGCGAAGGACCTCGAATGACCGTCAACAGAGGCCTGCAGCTCCCAGCAGGTGAACCAGGAGAGAAGGGGAGAAGGGAGGTTGATTGGGGGGAAATGCCTTTACCTTTACACTTGTTAGACAGAGATAGTGAGCGCTCCATATTATTCCAGGGTCTTCGTCCAAGATCACGGAGCAGAATCTGAAAGGAACAGACATCGACTCAGACAGCCTGAAGCTCAGGTATGTGCTGACCAAAGACCCACCGGCCGGTAGACTCCAGCTCAGCAGGAGTGGACATGTGGAGAAGATTTCTGTTAAAGGTCCCATTCAGAGCTTCACTCAAGATGACGTTAACAAAGGTGCCAACTTGTTTTATTCTTAAGATGTTACTCTTTTTCCTTTTTCCCGAGTGAATTTTAAATTCCACTTTTACGTTGTGAACATTAATATTGTCAAAGTCTGTAAAAGTCAGAGTCTACAAATCTACTCTTGATGGTGGAAATTCTCGCTGTATCAACGTTGAGAAGATTTTTTTTTGTCTATTGTATGCGACTAGAAACTTTGTGACAGAGACAGTTGAGAAACAATCGCAGTCAAAAAAAATAATATGCAGAACAGTTCTTGATTACCGTAACTACTGGTGTTAATCAGACTGTGAGCTTCCTTTACTGCTTCAAGCATAATATAACAATCTGTAATTTGACTTTAAGAAGTTCAGCACATGCTCAAAGCAGCCAAAGATATTATGCATCATTTTTATGCAATAATGTTACTGATGTCACATCAATGCCACCGGTCATTTTATAAATGGAGCTGAAAAACAGCGCTGAGGGTTTGTCTCTGTCTCGTAGGCCTCCTGCAGTACAGCCATGAGAAAGGGGAGAAGGGCGGGAGCCTGTCCTTCAAGTTCAACCTGGTTGATCCGGAGGGAAACAAATTGATCGACCAGTCCTTCTTCATCAGCGTGCTCGGTAAGTTTTCATCCATCCTCTGTTACCTGCAGTACTAAAATAAAAGCTGAAGTGGTTTTTCATCTAATGGGGAGGAGGAGACTGCCGACTCATCCCTTTGCTATGCATGCTTACTGCTGCTGCGCCTTGGACAGGTCCTGAATATGAATTGTGTGGAACCACCTTGTGTATAAATCACTGTTGTTAGCTTTTTCTAAATCACACAAGGGCATTGCGGTGATTTTGGCTAATTATCTTCATTCATCAAAACACCTTGACAGCTTTTTTTTCCACTGTAAAATTCTCACTTTGTTGAAGTAAGTGGGGGATAAATAGTGCTGAGGTGAGTTCACTCATTTAAGCAGTGAGTATGGAAACCATCCAAATGACGCTAACAGGGAAGGTAGGTTTAAAATATACTCCAGTGCTGGAATGATCGGTTAAAAATTAGGAAATTAATCTACACTTACTTAAATGAGACTTTTGAGTTGCGATTTGCAGTCAGCTTTATGATAAGACTTCAGGCTCTCAGTCAGCCAGAGAGACTCATGTCTCTTGATGAATGAAATCACGCAAAACTTTTTCCACTCACTTCTTTCTGCGGACTCAGCCAAACCACTGCAGTAGTTCAGTGGTTAAATTTCGACTTCATTTCAAGCTGCTGGAGACTGAAGGATTATCTGTCCTTTATGGATGAAAAATGTTGTGATCCTCTCAGGTCTTTGCCGGGTCACTTTTTATCCTGTTCTCTGTGATTCTTTTTTGGTGTTGCTGCTCTTTCAGATGTGACTTCACCGACAATCTCTGTTCACATCTCTTCCTACAACACAACCCTCTGATTACTTTCCTGACCTTCTCACTATGAAACCTAGTCCATCCCTCCAAATTTCTCACACCCATATCACTCTTTCACAACTCCTGATGTGCCATGCCTGGGTTGTATTTATTCAAATGAATCCTTGTCGGTTTTGTAGCAGCTGTAGTTGTGTCATTGCTCAAATTCTCCTTTTCCATTTCAGTCTCTTTCCTCTCCTGCTTCAGTCTTTGTAATTTTTGTTTTGTACCAAAGTTTAGCCATTGATTCTGATTCTTTATCTGCTTTTGGATGAATCGTTTCCATAAACTCAGGAAAAATCTCCAAGCTTTTACTGTTCTTTTCATGTGAGACACTCTTCTTCTTTTGCTTATCTGTACTATGACTAAGTTGTTTACTGTTTCTCCAGAGGACCGACTTCCTCCATCTGTAACAGTGAACAAAGGCCTGGTGCTGAATGAAAACTCAGTGAAGAAGCTGACCACACTGCAGCTGTCCGCCAGCGACCAGGACAGCGAGCCCAGCGAGCTCATTTACCGCGTCACCAAACAGCCGGTCCTGGGCCACCTGGAGCAGGCCACCAGCCCAGGTGACAGCAGGCCTGAAGAATGTCATGACAACACACCGCATTGTTTACAACATGTGACACTCAAAAAATATCTCCATACATGAAGCTGCTCCTTGAATTACAGAGATATAAATATTGTCATTATAGGCTGTAAGGCTCCACATCGCAGTGTCTGCATCCACTGCAGCTTAAAATATAATATTCAGTAAAAATTGTATTTACTCTCAAAAAAAGCTTAAAAAGACACCCCATTTAAAATATGACGTATGATGACCTGAATTACACAAGACATTTTTTCCAAAAAAGATGAATGCCCAATAAAAAGTTATTAAAAGAGTATTTTTCTTTTTAGGTCACACATATCCTTATTTTTCATTCTTACTTGTTTAGCAATTAAATACTAATCGTTAATACAGTAATATCAGTATAAAGCAATATGAGCAAATGAATGTAAAACAACATGAGTCATATGCAGCATTTGCTACTGTTGTATGCACCATTCAATGTTTGTCCCATCTAACTCAATATGAGGGAGGGAAGGGGTGAGCGAGAGAGTCCTGTTTAAATGAACAAGGGAGTGAATAAGTAGTAGCAGTTTTAGCAAAACAAAACAGTGAATCTAACGAGCAAACTAACAAGCTCAAAGACATTATTATGGACCACTGACAAAGCCCGATAGGTTTTTTGTAAAGTGTAGTGAGTAAAATCAATTTCTTACAAGAAACACTAAAGATCTCTTACAACAACCCATTGAAGATACTACAGAGTGAATTATTCAAGAACATTTAAAGAAAACAAATGGCATCTATAGCTGAGAATGGGATAAATTACAAACAAGAAATCTAATTAGTAGAAATAACATTTTGATAATTAAGAATATATCCGTAATGTGTACAATGAGTGGGTTCAATGTATTCCAGAAGTCATGAAATAGAACAACAGCCTCGTAAATATGGCATCTGAGTCTAATCACTGAGTAATAAAATATCTTCTCTTACATTATGTAACTGCTTCCATACGAAAACGAATTGACTGACACTGATATTCTGACCACAACTGTGTGATGATTCACTTGTGTGTGATTAAACAGTTCCCTCCCAGCTGAATACATTCCCTCATCACTAAACAAGCTTGCATGTTAATGAGCTGACCGATGTCTGAGCATCAGTTCAGCTCAGAGCCACACAACGGCTCCGGATAATTACTGCTAACCACTGAGCCGATCTGTCATTCCACACCAACATGAACAGATGCTCCTTGGGGGTTTTTCAGCCTATGAATGAAGGTCACGGTGGCAGCACAGAGAGATGAACGCTGTCTTTCGATGCCCACTTTCAAAGCCAGTGTCTTCAAAAGGCTTATTGACTGGCCACGGTTGTTACACCCCCTATCAGGTGGAACGTTTTTCAAAAGCAACCTGTAGCACAAATCAATGATTGCTTCACTTCTCCTTAAATTATTGTGTTTGCCGTAGCCTTCTTTGGAGAAAAGTTTTAGACGAGGTCTGCACCTCCACCTTCACAAAAGTGCAAAAGAACCAAACAATGATATTAATGCTAAAATGTCTGAACACACTTCAAGGTAGCTGTGTGTGCAAATTGGTCTGACAAAATAAAACTGTGGCTCTTCGTCTCCACCCACAGAACTCTAAATAATTTATACGTACTTGCCAGTACTGCCTCTAGGCATTTATTATGTCCCATTGTCTGCGTAGTTCTAATGCACGGCAGTAAGTTAATTTAAGCTAATGCATATAGTATTCAGTTCTGCTTTTTACACAGAAATCCATGGAAATGCCATTTAATAACAGGAAGTGATGCAGAAATGTGAGCTATCATCAACATAACTACATTTATCATCATTTATTAGTTTTGAATAAACACACATATAAGACCATGCATACCACGCTGCATACTAATAACACATTCTTAGACCTACTCTGTAGCGTGGAATCGGGACACAGCTATTTATGGCCCCAGCCTTTATATCCAGTCACTGTAAAAAAGCTGTCAGTGAGCTCTAAGACGGTTACCAGTCTCATGGTCAAAAAACAATGCATAACAAAAGCTTAAACTGACAAGACATCATGATGGCTGAGGCTGCAGCGTGACTGTTCAGATATTTTTTGCTTGGAAAAAAGCAGTAATACCCAACCGAGCGATGGGAGCATGTGTAGCTACCGATGGGGATGTTTTGTCAGATTATATCAAGACAAGTTTTCTCTCAGCTGCCAAAACATTTTCAGTGGAAAAATACAAAAATCAAACATTCTGTAAAGATAGGGTCTCTTTTTTCCACCAAACTGTACATTTTCTTTGAAAATGCACAGTTTGAAAAACAAACATGCAGATTGTTTAACCACAAATAACCCAAACACATTCCTTTGTCTTTTTTCTGAAACCGGTAAAATATAAATTACTATTAAAGCCTTTTTATCCTTTGAAACTATGACAATATCATAATATTAAATAACATTATTCAGACACTATTCAGTCTGTCTAAATATTAAAATTGTGCTTCATTTTAAATTCTGAGGACAAAAATTCACAATTTAAAATATTGGTGCAAATGCAGTACTATGATTAGCATTTTGAATCTTGCTTCTGCTGCTTTTGATATGCAAACTATGATCAGTGAATACATGAGACAAAGTTGAACTTCATCTGCTTCGCTGTTTAAAGTTGTATTTATTAATTCATTCATTCATCTTCTGAACCACTTTATCCACCGTAGCGGGTCACGGGTAGCTGGAGCCTTTCCCAGCTGTCTTAGTGGCCTGAAGTGGGGGAAACTCCGGGTGCGACGCCAGTGCGCCGCTGAGCCACACAAAGACAGACAACCATGCACACTCACACTCACACTCACACTCACACACTACGGGCAATTTGGGACCGGCCAATTAACTTGAAACGCATGTTTTTGGAGGTGGGAGGAAGCCGGAGAACCCAAAGAGAACCCACGCAGACACGGAGAGAACAAGCAAACACAGAGCGGGATGCGAACCCAGAACTGCTTTGTTGTATCCAAAAAGTCTGTTGTTGAAACTTTTAAACAGTAACCGTACTATTTTGTCTGCTTGATTTTTTTTTTATTTCTAAACTTTCATTTTGTAAAATGCTTTCTTTTTCACCCACCCATGTCTGATGCCTCCACATCAGTCCCCTGCAACATGACAGATTCATCTACAGATCATTCAATAGTCAGTAATGTAGAGCCTGTAACAAAGTTTAACTAAAGACAACATCAGTAAAAGGTAAAATACTGTTTTTAACTGGATGACGTAGGTTCTTTCAACTCTTGTTGAGTTTTAATCACTGCAGCAGTTAGAGAATACAGAGGAGTTGGAACCTTATAAGTTTTGATGTAGTTTTGTTTTTGTTGATTTGCTCATTAAAATGATGGAAACTGAAAAGGAAAAAGAAACAAACAGAATGTGTTTCTGACACAACTGGCAAAGAGGGTTAACAAAACTTGGCAAACCACCTGGTGTTAAGACACGGATTAAACATAAAATAATGTATGATGACGACCAAAAACAGAAGACAATTAATAATGAGATTCACACAGGAATGTTTAGGGACATTAAATATAATGAGAAAAAGAAACAAAGTAACTGATGCAAACTGTGTTCAAAGAGAAATGGTAAAAAAAAAGAATAGATGGTGAAAAGAGGTGTTAATGATGTTGTTTTCAGTCTGTGTCTGTGTTTGTCTGCATCAACATGTTGGTATATAGCTTGTATTTGTCAGGGTGTCTTACTGAGTGTGTGGGTTTTCAAAGAAAGACAAGATTTTTTTTTTTTTTTGGTTTGTTCCAACTGAACTTGCAAATTTTCTTCTTCTCTGTCCAGGCACCCGAATCAGCACATTCACACAGGCTGATCTTGCGTCACGTAACATCCAGTACATTCATAGCAGTGAAGAGGAGAAACATGCTGACCAGTTTTCCTTCATCGTGTCAGACGGGACAAATGAGGTGAATGAAGAAGTCAACTGGAAAGAATTACAAAATTATCAGAGACTATCAAACCAGGTTTATCCCAGCTTGGTCCAGAAATGACGGATATGCCACACAGAATTTTTTTATTGACATCTAGAGGAAAACTTTCAAATTATGGCACTTAGGTTAAAGACAATTTTATTCCTAATTGTTTCAGTAAATGCATTGCTGAACAG
The DNA here is from genome assembly GCA_013358685.1 of Antennarius maculatus. Classification (NCBI taxonomy): domain Eukaryota; kingdom Metazoa; phylum Chordata; class Actinopteri; order Lophiiformes; family Antennariidae; genus Antennarius; species Antennarius maculatus. Next base: position 7,837,234 of record CM023608.1, read on the forward strand.
GGTATCAGCCAATATCTAGGCAAACTTTCCCACCCATCTCAACTAATGACGTCTTTGAAATTAAGCAGGTTCTGCTTGTAAACTACTGTCCATTTAAGTAGTGAAACAGTGAAACGCATTTATGGGAACAGGAAGAGACCAAGCAAAGGTCCCTGGAGAACACCTTTAGATTCATTAACACCTATGGCACTACTAATTAAATATTATCATTTGTGGAAAGAAAAATTAATATCAAAACTAGATGAAAGACAAGATCCCACAATGAGCTGGTGTCTCATCCGAGCCTATCCCAGCTGGCTGCGGCTTTTCGCCCATAGCCAGCTGGGATAGGCTCCAGCAGACCTGTGACCCACCAGGTGGATGAGCAGCTGCAGTGAGACAATTGTGATCGTTTCCTCTACAAGAAAATGGATAGATGTTAAAGAGGGTTGTTTACATGGCTATGAGATATTTGATAGATTTTGTAAGCCACAGGAATAAATACATAGACTGTATCTCTTTCTTCTCTAAGAGCATCTTTCAGTTAAGTTTAGGCATTTCCCCTCACAAAATGAAGATTAGGATAAGAAAACACTGATTAAAGAGGCAGACGGGTACGTATGTGATTCATGATTGAACAAATTAACGATTAAAAGCTTCATTTGGTACTCTCTCATCTCTCAGTTTCCATGATAATGACTTTAAGTGTTAATTCTCCATATAAAAATCTCTTCATTCCGTCTTTTCACTGTGCCTGAAATATTTAGCTACAGTGTTTTATTAAAAGGTTCAGAAAAAGTTTTCACACCCTTTGTATGATAATTACCTTCAATAAAATGCTTAAAGGGGTTTTTTGAACTCTAAGTAGTAGAATAAATACAGATGACATCTAATGGCTCCAAAGCTTTTAGAGAGGTGATGTAGTGGGTCTCAGGGCCCTTTGCCACCATCCCATTTTGACTCATGCATAAATCTGCCATGCTAATCCAAACTAATGAGGACCTCAAGGACTTGAATAAACATGTGAAAAAGGTCATTTGGCCTTCATGCATGGCCAACTCCAGTATGTGAAGGCTTTTGTGGCCACCCTAGTGCTTAGTGTGTGTGAAGTGTTTTGGTGTGTGTATCCTTTTGTTAAGTCTCATCTCTCTAGTTGGGAGGTCAGTTCAGTTTGCTGTAATAAAAGTATTACAAATTTGTACTCAGAATTATGTTTTGAAATATTTTCTAGTCTAAAGAGATAATTGAATAAGAATATTTTATTCAGTATATGATGATAGCATTGCTTGATAGTGGACCAGTGCATGTTAGGACGGCAGTGTGTACTGTAATGTTCCAAATGTTAAAGTATAATAAAAGCGTAGAAAGTTATTGCATATACAAGAGTTTGCTCACTTCGCTGTTTACAACTTCTTTTCAGCAACATTAGCATTATCATTGTATGTTGAATAACCCTAAAATAAAAATAGTTGCTGTGAATGAAATTTCATATGAGAAAGATGGAATAAATGTAACTTGAAAATTTATAGGGAAAAAAAAGTAATCCCAACACAAACGAGTGCTATTTGGAAATTATTACACATTTTTTCTGTATGTTTTTATCCTGTTTATGCTGTTTCCAGGTTGCCCAGACTTTCTACATTACCATTAAGCCGGTGGACGACTCGTTGCCTCTACTTCAGGTTCCTGGAATGAGAGTCCAGGAAGGAGTGAGGAAGACTATCACTGAGTTTGAACTGAAATCCACTGATGCAGACACTGAGGTAGGACCGAAGACACGCCATCCAGAGGAAATCACCCATTTATTTACTTACTGGACAGTTAGGAAAAAAGTTGATTGGCAGCTGATCTGTTTTAGAGAGCAACTTTTTCCAGCAAATTAATTTTCTCTTGCAACATGACAAACTTTTTCCTGTTGCTTGAGGAAAATCAATCCATAAATACTCTTACGTTATCAATACGATCAATCTGCTGCAGACGCTTTGTAATTATTTTGCAGCAACTCTCTGAAAAGCCTTGCCTACCACTTTTGCAATTACAGATTTCAGATTTTGATGTCTTTTAAAGCATCCTCACAGTATAGTTGTTATAAAATAATCACAAACTCTATTCACAGACCTTGAAAAAACCCTCCCTTGTCTCTTTTTTTTCCTTTCTGTTTTCTCTGATTGTGACAAACCATTATGCAAATGGCATAAATGTAACTGTAACACCTCAACACTCTCTCCTTCACCTCTGATCTGTTCCTCTTCTTCATTTTCTGCCCATAATCCTTTCCAGGCAGAGTCCATCATCTTCACCGTTGTCCAGGCTCCTCGTCATGGCACCATCGAGCGCACAAGTAACGGCCAACACTACCGGCAGACCAGCAGCTTCACCATGGACGACATCTACCAGAACCGCATCAGCTACAACCATGACGGCTCCAACTCACTCAAGGACCGCTTCACCTTCACCGTGGCGGATGGCACCAACCTGCTTTTTATGGTGGAGGAGAGCGGCAAGGAGGTAGTGTGTGTGCGTGTGTGTGTGTGTGTGTGTGTGTGTGTGTGTGTGTGTGTGTGTGTGTGCATGTGTGTGTGTGTGTGTGTGTGAATTAGGTATATACGTTGGCATTTTTTCTACTTGCAGTTTAGGAGGAAGGGTAGATTTGTCATTAGATTGTGTGTTTGGGTGTGTGTGAGCCAGACTCCTGAAAATTTCATTACAGCTGGGTGATTGAATTAGCCACAGCTGTGTGTGTGTGTGTGTTTGTGTGTGTCCATGTGTGTGTGTGCATGTGTGTGTGGTTCACACTCTGACCTTTTTATGTTGAATCAGCAGTTTGTTTTGTACTTGCATCTTTTTGAGGACCTTGAGTTCTGCAACCTGAAGAGAGAAAGAGAGACTTCTAAACAGTGAGCACACATCAGGAGAGTGGGACCTTTTCATACTAAGTGTTGACATATTTTCATACAATTTGAAAATGCAGGACATTTTTGGAAAATGTGTGACCACAGCAAGCACATTTATCAAAAGTTGGGGGGACAAAAAGTAGGACGCTCATTGAAAGTGAGATGTATTATTTAACCAGATAAAAAGCAGTGTGATCAAATTACACAGGAACGTCTCCATCTGGTTAGTATTTATTTAAATGTCAGCCGTGTGGCGGTTCAAATAGACCACATAATGAATGTGATCAACAGTAGACAGGTATTGATACCCTTAATCACACCCACAAGCTTCTTCGGTTTGTGTTTATTATCTTTCGATTGCTTTGAGACATTTGGTTCAATGGTCTCAGATGTTGCGCAGCCCTGAAGAAGATTTGTGACTTTTATGGTAGCGATGTTAATTTGATCCTGCTGGAGCTGCCATGCTGATGAATAATGCATGAACTCCTATAATACCTTTTTGATGACTGCATTCTTTAAATGATGTGTTCCAATGTTGGCCTGAATGGCATCTGTGTGATAAAGGTCTTCTTCAATATTCACCCTGCACCTTTAACACAACAGAGCAGAGTAGCTAGCGGTAGAGTAGCAGGCTGGTAATAGTCTATTAGTTTTGTTCGTTATCACAGCTTTAGATTACTTTGCTTCTTTTGGATTTCCCAGATTGTGACAGCTGCTCCGCAGAAGTTCAAGATTGACATTCTGCCAGTTGATGACGGCACGCCGCGTATCGTCACCAACCTCGGCCTGCAGTGGCTGGAGTACATGGAGAACAAGGTACAAGCCTTCATCGTGGTGCATATTTCTTATAAGTCAGTATAAACCCTCGCTACTGCCTTGACTATTTCACGGTGATGGTTAATAGCACCAAAGGGACTAATAGACCCAGTGGTGGAGAACTTCTTCTAATGAACTATCCTTTCAAATTTCCATTGCTAGCTTGCCATTACAAGCTTCCTGCCCATCGGTCTGAAAATGAAGGCCTTGGTTTCACTTTTCACTACAGACAGAAATAGTGTGAATGAGTGGGATGCTGGGTTGTGGAGGAAATCTGCACCCTCAGCAAACTTCAGTAAAAGCAGGTTTTATGAATGGATTTGTGCACACACAGTTCTGTCATCTCCCGCTGACTGTATTATCATGAATTAGATGTCTTTGAGACTAAAGAAATGCAAATACAGGCTCTGTCACAGTTTCCCTTAATGTTTTATTTAGTTGCGCCCCCTGGTGGTTTAATTGCCAAACCACAATATAACTGTTTTACTGTATAAGACATAATTTTGTTCATTCATCCAGAGGTTACATTTTGTTTGCACTTCAGGTAATAAAGTCTCGGATGTTTAAGGAATGTAGAAACATAATACTGAAATGTTGCTTCTGTATCAAAGAGTGGGAAGAAGTATTTTCACTAAAATGTATTATGTAGAAATATTTCTTTCAACTTGAAATTTATATCGGTCAGACATCGGTCCTTCAGGATACATGGAAAAACTGCCTTGCCTGTGAAAGTTTTTAAAGTGTAATAAGGCTCTGAATCTCTATAATTTTTACTTATTTAGGAACAAATGGTTTCAACATCAGTGCTGTGTGTACATTTCTAGCTTTGAAAATTTTTCAGCAAATGTAAAAGGGAACCATTATGGTTTAATCGAACTGTCGTTTTTAGAGTTATTTAATGCTACTTTTCCATTAGGTCAGCAAGCAGCAGTAATGAACCAAACCTGTCCTCGGGACAATAAAGTGTTAGAGGTGGTTGGGTCTATTGTAGATTCATCTAGATTTTCAAGTTCAGCAAGACCAGACCTTTCGATGTAGGTTGTTTTTCCAGGAGGTGACCTTTGTTCCATGTCATACACCCCTTATTTTCCTGTCCACTTCCACTTCACTGTCTATCCAATAAAGAAGTGACATTTACTGTAGTCATTAACCGTAGTTTTCAAGGGAGAGCTGAGATTTTCTAACTTGTTTTCCTTTACATTGTAGATCATTTCTTTAGTCTAAGAACATTAGCTAGTCTACCTTCATATTGTCATATATGCTTAATATCCATCAGGCCACAAATCTAATCACCAAGAAGGAACTTTTGACTATGGATCCAGACACAGAGGATGGACAGCTGATTTATGAAGTCACCACTGGGCCGAAACACGGCTTCCTGGAGAGCAAACTGACACCTGGCAACCCCGTCACAACCTTCACACAAGGTATGAAACTCCATTTAAGTCTCTTAATTCTGGACCCATCTCTACACTCTTACTATATACTGTACATATAGTATTATACATGAAAATGTGTGCATTTTGTTTTGTTCAACACTTTGTTCGACACTTGTTCACTCTTTTGTGAATGTGAACAGCAGCATTTACTTCATTTATTTTTATTTTTAGCTTTTAAATTAAACAAAGCTCAACATTCAATAGGTCATTAAGAGATTAATGTAAATTTAACTTCTTTTAAGTGTTCATACAAAAAGATTGGCCCATCTTTTTCACTGTCAAACAGATGTTTTATAATTTTGTGATTTCTTGAAATGAACCCATGTCTGTTTTTTATCTCTAATCAAGAGTTCCAGTTTTTTTTCTTGCAAGATGATTCCATTTGAGGGATTTTTCCTGAGGAGAAAAAGTATCTCTTATTTCAAGGCAGGAAAGCAAATATTCAGATTTATTTACCTAATTAGCAGTCATAGCAGTATTTTGTTGCTTCTTTCCCTGTGCCCAGGTTTTCCAGCCAATTTGCAATTTGAATTAGCGGTGTACTCATTGTGAGTCTGCTTATCTTCACCTCAAGGCTGCAGCCAGGGATCAATGTCGGTGTGCTTTTGTGAAATGTTGATCCTCTAGGCTGGAGTGCAGCTCTAAACAATTACTTTGATGTTCTGTATCCTTAATTTGGAGCATGCAAACAGTAGTTTCTTAATGATAACAAGTATCCAATAGTTTGAATAAGCCCTCACACTGCGAAAAGGAGGATTCACTGGCACAAGCTGTCTGTCAACTTTATTCCCATTCTGGCATATTCCTTCAGTTCAGTCTGAAAATTTGTTTTGTGTATTAAAACGTTTAATTTTTCATTACTATATGGCCTCATTGAACACTATTTTGTCCACATGGCTAGTGTTAATTGAACCGCCTGAAAGTCATTTGATCATCTTTCTGGGCTCTAATCTTTATTGTGGTTTTGAGCCCTATTTTACAAAGTATTTCTTTTAATAGCCTCCTCTGGAAGCTATAAATGAGCACAAATCGTAAATCAATGATGACTTTCATCTTTTCTTATTTTATTTCTCTAAAGAAAAGGAAAAAAAGCTTGAGGCTGCAAATTATGAAACCATTATTTCAGAGAAATTATGTTCTTCTCAATGAATTTCATTATTAAAATATAATCCCCATATGAGGGATTTCTTTTTACTTCTTCCTTTTTCACAGAGACTATGATGGCTTAACATCAGTGATAATGATCTTAATCTAATAAACAAACAGGACATTAAGCAAAGATTATCAAAAGGATGTTAAATAACGTTAAAATCCCTGGCTGACAGGCATCCTAACCAGCAGACTGCCCCATCCGATGCTGAACACCTGGGCTTAGCTTGAAAGGAAGGGAAGAGCCCCAAACAGCACATGAAACAGAACAGAAAAAATCTGGTTCTTCCGTCTAACTACTTACTGCAAAGTCCTGGGATGTTCTCCACAAATTTATAACATTGATTTGATAAATGCGTGTGTTTAACTGAGGATTGACAACATGACTCTCATGACTCTTCTATGTAATGTGATTTATAACAGACTGTCATTTCATTTGAAACCAGAAAAGACTGCAGAAATCCAGATCAACAATGGGCTCAGTGGTGCAATAATTATTCTTCATTAATAATATTTAATGAGGTGGTTTTCTTTCTAGCTAATATCAACCTCGGTCTGATCCGCTACGTGCTGCACGACGAGAATGCTCAGGAAACCATGGATAACTTCAAATTCCTGGTGAAAGACAGCAAACCCAATGTGGTCAGTGACAACGTCTTCCACATCCAGTGGTCACTCATCAGCTTTGAGCACAAAAGGTATGATTTATTATGTGTGAGATATTCACGCCAGCACGTCACATAAAAAGATGTGGTAATGAAAAGCGTCCAGCTCCTGTCAGCTCCTGTTTACGAAGTTTTCACCTCCTCTGATTGTTTGTAGCTACAATGTGAGTGAGAAAGCCGGCTCAGTGGCGGTGACGGTGAAGCGAACAGGTAATCTCAACCAGTACGCCATCGTGCTCTGCCGCACTGAACAGGCCATTGCCACCTCCACCAGCAGCACTGGATCCCTTCCAGGCCAGCAGGACTATGTGGAATATGCGGGACAAGTAAGAAACATCAAATTATCTGTTAAAATTTTATTGTTCTTTGGGGAATTTTCAAACATAGTAGGTGTGAAAGCTTCTTTTTTCCTGTACCTCTAAAGAGAATCGTTCATCATTTGAGTTAAATGAACAATTTATATTTGCATTCCTGCATCTGTGCTACTTCTTTCAATAATGTTTCTTTTCATGTAATGCTTTTCAGTTAATTTAATAATTTACTACAAAATATTTATTGAAACATCTACACTATAATATTGTTTTATACTTATGATGTTAGGTTACCTATCATGTTGTATTATTAAAGTGTTAAATATTGTTACATTTAACTTAAACCGTATGCCATTAACTATATCAAATAAAAAGTTTGCCTTCAATAAATACATCAAGGCTTCAGTCATCAGGCCTTTCATACATCAGCAGCCTGTTGCAGACAAGAAAACCATTCTCGTTTTCATGCATTTGCCATAAATATGTCCTGTTAATGCTACATGTGTCTGTTAGTGTAGTGTATGTCTTGTGGTATGTCCTGTTTTGTTTTTTGTTTTTTTCCTGGTGTTTGGCTGAGCAGTGGATATGTGCAATTTCCTCCGGGATTATTAAAGTATGTATGTATGTATGTATGTATTTATGTATGTATGTATCTGTCTGTCTGTCTGTCTGTCATCACAAACCAAACATTTTCCATTAACCCGCAGGTCCAGTTCGATGAACGCGAGGACACCAAGGTGTGCACAATCGTCATCAATGATGACAAGGTCTTTGAGGGGACAGAGAGTTTCCACGTTGAGCTGAGCATGCCCGTGTACGCCCTGCTGGGGGCAAACACTCGGGCCATCGTCAACATCAACGACACAGAAGATGAACCAACTCTGCAATTTGATAAAAAAATCTACCACATCAATGAGAGTACCGGCCTCACCCACATACCCATTGAGAGGAAAGGTAAAGGAAGATGCACTGGCTGAAATGGGGCTACTAATGAAAAGCATGTCTGGTTGAAAGTTCTTAAAGTGTGTGGTCTGCTGCTTTAAAAGTTGAGAATTAAAATGCAGTGAGTATAGTGTATAGAAATCTGAGCAGTGACCCTAAATCCCTTGTTTCCACTCAGGTGACACCTCCAGCACTGTGTCAGCACTGTGTTACACCGTGGCCAAGTCGGCTCAGGGCAGCAGCCTCCACGCTCTGGAGTCTGGCTCTGACTACAAGAGCCGCGGCATGACAGATGACAACCGTGTCATCTTCGGGCCTGGCGTCAGCATGTCCACCTGCGACGTAAAGCTCATCGATGACAGCGAGTATGAGCTGTCAGAGGAGTTTGAACTGGTGCTGGCGGATGCCTCCGATAACGCTCGCATGGGGGACATTGCTTTGGCCAAAATCGTCATTGATGGACCCAACGATGCATCCACTGTCTCACTCGGGAATGCTACCTTAACCTTCAGTGAAGATGCTGGTATGAGCTGTTTTAGATACACCAGTACACAGACTAGTTCACTTTTCTTTTCATTTTCATCCAATTACTTTTTTCAGCAAGTAGCTGCAAGAGGGTTCAAGCCAGTGTCTTATTGTGCCGGTCCCAAACCCAGATAAATACAGAGTGTTGTGTCAGGGAGGGCATCCGACGTACAACTTTTGCCAAATCAAACATGCAAATCAAATCTATGACTTCCATACCGGATCGGTTGAGGCCCGTGTTAACAATGACCACCATCGGTGCTGTTCACCTACAGGTGCCAATGGAAATTGGACTACTGTTGGTCGAAGGAGAGGAGGAAAGTGTGTTCGTAGGAAGAGAGAGAAGAGGAACGACAAGAATATAGGACTGAGAGTAGGGACGTTGAATGTTGGAACGACGACAGGAAAAGGTAGAGAGTTGGTTGACATGATGCAGAGGATGAAGGTAGACATACTGTGTGTCCAGGAGACCAGGTGGAAAGGTAGCAAGGTCAGAAGTTTAGAAGCAGGGTTCAAGTTGTTGTGTCAAGGTGTAGATAGGAAGACAAATGGAGTAGGAGTTATCTTGAAGGAGGAGTTTGTTAGGAATGTCCTGGAGGTAAAAAGAGTGTCAGATAGAGTGATGAGTCTGAAGCTAAAAATCAAAGGTGTGATGGTCAATGTTGTTAGTGGGTATGCTCCACAGGTAGGATGTGAGCTGGAGGAGAAGGAGAAATTCTGGTTGGACTTTGATGAAGTGATGCAGTGAGAGAGTGAGAGAGTTGTCATTGGTGACAACAAGTGAGAGAGTTGTCATTGGTGCAGACTTCAGTGGACATGTTGGTGCAGGAAACAGAGGTGATAAGGAGGTGATGGGCAGGTTTGGTATCCAGGAGAGGAATGCAGAAGGACAGCTGGTAGTTGACTTTGCAAAAAGGATGAAAACGGCTATAGTGAATACTTTCTTCCAGAAGAGGCAGGAACATAGGGTGACCTATAAGAGTGGAGGTAGGAGCACACAGGTAGACTACATCTTGTGTAAACGGTGTAATCTGAAGGAGATCAGTGACTGCAAAGTAGTGGTAGGCGAGAGTGTAGCCAAACAACATAGGATGGTGGTGTGTAGGATGATTCTGGTGGTGAGGAAGATGAAGAGGGCAAAGGCAGAGCAGAGGATGAAATGGTGGAAGCTGAAAAAGTAAGAGTATTGCATGACTTTTAGGATGGAGTTAAGACAGACTCTGGTTGGTCAGGAGGTGCTTCCAGATGACTGGACAACTACAGCTAATGTGATCAGGGAGACAGGTAGGAGAGTACTTGGTGTGTCATCTGGAAGGAAAGTGGATAAGGAGACTTTGTAAGGAGGGAGAGACTGATCTACACAGGTTGGCAAGACAGGGAAACAGAGACGGGAAGGACGTACAGCAGGTTGGGGTGATTAAGGATAGGGATGGAAGTCTATTGACAGGGGCCAGTAGTGTGATGGGAAGATGGAAAGAGTACTTTGAAGAGTTGATGAACGAGGAAAATGAGAGAAAACAAAGACATACCTCCTTTTAAGAACAAGGGAGATGTGCAGAGTTGTGGCAACTCCAGAGGAATAAAGCTGATGAACCATACAATGAAATTATTGGAAAGTTGAAGCTAGACTAAGGGCGGAAGTGAGCATTTGTGAGCAGCAGTATGGTTTCATGCCAAAAAAGAGTACTACAGATTCAGTATTTGCTTTGAGGATGTTGATAGAGAAGTACAGAGAAGGCCAGAGGGAGCTGCACTGTGTTTTTGTAGATCTGGAGAAAGCTTATGACAGGGTGCCCAGAGAGGAACTGTGGCATTGTATGAGGAAGTCTGGAGTGGCAGAGAAGTATGTTAGAGCAGTGCAGGACATGTATGAGGACTGTAAGACAGTGGTGAGGTGTGCTGTAGGTGTGACAGAGTTCAAGGTGGAGGTGGGACTGTATCAGGGATCAGCTCTGAGCCCCTTCTTGTTCTCTATTGTGATGGACAGGCTGACAGACGAGGTTAGACGGGAATCTCCATGGACTATGATGTTTACAGCTGACATTTTGATGTCATTGGAGAGTGTGGAAAAGAGGTGAGGAAGCGTGTACAGGCAGGATGGAATGGGTGGAGAAGTGTCAGGTGTGATAGAAGAGTTTCAGCTAAAATGAAAGGAAAGGTGTACAAAACTGTGGTGAGACCAGCAATGTTGTTTGGTCTAGAGACAGTGTCACTGAGGAAAAGACAGGAATCAGAGCTGGAGGTAACAGAGATGAAGATGCTGAGGTTCTCTTTGGGAGTGACCAGGAAGGATAGGATCAGGAATGAGTACATCAGAGGGACAGCACATGTTAGAGGTTTTGGAGATAAAGTCAGAGAGGCCAGACTGAGATGGTTTGGACATGTCCAGAGGAGAGATAGTGAATATATTGGTAGAAGGATGCTGAGTTTTGAACTGCCAGGCAGGAGGCCTAGAGGAAGACCAAAGAGGAGGTTTATGGATGTAGTGAAAGAGGACATGAAGGTAGTTGGTGTGAGAGAAGACGATGCAGAAGACAGGGTTAGATGGACGCAACTGATTCGCTGTGGCGACCCCTGAAGGGAAAAACGAAAGGAGAAGAAGACTTTTTCAGCAAGAGAAACATAAGATGCACTGTCTTTTCAAATGTCACAGCATGACCACACTCTTAAGGAGAAATGGGAGGATTTAATGATGTCCATTGGGAAATTATTAAGTTACCATGGAGAGTTACAAATGATGGTGGCAAATGGAAGTTTTCTGTTAGCTACATCCACAGATGCTGCAATATTTTCTCGCCTTTAATTATCTGTCTGTGTACCTCCTCATCCTCACTAAATGTATGAATGTTTACTACACACTAAACAGCTTGTTGACATACAGTACTCTCTAAATATTTACACATCTCAAGATTATTGAAATTTGTTTTGTCAGAGAATCTTTAAACTAGTCTAATTTAGAATAGAGAACAAGTTTTTTAAGAAGGAAACAGGATTCATATATTCACTTTTAATAATTAGCATAGTTTTAAGGGTGCTTTGACTTTGGTTGCAGTTTTCTTAAAGAGTCTTTGATGTGTTTCAGGGAAGATTAGTGAACGGATGTAAAAATGATATATAACATTAGTTAGTAGATTTTTTTATGAAAGAGATCTCTTAGCAGTATTATTTTATGGAGATTATAGGAGGGATGGGGGTGTGTCATTGAACAACTGACCTTTTTTTTTTTCTTAAGCATTGTGAAAACCCTGAGGGCAGCTATTTAGCACAAAATATTTTGGAACCCAGGTATCACAAAGTTTGGAAGTTCCAGTTTTAGTTTTGGTACTTTTCTGAAACTACATTCCTTGTTATCTCTGTATTCCAGGTACAATTGAAATACTGGTACTGCGCCACGGCAGCGACCTGTCCTCTGTGACTTCAGTGTGGTGTGCCACCCGTCCTTCAGACCCCCCTTCAGCCAGCCCAGGGGTCGACTACATTCCCAGTTCTAAGAAGGTGGAGTTCAAACCTGGGAAAACTGAGGAGGTAGGAGGAGAGACCCGCTGTGATATGTTTTTTATGTGACTCACTGTGTTGAGTGGCATAGAACCTCTCTAAACAACTATTTCTGGATCTTTAGAGTCACAGACGTGACTATAAAAACACTAAAAATGCTATGAACTACTTTTGTTTTACAGACCTGCAGTTTGACTATCATGGATGACATCCAGAACCCGTCCATTGAAGGATCTGAGTCTTTTGTGGTGTTCCTCAGTTCCCCTCAGGGGGCTGTCCTGCAGGAGCCCTACGAAGCCAACATCATCATCACCGACACCTTCCAGGACAGTACGTACAAGTCACAGACAAAAACTATGCATTTAATTTGTCTTATGTGGCGCTACCATATCATAAATGCCTCATAAGTGATTGATCCCTCCTTTGATCAGCTCACCACCAAAATCTCCTCTCTCAGTTCCCAGCATGCAGTTTGAGAAGAGCACCTACACCGTGAAGGAGAAAGACATTGTCCTCCACATCCCCATCATCCGAACAGGTGACCTGTCCTTCAAGTCATCAGTGCGCTGTTTCACTCGAACTATGTCAGCCATGGTGATGGATGATTTTGAAGAGAGGAGGAACACAGATGAGTCACGCATCACGTTCACCAAAGGGGAGAAGGTATAATGGAGATTAAATTATTTCTGTCAAGTAGAGTGTGTTTCTATCTGTGGTGTCTCTGATCTTGTTGTTTAATGTTTTGTGTTGTTTTACAGGTCAAAAACTGCACAGTTTACATCAATGATGACTCGGTTTTTGAGCCCGAAGAGGAGTTTCAAGTGCATCTTGGGATGCCTCTCGGTGACCATTGGAGTGGTGCCATGGTGGGAGCTAGTGACATTGTAACCATCACCATCACCAATGATGAAGATGGTAAGTCAAGGTCAACGTCCTGTAACTTCAGCTCTGAAACCTGTAGTTCTATTCTACATAATGCTTTTTATTATTGTTATTATTATTATACAAATAATTATTTAGTAATGTATTCTTTTTGTATTGTGTTTGCATTTAAGCAAAGCAAATTCCTTTCATCATGATGTAAAATATATTATTAAACATGTTTGTATGTTTCAGAATTTCCTATGTATTATTCTTTATATACACCAAATTAGAAGTAATTTATTATCTGTACCCAACCTCACATGATCTATCATTCCTGGCAAAAATTACATAGGTGTGATATCATGAATGCCTGACACATTCCAACCACAGAATATATCCTCCAAAATTTATTGTGCAGTTAAATGAATGCATTTTAAAAATCAAAGCTCCAATGGGAATGCCTGTTGTCTTATGTTTTAGTACAGCCAGAAGTTATCTCTGTGTGTGCTGAACACTGTGTGATTTAGTCATGAACACATTGTTCATCACTAGAGAGCAACACTGCAGCCTTTGGTCCTCTTCTATTCCTCCAGCTCCCACCATTGAGTTTGAGCAGACGTCCTACCAGGTCAGGGAGCCTCCTGGTCCGGATGGCATTGAGGTGCTCAACATCAAGGTGATTCGACGGGGTGATCTGGACCGGACATCCAAGATCCGTTGCAGCACCCGTGATGGATCGGCCCAGTCAGGCGTCGACTACAATCCAAAGAGCAGAGTGCTTAAATTCACTCCTGGTCAGTTCTCAAAATGACATAGAAACAGCTGATTTTGAGACTGGATAAATTTAGATTTTTTTTTTTTTAGGTTAAGTTATTAATTAATGTTAACCTTTCCGCAGGAATGGACCACATTCTGTTCAAAGTGGAGATTCTGTCCAACGAGGACAGGGAGTGGCACGAGTCCTTCTCGTTGGTTCTTGGGCCCGACGACCCTGTGGAAGCGGTGCTCGGGGAGATCACCATGGCAACAGTGACCATTTTGGACCAGGAAGCTTCAGGCAGTCTCATCCTTCCAGCTACACCCATTGTAAGAAATGTTAACTGCACCGTTTCATTTATTTCAGCGGCCTTTGAATGAAACAATCCATGTTGATTATTTCATCTCGTTTGTCTATTTGTAGAAGTATATTAAGGAGCTGGAGCTTCAACTTACAGAATGTGCTTTTAAGGGACTTTGGCATCTTGCTTGTTTATTTTCACGTTTCTAGCACTTTTAAACACCCTGAAGCCAGAAATCAGTAATACCTTCACTCCTGACAATAGCTCTCCTCGCCTGTCATTCATACTCATAAACTCGTAGGCAGCATTACCCTTCAGGTGTTTGTTTACACGTTTTTACATTTATTACACATCGAAGTAGAACCATTATCACCAGCTCAGTTACTTTCAGGTGCCAGTGCCTTTTAGTACCTCACCAAGAATCTAAAAAAAACAACAATAAAGAAACAGTGAAATTAAGAAATAAAACTGATCATTCCCCATTCCTCTTCCACAGTTGGTGTCTCTTGCTGACTATGATCACGTTCAGGAGGTGACCAAAGAGGGCAGCAAGAAAATGCCCTCTCCAGGTTACCCTCTGGTGTGCGTCACCCCGTGTAACCCTCACTACCCCAAGTATTCAGTGATGAAGGAGCGCTGCGAGGAAGCTGGAATCAACCAAACCCAAGTTCACTTCTCCTGGGAGGTGGCAGCGCCCACCGACACCAGTGGTGCCCGGTCTCCCTTTGAGACTGTCACAGACACCACCCCGTATACAAGTGTCAACCATATGGTCAGTTGGGATTAAAAGTAAAACCTCTTTAGAGTTTGTTTCATGATTACTATTGTAACTATTTAAGTGACGTAGAGTACAGCACTAGTCTCCTCTTTCTCCTGCCTCTTTCAGGTCCTGGATAGTATTTATTTCAGCCGGCGCTTCCATGTTCGCTGCGTCGCTCAGGCCAGGGACAAGGCAGGTCATCTTGGAACACCACTGAGGAGCAACATCGCCACCATCGGAACAGAAGGTTCCATCTGCCACACACCTGTTACCACGGGAACTGCTAGAGGCTTCCAGGCTCAGTCATTTATTGCCACGCTCAAATACCTGGATGTCAAGCACAAGGAACACCCCAACCGGTGAGAAGGGGTGACTGCATGGTGGCTTTTTTAGAATGGCTAAAGGTGTTGACTTAAATTTGATGCGCTTTTGTTAATGGTTTATCCCCTGCTGCTTTGCATGACCTGTTTTAGGATCCATATCTCAGTGCAGATCCCCCATCAGGATGGCATGCTTCCCCTTGTGTCCACAATGCCTCTGCACAACCTGCACTTTCTGCTGTCAGAGTCCATCTACAGGCAGCAACATGTCTGCTCCAACCTTGTTACCCTCAAAGACCTGCAGGGTCTCTCCGGTCAGTCACACAACACACACACACACACACACACACACACATACAAACATTTTAGATACGTACAACTAAATAATCCATTTGTTTGATATTTACAGTACATTTACAGAGCTCCAACCAGGCAGCGTTCAATCACTCAACCTCACATAACCCCCACCAAGTCAACTTAGTCTCTTAATGTTATTGAACAAAAAAGCAAATCTCGTGAAAATTTGACGCTCATATTGTGACACCCATGAACTTGGAAACCTAACCCTATAATTTGCAGTCCTTTTTTGTCATTATTAACTTGTTATTAAAGAAAATCATTTTTTTCATTCATACTAGTTTTCTATAGGATCTCATTACATTTTGAACATGAGACTTTTGATTGATGATACTAACAGAACAACAGACAAAACATCAGACTGACAGAACACCACCTTCTTAAGGTGGAGGTACGATGATATGATATACTGGTTTTTCCTCCTGGTCAGTGGCAACTCTGTTCTCTCATAGTTGACCAATGTAAAGTTAAATACATGTAAGGTGTCTCAATAAATGAAATGAATGATAATAAAAATCAAATATAAAGAATGTGCTCAGTCCTCTTCCATATAAAGATGTGATCGTGTCATCCATGTCATTTTTATACAGGACCATACAAATGGTGGATTACAAAATCTGTTTGTTGTCATTATAATTCGAAGAGAGCTTTGATTTGCAGAGAATTACCATCTGGTACTGTAGATCAAAATATTAGTTCAAATAGTTTCATTGTAATAAATCTTGATCAGTAGATTTACTGACTTCATCAAATCCTCTGTGACTTCCTATGAAAATTTTTCTCACATCTGTTCTTGAACAACAAACTTTGTCTTCATTGTTTCAGAGTCAGGTTTCCTGGATGATGTCTCCTATGACAGCATCTCTCTGGGACCAGGTTACGACCGCCCCTACCAGTTCAACCCCAAAGTCCGGGAGTCTAAGAGCATCCAGCTCTACAAGCACCTCAATCTGAAGAGCTGTATCTGGACCTTCGACGCCTACTACGATATGACGGAGCTCATTGATGTCTGCGGCGGCTCCGTCACAGCTGATTTCCAGGTCTGACAGACAACAGGGGCAGATACGAGTAACTTAAGATACGTGTAACTTAAGATATGAGTAACTTAAGGTACAGTTTAAGTAAGCCAAAAACGACCTCTTAGAAGTCCTGAACTTTGTAACACACACCTTGGCTGAATAGCTTTCTATCCTGATCTTGAGTGCTCATATTTAAATTTGGAGCATCAATGAAGTCTTTTCAGTCACTGATGAAGCTCTGGGGCTTTCATTGTAATATTTTTTTACATGTCGCAGAATTATAGAAATACTTTGTTCTGAGCACTTTTAGGATTTGTTTCCTTAAAAATTGAGTTTCAGAGTCAAGTCTTGACCCAGCAAACAACCTCTTTCATACAAGGGTATCAAAATTTCTAAAATTGTGTTTCTCTCATCCAATTAAAAAAGAAATGCATTATTTGAGGATACCATGTCCACAGTGTCGCACACATCTAAGCAGGTTTCTGTGACTGTTCCTCCAGGTTCGGGACTCGGCTCAGTCCTTTCTGACGGTGCAGGTCCCCCTCTATGTGTCCTACATCTACGTGACGGCACCAAGAGGCTGGGCGTCTCTGGAGCATCACACAGAGATGGAGTTCTCCTTCTTCTACGATACTGTTCTCTGGAGGACAGGTCAGAGACCTGATCTCTTTCTGAGCCCCATAGAGTTAGCACAAGTCCTCTATGAGACTGTACTATGAACACGTAGCACGGTTATGTGTGCTGATGGATCTGTGCATGTTTTACAGCAAATCAAAAGAAAAAGACAAGTATGAAATAAAATGGAAGTTCTGCATGCTTAAATCTGAAATTTAAGTTTGATGTTAATCTATTTTTGCTGTTTTTCTGTACGTCACCCAAATCCAGTGTCTTTGCTCAGTGGATTTGATGAACATGAATTTATGTAGGCTGATTATATTTTTTTTAAATATTTTCTTGGGGTGTGAAATATTCTCAATTAGTGAATGACACTGTGAATAGATATGTATATGTCGCCTAGGATTAAAAAACTTTTTTGAATTTATTACATATAAATCATAAATAGATTCACTCCACATCTAAGAACATCTGACACGTTAGTTGAAGAGGCGGGTATCATTTGATGGTTTGCTGAACAAAACATCAGCCTGAGCTTTGACCTCCTTGGCTCGTGTTTCTCCTCTGCAGGCATCCAGACTGACAGCGTCCTCTCCGCCAGACTACAGATCATCAGGATCTACATAAGAGAAGACGGGCGTCTCGTGATTGAATTCAAAACCCATGCCAAATTCAGAGGTCGGTTCAGAACCAAAAGCATCCCAGAAAAGTCCAAACAAAACGATTGTTGGGATCTATCTACTGATCTATCCATCTATCCGTCTGTCCATTAGTATCTATCTAATCATTCCTCCATCTGTCCCCCCTCCAGGTCAGTTTGTCCTTGAACACCACACTCTGCCTGGCCACAAGTCTCACCTAATGCCCCCTGACCACCTTGGGGGCATTGAGTTTGACATTCAGCTGCTGTGGAGCGCTCAGACGTTCGACTCACCCTACCAGCTTTGGAGGGCCACCAGCTCCTACAGCAGGTCAGTACTTCAGCACAAATAGCCACAGGAGGTGAAGGACAACTGACAACCCTGTTGGCTGAAATGGTGCCATCATTATAATATTTTACATTTCATTGGGCTGGGCAAAAGGATCTCAGATCAGTTCATTTTTGGTAAGAGTGTAACATTTGCAAGATGGAAAGGTATAATTTAGTCTAAAGATGCTTAAAGGAAAGCTTTGATGGAATTATAGATGAGATTTTCAGATTGGCACTAACAATCTAACTGACTAGTAGTTGGATGTTTTTCCAAATGAAAAACACAAACAATTCTTATCTGCAATGTTTGAGACATATTCCACAATGAACCCTTCAATCTTCACTTTCCCTTTGTAATTTTAGTTTTCCCTTGCCTTCACATGCTTCCTCCTACAGAAAGGACTACTCTGGAGAGTACACGGTCTTCTTGATTCCCTGTACAGTCCAGCCTACTCAGCCCTGGATTGACCCCGGCGACAAACCTCTGTCCTGCACAGCTCATGCTCCAGAGAAGTATGTCCTCGCTCAAGTCCAAACAGAACCTAATGACAAATAAAAATCTAGTTTGTCACTGTAATCCTGATGTGTTGTTCTCTGACAGGTTCCTGGTGCCGATCGCCTTCCAGCAGACCAACCGACCCGTTCCTGTGGTCTACTCCCTCAACACGGAGTTCCAGCTGTGTAACAACGAGAAAGTGTTCATGATGGACCCGGCTACTGCTGACGTGTCCATGGCTGAGATGGACTACAAGGGAGCATTCTCCATGGGTATGGATGAAGGGAAAGAAAACTTGAAACAGTCTCTCTGAAGTCAGGCATTTCCTCACTGACCTGCTATTTATTTGTTTTTCATAGCAAATTTGATTTTAAACAGTACAAAATAAGGCAGTTTGTTTCAATAAAAAATCTGCAACATAAATGTACTTTTTATTTAAGTTCATGTATATATGCAAAGAAACTATAAGAATCATGTGACCTGCAAAATAATGTTTTTCTAGATATAATACCTTTATTTTCTTTACATTTGTGAGGCATGCTGTCATTGCTCCATGGTTATATTATGAGTTGATAAGAAGTTCTAACCAATGCACTAAGATATTGATGTAATTGTAATTTCATTCAAATCACAGACCAGGTTTAGGCTTATAGGCAGCAAAGCACATCGACTAACAAATGAAAACTGTCTCTCTGCCGACCCCTGCAGGCCAGACGCTGTATGGCAGGGTGTTGTGGAACCCCGAGCAGAACCTGAACGCAGCATACAAGCTGCAGCTGGAGAAGGTTTACCTCTGCACCGGCAGGGACGGATATGTTCCCTTCTTTGACCCCACAGGGACGCTGTACAACGAGGGGCCGCAGTACGGCTGCATCCAGCCTAACAAGCAGCTCAAACATCGCTTCCTGCTGCTGGTACTAAAACACATTGTTACATCCCGCCAAGTGGCGATGTTTTGTAATTGTCAGTGTTTGCGTGTTCGTACATCTGTCCACCAAATATCTTCACAACTGTTGCATATAGAAAGATGAAAGAAAAAAACACGTTACTCAGGCAGCAAAGGGGATGAAAATTAGATCACAACCTTGACCTTGCAAAATTAGGTCAAGGTCAAATTTTCAGTTTTATACCTATTTAGGTACACAAAAGCAACATTTTCAGGAAACCAAAGGCACAAAAGTATGATGATGACCTTCACCTTTGGAAAACTAGATCAATGTCAACTTACCACTTTTGTATCTTTTAGGGTGCAAAATTTTGGAGTCGGAGGCAATAAAAACTTTGAAAATAATCAGAAGTCAAGGAAGCAAAAACGATATGATGACCTTGACCATGGGAAAACTTAAAAGATTGTCTATTAATAGTAGCGTGTGCACATGGTTTCATAACGCTTGATCTTTCAATGTTTTTCTGTAACAAACTGCGCCATGTCAACTGTGAGTCCGAGATGTTGCAGTCTCTGACTGCCATTATTTTGTTTTTCATGATTAGAGTCAGAATTGTTTAGAGTCAGCCAACCAGAAGGTCATTTATTTACAACGGTCATATTAAATATGAACTATATGTAACAAATAATGAAGGCACTGGTCACATAAGCTCTGATAATTATCTGCTTTTTTAAGAGGTTTGTGAGGAAAGAATAATCCAATGGTTGTCATAGTTCAACTCATCAAATTTACATCTCAATGGCATCAATTCTGTTTCTGTTACTTTGGTTTGAGAATTAATCGTTCAGCCACACGACACTCTAATGTCTAAAAACTTCACATTAAAAATCACAAGCTAAAAGTGAAAGAATGAAAAAGACATTATGTACAGTTGAACATTTAAAAAATACAGGGCCTACCAAAATATGATCATGTGTGATAAGAGAACATTAGAAAACAGGACACACATTTTATCTCTCTCTCTCTCTCTCTCACACACACACACACACACACACACACACACACACACACACACACACACACACACACACACACACACACACACCACAGAGCCTTTTGTATGCTTGCTACACCAGTCTGACGAGTCCTACCAGTGAGTGGAATGACACTAGATTTTTTTTGAATACATTCAAAACCTGTAGATTATTTAAATCTTACATTCTTTGCCTCGTAAATGTGGCTGTTACTGAAACAAACAACCCTTTGCCAAGTATAGGAGAAATACAGCACAGGATCAACAGCTGCTTACACAATAAAGCATTTGTCCTGGAAATACACTTCATTTAGTTTTTCTTTAATGTCAAAATCATTTTTACTTCCTGCAGAACTACCCTGACTTGTCCCGAAGAAATCTGTGCGCCACATAAACACAGATTTCATTAAAAGTGTTAAATGTTGTTTTCTCTGTTTCCTAGGATCGTAAACAGCCTGAAGTATGTGACAAGTTTTTCCACGATGTTCCCTTCGAGGCTCACTTTGCCTCAGAGATCCTGGAGCTGCAGTCAATGACAGCCATGCCCGGGGTTGACGGCTTTACAGTGAAGGTTGACGCACTCTACAAGGTGTGTGTCACCACCTTAACTTAGCCTGTCATGTGTTACAGTCAAGTCAACTTTACATGAGATCACAAAAGTAGTTGATTGGAGCACAGCTATTCAGAAATATTGAGTTCCTTACTTTACTGTGTTGCTAATTTCTGACAAGATTTTATGAACTAACAGCAATCCAACATATTTTTTATAGCAAGTTTGTCATGGGAATCAGATCAAAGCAGATAACACTAGTCTTATTCTGTCAGATTTAAATTTGACCTAACCCCAACTGTTTTCCTTGAAGATTATAAGACAGAAAAAATTTGTCATCTCTAAACTAAAATTTCTTGTTACTGTGTATTAACTTCTTTAATCATCAAACTTATAATTTTGAAGGCCCAGTGTATAACATTTAGGGCAGTGAGTTGTTGGTTGGAATTAGAACCAACTTAACACCCCTTGTTTTACCCTTTCCTTTGGTTGCTACTAAAAATGTAAAAGGCTCTCTATAGCCAGTGTTTGGTTTGGTTATCGTTGGCTAGCATAAAAACGTGATGGACTACACGGAGAAGTATCAATTTCCTCTGTAGATATAAAACACTCACTGCTTGACTCTTCATTTCAGGTGATGGAAACAAAAGGATAGGATTCATTTCTCCCCCTAAATTTTACACTTTGGAACTTTCATGTTGAAGGCTGATAAATAATTAGAATCCTCCAGTGAAGTCACTTGAGCTGAAGTTTAAATATTAAAAAACAAAAATGTAGAAATTGTGACAGGAAGGTAACTTAGTAAACACTGGAAGTTTCCTCTTTCGCTGCAGGACAGTGGCTCAGATCTACATGAGTCACTTCTAGCATACTGGAGTGTTCCCAGAATTTACAGCTGAATCCAAAGAGTCCTCAAAGAGTCCATGTTTTAATTCATAGTTGCATTTTAGTCTTTACAAATTGGCTTGACATCAAAGGGAATTAATTAAATTATGCCTTTAAAATAAAAAACTACTTCCTCCAGTGCAGTAGCTAACTCCTCCCTTCTCTCCCACTGTTGATGAACAGGTGGAGGCAGGGCACCAGTGGTACCTGCAGGTCATTTATGTGATCAGTCCGGAGTCACGGTCCAGCCCCAGGATTCAACGATCAGTCACCTATGAGCTGAGCCGCTCCAAACGCGACCTGGTTGACCAAAGGGGGCGCCTGTCACTGGATGAGTCACTGATCTACGACAACGAGGGCGATCAGGTGAAGAATGGCACCAATATGAAGTCGCTCCATCTGGAGGCCGGGCCCTCGGCCAGTTTTAATGCACATATGGGAAGTTCTGTTGGCGGGGGAGTGGCCGCTGTGACCCTGCTGGTCCTGGTCCTCCTAGCCTCCTGTTTCCTGTTCCGCCGCTGCCGACGGTCAGCGAAGAAGAAGAACAAGAAGGCTCAGAAAGTCTATGAGGAGTATCCCCTCAACAGCAAGGTGGAGGTGTGCATGGACAAATGTCTGGAGACGAACTTCAGCACCAAACACTGCAACGTGAAGAACATCAACATCCTCAACCGCAACCAGGAACCCCATGGCAAGACCAAGGTCAAACAGGTCAAACTGGAGGTCAAACTCCACAAGAATCTCAATGACGGCACTGAGGTCTGAGATGCTGACGGGGAAGAGGAGAGGAAGAGGAAGGGGAAAGTCACATCAAAAGCGGTATTTTATAAAAGGAAGTTTGTACTTACGGAACAAGATATTTGTAATGTATTTTTATACCACTTTTAAAAAAAAGGGAAGAGTGTGATGTGCAGCCTTTGCAGCGTTTTAAGAATTTTGAAACTGGGCTACCTCAGGAATCCACAAACCACTCAGCTGTATGAAACAGACAAAACATCTGCTTCTGATCATTCAGCCTTCATTTGACACTTCTGTTGATTTTGTTACTGTTTAACTTGACATGTCCTTTTTTAGTACCAAAATAGTGAGTGGTAGCTCAGACACCGGTGATTGTTTAGGTAAAAACATTCTCTGCTGCGTTGGATCATTTTGCTGCTACCAAATGTCACTGCTGAAGGAGTGGCCAGTGTAGAAGTTATCCTTTTCTGCATTACTCCCAGTCAGACACTGTTAAATTGATTTTGATAACTCTGATGGAACAAAACAAAGTTCAGATTTCCTGCTGATTTAGGTTTACGTCGGCTACAGTTGCGTCTGACTACTGTCAAAGTGTTTCATAAAGATAGCGTGCTATCGCCTGAGGTTGAATGAGTGTCGTGTAAGTGATGTTAAAGGTGAATGATATCTATTCAAGTGCAATTATGTCAAACTTTTGTTAATCTTTCTTTAATGGGCAAAACATCATTTGCATAATAACCACGTATTATATATCAAGCCTTACTTAAACACTTGTACTGTCTAAGTAAAAGCAACAACACACAATTGTCTCATTAAAAATTCTACTTTTGTTGTTTTAACTGTATTTTGACAGCTGCCAAGATTAAGTGCCATGCAGTATTTTCGTATATTAATTTTAAAATGACTCATCCAAAGTATTCTTTTTTCTCAAGAGTGAGAAAACATAACTTTCACTGAATTCTTAATAAATCAGACACCTCCGTTTGGACAGCAAAGGTTCCGATCCCGTCCACATGACTGAATGCTTTTGCCTTACTACTGTTCGAATGAAAATAATCATTTTTGATAATGATGTATTTTATAACAGATGTGTGTCTATCTGCCTTTTCCCACCCAAAGACATGAAATCCCTCACTTATTTATCCAAACTGAAATCTCAAGCAATTTTTTTTTTCACTTGTGTATTATTATGTTATAGTATATTATGTTAGGCCCAGCTACTGATGTGCCCGTGTTAAACGTAAAGTAATTTTGTGTATGACACTGCTTGCAGAGCACTGTAAACATTTTCTTGTCATTATGATTTGTTGACTTGTTTTCCTCTCCATTTGTCTCTAATCCCACATCCTGTTTTCATTTAACTGTGTGCCTATCAAAAACATGGGAACAGGACATTATGGGAAATATCAATATATTTTTGGTGCTATCATTTTGTCAAAAATTACTATGATGCTATCAACATGATGCCTGTATTTGGTGCCTTTTTTAGTAATAAAAATACATTTTAAAATCATAATTTTGTATTTACTTTAATTTTTCGAACAGAAAATGTGAAATTCAATTGGTGTATTTTGATGGTGTATGTAAAATTTGATTTACCATTTCTGTTAAAGATTCTGTCAGATATTACTGGAAGTGACAAAAACTGACAAGTAGTTAACATATTTTCTGTTGTTTTACAATAACAGAACTCTGTTTTTAATAACATTACAGTTTCGTCATCAGCTCTCAATAATGTAAAATACATTTTTATTTTCACTCACTTATTTTATTCTTAACAAGGTAGACTAGATTACTAATGACTAGTAATTTAGTCATTAGTCCTGTGAAGACATTACAGTACAGTAGAACTCCTTCTCATTGTCAGAAGGCCTTTTTAGCGTACGCGGATGTTGAAATGTACGAGCCGTTCCTGAAGGCAGCACCAACCTGTCAAACCGTGGGCGTGGCTACCTGATCCACTCGGCCGGTTTGCTCAGCCGGTTAAGGTGTGGCGGAACACTTTTCCGGTTCAAGCACTTGTTCAGGTGAGTTTTTCTCTGCTTTCAGTATCTTTCATTGATCTATTTGCAAGCATTTATTCTGTGTTTGACTTTTGTTGTGAATTATACATTGTAGTTCAAATATTAAATCAAAAGTCAGTCACCTACAAAGATGGTTCATATCAACATGAATTCATTCTAACCTTGGTAAAAGGTTCTTAAATTGGTATTCTTTATAGTCATGCAATACTAATTTGAAACTTAATTTTGTGCTATTATATTTTTATGTCCTGTATTAGCTCAACATCCTCCTCTTACTCATATTGCTAAATAATATCAAGTATAGTGCATGGTTGAAGTTTTGCAGGTTATTCTTTGGGGTACATGTTAGTGATGGACTCACTGATATGAGGCACATCTGAGGTTGAAAGGTTATGTAACTGCTGCAGTTTCACAAGAGCAGCTGAGCAGATAGATTTGTAAACATAAGGATAATGATCCTAATGATAATGACCATAATGATCCTCACAGACAACTTTCAACTATTAATAAAATGATATATCACAAATCCAGTTGAAAAAGAAACACACATGCACAGAAGTAATATAAGGTCATGTTTACCGTAATGTATTATTGAATCACTTTATTTGCTACTTCAGCCCTGAGTTTTAGACTTTTAACTAACGAGTCACACTTAAATGTTTTATTATACTGTAATGATTACATTTTTCTAATTTTCCAAATGTCACACTTTGTTAAAATGGCTGTGAAAATGAAGACATTCATTCGTTCGTTTGTTAGTTCGTTTGTTCATTCATTCATTTGTTCATTCATTCATTGGTAGTTGTATACTTATCACCAGTACAGTACTACAAATATTAATTATAATTTTATCATGGCACTTATTCCCTTTCATGCTATTGAATCCTGCAGAATTAAAGGTTAGAGTGAAGGTGATCATTTAAGGTGACTTCAGTTTGCTGTGAACACAGTAATATTGCAGGTTCTGATTTTGCACCATACCCCCAAAATATCCTTTTTCCCCAGAGGAACCTCCTTCCGACGTCATGGCAGATGTATGGGTGAGCTGTTTTTGGTTGTGTTTTTTGTTTCTCTTTTTTTTTTGGCAGTGTTTTATCCAATCATGCAATTGAACACAAATAATGAATATTCTGCAGGAAGACTTGGATTCTCTTGTGAAGTCTCCATCCTCTTTCTTGGCAAAAGTATGTCCAAGTCAAACTCTTTTGTTTTATTTTGACACAAAGAGAATAAAAGAAAAATAGAGAGATGAGTAAATGTTCACATGTTCTACAGCCTGGTGAGAGAGGAACCATTAAACCCAAGTCAAACTTTGATGCTGAGGAAGATGCTGTGAAACTACGGAAGGCCATCGAAGGGCTTGGTACGAACACACAGGTGCACACATGCACGCACACACATGAACTCACACATATGCGAACAGGTTTGTACAGTTAGGACATTACATTCAATCCGATTCACTATGGACAACGTAGCCAAACTCTTACCATAACCAATTTTTCTGTACCTAACTCTAGCCTTAAAGCTAGCAATGTGGTTTTTTGCAAGCATTTTTTTGGCAATTCTTTTTTAGAAAAGCCTCAAGAACAAATATTGTAGTTTCGAAGTATTGTAGATTTAGGCTTTATGTCTATAAGAACTAAACTAAGAGCTAAAGAACTAAATGTCTGCTGATGAATGATAGATAAAAACACACATTTTTTTAAAACTGCTTTTTTTAAAGATGTATTGGTCACGTTGTTCCTTTTTATTCAACCTTTAGGATATGTATTTATGGCTTTATTTATTTATTTATTTAAATAAATATGTATTTACTTATTTATGCATTTGTTTGTTTGTTTGTTTGTTTAATGGTTAATAACCATGTCAATAACCATGGTTTGCATGGTTATTGACGTGTTTCTACTCATTTCATTTGCAAACGTTTCAGGCACGGACGAGAAAACTCTGATTGACATCTTGACCCACAGATGTAGCGCTCAGAGGCAGCTCATCTGTGAAGCTTATCAGGCAGCCACTGGCAGGGTAACGTATGGCTCGCATTGTTTCTTGTCCTGTCTTTGAGGAGCGTCAAGAAAAAGAAAACAAAACCTTCTAGATGCTTCGTCATCAGCTTCGAAACAACATGTTCTGGTTGTCTATAAATAAAATTGTGTCTGTTTGGAAACCAAATCAGAGTAAACATTTTAATGCAGTTCTTTTCTTGGTGAGTCTTCGGTTATTTCATTTGCATGGGTGTGACTGTGTGCTGCACGGTCAGGATTCTGTTGGCAAACTTACCAGCTGCGTTTCCTCTATACTGTAGACATTGTTGGAGGACCTGGAAGGGGACACTGATGGCGAGTTTAAGAACGTCCTGGTGGCGCTCATCACCCCCCCTGCGACATATGACTGCCATGAAATAATGCGGGCCATAAAGGTTGGCTGACTCACTTAAAACACTTTCCCTTAACCCCTACACCTCTGCCAAAAGGGGCATTACATGGTACAAGCAGTGTTCTACATTGTGTTTAAATATGGCTCATGTTCATTCTCTTCATCTCTCATGACGTAACTGCAGTTCATCCGTGTAGCATTGTGTGGTAATTGTGTGATATTGCAGGGTGTTGGGGCAAACTGTGACGTCCTGATTGAGATCTTTGCCTCCAGATCAGCAGAACAAATTGCGGCTCTCAATGAAGTTTATTTGAAAGGTAAATAATTTAAACAGCCAAGATTACTAAGATTGTAATTAAAATGTGAGACCAGTAAAATGGTTTGCATCATTAAAATGAAACCAGATTTTAATCAAGAAGAAAAGTGCATCCTAGTCATCTGTTCAACTTCGCTGGACTGATTAATCTTTAGCTTGAATGTCTTGCTTTGTGATTCGTTGTGATTATGAATTTGTTTTGTTTTTAGAAACAGAGAAGAAATTGATCTTTGATCTGAAGAGGGAAGTTTCTGGAGACTTTGCCAAGGGGTTGCTCCTTTTGGCTGAGGTTTGTCATTCTGATAAAAAAAAATGAACAGTTTGTTTCATAGACATAATTACATCTTTTGACCTGCAAAACTGTCGACACAAGGGTGCACTTAAACTTGTAGTGCTGAAACACAAACTGCACTCTTGCAATGAAACCAGTTATGCAAACACTTTAATTTGCTCTGGTTTTCTATATGATTCCTTCAGCTTTCCCTTCTGACAGACCAGTGTTTCCTGGTTGATGGTGCAGGATGGACTCTAGGGTTGAGAAGTCTGGCATAGTATAAAACACAAAGAGATATACATATGATATGTATGATGGTTGATAGTCTCAATCAGTGCTGTGTTGACGGCTACATAACTAAAACTTCCAAAATTCCTGCACTGATGTTTTGTTTTTGTCCACCTTTTTCAGGGCTTGAGGGATGGAGGGACCGATGTAGATGAAGAGAAAGCAAGAGAGGATGCACAGGTGCAGTGACATTTGTTTAAACTTCAATTTGTAGTCTGTATTAAACTCTATGTTTTCTTAGTTCTAATCTTCATGTTTACCATTTTTTTCCAACTTAGATCCTTTATAATGCTGGGGAGAAGAAGTGGGGCACCGATGAATCTAAATTTATTGAAATTCTCTGTCAAAGAAATATATTTCAACTGAGACAAAGTACGTCATGTTTCACCTTTATTTAGGTTATACTTGGATTAATTCTGTCAAATAATGATTGTTTTGGACTGATCCGTTAGGGGTGATGTAGTTTGGACTAATTGGAAATGTAAACACTGATTTCTTTCTGTAGCTCTTGTCGAATACAAGACCATTGGTGGCAATACTTTGCAGGAAAGCATCAAAAAGGAGATGTCAGGAGATCTGAGGGAGCTGCTGGTGGCTATCGGTAGGTTAATGTGCTTATACGATAACATACATAATAATATATAACACATTATTGGCTATATGGCCAAATGTATAGTATCTTGTGGAAAATCTTGACAGAACTGAAGCAGAAAAGTAGCTGTGTTTATTTACATAAAATTAAATAATAACACTGATAAGTGCATGCATATGTATATATAAAAATACATATATGAACATCATCTTATATATGAATGTGTGTGTATGTGTGCGTGTGTGTGTGTGTCTGTTTGTAACCATAATGCTGATTTTTGTCACTTGTCCAGTGAAATGTGTGAAGAGCGTACCGATCTACTTTGCCGAACGTCTCCGTGGCAGCATGAAGGTCAGTTTTGTGTTTTACTGCGTGATTTCACAGCCAAACTTTATCACCAAACAGTTATCTGCTCATGCAGATTTATCAGAAGGAAATCCTCGAGGACTACATCGTCCTCTGATGGTTTAATATGCAGTTTAATGGGTCAATAGCTAAACATAGTTGAGCTTGTTACAATGGGCCAGTTTAGATACATTTTCAGGAGAGAACATCTACTGGGACTTGAAATAGGTGAATGGATGATTAATAGTCTACATTAGCACAGGTGTATAAATGCATAGTTATGCTGTCACTCTCAATCATTACCAGGGTGCAGGAACTGATGAGTGTACTCTGAACCGGATCATGGTGAGTCGGTCTGAAATCGATCTGCTGGACATCAGAACCGAGTACAAGAAACTCTACGAGCACTCGCTGCACTCTGCCATTGAGGTGAGGAACAATTTTTACATTTCATCGCAGTAAATCCTATAAGAAAGAATTCTGATCCTCTCATATGGGTTTATTCAAATCAATATCCAGCTGTACTTTTTTCATTGCAGCACATCTCAGTCACTTTTCCTTTCTAATTTTCCACACGGTATCTTATCTTATCAACTGAAACTTTCAGCAGATTGAATTCAATGGCAAGATACTCTAATATCTGTGCTTCTAAAAATAATAGAAAAGTAAACTGATCTTCTGAGATGTACAAACATGAAAAAAAGTACAGAATAAACAGAGCTTTTTGATATGTGTAGCTAATCTTTACTAACTCAGTCACAGCAAACATCTGTTTTGGTGAGGGAACTCCTCTGCACTGGATGGTCCAGGTTGTCTGGGTGTTTTATATCCATTACTTTATTTTGCCCCTTGCATTTTCCCAGGTGGGTTTGGTCAAATTATTAAAGGATTTTAAAGACCCCACTTACCTGGTGCAGTGCAAGAAGCAAAGGAAAGGGCATATTGGGCTGCTATGTCCACGAAGGTCATTTACAAATCTTCATACATCCCATCAGTTGTTGATAAATGCTATAAATAAGTTTGTAAGCTTTCTTATTTATCTGACACTCAGATAAATAAACAAAAAAACACAAGTGGAACATTTCATTTTTGGCTGATTTAATAACAGCTCCTTAAAAATCCTTCTACAGTTTAATTGCTGACTGCTAAACACACAACAACCAAAAGTTTTCTGAATGAGTGGATCAAGTTCAAATAAATGTGTAGTTTTGGTTCTGCTTGTTCTAGCCTACACACTTTATTTAAATTCACTGCTCTGAACTGGGCACACTTCTCCTCATTTGTGTTGCCATGTTCTGCAGTCGGATCTTGGGGGGAGCCACGCTGACTGTGTGATGGCCATCTGTGGAGGAGATGACTAACTAACACCTGGGAGCGAGAAACCTCCTGATTCACACTACAGCACTTGTCTAATTTTATTTTCTTCTACTGTAATTCCATCTTCAAACTTTTAATTAATAACTCTGGATAGTGCATAAGCACATGAAAAAGACATCTAACATGAATTTAGACAATGAAAATAATTATTTTTTTTTTCTTTTTAGTCTGATTGTGGAGGAGATTATAGAAAGACTCTGCTAAAAATCTGTGGAGGAGATGATGAGTCCTAACATCTGCATCAGTCAAACCCTCTTTGTTTCTCTTTGTCTTCTTTTTTTCTTGAAACAGGTTTTGCTATATGGCAATGAGGTTACTATAACTGAAAGTTTTACACACAAAACATGATAATTTTTGAAATAAAAAAATGAAATCACTATAAATTTACCAGTGAAGTTTTCTACACTGTAAGTACTTTTGATATGTGTTTTAAGTACT
Source organism: Antennarius maculatus (assembly GCA_013358685.1). Taxonomy (NCBI): domain Eukaryota; kingdom Metazoa; phylum Chordata; class Actinopteri; order Lophiiformes; family Antennariidae; genus Antennarius; species Antennarius maculatus. Next base: position 7,868,031 of record CM023608.1, read on the forward strand.
ATTTAAATCTTTTAGTTAAATTCATTATTGAAAGTAAAATTTCAATTGTAATGCAGTGATTTTACATCCTAAAATCAAATATTGGAGAAAGTAACTTCCATAACTTTCACATGAACTTCTGTTTTTGATCTATTTATTATGCAAGAAAATGCCCACCATAAAAGATTTCTTTGTTTCTCTCTTACGTTATTGGTCTTGTTTCTCTTCATTTTCCTCTAAATGGCAAAAATCTTCCAACAAAATGTCACAGCAAACATTAAAAATCTGTAAAGAATAAAAGTACTGCCACGTAATTAAAAAAAACTTCTGACAAAAATTTAAGTTAATCACTGCTAAAAATCTTAATGATTTGAGAGACGCTTCCCTGAGTGTTTGTTTCTATACTAATGCTTTTTGGGGGGGGTTCTTAAATTATATCAAAGGTCTAAAATCATTAACTGTAATGTCAGTGTAACCACTAAAAAGATGAGTTTCTGTGTTTCATTTAGTCTTTCTTCAGTTTTTAACTGTCTGTGTATCTGAAAAATAAACTCTTAAATAATACACTATTGTTAAAATTCTTATTATTGTAGCATCACCATCAATATCACCAACAGGTTAAGTTTGGACTGTTCCAACCTTATTTTATCTGTTATCTAGACTCACTGAAATCAGGAGGATCATTAGAATTAATGTATTTGTTTATTCATCATTAATTCTTTTTATATTTGTTTGAAATATTAGAAAGTAGAAAAACGGCACCAATTACATCATTTATGTATTTAAGTATATGATTGTTATTTTCCACCACTAAGTAAATATTAACAGAAAGCATTACTGCTCTTCTGCAGTTTTTAGTACTCATACGTCTCATGAGTTATTTCATGTTATGATACGTTATATTTCTAATCAACATATGGAGACAAATACTGCACTTCTTACTGCAGTACATTTGACACTTAACGTTACACATTACTTGTAGATTACATGTTAAATATATAAGTAAATATGCAATGCTTTGCTGTTTATCCAACCAGCTGAGTATGAAGTATCTAAGATTTGCACCACTTTGACAAATTACAACGTGAAAAATGCCAATAATACATTGTACTTTAATTTCAGAAACATATCACTTGAAATTGAGAAATTTTTGGATGATTGGTATTGAAGGTATCTCATGACAGTAGACACATACTCCTGAAACCATTGCATTAAGGAAGAGCAGTTTGAAAACAAATCAGGAGTCATTTACAACTTGATTTTTTCTTTACCAAAAAACATCTTCAACAGCTAAAGGCTGTAACAGCTGCTCAAAATAATAATTTTAGCTGGATTAAATGAAAGTAAAGGAGGCAAAGGTGTCATACAGGATGAGAGGTCATACAGTGTTAGATCCATGAAGGGAATGCTGATAATGATATAAAACAGCAAATCCTGGCACGACACATGCTTATGATGACTGAATCCTACATTTCCCACAATTCAAATCATTTGTACACTTTTTGTGTCCATTTGCTTGTTGAATTTTTGCCTCAGTGTGATTGTGATTTTGCTAAATAAATAACTGAGCTTGAATTAAATTGATCCAGATGAGGTGCAGATCTAAGATTAGAGTGTGGTCAATTTCTGAGCAAATAAAAATCCAGATTAATTAATAACATTTAAGTGCATGATTGTCCCTAATCTGGAAATCATTTCAATTTAAATTGTGTTTAAAGGGCTGAGAGTTTGATCTAGCTTAACATCATAGCTTATTCTATGTGATCCAATAGTGTTCTCAGTCACATTATGCCGTTGTTTGTTTTTTCTCTCATCCCCAAATCAAATTCCCTCAGACATTCCTACATGAACTGGTGCTTTTGTTATGCTAATTGTATCCTGTGACTCCCATTACAGTAGTTCTTTGTATAAAATGCGTGCTTTGAAGCTTGTATATTGTGACGATGCTCTATGACGTCATCTCTCACAGCTCTGCAGAGACGCAGCAGAGCTCCAGCGGTGAAAAGGAATCTCTCTGTGGAAACATATGAAACGTGAGCCAGGTTCATTCACCCTCGATAAGTTTCACACTCCAGACTGCTGTGTGATGTCAAGTGTCAAGTAAAACAGACCAGAACGGAAGAGCAGAAGTTTTATCCCTCTTTAAATCCAGGAAATGTGAGCTTGTCCGTGCATTTCCTCAGTTCCATGTGGTTCCCACGTGAGCCATCCCTATTCATTCACTGAAATGTCACTCAGAGGTACAGTATAGAGAACGCTTGGCCAACACTTCCCTGCTTCCCTTTGTGGGGATGAATGAGGAGTGAAGACCAACAAGGCTAGTCATCGGGTATTTTGAGGACACAGGAATTTGATTAAAACCACTTCTTTTTCAGTTCCCACTTTCTCCTGTTACAAAACAAACAAACAAACAGACAGACAGTCAACAGCAGGCAAGATTGGGTCAACAAAAAGGTGCTTGAAATTCTACAAATTTGTTACATGCATTTCTAATTTTGTGTTTGTTTGTTTTTTTGTTTGTTTGTTTGATTTTGCTGAATTCTTTTTGGCAGTGACCTTTCTATAGATCCACCCAAAGAAATGGTTGAGCCTCTGATAAATGAAAGTAATGTATTTGCTTTATTCATATCAACTAATGCTCTTTCTCCACACACACACACACACACACGCACACACACACACGCACACACACATTTATTGCTTGGATGTTCAGACCATCATGGAGCGTCTGTCAGAACAGAAAAATAAAACGTCCTTCTCATCTCACTTTGTGCAGTTCCTCAACGAAATTCATTCCAGCATTATTCAGCTGTTGGATCAGTAAATCGCTTAGGTCATCTGTGGCTGACTGTTTTCTTGTGGTCTAAAAATTTTTTAAACATCATTCATGACGGCGCGACAACAAAACATGTTTTCTTTTTCTTCCATTTTAGTAAGTAATGGAGAGTATTCAGTTAAAAATAAATAGGATGGCCATGATTCCGGGACATTGTTTCAGCACCTCCATCTAAGCTGGAACAACTCCATTAAATGGAATTAAATGGACATGTTTTGCACTGGCACAGCAGTGTTGTGGTTGGTGCTGTTACTATATCCAGACCTGGAGTTTTCATGTTCTCTCTACGTCTGCATGGCTTCCCTGTGGGACTCTGGTTTCCTCAGTCCCAAAAACATGCAAAAGCCTATGAAAGTGAATTTGAGTGGGAAAGGGGTGTCTTTATATGTTTTCCCTGTGATCAACTGGCAACCCTTCCTTTCAACCACTGTCAACCGGTGTAAGCTTAAAAGACTACTGAAGAATGTGTGTGGATAAGAAATGGGTGGACTTTTTTGTGCATCTTTTGAACACATTGTCCTGAAATTCATCTTGATATTTAGATTTTGGGAAACTTAAGTTTTTAATTTCGGAAATTAAAAATATAACAAGACGTTGGTTTACAAACCTGGACAACAGGTTTAGAATCACTCTTTGAAGAAGTTTAGTAAATGGCTGCTTCGTGCTGTGTGAGCAACTTTTTCCTCCAGTAACAGTGAAATTTACCTTATTGTATTTATGGTGTTTCTGGTCAGTTCACTTCAGCTCAGCTCAGTTCATCACTCTCAGGTACAATAAGCAGCAAAGCCTCTAAACCCTTCAAATAATATATTTCTATAATATATATCACTATATAATATAGTGATATATATTATATAGTATATATATCATGTGAGGTCAAAGGTTTGTCTCTGAGGTGTTCTGACAGACAATATCAGCATAATCTAGAATAGGAAGTATCAACTAAGATGACACTATTCCAGATTGGCAAAGTGAATTACTTCATAGAATGATATACATTTCCATGGCTGTCCGTTATTTTTATTTTAAAATTGATTTGATATGGGGATTAAAAGACAGTTGCAAATTAGCAGACCACAATGTTGAAATTCATACCACTTTTTCAAATGGTGGACCATCTGAAAAATAATAAACCTATTAAAGGTTGCAAGGGAAAAATCCAGTTCTTATTCAACAAGATATCATTTTTTTATTGTATCAAAATCACTGCAATGTAGCATTTTGTGTATATAATTGAATATTACAATTACAACACATCTGTGGAGAACGGTGGATAAAAGTCAAAAACAGCATCTGATGAACCTTGAGGTTCTCCTTTTTCAAAAGAAATCTGACTGAGGTGCATTTAACAGACACACTGAAACAGATGTGAGATCAGTGACAATACTGAAGAAAGTACCAGTAATGAATAAGAATAAATGAGTCGCTGTGTCGGACTGTACGCCGGATCACTTAAACAATCTCTTGTGTCAGGAATATTTTTTGATCTAACTCAAAATCTTCCAGATGGGATGTCATGGCTCTCTCCCTGTCTTCCTTCTTGATCTTTAAGAGTTGTCTTGAAAATCTCTGTCTCCTGAAGAATCTAAGGCCAGGTTTACGGCTGTTTCACTCTCCTGGGTTTAAATACACTCCAGCAGGGTGGATATTTGTAAAATTATCTACATGCCGATTGATGATCTATCTGGGATACACAGTATATTTCTGTGTACAGCTGTGCATTCCAACACCATCAGGTGGCAGCAGACACTTCATGCACATCCAGACAAGAAGCATGTCAGAGAGGAAAGATCCCCCTGCAGAAGCAGGATGTGTCCAGACATGGGGGTTTATGCAGTCATGTGATCCTGCTCTGCTCCTCCTCGCCTCTTATGTAATCCCAGTCTCAACCATGTGCTCCCCCATAGCCACTGACCTGAATATGGTAATTGAAACCAGTTAGTCACAGAAACAGCATTTTCCACCTCTAGCAACTGATGTATGGATGGTAGAAATGGTGTTGCACATGAGTTACACCACAAAGAGATGAAAGTCTGTAGTATTATGAGGTCAATTCCCTAGCCTACATGCATACCATTGTTCACAAAGCCTGCATTTCTCAGCCAGGCAGTTGTCAAACCACTTCCTCATTGGTAGTGTCTGATGAAAAACACACACGTTTTTCCCATTGAGAGCTGCAATTAAAATTATGGGTATGACCTAATATCATTTCATTCAAAAGTAGTCATGATTATGGTTACATGGTAGAACAAAGGCAAGCATAATGGCAAAAATATGATTAGGAGTAATCGTCAATAGGATGATAAATTTGAATGAGACTTAAAACACTGCATGACAATATTTAGCGAAGTCTGAGGTTTGTTTATTTTTTCCATATCCTGCATTTTTTCCATACTGTTTTGAACTCTATTTCCTCAACCAGAGCATCCAGTAATAGATCAGCATTGTCTAGGCATTTCTTATAGATGCCAAATGTCGCTATCTCGAAAAAAAATCTTTAGACATAAAAAAAATATCTAGCATTTTTGAACACACTACATTTTAATTTTGAGTTAGTGATTTACATGTAACTTACTATCTCACTTTCTTTGTTGTCTTGGACCTTTATATGTGCTCTTGTTTGAGGTTGTATTCCTCTGACGTACATGATGATATAATATCACCAGTGTTCCTATCAAGGATATATTGCAACCTGACCTGTAAGTGCCAAGAGTATTCAGATGTATCAGCACACATCTTGTAATGACTGGCTATGAACTAAACCCAAACCTGTTACACTTTTAGTTTTAAAACATGCCACACTGGCTGCTCAGCACTAATCTTCATCCTTAAAACAGCAATTTTGTCTTCAAACTTTGAATGTCATCTTTTCTTTCTCCAAACTTGTTTGTCAGTGGATAAAGTTAAGTTGATGTTTTTAATTGGGTTGTCCACTAGAAACCCCCTCTGTGGACTCTGCATCATGTAGTGATCACATTACTAAATAAATAATAAAAAGGTTAATATGTTTTACAACACAGCCACTGGGGTTGACTTTAGCAAATCCAGACTGCTTTGGAGTCAATTTCAGCATGCTATTGATTTTTTTTTCTTTAGCAGAAGTGATGTAAAAAAAAATCCAGCAAACCAGTAAAGAGTTGGGTCAGATCAAGAAACAAAATAGATTATAGAATCCAGATGTTTTTCAAAAGCAAAACACTTTGCATAAGCTCAATTTTGTAAATCACATTCTTCTAAAACTATATAGCTTTCTTACCCATGTACAAGCACTAAAAAAAATAAATTAAATCAACAAAATTGGAGCAAATCAACACATTTGAAATTGTATGCTTCTGAAATTCTTGACGAAAATGTAAGTTATCACCACTTGTCTGGCAATCTGTCTGGGGATCATAATCAGTATATAAAATTGAATTAAAAAATTAAAATGCAGAAACAGCAAACATTTCTTTGTGTTGAAAAAACATAATTTTTGACTTTGCATCTCGTAATTTTCATTGACCATTAACATTGTCATTTATTATTGTGGCTAATAATTTCATTCATTTATTTTTCTGTCTTCCTGGCGATAACTTGCCTCCATACCTCTCCTGCTCCACCAATCATAACAATAGGAGGGGCGGGGACACGGTAAGTTAGGTTGTCATTCTCATTGGGTAAATAACAAACCACCCACTTAATTTGTAGCCTACCTTTGGGAGTCACGAGAAGTTTGACGTAAACGAACCTCTATTAAAATGACACAGAGGTGAGTGGGGATGACCGACACAAACCCGTAGAGAACGGCTAAGCTATACGTTTGTTGGTGTGAGATTCAGGCTCCCACTTTGTCAGCCCACCTGCAGTCAGAGTGACTCGTCTTGTGGAAGAACCTTCGTGACGACTAGCGAAGATCGTTAGCCGCTAACTACTGCAGCTAGTGAGCTAACTAGCCACTTCGTCCGAGTGACGTGAACGAGTCGTTGTGATGCCAACGACGCCGAGGCTACTGTTGCGGGGCCACTGATTTGGATATATTCCCGGGAGAAATTTGTTGCCACAGTAGCAAGCGTTATCAGCGCCAGTCACAGCTGCATTGTTGTGCTCTGCCTTTTCCTCATTGTTGCGGAAGGGTCCTGACAGCCACCGACTGAGTGCATGCTAGCAGCTGCTGCAGCCAGCTACAGCTAAGGCGATGTATCACATTAGCTAACGAACCCATCACATCTTCTTACTCTTTGTAAGTGGAAGCTGTCGCTGATACGAGTTTTGGGAGACCGACAGAGTGCCATCATCCCATTGTGAGGCCAGTTAACTACTTTCATGTCGAATCATCCGACAGCGAGTAGTCCCTCCGGAGGAACCAGACGCAGAGTATGCAGGAGAAGAAAACATTTCAGATAAGTAGATAGGGGACGTCGTACACAACCGAGTTTAATTGAACCACCGAAAAGGGACTTTATTTGTTGACAAAGAAAGTAAAGGATGAAGAAGTTTTCCAGAATGCCAAAGTCCGAGAGCGGCGGAGTCGGAGGGGCGTCAGGGTCCGGCTCCAGCTCCGGAGTCAGCAGCTACTTCGGGAAAGTGTTTGCAGTTGGCCGGTATCAAGTCACCGTGGAAGATCTTGTCGCTGAGGGTATGTACAGTAGCTGTGGGTTACAATGTGCTGCTCTGACACAGTTTTCTAAAAGAAAAGCACCACGATATTTTCTGGGACACACCCGTTATCCCTTATTTGGAGAGAACAACTCAGTCAGACACCAGTGTAGTAACCCCTTCAGCCTGGGTCCTTTTATGGGTTAGTAATTAATTTACAGCTCACAGGAAAAGTTATGCTTCCCCCCACATAACCGTTTATTTCTACAAAATACGTACAAAAATATCATAATTGGTCTATCATTGTTGTGAATATGTTGGTTCTATAGTGGGACACGGGATTTAGTTAAATGATTGGAATTCAAGTTGGTAACCTCTCCCCATACAGCTGTAGTTTACATCCTGTTTCAGCTGCTCCAATGGGGGGGGGTTTGCCTCCAGGATATCGAAAGCCTCCTGTGTCAACATAACAACATGTACAGATCCAGCAATTAAAAATCCTTCTCTCACAAATTCTTCTGCAGTTTGTTCCATGAGGAATTAGGTAATCTGAAAAGTTTTGTCCCTGTTGCAGTTATTGGAGCGTTTCTCCTGAGTCTCACTAAGAGACGCACGCATTACTTTGTGTTAGGATGTAAATGATTTGATTAGATTGCACAACAAGTGAACAAGTAACATTGGAACAAGTAACAGCAGTTCTTTCTAGATAAAGTCATGCAGGATGTCTTTTGCAACGGTTGTGCCCTCCTAGCACTGCTTTTCAAAGTGTTGAAATTAGGGCCTGACAAACCCCTGTTTTTTGAAATGTTGAAATGACAATACCTTCCACACAGGCCAGAGATGAGGAAGTGCACAAACATGTTTGACAAAAGATAGTTCACAAATATTCAGTGCTTTCACTGTGTATTCACTGCCCCAGCTAACCCAGATTTACTATTTAGGCAGCTAATTTTGAAGAGTGTTTTTCTTTCCCAGGAAATCCTTAATAATTTTTCATGTGGTTTATGTAGTTCTTCAGAAATTGGTGGGACAAATTACATTCTACAACTATAACACGAAGACAATTTTCACTCATCAACAGTCGTTTATGATACTTGCTCTCAGGAACAATAACACTGAGAAGACTTCAGCGTGTCGCCACAGATATATCTGTTTAAATGTAACACTTTAAAATGACCAAACAATAAAAATGTACGGCTAAACGCACTCAACCCTCTAAGCAAACTAAAACAAACAAAGTAGATGTTCAGTTGTGACTCTTTCGCCATCATGTAATCACATGAAGTTAGGTGGTTGGCTTGGTTTTACCGGAATCACAGGTTTACATTGTGACTTTTGTTCTTCATTCTATGTATATAGGTGAGAGCAGTGTTAGTGTCTGTGTGAGTTGGACATCATCTTAATCATGTCTGATTTTTTTTTTCTTCTACAGAGTCTGTTGCATTCAGAAATAAAAAATGTGGAAAGTGCCAAAAAGTTGGACATCCTATATTTGAGCCATAAATTGCAGTGAAACTGCTCAGTGTTAAGTTTGCGTAGTCAGGAGCCATTTGAAGATTTAGTTAAAGTGGAACTGAAATCTGTCAGAAACGGAAGCATTTAACAAGAGGGTGAAAGGATAGAAATAATGATAATAATACTAGTGATAACATTAAACTGCCTCCCACCTAAATCTCTATGTAGCTTTAGTATTAAGAAATTACAATATAAGGCATGAAGTTGAAGTCTTTAGTTTTGATTCAATTACCTTTTTTATTTCATATGCTGACAGCCTTTTTTTGTGTGTGATGTGATTTAAAATTAAATTCTTTTGAGATACTACCAAACATTTCAGTTGATGATAGGTGTCCTTGGCAGAGATGAGTACATGAGATGACGTACTTCCCAAGTACCCTTCTAGTTTGCAATTGTTTTTGGCCAGTTGTGGGGTAAAAAAGAAAACATTCATCACTACTTCATCTGATTATGATCACCTTCATCTTTAATTACCCTATTAGTGGTATTGAACTGCATCAGCATTAACAGCATAAATGTGCCACAGTGGGTTTTAACTGAGTTTCTGTGATGGAAGCCGGTTCTTTTAATCAAAATTTTTTACATGACAAAATCACACCAAACAAATCCACACTTGATCCCCATTTTGATCTGTGCTCTTAATTGTTTGTTACCGTGTCTAACAAATTATGTTTAACAGATCCCCAGTTTTCTTTTAAAAAGAGAGGTAGTGTACACATGTTTAATCAGGACAGCGAGCCTCCTTTTGGACAGTGTGTGGCTCTGGGTCATCCATGGATGTGGATCATTTGATATTTTTAGAGGCTCATCTCCTTCATCGTTTTCAATTTATATCAAGCAGCTGTGCCACTTCAATGAAAAGCACGAGATTTCCCTAAAACCAAACACACAGTGTGGCGAGCTATTCTTCCCAGTGTCATGTCTTCAGGGCTTGACTGTTCCTCCATTTGAGTTGGAACCAGTCATTTCCCTCCACTCCCCTGTAGCCTCTGTGGCTTCTCTGGAGCTTTATCTTTGACCCTGTCTTCAAGAAAGTGCAGAAATGACATGTAGAAACAGGATGCATCTGTGAGCGTGTCAGTCTTTCTCCATGAGCTCTTATCAGTTAGGGTTCCTTCTGGAAATTTTGGAAATATGTCTAGATTAAGTTAATTTTTTATGAAGGTTTGGTAAAAATCTAATCAAATTCCGGGATGTCATAAAGTTAACAGTATCTAATGAAAATCAAACTCTTAATTATAGGCTGGTGTTAATCCCAATTTTAAATTATTACTACTTACTTAATTGTACTTTTGGTAGAGTAAAAATAAATGCATATGTTGTATTGGAATAAAGGAACACACAAATTGGTTGTAGGAATCAGTGACTTTACTCAACATCTCTGCTTAGTTTGACAATTTCACAGACGTAGAATTGGCTCCGTTCCTTGCTATGCTAGTCACAAAATGACTATTGTGCCTGCATTTCTCAGTGGTGTCTCTAAATTTTGCCAGCCCATAATTCAGTTGAGGATAACGTGACCAAGTTGTGCTTTTGCTATGCCAGTGTTGCTTTCAGTGGATTCAGGGTTAAATTCCAACATGTTGGAACATCCTGAATGTGCGGCTCCTCTTCTTGACCATTCAACTCGTTGCTTGTTGGACCTTCAGCTGTTTCCTTCAAAGGCCATAATAAATTCTTTGGAATTTTAGATAGATGTTTATTTAACTTTATCTTCATTTTGTGGGTTGTACATCTTCCCCTGAAAAGTTGTGCGGCCTTGTTGCGTATAGCATCTGACTATTGCAGGGTTGTTGTTTTTTCTCTTTATTTTCTCTCTCTAATCAGGGTCCAGTTAACAGATATGTTGCTGATGAGATGTGCATGCATGATAAGCTGCTCCATTCCAACTGTAAAGATCAAATAAATTAAGTGTTTGTCCCTTGATTCATTATTATCATAATTTTTGAATGATAAATGTATTTCTTTAAAGCAAGTTAACTAGCATTTATAATGTTTTTAGTGGGCAGACAGACTGTTCTTAAACTAGTGATCACTCTGTCCCTGTACGCAGAATATTTAATCAAGCTATTTGCTCAAGAGCCCCAAGCTTGTGAAGAATAAATACATCTGGAACAGGTCTCATTGTCAGTGGAAGAGGCATAATAGCTCTCATGTCATAGTTATTTGTTTACCATCCCCCACATGTTTCGTTAATGTTGTACCTACCTCTAACTGCCTAGGTACAAGTTAAAAAGTTCATTTCAACATGTCATGGTAATTATTGTTAAATTGTCACTGGTTCTTTACAACTAACAGGAAGACCTTGCTTCAGTGGTTTCACTTCCTATGTTTGCAGTTTTACAAGTGCTTTAACAGCAAGGTTATAATTCATCACTGCCTCATCTGATTAGGGTCACCTCCATCTTTGAAGCATCAGAGATTTGCTGACTTAATGCTTCATGGCAGCGGGAGTTTCATGCTCCATTTTAACATCCTTCATATACTGTAGAAACCTTCAAAACAAGGTTGATTCTCAGCTGACTGGTCCTCCCAGTATTTATTGTGCATTTTAAGTCGCACATGCCAAACATGCATCACTAAACATTGCTCAAAACATGCTGACTCTACACGAGTGTTTCCTGTTTGCTCGCTGTCAGCAGAGTCTTGAAACGTTTACATGCGGGTTTATAATGGCCCTCTGTTAATGACTTGCTGAAGAGATGACAGCAGTGTTTGAGTCTTGGTCACCAGATTCCCTGACCACATCTTGCCTCAGATGATGTAAATAAGAGAAACACAAACATTACTTCTTTGCAATCAGCGGCTGTGTTTGCAGTGAACACGTGGCTTTTTCACCAGGTTCTTTGCCACATTTGGACAGATGCCACACATTCACCAAAAAAGTTGGACATTAACAGAAATTTGAGGGCACAATGCTGTTAAGACATTTTAAAAATGGTAAAAGACTCTTTAAAGCGATCCTGAGGCGAACTGGAAGTCAGTGTAGACAATAAGACAGTGCTCCCACCCTCTGGTCCTCGTCAGCATGCCTGCGGCTGAGTTTTTTTAATATTTGGAGATTTAAAATACTGTACTCTTTTTGAGAAGACCAGAGAGCAAAGCAGTAATCAGTAACAGTAATCTAAGCAACATGAGATAAAAGCATCCATTAGCACTTCCGTATTGGCCTGACAGACAAACGAGCAGACTTTCTCCATGTTCTTAAGGTGATTAAAAACCCATTTTTGTTATATTTTTAATATGTGGGATAAAATTTAGCTCAGTCAAAAATCATGGCCAAATTTGGACTGACTGTTTTAAGTCTGGTCTGTTGGTCAGCCCACACTTCAAGGTCCTAAAATTGGCACCATGCCTTCCTGCCCTCTCCCAGGATGAATAGTTTCCTGTAATGACATTTTCAGGTCTAAATTAAAAAAATGATTGGATTTTGTGTGGTAAAAGAAATCTCTCACACCAGGCCCCACTGGTGTTAAGTATCAAATGTTGAAATTCTAACTATGTTAACTATTCCAACATACTTTGACTAAAGTTCTGTACCATAACATATTTTGATTGAAACTAATGCCAGTCAGATTAATTTGTTGTTATAGCTTCAGTGGGTCTTCAGAATCCAAATACTTGATTGATCCCTAAGGGGAAATTGCTTAAATCAGTTGCTTAAATCATTTGTCAGAGTAACCCTTCAATATTTTTTAAATGACCTAATTGATGTGCCCTTTATGCAAAGGCAGGATGGTGAGAATACGTCCCATCTACATTATTAGCATACTGTACTGGTGATGAATGGGCACATTGTGTCCTTTTGTTGTACTATTCTAGCACCATAGAAAGAATGCTGGTACGATGCAGTACTCTGTCCCGTGATGTGTGATTGCTGCCTTTGTGCTTGCTCATGGAGGCCTTCAGTTGCCTCTTTGCCTTGCCATCCCTCCCCTCTTTGTGAGACAGCAGATTAATTATTTTACCCCAATTCATCATTACCTGGTCTGGGAAAGTGCTAAGCCAAATGTGAGAGTGAATCCTGGTCATGGACATGCTGAACAAAAGGACATTGATTTGGAATCCCATTGCAACAACTGCTTTTATGTCAGCATGTGAATTGTGCTTTAATCAGCCACCCATATCTGAGACACCTCTATTTGATTGGCATAAAAGATTCCTTAGAAATATACTGAATACAGCATAAAATTAAAATTTCACCCAGCAAACAAAGGTGAAATCCCAACTAGCTTCATGTGTATTTTATGAAAGAAATTCTTTGATTACTCGACCTAGAACAGCAGTGGGCAAATTTTTTGACCGGTGGGCCACAGAGTTCTAAAATCTGGCAGGTGGGCCAGCTGAGGAGTAGATGGTTGGAGTGTGTACTTGTACTAATGCAAAACACATATAAAAACCATTTTATCAAGGGTTTTGACCCTTAACAAGCAGCAAAGCACACATGCAAGGCTTATTGTAAGAATTTACTACTGCATTCATTTCATAAAATTAGTTATTTTAAACAAGTTTGGCAGCCCGGATTAGAAATCATAACCGGCCGTACATGGCCTGTGGGCCGTAGTTTGCCCATGCCTGACCTAGAATAACTATTCTTTGAATGTGACTTCAGATGATGGTTTTTGTGATGTTCAGATTAACAGATTATTATCTCAAGTCTTCATGTTCAAGTTTGTTGATGCAATTGGAGCCTGAACAGTATAAAGTTTTGAAAGTGCTTTTTTAAATAACAATGACATAGATGTTAGGCATATTGAAAAAACAAAGAAAAAAATAATTTCTTAAATTATCTGCATTATGTGAAATTACACTTTAATGATGAATTGTAAGCACAATCTCAACATAGGAAATGTTCCAGTATTTTGTCATAGGAGAGAGGAACCATACTGTTAGAAAACCTTTGGAGCCACATGAATATCCACATAGAACTTATGCATAAACTCCAATGATGACGTATCACATACACATAACCTGCTCTGTTTTTCAGTAAAGGTATAAGCCAGGGCTTCAGTTATTACATATACACACTGCATAACTCAGTTCTTTCATATTTAAAATTCAGATTTTTTTCAATCAAGTGTCAGATTTGCGAGAACAAAGATGTAAATGAAAATGTAAATGTTTTTACAAAAACATAACACTATGTGAATATATTAAGTTGAAGTTGATTATGGTAACACTGGTGTTCTAAACTGAAGAGTATTTCAGGAACACAGAGCTAATTTGAATGTAGGTTGCAAAACCTGCTCTCTATCGACTTCAGAGACATCCACATAACTGTTTAGAAGCAGCACAAATGCTACACAACTGGTTTTAAAGGAAATGGTGTGGAATTGCTGGCTGTAGGCCATGAAAATACCTACTAAATTGGCCTTATTTTCTTGTAATATTTAGATTGTTTTTGTATAATCGAGCCCAGCATTTTTGGACAAGTTTTCAAGGCATTTTTTTAAATTGACAAGACTGTAGACATTAAAAATGGTTACAAGTTCATTATCAAACATCGTGCCCTTTTTACCCTCCACCTTCTGTTAGATACTTCCTATGTGACATTTACACCTTTGCATGCCTTTGGCTTTTAAAATAATATTTTATTTTTGAACAAAGGTACAGTGGGTAGAGCCAAGGTCCTTTGTTCGAGTCCACCTGGGATCTTTCTTTAAGGAGTTTGTATGCTCTACCCATGTCTGCGTGGGTTCAATCCTTCACTTCCTCCCACCGCCAAAACCATGCAGTTTAGGTAAATTGATCACTTCAGATTGTCCATAGGTGTGAGCGTGAGCAGTTGTCCATCTTTCTGTATGGCCTTGTGACGAACTGGTGACTTTTTCAGGGTCTGTCCCGGCTCCCAACCAGTGTCAGCTGTGATAGGCTTTGTGACCCAGATTTGGATACGTGGCTGAAGACGAGACAAATTTATTTAATTATTTTGTATACTGATTTTAATCTCTGCAGGGACATTAGTTACTCTAGTAGTCTAGTTAGTTTGAGTCATGCATATACTATATATGTGTGTGTGTGTACAAGCCCTGAACACACAAACACAGGGGTAGAGTGGCAGCTCCTTTGTGGTGTGCCTAAATGAACAACTTGTAAGGGGGATGGTGCCTTGCTCAAGGGTGCCTTGGCAGTGCTCCAGAGGTGAGCTGACACCTCCCACTGTCAGCTCACCTCCGGGTATTGTTTTGTGCGGGAGCGGGAATTGAACCGCCGATCTTGAAACATTGGACAACCCGCTCTACCGCGCTCTACCACTGAGTCACTACCGCCCCTAGGGTCTCATCTTCAAGAAGATGAATTAATTGATTTATTCCCTCATGATAGTTTCCTTTGTATGCTTTCATCATGGCCTTCTTTAAAAAAAAAAGGCCACTGTTTCCTCGTAATACCTCCAGCAAGCAGCTACTTGTGTCTGTCGGTACAATTGTAAACACTGTTGAGGTAAGATGTATAAGAGCTGACTGCCAAAAGCCTTCAATTCACTCAGCCCAGGATGAAAACACATATACAGTCACCGCTGCATATTACCTTTTATGGACTTGCTTCTTAGAAATCCTGTTCTGCTCACTTAGACCTGTCTTTGTAAGTGTTTTGTAGCATTCACCTGAGTCATGGTACACTGCACATTGATTATAGTCAAGACTCCTGTACTTAACGCATAAGCCAGAGCCGAACAATGAAAAAATAGCAAAGTAGGATTTGTGGTCTAGGTTGACAGTTTTGCGAGCCATACAGCACAGCATCTGCAGTGGCGTTTGTAGGTCTCACTTTTTCAGTGTCCGTGTCCACAGCGGACTTGTGGTGTGTGCGACGTGCCATAGGACATGTTCAGAAATCCGTTTCATTTTTTAATCTTATCCCTGTCACCGATGGCTTATTTTTCATCAATAAGATTGTGTGTGTTTTTTGGGTAATGCAGTGATTCAGTATTTTAAGACACTGTGAAGCAATATATAAGGAAAAAGAGACAGCCATTGTTAATTTACTATTCATCAAATTTTTTACTATGCTTTACTGCTTTGACATAAAAATTATACAAATATACAAAACAGAATGTAAAAATGCATTACCTTTGTGGACGCATTTTGAAACTATTGCAGAGAATTTTTTATACACCAAACGTATAAGTGTTAGAGTATCATTGTTGAGTTGAGCAGCAGGCTCGCCCCCTCTGCCTGGGTGTCTCAGGTCTGGGTGTGTCTCCCAGCTGGAAGGCTGGAGATTGAGTGCAACAGGTGGAGGTGACTGAGCAGTGCTGTGGGTTAATCACGTGGTCAGGTTTAAATCTAATGTATTGAAGTCATTTGATTAAGTGCAGGGTAAAATGTCATTTTTTTAATAATATGTGGATGAAAAGTTAAATTAAAATTGTACATTTCAAAGGACATTCAAGTTAAAAGTAATTTGATAATTGTGATGTTTATGTTTATGGAAGTTAAAAGCTGCCAAAATTTGTAAGGTTAAAATAGTTGAATGATGCTTTAAAATGTATTTAATTTGTTTGGGTGCTTTAAATGTGGGTATTTGCTGCTTATTTTCAGGGTTAATTTCTCGTAGTTGAAATGGCTTAAAATTTGTTTAAAAATTAAGTACATGATTTTGGGGTATATAGTTGTGTTTTTTCAGATTACATTTTTTCTGAATTTCTATTTGTGTTGTATTTGAAGGTTTTTCACCTGTGTGGACTAAGGACTTTCAGATAAAACTAAGAAAAGAAAGTGGATTACTGGTCATTGAGTGAATTCCAGTCCAATTTTCTAAAACGAATGCCCTTTCAAGTGCATGAAACTGCAGTTTAAACCCTCACATGAGTGAGAAGCACTTGACAATCATGAAAGAAACACTCGATTTCATACCAGAAGTCATGACCTTCCCATGGAAGCCTCAGTGCAAGGCAAACACATTTAAATATTTTCTACAATCCTTTGTCATTGAAGGAATAGTAGCAGTGGTTACTCACACATTTCTGTCATGTTGAGTCTCTGTGCTAGACCAAAGATGTACAAGGCACTCGTTACCTGAAAGTGACCTCTCCATTGTGAGAAAGATAGCTATACTGAATACAAAACAGATGAGTTGGAGTTACAAGCAGAAAATCAGAGAAAGTACTTAAAAACCTTTGAGAGACCTGATTATTCTACAAGAAAAAATGTCAGTGATATGTATGATTCGTATAATTAAAGAGCCCTTCTCTGTCTTGTGTTGAGTCCAAAAAATATTAACACCCACATACTAACCATTTTACAAATACCTACTTACAAGCCAAACATCTTCATAAAACATATTTTACTGTAGTTAATGAAAAAAAAAAGTCCTTTAAGACTTATAACATTTAAAGTAGATTTGCTGCTCTTGGTGCTCATAATGATAAAATGTGATTTGAAATTGTCCGCTGTTCGTCCCTTATGCAGCTTTCACTTTAGTCCAGCATGCTTTTACCATCCAGCTATTTCATCTGTGTTTAGCCAGCATGCCATCCTCATCTCTAAAAGTTTAAAATTACCTGACCTGCAACAACCTTGGTCCTCTTCTTTCTACAGTCATGCATACCTTAGTTGGCAGAAAGAAGGAATGGAAGTGTTTTCTGAATGTGTGCTTCCAAAATGTATGCATGGCATGAGACTAGTATGTACAGTATGTTTGATTGAGAAAATTTCACATTTAAAGGAAATGGCTTGCGAATAAATTTAGAAAATGTTGTCTATATTCAAAGCTCTTCCTCTGTCCAAATGTCAAAGCAGATTTTGTGCCTTGGATGGTCCAGTAAAGATGAAATAATGGTGTAGTGATCTGTCAGGAAAATGTTCTGAGTGCAGAATCTCTCATTTGCCTGCGAAAAGCAAGTTAATGTCTATTTTTAGGCAGACAACCTTTGCCGCTGATGCTTCTGACTGTTGCTATGGTCTAACTTTTGAAGACTCAAGACCGACTGACAATTGAGAGGTGTTCTTCAGTCATTTATTAAAGTGGGTTATAAAGGCTTTGTTTGCAGACTTATATTACTGCTACTGCGTGAAGATCATGAACACTTTCAAAACGAAGTCATACTGCTACTGCGTGAAGATCATGAACACTTTCAAAACTAAGTCATCCTTATCTTGATATCAGTTCCAAATACGATCTTTAAACATCTTTAACATTTGGAACCATATGTTTTAATGCTGCAGTTACCCTCTTTCACAGGCTTGGGTTTTCTCTACCAAATTCTAGCATTTGGTCACTACTTGATCTAGTGAAAGAACAAAAATCCATCCCCCATTAGTCTGCATAATGTCAAATCTCGGAGGATTTGCTGTAGCACTGAGATCATAAAGTGAGTATTAATGGTAAATAGCTAGAGCAGCTGGCACAGCATGACAAACCAGCAAAAGTAAATGATTACATTGTTATTGTGACTTAAGTAAAGGATCTGAGTACATCTTCTACGTTTGAATTAAGGTTCAGTGGACAAATACTCTTTTAGGTATTTTGTTCTCAAAGATTTTTCTCCAAAAGGTAGAATTTTTTCAATTCTAATCCCATTGAATAATCCTCAGTAGAGTGGATATTGGGAAGGAACGCGAAGACCATTGCAGGCCAAGGAAGGCACAGAAACCAATGAAAAGCTTTGCTCTTAAGTGTCTTAACTTTCCATCTACCGGTAATTTTTAAATGTTAATTTCAAATGCAGCAATTCCATAGAACTATACAGTATTTAGATGGTCATTTTTCCCCCACAATTGTGAAACTGTAGTGAAAGCAAGATGTCTTTCACCCTCAATCTGATGTCATGTAATCTCGGGATTCTTTGAATCTTTAAGTTTAATCTTTAAGCTATGAAAACCTGTAGGGGTAGTGTTGTGGGCTCATGCTTTGAGATGGGGGCCTTGAGAAGGAAATGCCTCACCCTGCTCCAAATGTTCTACAGAGGACCTACAGCTGTATGAAGCACTTAAAATGAACTTAATTGTTAGCGTGAACCTAAGTTAACAGGTTTAGAGGTAACACTAACTTGAATGTAAATCTATGGATTTACATGAATGACATAAAAAATGAAAGAAGAACGCATGGTGGTTAGTCAGTTATCACAGATGACATCATGTTTAAGAGGAAGAACATCTGTGCTTTGAGCAGCCTGAGCTGCAACTGGAGATGCATGCATGTACTTTTTTCTTCTTCTTGCCTTTATCACAAGTCATGCTGAGTATCTGTTTCACAAAGACCATTGAGGTTGTCTTTCAATCTTGTCATGTGGGCAGCCTGTGACTGTTGTAGTTAGTCAAGCTTTGCTGTGATGTCAGAGTACCGGATTTCGATGTAGGGTTGGGGAAAATTCTCCAGCAGTGAAAGCCCTCCCACAGTACCAAACATTAATGCCACTACCCCCTCCTTTCTTTTTGGCCTGATGGATCTGGGGTTTTCCTCCCAACTGTTGGTGACAGTTGGGAGGAAAACCAACTGTTAGATATGTGTGGGTCCAAAGCCATTGTGTCTCGGATAAAGATTGCTTGAGATATGAGCATATAAGAAGGTAGATGATTAATGAAATAAAAAATAGTTATCCAGTGTTTTTAGGTTTTCTTCAAATAAATGAGCTACAGAATTTTAGTAGATTCTTTCAAATTCTGAATCTTCAATCTTACCTTTAGTTTTAGGTTTAATATACAGCTGTAATGAGTAGATTATTTAAGGTATTATGGCTGTCGAAGATGACATTCCAAAGCTTGAGAGATTTATTACATATTTGTTTGAATAATTAAGAGAACTTACTATGTTGTGGGGTAGATTCACAGTCATCCAGGTCATCGTAATCCTTGAAAAAACCTTTTAGATATTTAAACTCTTGTTAGTTGGCCAACGCTGTAGTTACTGTAGTGATTCATAATGGTGCTTTTGAGTCCATTATAAATGTATGACCTAAAGGACCATCAGTGTATTAAAGACGTCAAAAGAGTTTCAATATCTGATACTCCCCACAAGTCCGTTAAAAGTTAAGAATCCTCCTGGATGGGAAGTGAAACATTTTAAAACCCCAAACAGAAAGGTTTGGAATCAACCTTCAAAGGATTCCAAATGGTTTCTACATTACTCTTTTGCTACTGAAGATTTTATTCCAGATTCTGACTTCAACAATTTGGAATGATGTGAAATCCACCTGGCTTTTGCAGAATAACTGTAGTTGATCTTTTCAGATTTGCATTCGTCTTCCTTTTTCGGCTTTTCCCTTCAGGGGTCGCCACAGCAAATCAGTTGCCTCCATCTAACCCTGTCTTCTGAATCCTCTTCTCTCACATAACTTACCTTCATGTCCTCTTTCACTACATCCATAAACCTCCTCTTTGTCTTGGCCTCCTGCCTGGCAGTTCAAAACTCAGCATCCTTCTACCAATATATTCACTATCTCTCCTCTGGACATGCCCAAATCATCTCAGTCTGGCCTCTCTGACTTTATCTCCAAAACCTCTAACATGTGCTGTCCTTCTGATGTACTCATTCCTGATCCTATCCTTCCTGGTCACTCCCAAAGAAAACTTCAGCATCTTCATCTCTGCTACCTCCACCTGTCTCCTGTCTGTAGAGCAAACAACATCGCTGGTCTCACCACAGTTTTGTACAACTTTCCTTTCATTTTAGCTGAAACTCTTCGATCACACATCACACCTGACACTTCTCTCCACCCGTTCCATCCTGCCTGTACACGCTTCTTCACCTCTTTTCCATGCCCTCCATTGCTCTGGACTGTTGACCCTAAGTACTTAAAATCCTCCACCTTCTTGATCTCTTCTCCCTGTAACCTCACTCTTCCACTTGGGTCCCTCTCATTCACACACATATACTGTGTTACTGAGGCTAACCTGCATTTAAGAAACCAAAATGGGGGCGAAATCTCCTTTTTGTTTTTACTTGTCGCATTGTGTCCCTTTCATTGCCGTAATTAGACAAGCTGTTTAAGTAAGTTTTTGAGTCTGCGCTCATAATAGTAACTGTATTTGTCACTGGAGTTTATTGTTTGATGTGACATTTCAGCATTTGCATCTGTCAGTTGTAGACAGCTTTGTTGTTGTCATTGGTTGAAGTCAGCCCCTTGTACAGTGAGGAATCTATTGTGTTGTTTTGGGCTCTTTTATTTGCCCAGGTAGTTTGTATGCTGGGCACAAAGCCGCTGTAGGACAAAGGATGCCAACCAGCAACACTCAGGAGACTAAAACACCCGATAGTGTCCTACTTCTGTAGCTGGCATAGTCATGGAATTTGTTAAAGGCCCCCGAGGGTGGTGATTTAGTGAAAATCTGATCCCCGAGCATATGGCACCAGTCACTCCCAGAGGAGGGCAACAGACAAACATAAGGGCTGGGTAGGGTGGCTTTGGTAGTGGCCTCTGTTTTGACTTTCCAAAAGCCATATGGCCTCTGGAGACACAACATTTGCTGCCAGGATTGATGAAATAGTTGTTTTTTAATGACAATAACAGCTGGCCTCAGATTCTCACCAAGAATGTTATTGTCTTAAGCTGTTGCGGCTTTGACACCTAACGGCGTTCAATATGCTTGTTGGATCATCTTTGACATGTGTCTAGCATTGGAGATAAGTCAATTATTCACTCTGGTTGTGGATCTCTGTGACTGGAGTAATCTTGTAATCACGAAAATTCACTTGTGCCATTTGCAAACTGAGGGAACATGGTGCTAGTGTAGCCGCATGTTTGTTCTGTTTTTTAGTGACTGTAAATTGTTCCTTTGTTTCTTGTCTGTGTGCTTTTATGACCTGCTCCTTACAGCGTCTTGGCCCACTGCCTGAGCAGATGGATTTTGTCTTGTAAAATCTGTCTGCCAGCCCATACAACTCTACATTTTCTTCACTCGATTCTTGTCTAAATTTGACCTTTACTCTTGATGCATCCTACATATTTTGCATTGTAGGAGTACATAAAGCTTGAGATTTGAAAACATGACTCACAGGTAGCTTTTCTTCAAGGGCATACTGTATTCTGTATGACACATAATTGGGTTTCGTCTTGTAGATATTCTTTACAAATGACTGAATGCTGCTGTTTCACAAGAGGTTCACCTCCGTCTCCTCAAGCTGTTTGATGGCTCTGTATGTAACTGTCTTGTCACAGCAAATCAGTGAAACCCTGGCCCTCAGTTTGGAGAGACTATCAGCTAACCTTAGCACACAGGTCAGACCAAGGCTGATCAAAGAACACGATACAGCAGGTGTCAAAACCTCGGGTTCTGGTTCTTTCTCTCAGTAGCATTTCTTTGTTTTTTGTTTCTGTTATGCTTCGGGTCGGAAGATGCAGCTTTTCAGTAGCACTAGTCAGTAATATTGCAAAAACATAAAGCCATTTTGTTTCTTTTGCTATTATAATTGAGCCTCATGTCTGTTTTAGATTGTGAGTTGATTGTGGACCAATTTTCCTTCTTGTATTTCCCATCCTCGGTAATCTGTTTTTTGTCATCCTTTTGTGGCATTAATAGATTAGTTTTACTTATTTTTTTGTCTTTTTTGTACACATTCCACCAACTGATATGATGACTGTCAGTGGCAAACTCACTAACTTGATTTGATTGATGCAGAAATATGTTTAAAGGAGAGAATGAGGTGAAATGGAAGACATGCTTAGAAAAGCTGTTAAATAGTACTGTCACTTTGCTGTGGTTGACAGCAGTTTCTTATTTACACCGTTGAATGCTACGCCTGGCTTCATGATTAACAGCAGTGAGTTATCTTGTGCCCCAGACAGGATGTGAAGTCGGAAATTTTTTTTATTTCCCCCAAGAAATTCAACAAACAATCTAAAGGTTGAAATAAATAACTTCCAAATTCAATAAATTGTGTAATGTTACATATTTGGGTGTGACTGACAGAAATGAACATGTGGTGTGACAAACTATTTATGTAGGAGAGTGTGTTTTGTGATATAGATCTTGGGTGGCCTTGGCCATCACAACTCACTAGCTGCCAGATATGTGTGCTACAGAACACAATCATTCAGCTCTTCCAAAGTAATGCATTGCAGTAACTGTCACTGTTGTGATCACATGCGGTCAAATGCTTCGGTTTGCTTGTGTTTGTTTTGCTTAATGTTCTGTCTTATGTTTACTGTCCCTGTAGTGACACCCTGGTTTAACCTGCATGAATTATTTGCAACAGAACGGCTTTAATCTGTTTAAACATAGTGTGGATAAACTCTGGGATGAAGGCCTTTGCTCGCCTGTCAACTGTCTTTTCTGCTCTCTCTCAATCCAAAGCCACACTGTTTCACAGCTGGCCTGAGGTAACCTGTTCAGGACTAAGAATATTGTTGATAGATCTTTCTTTTTAGATGATAAGGCTTTGCTACCCACCTCAGTGACTAAATGAACTCCTCGTAATGAGCTTAACTGTAATCAATCTTCTTCCACCCAGAAACCTCCTTACCCACCAAATATCTTCCCAGTCATAGCAAGTTCAGCTCCAAATCTCATTCTTGTGGAACGTTATTGTAGTTTGACAAAGAGCTTCCATGTTTACACCTAGTCGGAGGTACATTGGTGCATTTGTTTTTTAATTAACTGTATGACACACAGGTTAGTAGTTTTACATGCATCTATATAGTGTGTACAGGCCCGTAACACACACACACACACACACACACACACACACACACACACACACACACACACACATACACGGGGCCTGTGGGCATGCAGGTGAGGGGGAGGTAGAGTGGCAGGCAGCTCCTTCGTGGTGTGCCTCCAATGAGCAACTTGTTAAAGAATGGCACCTTTTTCAAGGTCGCCTCAGCAGTGCTCCGGGGGTGAGCTGACACCTCCCACTGTCAGCTCACACCCTGGGTGTTTTTGGGCGGGAGCAGGAATTGAACTGCCAATCTTGGAACATTGGACCACCTGCTCTACCACTGAGCCACTGCTGCCCATAAAAAAGAAACTTAAGGCGCTGATC
This sequence comes from Antennarius maculatus, assembly GCA_013358685.1. Taxonomy (NCBI): domain Eukaryota; kingdom Metazoa; phylum Chordata; class Actinopteri; order Lophiiformes; family Antennariidae; genus Antennarius; species Antennarius maculatus. Next base: position 7,891,864 of record CM023608.1, read on the forward strand.
CTACATTTGTAGTAAAAGACCAGTTAGCGCCTGTTAAAATGTCAGGTTCTGGAAGCATATTATAAATGCTAACTTGGTTTACAACTTACCTGACTGACAGACTGGAAGGAATGTGAATTAATTTCTTTATTTTTGAATGAAAGAATGTACGTCTTGTGTGAGTGTTACCTTATCTTAGCACCTCTGATTTTGGTTGAACCATCACTCTGTTTGGGTGATTGTTTTTTATCCTGATGAAATGTTGGGGTTTTTATTCTGATGAAATGTTAATTTGTCATCCTGTGTTTTCCCAGGAGGCTTCTCGGTGGTGTTTCTGGCCCGAACTCACAGCGGTGTTCGCTGCGCTCTCAAAAGAATGTATGTCAACAATGTCCCGGACCTAAATGTGTACAAGAGAGAAATTACTATCATGGTGAGAGCAGCATCATTTCTACACTCGTTCACTGCAGTTTGACTGACAGGATTATTGCCCACAGAATTAGAAGTTATAAAAAAAAAAATGATGGCGGAACCAATACCATATATAATATCTTCTCATATGCATGGAAGTTGCATAACATATCACCGTCATGTCTTCCCATTCAAGTGGTTTTTGCACAAAAGCATGCTGTGAGTAACGAATGGATGCATTATAAGTGTTGTTTTTCTTAATTTAATTAATCAAATACGCCACTTTCAACAGCAACACAACATATAAACCATAGCGGTTCTAGCTGAGTCGCCATTGGCAACCACACGCTTCATTTAAAATAGGAACTCTTGGAATAGCCGAGTATGAGCAAAACCAAACAAGTAGTCATGTTCAGATCAGATCAGGGGTATCAAAAGAATCAAATGCAGATAAAGATCAAGGTGGCTCAGTGGTAGAGCGGATCGTCCAATGATTCAAGATTGGCGTTTCGATTCCCGCTCCCGCCGAGTCATTTGTTGTTGTGTCCTTGGGCAAGACACTTTACCCGCCTTGCCTCCAGTGGGGCACTTGCTGGTGTGTGAATGTGTGTGATTGTTCAGGTGGTGGTCGGAAGGGCCGTAGGTACAGATTGGTAGCCACGCTTCTGTGCCCCAGGGCAGCTGTAGCTACACACGTACTTTATGAATGAGGTGTGAATCCAATATAATGGATCCAATATAAAGCGTCTTTGAGTGTCCAGAAAAGCGTTATATAAATCTAATCCATTATTATTATTATTATCTGGGTTTGCACTAGGAGCTAGTATGACTAAGCCACTGTGGCTCCATGTAAAAGAATTGAGTAAGCCACAAAAAGCCACATTCTGTGTCCAAGACACACTCTAATATTTAGTGGGACTGCCTGTAGCTTTGATTGCGGTGCGCATTTGCCGCGGTATTGTTTCAACAACTTCGTACAACGTCACAGCATTTATTTCTGTCCAGAATTGCATTAATTTTTGGCCGAGTTCTTGTATTGACGATAGGAGTCAAACCACTCTGCAAGGTCTTCTCCAGCACATCCCATAGACTTTGAATGGGGTTAAGCTCAGGACTGTGGGGGCCAATCGATGTGTCGAAATAATTCCTCACGCTCCCTGGACAACTCTTTCACAATTGGAGTCCGATAAATTTTGGCATTGAATAATATTGCTCAGCCTAGACTTGACCAACCGAAGCAACCCCTGATCATAACCCTGCAATTTGCTTATTGAAACCCAAACGGTGACTTTTTTTGGCCGGGCGGTGTATAATAGCAAGTAAAACTTGCAAGTAAACATTGAATCATAACAAGAATCAAATTTATTAAAATCAAAGTGTCTAAGTCAAAGTTAAAATGTCTTGTAGTCCAAGTAAAACTTAGAAGTAAACATTTAGTCATATTTTGAAGGACTGTATCTTCACATAGTGAATTTTTCTTCACATAGTGAATGCAAGTTTTCAATTATTGGGGGGTGTAAAACCACAGTTGTCGTGGGGTGTGTGTGGGGGGGACGCACCCCCACAGGGGAGGTCGAGGGGGGCCCCCCATGGGAAATCTTAATCTTTTAGAAAATGGGGTCGTTTTCCTGCATTCTGGTGCATTCTGAGGGTAAAATCCTCTGTTCAGTTTACCTACAAAAATACACTAAAGTCAATAGTTCATTAGCTATCTTTATTTCTATCCTACTTTATGCAGGTATAAATGTGAGATTCTACAATTGAAAACTTGCATTCACTATGTGAAGATACAGTCATACAAAATACATATTACTCAATGTTTACTTGTAAATTTTACTTGGACTAGAATACATTTTAACTTTGACTTAGACAACACCATTGGTATGTCATAGTTTAGTTTTTTTCTAAATTCCATAATATGATTTTTCATTTCAATTTAAAAAGGCATGAAAAATGGCAAGTGAGGTGAATACACATTTACATGCATCGCTGGTTATTCCTGCCGGTCACAGAGATCAAAAGTTTAAGACTACAAAAAAGTATTGATAATCTTTCATTTACCTTCCGATCAGTCTGTCACCACTCCTGCCCCCTCTCAGCATTCACCATTTGTTGTTCAATTAGAATTTTAGTGCAAAATCTACTATAAAACACTCTATTCTCATTTTCTTTCAATCAATCGTCCTCGCCTTGTTGTACACCAATTCGCTGGTTTAGCTTGTAAAAAAAGAATCCTGTTTTTTTTAGTGCTGTCAGGTGATTAAAAAAATTGATCTAATTATAGAATTTGTAATTAATTAATCTAATTAATTACATTTTAATCTCATACCTGCTAAAGGCCCCCAAATAAATAATTTGAATTCTAGGACATTACAAAATTGTAGTGCATGACTAATCAATAGAATGCACCAAGAAGAGAAGATTTGAAATCCACATTTTTATTGGTTAAATGTGCTTTATAAATGAAATTAAAAAAAAAAAAAAAGGCCAAGCACATCAGCAAACCAATTAGGCCAGGTGCATTTCTCAAAAATGCAATACGAAAACAGTTAAATAAAATAAATAAAATTCAGAAATAAAGTAAGACTGAGTCTCAAATAGGCACATAAGCAGACTCTCAATCAAAATGAATACTAAAGCTGACTCAATACAGCAATTCAAAATGAATAGTATAACATGCCTCTAAATAAGGCAACTAAATAGCAAGATGCCAACAGGCTTTTCCTTTAAAAGGGTAAGCTAACGTTCAACTCCGTGTCCTTGACATGTTTTGCATTTAAATGATACGTTAGGCTGGAGCTGCTTCGGTGATATGAAAATTCTCTTTTACAAAACGTACAAATAATAATAACAATAGTAATGGATTAGATTTACATAGCGCTTTTCTGGACACTCAAAGACGCTTTACATCGGATCCATTATTCATTCACTCCTCATTCATACTTGGTGATGGTAACTACGTGTGTAGCCACAGCTGCCCTGGGGCAGACTGACGGAGGGTCTACAGCGCAGAATCACTGTGTTTTTGTTGATAGTCCCGTCTTTGTTCTTTTTGAAATAAACTTTCCGCCCAAAGGTCCGAGTGGGCTTGCCTCGCTCTCCTGTGTCGCGTCCATCTCTGTTGTCAATCACTCTGCTTTTGACTAGTGGCGCAGGTAGGAAGTGACGTGCCGCTGCAGCCTACGGGTCACTCAATGGGCCAAATTTAAAATGTTCGCGATTAATTGCAGCGTAATTAATTAATGCGTTAAAGTGACAGCCCTAGTTTTTTTTATTGAGCGAGAGTCGGTCATGACCCGAGTGCATATTTAATGATCGAGAGTGTTCGGGTCACTTCGGCTATTTCCGTTGGCATGCGGAAATAGCAGCATGCTATTGTTTTCTTATGTTATCGCTCGGGGATTTTCTCGAGGCCAAAAACGTTGTGAGTTGTAGACTTTTTTTCCTAAAAAGAACGCCACTGTGGCTACACAAGCTAAAAACCTTGTAGCCATATGGAATTTACTTCGCTTATGGCGAAGTGGCGAATGGCTAGCGCAAGCCCAGAAATTATAAAAAGCTTAAAATTACTTCACATTTGGCCATTTTGTTACCGATGCTAGTAATGATAGTAATCGTAATAATGTAGTTGAACTCTGATAAATATTGTAAACAGGGTTGAACACACCAGTTGAAAGTATAGGCACACCTTTTTGCTGATGTGATGTTTTGGTTTTGGTCAGCTCAAAAACACAATTTTGTCACTTCCTTTGCACTGAAAGAGTCGACTTGAGGACATGTTGCTATTTATGTTCTGATATTGTGAGGGTCTTCTCAGGTGACAATTTTGAAAAAAAAAATTGAGCACATAATTCATGTTGAAATGAGACACAAACCCTATTAAAGGTGAATGTACTCATAAACAAGGTGTGAATTAAAACAACTTCATTCCATCCACCTCATGCTTTCAATTTTCCTGCATTTCCAGTTTGGTGAGAGCAGAAGGCTTCCGGCTGTGGGCTGTCTGGCATTGTGTAAATGTGCCAGGTCCACTGACATCACACACAGCTGACACTTGTGCACGGCAGACAATTCAAGTAATTTAAAGTTGAATAATCGCATGTATTTCTGACATCAGTCCACCGCAACATGGATAACAGTCTTTTATATCTGACCCTAGCACGTGAGGGAACAGCTCAGTCTGAACTGTCTGGCCAGCTTTGTGTGTCTGTTGTCTGCTTCATCCACACACAGTCCACCTTAATCACTGGCACAGTCCCAGTTTGTTAGCACGCTGCCTTGAGAGCGCTGGTTTGCACAACACAGCAGTATCTCTTTACATTTTATTTGACAACCAACAAAGGCTGATGCTCTAATCTAGTGAGTTTATCAAATGAATAAAGATTTCTGAAGCTAAAAGGTCATTATGGCATAAGAAAATGCAAGATCACAAAAGCATTGTTGCCACAGTAGCTCTGGCTGTAAAGACTGAACTGAAATAAGATTGATGTTCAAAAGATTTTGCTTTTGGGTTCTCTGATCACCTCCATTAAAAAAAAAAAAAAAAATTAAACAAGGTTTTTATTCATCTAACGCTGTTTGGACACAGTAAGACCAGGAGGTATGAACATGTCACATATAGCTGTTTGAGGTGGAATATAAGTTTCTTAAAAGTTCAACATTTTGCTGGTTAATTCTGCTGAACTAAATGTGGTGAATGAGTGGTTTCCCAGAGCAGGGAACAGGTGGAGGAGAAGCTAGAGAGGTTGAGGTTTGTCCTGGAAAGGACCGGAATGAAGCTTAGCCGCAGTAAGACAGAGTACATGTGTGTGAATGAGAGGGACCCAAGTGGAAGAGTGAGGTTACAGGGAGAAGAGATCAAGAAACCACAAACTGTGGTTGTTTGGGCTAGAGATAATATCACTGAGGAAAAGACAGGAGACAGCGCTTGAGGTAGCAGCGATGAAGATGCTGAGGTTCTCTTTGGGAGTGACCAGGTTGGATAGGATCAGGATTGAGTACATCAGAGGGACAGCACATGTTAGAGGTTTTGGAGATAAAGTCAGAGAGGCCAGACTGAGATGGTTTGGACATGTCCAGAGGAGAGATAGTGAATCTATTGGTAGAAGGATGCTGAGTTTTGAACTGCCAGGCAGGAGGCCTAGAGGAAGACCAAAGAGGAGGTTTATGGATATAGTGAAAGAGGACATGAAGGTAGTTGGTGTGAGAGAAGAGGATGCAGAAGACAGGGTTAGATGGAGGCAACTGATTCGCTGTGGCGACCCCTGAAGGGAAAAGCTGAAAAGAGAAGAAGAGTTTTCAATGGTACATTGAGTAACAGCGTCCTACTGCTGAGCAAATATTGCAAAACTGCTGCACAAGTCCAAACATGACTGCTCATCAGTGCTGTGTGTGTTGACAGTCCACATATGTCCTTTGTAATCACCTCCATTTCTTCTTCCTATTTATTTATTTATGTATTTTTATTTTATTTAGATTGGATATAGTTTAATGATCCCATACTGGAAAATCCACATTTATTTAGCTAAATTTATTTAAATTTTTTTTATTTTCTGTTAATATTTTAAATTTTTGTACACAAATCTTCTAAATTTATACTGTATATCTACATCTGTCTCTCGCTCTCTCTCGCTCCCTCTCTCTCTGTATGTGTGTGTGTGTGTATATGTATATGTTATATATATATATTACATACACACACACATACAGGTATATACATACAGGTATATATTAGAGATTATATCCATACAGTATAATTTCTGCCCACTACTAATGAAATACTTTTGTTTCCTGTGCTGTTTTTACTGTTCTGTAGAAGGAGCTTTCAGGTCATAAGAACATCGTCTGCTACCTGGACTCCACAATCAATGCGGTGTCAGACAGCGTCTGGGAGGTCCTGATCCTAATGGAATACTGCAAAGGTAAAACCTTTCTATATGTATATAAATGTATATTTATGTCTTTTTCCTTTCGGCTTTTCCCGTCAGGGGTCGCCACAGCAAATCAATTGCCTCCATCTAACCCTGTCTTCTGCATCCTCTTCTCTCATGAATGTACATTTATATGACCACCCAATTTTTATTCTCTATTTTAATACAGCTGATTTGAAGATCAAGCAGTTTAAAGAGCAGTTTTTTATAAAGTTATTTACGTTTGGTCTTGCACATTTGGTTCTCATGTGTCTGTGGTCCGTCTTGTATGCTGTGAGGATTATTGTGAGTGTTGTTTGCCCATTTTGGAAATAAAACAATGCTTGCCATTAAAAATCAGCATTATGCCATATGCAATTTGCATTAGATTGTCATTTTATTACCCAATGTAGCTTTTAGATAAAGTTTTAAGTGGGTCTGCATTTAGTTTTTTTGGGGTCTATATGTTTGAACTGACTTGTGCACATAAGTCTAGAAGTGTCTCATAAAATTTTTAGTCAAAATGCTCTCTGCTGCCTGTCTCCTGAGTGTGGCCCCTCAAGTGATCGTGGTCTCTAGCTTTTTCAGCTAAGCTGATCCTCAATGGATCATTTTACATCCAACAACTGAGAATAATCTAAAAGACTTTACATTGTTGGTGTATTTATTTTACATAGGAATGGATTGAAACACTGATTTTGCAAATGTTGTGGTGACTGTAAGCTAATATATGTGGGTTCCTTTTTAATGTGAAGTTTGGATTGAGTATGCGAATGTGAACATACTTATTTAAGATGAACAAAAACTCTTCAGAAAAGTTTGAAAGTGTAGTTTTCCAGGCTGACCTGGTGACATGTGAGCCATGAATCTGTCCTTCATCCTGCAGCGGGTCAGGTGGTGAAGCAGATGAACCAGCGGTTGAATGTGGGCTTTAGTGAGGCAGAGGTGCTCCATATTTTCTGTGACACCTGTGATGCCGTAGCCCGCCTGCACCAATGCAAGACGCCCATTATCCACAGAGACCTCAAGGTAAAGAAGACTTCATATTTCACCAGATACTATTCTGATACATGATAAATTATCTGAACCATCAATTGCTGTTAAGAAGTCATTGCTTGTATTTCTGAATACAAGCAAAAATACAAGCAAAGTATTGCTTGTATTCAAAGCATTTCTAATGGTTTGAATACAAGCATCAGAAATTATGATTTCTGTAGACTTCCTGTGTGGTTCTAAACTATCTATTTACTATATGTTTATACTTGATAAATACTATTTAACTATCAGTCAAAAAAGGTCCTGACAAAGGATAAAAAATATTTCTGTAAACGTGAACAGAATCATTAAAAAGAAGAACTAGGTGGCTACTGTGAGCAGAAACATTTTATGCTGAAACAACCTCAGATAAGCTCTTAAAAAAGTCCTGTATGACAGATTGTGAGGCATAGAGCCCTGGTGGAAATGGAAATTACAATTCCAAAGAGCCAAATCAAAAGAAGGAACTTGTAGATTCAACAGTATTTATTGTCATTACATCAGATGATCTTTACAAACTGAAATAAATCTGCTTGTTAAGCAGAAGAAATAACTGTTTCACTTCACTATTTCATTGCATCGCCTTCGCTTCCTCTTAATCTCCCCCACTTCCTTTGGCAACTTGTTTTTTTATTTCCTCTCCTTCATGTCTGTTGTGCTGTGTTAGTTTCTCATCCTACTCCTTTTCCTCTTTCTCCTCTATGCTACTCATACCAGACCACTAAACTTACTTTTTATATCGCCCACAGTAAATGGAATGATCTCAGTAGTTAATCTAAATTTTTAAAGGATTTTCAAATTAAAGCTTCCACAAACTGTTTTCACCCTCCTTTTCCTGGGACACTGATCGCAATTTCCCACCCTGGTTGATTTCTACTCAGCGCCCCATCAGTAGGCTCCTGTACTCTGTCCAGTTAGACCAGCCTTGAAACAGTGCAGTCCCTTGAGCTCCACAGGCCTGTTCTCTGTTCACTGTCTGTATCTATCTGCTCAGCCTACACAACTTACATAATATCACAGGGACACAAAAGATCAACGGAGGCCCAGTCACGCATTGCCAGGGGAAGTGAGAGTGCAAAAAAGCCCCTTAACCCTGAACTGTCAGCAGCATTTAGACACTGTGTTAACTCGGTTTTACTTTGACAGTTAAAAATATTTTTCTCTTCATCCTCTCCTGTCTCACGGCTCTGACAAATGGCTCTCATTGTTTCAGAATGCACGTTATGTCCCTTTTGCAGTGTCAGACAGTTTCATCTTTCTCTCTCTCTCTGTTTTGTTTCTCTGTGATACTCCATTATTACTCACACCCTTCTTTGCTGTTTTTGTTTGTATTATTCCTCAGGCCTTTAATCTCCCTTGCAGAGGTCCGAATATTAAATATTATTAAAAAACCAAGACCTGAGTCACAAAAAAAACCATCTGATTGCGTCTAAATGGGAAACATATGTTTTCATTCTGTTATTGAAATTTGCCTTCTGTCTAGCAGGAAACAGATTACGAAGCTCTTGTGGCAGAATTACTGCAAATTAGGGCTTGTGTCACCGCTCCATCACTGTGCGCTAAATCAGTTTTGTGCGTGGCATTTGTGAGTTTTTAGAATCAATTGTATCTACTAATTGTCATCCATGCCCATTATGACTTCATTAGAGATGAGTTTCAGGTCGTTTGTGTGACAATTAGTTTCATCATAGCGGATGTGAGTTTTGATGGAATGGTGCATCTTACTGCATAATACTCATTGGAAAATAAGTATTTGGTTAGCAGTGCCTCACATAAAAGCAAAAGTCAAATAGCAGCGACACTTGAAGAACTACAATTACGTAGTTATACATTAAATTAAGATTAAATCCACTTTATCGATCCCCACTGGGGAAATTACCTTTACACTCATCATGCACATGCTTATATATATACACAGTATGTGTTAATCACAGCACACAATGTTGTGTACAGGCCCTTGAAACAAACACAGCACCACTCGGGGCCTGCAGGCATGCAATTAGTAACAGCAGTACAGGTGGAGGCAGAGTGGCGGGTCGCGATTTCAGGGTGCGCCCCAAATGAGCAGCTTGTAGGGGGAATGGCGCCTTGCTCAAGGGCGCCTCGGCAGTGACTGGGAGGTAAGCTGACACCTTCCACAGTCAGCTCACACTCTGAAGATAGCTGGCGGGAGCGGGAACCGAACCGCCGATGTCTGGTCATAAGGCGTCTGCTCTACCACTGAGCCACTGTCGCCATACTATACATGCATAATATCGCACTTTTTCTGTGTCAGATATGTAAATATTTTACAACTTAGATTCAGATGGTTGTTAGTTCTGACTAGGGACATTTTTGTTTCCACCTAAAGTGAGAGAACATTAAGTCAGTAATTTGCATATTGGCTCATCAGCACATGCAGATATAAAAAGCATTTCAAAATTAAAGTATTGACATTTGTATGTCAATACAAATGTCAATACTTTGTCTCGTGTTGTTGTCCTGTTTCTTTTTGGTCAGCAAATCCTGATCCTAAAGTTGAGGGGGTTATAACGCCATTCTTAAAGATCAGGAACACTGTTCAAATAATTCTGTCAATACGACGATACTTTGAGATCCAAGTATGCAATGCTTTTGTTGTGGTTGAAACCTTGACTGTTCCTTTGCCAGGTTGAAAACATCCTACTAAATGACCAGGGGAACTATGTCCTATGTGACTTCGGCAGTGCTACTCACAAGATTTTGATGCCACACAAAGATGGAGTGACTGCTGTGGAGGACGAGATTAAGAAGTGAGTTCCTTTGTCATTTTTGAAGGACTTAATATGGGACATGATTTTTTCTTGGGATCTGTCAAAGAGTTTGTCCCAGTGGATTCCACTGACTGGTCAAAGCGATGCCTTAAGATTATTAAAACACAGTAAATTCTGAAACAAAGCTGGGGCATTTTAATGCTAGGAAGGTTTTTACACCATCTCCTGGTTTCCTTAGTGCACTCACATACCTCTGCAAGTAAACCCAAAACATGCACAAGGCATTGCCAATTGACCCAGGGGCAAGTAAAATGTAACCTCAATTCAAGGAAGTATGATGAGTCACTTGACCTGATCAGGCAAGTTTTAAACAATAAAACCCCACAGCTGATGATGAAAGTGAACCATCCGACTGGTTTTTCATCTCTGTTGAGGCGAGCGCAGTCGTATTACTGAACAGTCAGTGATCCGACCAAATAATGGCAGGTGAAGCCAGTAATGTGGTACAAGCCAACTTTTCAGCTATTCCGGAAACAGGATCATCAAAATATTTATTGGGTGTCAATCAAAGACTGAAGACACACTCCAGGCATCACAGATTCTTCTCTTCATTTGGGAATAAATAGGATAAAATTACAAATTAAAATAATTTATCTGTTTGATCTCCAGTAACAAATTCACTTATTGAGGAACCCGTCTGCCCTGCTGGCTAAATATCTATTGATTGCCTTATATTTTTCCTTTTTATATATATATATATTTTTCCTCTGCCCTTTGTTGTGACTTGTGCTGTGTCATTTTTTGTATTTGAGTGATTAAATCTTTAGTCCATTCTCATCTATCCTGTTAACTGCTAATCACAATTATAGCTACAATAAAATGCAATTTGTGGTGCTTATCAGCAGCATATATTACCATGTGGTAACTCTTTCGTCATGACACCGGCCACACAGATAACTTTAGTCCTCTGGACTGTGGTGACTCAGATAATCTGTCTATTCAAAACTCCTTGGGGTTTAACTCCAAACACAAACAGTCTGTTTGATTGTAATCATTGTTAGTACTGTGTCACAAACAAAATACATTAGGCTGCAGCACTACATTTCTGCTTCACCAACCTTTGTTTTGAGCAAAATAATTATTAAGCAAATATGTAAATTAGTTCAGCAACACATGACAGACTTATTGGGATAAATTAGATGTAAACATAGTTCATCAATTATCTGTTAAGGATCAGACATTTCCTCCAATGTAAGGAGTGAAGACTGAACTCTAGATGCTGGACATAACTGAATGAATCATAACACTGCTTGTGAACATGTTTGACATTATAAAGTTGTGAGGTAAAGGATTTTCATGTTTTGAGTACTTGATTAAGTGAATAAATTCCTCTTAAAGCTCTGGTCCTTATTCATTTTGACTCTGACCTGCCATTGACTACCTCTTCTCATTTTTCCAGGTACACAACCCTTTCATATCGTGCACCAGAGATGATTAACTTATATGCAGGGAAAGCCATCACCACAAAGGCTGATATATGGGTAAGTTCCCTTTCTGAATGTGTGTGTGTGTGTGTGTGTGTGTGTGTGTGTGTGTGTGTGTGTGTGTGTGTGTGTGTGTGTGTGTGTGTGTGTGTGTGTTAGTTATGCACCTTGCAGAGCTGGTTTGTCCTGCCAGTGTCTTGGGCGTTGCTCTGCCCTGGCGGCTTCCTCCCCCATTCTCTCTCTCCATGTCCCTCACTGTTTTTCTCCCGGCTCGCCCTGGGCTGTTTGCCTCTACCAGCTTTCCAACAGTGTTTTTCCCTTATAAAACATTAAGCAACATCATTCTCAACAGAACCAGGCCTCTTCCTCCCTGCTGCCTCTTTTCCTCTTTTCTTTCATTTCAGATAATTGGGCCCGGTTGAAGACCTTGATAAGTTTGAGTGAAATAGACCTTGGGTATTTAAAAGGTGTGCAGAAGAGAGATGGGACCAAGAGCTTGGACGCTGTCCATGTTTAGAAGTGGTGTAAATCGATGCACTTAAAATCCAAGGAGTTCTAACAGCCAGGATATAAAGATGTGACACTTTCTGCATATAAACGTGTGCCCTTCACACGGACATGTTCTGTTTGTTAGTCTGAATACAGAAAAGTGTTACAGAAGTGAGATGTTTTTGCAAACTAGTGTGAATTAAAATACAAGTGAAACCACTTACCCAAAAGCACACAATGTAGAGTGCTGATGTCTACCAAACCCCGCAGGCCACAGGATTACAGTTTGTGAACAAAGATGATTTAATAACATTTTTAAACTGGACATTAAATGAAAGTAATATAATCAGACATTCAAGTCAAGTGTACTGATAAACTGTTACTTTGGATAATTTCTACCTTCCAATTGCTGAAACCAGTCATATTTCTTTCTGTTACCGTGAGTTGAACTCTCAGTATGTACATGTTCACAGTAACGGATGATTAAGAAGGAAGACAGTTTCTGTTGGACTGTCAACAAAATTGTTTTTTTTCCTGTTGAATACCCCCTGTGTTTTCCTTCCTGTTCTATGTTTATCTATACATTTAACTCTGCAGTTTCATGTAGTGACTTGTGGACACACATGCCATGTGTCAAATGTTTGATTAGAGAAGGACTAAAGAACATGTGTTCAGATAGACCTCTCAAAAGAAAACTTTAGTCCAACAGCGTCATTGATTCCCAAGTCTCTTTCATCTCCAGCTCCATTGTCAACAGAAAGATTCTCAAGCTCAATTTAGCACCAACTTAATATGTGATGTCGGAGCAGGCCACTGATGCCTGTGGATGTGTTTGAGGAACCCTAGGGCTGGTTTTACTCAAAAATAAAATACATCAGGCCTGCACACACCCCTCCCACCCCTGAAAACAATGGATTAAGAACTACTTTTGTTATTGGGAAAGTTACACCAGGGATGATTGTCCCAAGAGAAGACAGCTAGACGTATTGACCTGAAGGTGTCAATGAGGGAAGTACCTACATTCTCACCAATGACGAAAATTTACACTTAGTTATTTGCAGCTTATCTAGATAATCAAATTCATTACTGCTACAACCAAATGTGCTTTCCATACAGAACTGGTCTGTCGCGTCAAACACTGTGAAGCTGTCGAAGTTAGTATCAGGTGCTTTTCCAGATAAGTTATCCTTATAACTCCTTTGTGTCTGGACAAAATGAAAGTGTGATGTTTGGTCGTCATTTATAATAAATAATTGGTTGGGGTACAGTTTGGAACCAAATCTCAATGCTATCTCATGGGAGTGGGTATTTAAATGTCTGAATGACCTGGTTGATATTGTTTCCAACGCTGCTTCTACTTTCTCCACAGGCACTTGGATGCTTGTTGTACAAGCTGTGTTTCTTCACACTTCCATTTGGGGAGAGTCAAGTTGCCATATGTGATGGAACCTTTATTGTTCCAGATAACTCCAAATTCTCCTTCAAGTTGCACTCTTTAATCCGTAAGTTTTGATTCTGACATGGATTAAATCTGTAGAATGTCTTCTTAGAATGCAGAAGCTTTTAAAGAATCACTTAGTCCCTCTACTATCTCAATTATACTGAATAGTACAGTGAGACCTTACAGAAGACATTTTGTTTATAGTTTTCTCACATAATCTCATACTCTTTGGATAATGTTCAACCACAGATCGATCTTTTCTTGGTTTGCCTATCATGCATTTACACAACCTCACCCTGGTCAAACCTCTCATGGACAGTCAATCAGGAGAGCCTTGTCCAAGTGACCTTGTCTGCATGATCATAGGGACAGCTCCTTTTTATTAATTTGTCCTATAGCTCCACCATGTGGCCACAGAGGGAAGACACATTAATCACATTAAATAACCCTTTTCTGCACATTGCACAGATTGACCCCCCTGTCTTTTCCAGGGTATATGCTCGAACCAGACCAGGAGAAGAGACCAGACATTTACCAGGTCTCGTACTTTGCCTTCAAATTAGCTGGAAAAGAATGTTCAGTGCCAAACCTCTTTGTAAGTCACCAGAATAAATCAGTTAACACACCTTTAGTTATTGCAGTTGTCTGCTTTTGAACACAACACTCCTCTTTCCTATTTTCCAGAACTCTCCCATCCCTACATCGCTCCCGGAGCCGCTAACAGCTAGTGAGGTTGCTGCTAAGAAAAGTATGACGAAAGCCAGGTACTGTTGACTGCAGCAGAGGTTTCTCATTTTAGTTTCCTTAAGATAGAAACTAACAGGTTTCAGTCCTCTGTTGTGTGTGTCCTCTTAATATCTACTGTAAAATAATGACTGTTCTAGACATCTTGCCTGACTATATTGTGTTTCATGCAGTGAAATTTTGGAAAAAAATGAGTAAACTTTCACTTTTGGTTTATTCCTCCCAACCTGGGGTGCATCGTTATTTACCAAACAAATTTAAAAATGTATATATATATTTTTTTGCTGAGTTGACACATTAACTCACTGGCTGCCAATGACGTCTGTAGTTGTCAATGGTGTTCTTCAACAGGGAGGGCGGGGGACAGTCTGGAGGAGCTTGTCAGTGAAATCAGGCTTCTGCCTGTGGAATTTATTGTAATGAAAACTGATCCAGTTACTGAACAGAGGATGACAAACCAGAGGAAGACTGAAGTTGCGGCGGCTTATGATGCAACAAAGTTTTGCGTATGTCGGCGTGCACCCCCGGGTAAATACGGTGTCTGAGTGAAGCCTCTTGCGATTGGTTGAGAACAGAAAGAAAACACTGATACCTGTCCAGAGGGTCAGAGGAAGTCCGCCAAAGGAGATTAGTTGCGACAAAGTGTTGGCAGCTGATGAGTGAATGCACAACAACAACAATACATTAGACATTCAGATGCAAACCTTGCTGTGCATTCACATCTACACGCTGACAGATGCACTTCATTGATTCAAGAAAAATCAAACCACAACTTTCGAATCCTTCTGTTTAGGATAACAGACTCTGTCGGACCGACTGAAACTTCCATAGCTCCAAGACAGAGACCGAAAGCGGCCAACAGTAATGTCCTTCCCCTCGCGACTGTCACTCCTGTCAAGATGACCGTGCCTTCAGCACCCGTCAGCAACGGCCAGAAAGGTTAGTCGAGCATTTCTGAGTGCAGCTTTTTATAGCATTAGATGCTTTCATCGTGTGGTTCTAAATAATAACTTTAAAAATAAAATTGGACCTACCTGTGTTCCCAGCTCCCACCCCTGGCTCGGGACAGCCGTCCATGCAGCCCCAGGCCAGCAGTCAGCAGCACAGAGTCCTGCAGCAGCTGCAGCCTGGTGACCTGCGTCTACAGCAGCTACAACAGCATCACCACCACCAACAACACTTAAACGCCCAGCAACTTCAATACCTCCAGGTACATGTCTTTAACAATACTTCTAGAAGCACCACACAAGTCAGTTTGGACTTCTAAACTCTTTTCAAACCCTGTTCAGTACCAACAGGCTGTGCAGCAGTCCCTCCAGCTTCAGCAGCAGCAAGCCATCTTGCAACAGCAGCAGCAGCAGCAGCAGCAGCAGATGATGATGCAGCCGATGTACCAGCAGCAGGTCGCTCAGGCTCAGTACGCAGCCATGGTGAGTTCCATTAGAAGGCCTGACTTGGAGCTTCACACCAGAAAAGAACTGAATGTACATTGTTTTCACATTCTAGCCATTTCAAGGACTTAAGGATGCTACAAAGTAAAAATCGTAACAGAATTTCAGAGCAGAAAATTTTATCCAAAACTGTAATAAATAGTTTGAGCAAATGACAGTGAAACACATGGACACACAGCGTGAAAAAGAGACAGAACGGAACATTTTATTTAATGTCAGAATGCCCTAAAATTGCTCTCTCTCTTCCAAACACTGGCAGCCTGTCGTCTTCAGTCGGTTCGCTTCTTATCTGTGCCAAGCAGCATTGGAAGCAGACGCTCAAACTTCCTACTGACTCTGTCCAAATATTCAGTAAACTAGTATTTACACAACTACTGAATCAAACACACAAACACGGGTCCTCCAAATGTGTACTGTTAGTGCGGCGCAATTTTTAGACTGTTTCCCACCGAACAGGCACCATCTGTTTTATTTCATAGGCAATCTGGTCTGAGCGAAGCCACGGGGGGATAGAACAGAGGGTGAAATCAAGCAGCTTCCTCTGTGTTGCATTCTGACATATGAAAGAGTTCACAGGCAAGAGAAGAGAGCACCTCTCAGAATTACTCTTCGTATTCCCACGATGCATGTTAACAGCATTTACTCTGTGATCTAAGACTGACTCTCCTGGTGAGGAAGCTTCTGCAAAAAGACTCTTGTAATATGTTTGAATGTTATCAGAGCACATCCTGTTTTATGCAGAACTTTAAAGGCACTGTATAGTGTTTGACAAGTATGGTTTGTTGAGAAAAATTCTTACAAGGAAGCAGAGGATAAAGTGAGGGACTAAATTCAGATTAGGAGTATGAGTCAATAAAACTTGGGAATATATTTAAATATTTGGTAAAATGGGTGCTAATCGTACTCTGCCTCGCTCCATGTGTAACAGGTTATTAATAAGAACTTGTGATAGTAGCCTTAAAAATCAAGTGAAGATTTCCAACTAGTATTTGAGGCAATCCTTAGACATAATAATTAGATTCAATTAGTTCGGTTTGGTTTCCTACATGCTGTTTGACTTTGATTCCGTCATCCCTCCCCTCCACTTGTTCCCCAGCTTTCCAAATCCAGAACCGGTTTCTAACAACATTTCATCATCTTGTTGCCGTCATTGTGTGTCATGAAATCAAAGGCCCACCCCTCATTCCCTTCCCCTTCTTCTCCCTGTCTTCCTTCCCTAACAGCTGCACCAGTACCAACAGGCTTTTGTTCAGCAGCAGCAGCAGCAACACCAACACCAACAACAACAGCAGCATCAGCAGCAACATCACCCTGCTCAGCAGCCTCTCCCCTACATGTCCTCCCCCCTTGAGTTCCAGATTCCTCTCAGCTCCTATAATGTGACCACGCCCACTGCTGGAGCTGGCCCCGTGTCAATGGGGGGGGCGTCACCCGTGGATCCTTCATACACTAACCCCAGGTAGTGACCCCTGAACCGACCAGAGAGCGGTTTCACATTCTTATAGAAAATGTTCGTTACATTAAACCTCAGATTGGTATTTTTGAATATGATACTTTTGTCTTTATCTCACACTTATTCAACATAGAGATAATTTTTAAGTCATGTTTAAAGGTTGAATTCTGCATTCTGTCACAGTGCTATATTTTCTGCATATGGAATCTTATTTGGGCGACATTAGCTCAGTTCACTGGGTCTTGGGCTTGTGGACCCAAAGGTTCAGAGTGTGAACTGGTAGTGGTGAGGTGGTAGTTCACCTCCTGAGCGCCGCCAATGTGCCCTTGAGCAAGGCACCGACCTTCACTATTCGGCCCCAAGTGCGAAACCGCGTCTCTCCATTCAACCTTTATCATAAAACATAAAACACTTGTTTGTTGTACACTATACTGCATGAGCTGTATCAGATATATCACCCCAAAAAACCTAAGTGAAAAGAAGAATCAAAGTTTGGCTGCTTTTGTGTTTTGTAGTTTTTGTCTACGGAGGAGGTTTGTGAGTTTAGGTTCATATTGTGTTTTTATGTCTGTCTAATGAAATTACAAAATGTGTTACAAAGGTGAATTTAAGGTTATCACTGTCGCTTTGTGTCCACAGCAGAAACCCTCTGCTCGCTGCAGATGGGATCACCCCATCTACCCAGAGTACCAGCGGTGTAGTCACCAACCCCCCCGATATGTCGGGCTGGAATCCCTTTGGAGAGGACAACTTCTCTAGTCTGACGGAGGAGGAGCTGATCGACCGGGAATTTGACATGCTCAGAGCAAGCAAGTGACCCTTCACTGATTTTGTTCCACACATTGTTGTTGACAGTTTTACACGCCTCTTTTAAAAGCCATCAGTTTTCGGAAATGTAGTAATGATATTGTGAAATGAAGATGAAGAATACTTTAATAATCCCAAGGGGAAATCATTTATCATTGTGTTGGAGGTATGTTGTCATAGCTGTGTGAGTTTTGTCCAGACAGAACGATGATCTAAGTGTCTTTCTCTCTGTGATCTTGGACATGCAGAAAAGCCAGTGGAGAGAACAGCTAGCGTGGAGACGGACAGACCGCTGCCTGCCGCCTCCACTGCCAAGCCCCTCCCACCAGAGGACCTGTTTGGTTCAGTCCCGTTTGTGGCCAGCGCAGGCAAGTCTTAAAGGAGTCACTAGCCTGAGGACCCAACACTGTGGAGCCGCCTGCCCCCTCTTTGCCCTCTTCTGATCCCTCCTCTTTCCTCCCTGTCCAACTCTTCCGTTCCCACTTAACCTCCAGCAGGAGCTCCTTTGCCACACACATCCCTCAGTGGTGCATTATTAACCAGTGATCAGTCAGATTGGTGGTTCCGTATCCAGACATCAGTCAGCGGTTTATGTCAATTTGTCATCATGAAATATAATGAAAAGATGAGCCGATCTTGTTTCTCCTGACTTTAGCAGAAGGAAAAGCGTATGCAGGAGAAGCAGTGCATCGGCGACATGAACGAGTGCTCGTACTGCCCCACTTGACCTAGTCTTTGTTCTCCTGCATCTAACAAGGCATTAACGGTACCTGGAATGGGGGGGGAGGGGTGTTTACATTCCCTGTCTAGATCAAAAACTGCTCGAACATCGTGCTAACCCGTTGGGATCGTTCTCTCCCTCACTCTCTCTCACCTTGTGAACTCGCATACACTCATCCTGAGGTACTCTACATACAATGACAGCTTTTATTTATGTGCATATCAAGTGCAAAAAGCTCCACTTCACTGTGTCCATCCAGGAGCACGGCAGGACAAACCTGTTGCTGTTCCAGCACTAAAAGCAATATGAACACAACAAGTCAACCTGTCAGCGTAGACGTGACATCTGGCTGCTAATAATTAGGGCTGAGTGATGTAAAATATTTACGATCATGGACCAGCGAAAGTTGTCGTCTCTTATGTTTCGAACATTTACAAACATAAAGGCCAGCTAGGTAAGAGCTGTGAGTCTCAGCAAAGTCCACGAATCGTAATTCATAATGAACGCTGTTGGCTTTTTTATGAAGCTGTCATATATGGCAACAGAATGTCACTGACAGAATTAAAGTGCCCCCCTAGAAAACACTGTGCTACTGGATTAAAATGAGGAGTAGCACGAGGGCAAGTTGACTTCCAGAGCTAATCTTTGTTTTTACGTTTAAACACGATGGACCCATCAAAACTACAACAGAAAAGTTCCTTGGGAATCATCATTCAAAAAAAAAAAAAAGAAGTGATGAAGCCTCAAAAGTTCTTGTGTGGACTGTGCACATTACTTTGGAGGCAGATGTTAACAACCACGCTAAGATAACTGGATAGGGAGCTAACTAACTAACTAACTATAGTTTAACCATGACACACCATTACCTTGGTCTAACAATGTGAATATCAACGTGCAGTATTTCTACATCGGTGGCAGCAATAAGCATCTGTGCCTCTGTACTCTTTTCCTGATCCTTAAATGTGAATTGGTTGTTTTGATAGGCAATTTAGAGCTGTTTGTTACCAATAGTTTATATTTAACGAAGAATCGTATTGATGCTAAAACATTCAGATTTTCTAGAGGAGAGGGTTTTTTTTTTTTTTGTTAGTGATTTCATCTCACATCCTAAAACATGCAAATTAAGTCTCGTGGCTCCAGTTTAGAATAGATTAAGACAAGGTAATGATGCAATATAACCCTCTGAACACTTGAATGTTGAATGTAGGTGTGGGAACATTTTATTATCTTTACTTGTCAATAAATGGCTAGGAATCTCGACTTCAAGTTGGATCAAAGAAAAACCAAAAAGAAACCAAACAGATTGAAGGAAAGTCTGCATTGAATTTAAAGACCATGGGTGAAGTAAACCTACGTTTTGTTTTGTTTTTTTAATTCAGGCTGACATGAAAAAATTATGAATTTTGGATCAGCCTTTTCGCTTCCTGTGTTTGTGCCATCAGTGTGGCCATCAGTCAGCTATTTATATTCCAGGTGATTCTTCAGTCGCGGGTGTCAAATGTTCTAGTGCTAACACACCGCCGGCAACTTCTACCAACACCTCCTCATGAACATAAGGCAGTCGGGATTTATTATTTTTATATTACGTGTGTTTCTGTAAAATATGTGTGATTTACACGGCACAGTGGTGCAGTCGGAAATAACTCTGTACACTGAGACCACACACCGGTGACCAAAGATGGCCTGCAGCAATTTCTGAAAGAATAATAAAGTCAAACTTTTTTGGTGAAATTCACCCTACACACACACACACACACACACACACACACTCCGAAAGTGTGTGAAACAACATAATTCCGAGCTCTACACTTTTTTTTTTTTTTTTGCAAAATTGGATTATAAAAGTATCAAATATTTTGCATCATGAAAACTATTCTTATATTCTTTCAATTTTACATTTTTGTATTTCAATACCCATCAGATTTGGAAAGACTCAAAAACGTATGTTGTACAGTTTAAATGTGATGACATTATGCAGCTGTATAATGTGTATAGGTTTTATGACAGAAATGTTTTAGGCTCAGATTGAACCCTCGTTGTATCAAACAGTTGCATCTCCAAGATGGACTCTTTTCCTCAGACTGATTTGTTTAAAAAGAAGTCTTCTACTTGGAAGATGGAAGTGCAGTTACCAACTAACACGGAACTACATGTCGTTAAAGTTGCTGGCGGTGTTAAAGCACATCTTGATGATTTTTCCCTTTTTTCCAATTCTAAAAGTAGTTAATGTTTTATGAGTGTGCAGATATATTTTGTAGGTGATTTAATTCAGCTTCCATTTCTAGATACAAACGATACAAAGTGCCTTTGCGTGGCATTTTTATTTACTTGACCAATAGTACAAACAGACATACTTATTTCCTGTTGATACCACCAAGAATTTGGCTTTTTCTGTGATATTTAGCTTTGTCAAGTTGATTAGTTAGACATTATTCCAGCTGACAGTTGAAACAAAAAGACGTCGATATCTAGTCTGGCACTATGTCTGGCACAATGTGTATTTCTTTACTCATTCAGGCAACCAGTCAACAATCAGACATTGTCTTCACTGATAAAACACTGGATGATGATGAACAGGTTGTTCTTCCTGTTGGGATTTTTATTCCACTAAGATCTCCTTAAAGGAGACTTTCATAGGAATTCACCCAGCTTGGCGTAGAAAGTGAGGAAACCTTTTCTTTGTGTTCTTTGTTGTCGAGCTGATGAGACATTCATTGGTGTAAATGTGACTCGTTGTGCTGAAAGGAATTCTTGATTCTCACCATTATCTTTTCAACCATACAGTCCTGACAGGCTGTATGTTGGCTAATCCTCGCTGTGCTGCCGTTGCTCCGCTTCGGAGCAGCAAGTGAGAAAGTCATTCATCGCGCTCATCCATTCATGTACATGAATCATGCAGATTTGTACAAATATATAAATTTAATTGACGTGTTTAACAGAAGGTAAGTTTGGAGAGCAGTTCTCCTCTGCCTTGACCCACTTATATCATCCTTTACTTTTATTGGACCTTTGTTTCATTTCATTGCCTTTTTTTCATTTTGTTTTCCATGTAGTGAGACAGCCATACTCAGAAACATCTTGTTCATGTGTACTGGTGGATGGATCTGTAGTTTCAAAAAGCTAACCATCAAAGCTAAAGAAAAGAAGTGAAAGGGATGACCAGAGCCATTAACTGCACTTTCCTTTTTAAAGTGCAAGGAAATGTGAAATATTATCCCAGCGTGGGGGTATCTTAAACGTAGTTATTGAATAAGTTGTTAACATTTTGTTTACATTGTGTGCTTTTGCTTTTCTGTCTTGAGGTTTGATTCCCCCCCCCCCTTTCTTAGATTTTTTTTTTTTTTTTTTTTTTTTGGCTTTACATCCTGCTAGAAGCCACAGAAAAATTCATTATAACTATGGGAACTTTTTGTTTGAAGCCATTGTCATTAGACATGTTGAAAACTGCTCAAGTTTTAGTTACGCTTGATATCAGCAGCATCTGGTACTGATCCTGCAGATAGTCAAACCAATAGATCAATAAATTGTCTTATATATATATACATATATCATGTTTTTGCAGCAGACGATGTGAAAGATCCTGTACCATACTGTGTGAATGTATTTCTTTATAGAATGTTACTGATAAATAAAATATTCAAAATCAATATTCACTTTGGTTCCTTTTTTATAGATATTAAGTTTTGGAAAGTTAAGATTCTCCACCACTTCACCACGTACAAGATGTTCCTGTGGTTCACATGGCTGTCTTTGTTTTAGCTTGCGTCGTCTAATCAGACTCCAACAAAACAGATTTAACGCTTAGGTGATAGTGACAGTAAATGTTAATGCAATAAAAGAAATTGAACAAGCAGTGGTTCTTAGCTGTACAACATAAAGCAAATTATCCTTTGAGACATAACCTGCATTCTAAGTTGTGGTTGTGATGAACCATTATAAGTGAGGTAGAGTGTCAGGCCCGGTGTCAGGTTTCATGACCTTGTTGATATTAACCAATTGTCTTGGTAATTGTGCACTTCCATCTCGCTATATAGTGAACATGGATCTAAAACATAATGTAACTGATGGCTCATTCAGGTCAAAGCCTCAGATTGTCTTTAAGATGATGAAGTCAGTAGAAACTGAAATATCTGTGGCTCTACCAAACATTTAGTGAACACATGAATCCTCTGCCGGCCGGCTGATGACTGACTGATGTTTTAATCTACCTGATCCTATAGACTTTTAGATTGTAAAAAGCTACATCATCAGACTGTCTGCCACTGAACAAATCTAGAACCTTTTATTAAATGATTTCTCACTGATTATATGATACGCATTTCAACATTCTTTTATCTGTAAAGAACAAATCCTGCGTGCCTCAAATCCTTTTTTAGAATTGATATATCTTCTTTTTTCTCTTTCGGCTTTTCCCTTCAGGGGTCGCCACAGCGAATCAGTCGCCTCCATCTAACCCTGTCTTCTGCAGAATTTAGAATTGATATATAATGTATTAATGTCCAAAAGAAAAGTTGTCTTCTGACATTTTTTACGTAACCCTCGTGTTGGTCATCGCTGGTAACATTTAAAATTTGCAGCATCAGAAGAAAAAAACCCCACTAAATTATGTAATGCTCTATTTAATGTATTACATTATTAAATATCTTGAAATGCTGATCGGTGGGCTCTCTTCTAAAACTTAATTTCCTAAATGTTCCCCTTCATCAAATCAACCACAGCTCTGCATTATCTACTGCTTGATGGAAAAGTCATCTCTGAGCTCCTGCTGGGTTTCTCTAACAGGTTTTATCTTCTGCATGCATTTTTTCCACCACCTATTTGTATCTTTTAGATGTCAGACAAACCATAATCTTTCAACCTACACTCAAACTGTCACGCGGAAAACAGATCTGAGTCAATCTGATGTCTTTTGTGATTGAAGAAATGATTGTCATGCTCTGAGAGGTGAGAGGTGATTACAGGTTGTCAACCCCGGGTCACATCAGTGGAGAGAACCGAAGCTGAGCATTTTGTTTCCCGAGTTATTGTATTCAAAATACTTTTATTCATTTATTACTGCCTTGTTTCATTTATCAAAAACAAAGATTTTGGCTAATCTCTCTCCGATCCCTGCCAGTTTGGATGGTTGAAGACGTGGAGAGATTTCCATTTTCATGTTCACAGTGGGGGGCCTTTCTCTGCTATCAAATGTAGAGCTTTTGATTAACAATAAATTGGCCCGTTGTGAATGGCGCAAATTTTTTTCAATTGGAGGCTGTCCATTTGCTAATTAGGCTAAGTTGCCATTATTTGGAAATAAATTTACATGAACTAAGTTTTCACATCTTAGATTTTTATAGAAATGCAGAACTGAGGAATACTAACTGCAGGACAAAGCTTTATGTTTGTCCAGTGTAAAAGAAATGGACAGTTATCTTTAAATCTTGGAAAGCTGGGTGTCTGCTTTCCTCTGCTTGTAGACTTGCAGGTCAGAGTTGAGAGGTTAGAGAAGCTTTTGTACCAAACTGAGTTTTGTTTTGCAATTTCCTTCTCCAAAATTAGATAAACTGTTGCAATTTTTTGAGGACTTTCAAGCAAAACCTTTGTAATCTGTATTTAAATATTTTGAATAATGTTATGGAAGTCAAGAGGCCAAATGTCCTTTCAGAAATGAAACTTGTTCTGCTGGCATCAAAATCTTACGAAATCTGGTTTTGTCATTTTTAATACACTAAAAACATCTGGAATGGTCTAAGTTTAAATAATGACATGTAAATTCAGAAAAATATTAAACACAAAAGACTGGAAACTTTTTTAACATTTGGTTTGTGTGGTCTTTCTTTAGGTCTGACTGTGATAAAGACTGAGCAGACAAATGAAGTGAATCTACCTGCCTCCATCTCAGTAACTCCAGACGGTTTGACGCTCGCAGAGGTCAAGGAGAACAAGCAAAGCAAAAAGAGCAGCTGCAGACCAGGTGAAGAATCTGATAGCGACTTTGAGTCTGATCCTCCTTCGCCAAAAAGTAGCGAGGATGAAGAGCCAGAAGAGGAGGAAGGTCTGAACAGTGAGCATGGTGAAGACACAGAGCCGGAGAATTTAGGTCAGAGGCCTCTGCTTATGGACTCTGAGGAAGATGGAGAGGAGGATGAAGACAAGCACAGCTCTGACTCGGACTACAATCCCAGCAGGGTCAAGACCCGCACAAAGAAATCTCCAGGAGTTAAAGCGGCTTCAGCTGCCGCCAGGAGTCCTCTGAAGGATTCTGGCACGACTCTGATCACCCCTCCTGAGTCGCCCAGCAGACCACGAGCTACGAGAGCTGTGGATGTTTTTGGTGCTGCTCCATTCCTTGGGGGAGCCACGCCCGTCGGGCCCCCAGAAAGTTTAGACATCTTTGCCAAAGCGCCTTTCAGGCAAGCCAGCCAAGAGGAGAAAGTTGCTGATGAGTTTGATGTTTTTACCAAAGCCCCTTTCAACCGAAACCTCTCCAAGTCAGGCAAGAGTGGGAGTGATGTTCCCATGGGCCAGACGCCACCCATTTCCCCTGAGGGCATTGACATATTTGGCTTCTCTCCTTTCCACCCAGGCACCACTGAACTGCCTCCCACCACATCTAGAAGTGCAGAGGACATCTTTCAGACATCTTTTGAGGAGTCGGCCAGCCCTCAGCAGCAGAGGCTGAAGCAACGCAGCCTCCAAAAGCTGTCCTCACGCCAGAGAAAAACCAAGCAGGAGGCCACGGCAGGTGGCAGCAACGGCAAACGCCACCATGGTACACCAACAGGAGGTCGCAAGACTAACAAGCCAACTTACCGCACGCCTGAGCGTGTCCGCAGACACAAGAAGGTCGGCCGGAGAGACTCACAGAGCAGCAACGAGTTCCTGAGCACCTCAGACTCCAAAGAGAACATCAGTGTTGATATAACCATGGCTGAAGGGAAAGACAAAGGAGCTTCTCGGCCGGTGGATGAGGCCCTACTAGACCCATTTGGGGCCAAACCATTCCATCCTCAGGATGGTAGCAGGCATGGCCACTATCAAGGCCTCACTGATACCAAGTGCGACCTGGGGACTGCCAATGGCAAGTCCTGGACTGGTTCTCTTCATAGTGCTCTTGGAGAAAGCAGAATTATGGATGACTTTGGGGCAGTGCCCTTCACAGAAATGGTCGATCACAGTGGATGTCAGCAGCAGCAGCAGGCCCCACCCTCACAGCCAGGGGAACTTGACCCGTTTGGAGCTGCACCATTTCCTTCAAAGCAGTGACTTTCTCCCAATTCTACCAGTTGCTGTTAAATGACCCTTGAGCTTCAACCAATCATGAAAAAAAAAGTAAAAAAAAAAAAAAAAAATCAGTACTCACCTTTTTTTTAGGAATATTTTATTATACCTAAATCCTGTGGAGTATGAGTGATGTTTCCACATATCTTTCAGCTGTATCTGTTTGCTGAGAAGCCTGTAATGCTGCATTCTAATGCTCGTAAAGACCTGGGAGGAATAGAAACCCCACTCGAAAAATGTACTGTTATTGTAAGCTTAGTTTTTGACTGCTTGACTCGCTGCAAAAAGCTCCATGGCCTTCTAAACTACCAATATGTTTTTAGCACCACAAAGCCTTACTTGAGCCGGGCTCTGCCTTGCTGCACAGTACCTCGGAACTACAATATTGGCAAAGCTTTGGCCTGTCATGTAGTTGAAATCCTTTGGGAGTTGACCTTAACCACTTTGTTTTGTCTTTCTTAGACCTTCCTCTATGCATAAGTTGACAGTAGTCTTTACACAGCCAGATGTGGCCGCTGTTTGTGTTGCATTACACCTTGAATACTAGAAGGGATCGAATTGTGTTGTATTTCCTGAAAAAAAAAGGTTGAATTTGTTCATTAGGTCAGGTTTAACTTAAAGTCCTTTCCTGTCTTCTTGTTTTAGCAGTAAACTTCTGTGTAAGTACTGTTATACTTCTTTTGTACGAATTTACATCACGTTCTGTTATTAATTAGGGAGAAATAAAACACAACTACATTAGATCATTAGTCAAGGTTTGTCTTTTTTTAAAAACTTTGATAAATGTACAGCTATTTTCTCATAAGCATACATATTCCTCACATTAGATACCAGAAAAATTTCAAATTATGTTTAAGAAAGACATGGGAATACAAAGACAGAAGAAGAGGATGATGGTATTCCACACGTTGTCAAAAAACTCCATGAAAAACCAAAACTAAATGCAAGTCCACTCAATGCTTCCTGTTGCTCTTCGTCTCGAGCCCATTTAGTTTCCTGTGACACTTCATCTTCAAAGGATTTTCATTTTTTGAGATGAACTTATTCACTTTCTTGCTAAGAGATATTTTAGAAAACTGACAGCATATCTAGTGAAGAAGTAGGGAAAGGACTGACTTGATTATTTGACACCTGTAAGGGTTAGTGAAGATATTATTTTTATGAGGAACTCCTCCTGTCCAGAAAAGAAATGATACAGTGCCCTGAAACAAATGAGGTGTAAAGGATGTTATTAGCATTGAATGTAGTCCGTCTAGCTTTCCTCGTGCTTCCAGTCTTTATGTTGTTATGCTGATTAGCTTCAGCTTTGTACTGGAAATCTGAGACTTTTCTTGTCTTAATGAGAAAGTGAATAGTTCTCTCAAAATGTCAACACCTTGAGTGACGTCACACGTGTTGGTAGGATTCGTTCATTATTGTTTTGAGTCTTTTTATGTTTGCAGTTTTGTTGGATACATGGCTGTCCACTGCAGGATTTGATTTGAAGGAGTCAAAATCATTGAAGGCCGATGGAGAAATCTGTGACATGAAATCAATGTTTATGAATGTTGTTTTTAACACTTAACTGACGGCCTTATACACTGCATCTACCTACGGAACCATTGAAACAGTACATTTAAATGTGCACATTGTGTAGTCACCCGTGGAATTATTTGATATAACTTTCCATTTTTTTTTTTTTTTCAAGGGTAAATCTTGTATTTATCCTGCTACACTGCTGTTTGTTGCAATAAAGTGTAATATCAATTCAGTTTGAGGTTAATGATAATTTTCAGCAAAACACATTTTAAAATTTTAGTATGTTCAAAGTCAAGATACAAAATGACAGCAGGACACAAAGGTGATGTCTCAGAGTTTATCAAACAAAATGTTTGAGAAACCATTACTAACAAAATAATTTAAATGTAGAATGAAAAAAATTCAAAATGACACCAGAGAACATTTGTTTCCATCTTCAACATTCAATATCACACAGAAAACAAGCCAAACATAAAATATCACACAGGAAACAAATGATGTTCACCCCTACATGAGACAGCTAGCATTTAACTGGACATTATACTACATTATAATTCTTATGAGATATGCATAAATGGTTAAAGCATTAAGACTCTTACATAGTAACAGAATTTAAATTTTTAAAGTATTTTTAATTTTGAGCAATTGTAAGAATTTTCAGCTCCATGTACGTTGTTTTTTTTAGAATGAAGCTAAAACAGCTGACCTCTAACATTGCACATCACCCTATACTTACATATGGTTCATACAGAGAAAAATGGTTCTCAAATCTAATGTAGTTCCAACTATTCTGACCAGAGAAACTGCAAAACACTAACAATCACCTGAAGGTACAGTAGATAACAGTACAGAAAAATGTTAGTTTAATACACGCTAACACAAATGAAAAAACAAGTTAATTCAGTGCTGTAAAAAGTGTGTCCCGTTTTCAGACTACTTCTCACTTTCAGGTAAGATTCAAATTTAGAACTGGCAAAGCTTTAAGGCCTTAAAGTCTCACTAGCACCCCCCAGAGGACGAGCTGCTCCATTACACCCTAAAACTACTACAATACTCATAAGCCCAAACTTCCAGTGTGGAGGGCTGAAAAATAATATGAGATGTTACTGGTAATAAAACAATAGATTTATCTGATAGGTAGCGAGGGATTCTCAAAGTTGTTCAACTATAACTGGATCTAAAAATGATTCAGTCCAGCACAACACAAGAAGTCATGAAGAAAACAATCAATCCTGGAGCATCAGATACCAACACATCAGTCTTTGTAGCACCTATATTTAGAGGAACTGTTGTTCACCTTCCTTTGACAGTCAATGATGGTTCCTCCTTAGGCACTTACATAAAGAAAATTCTACTTGATTTGAGCTTTTGTTTTCTGTGACTGCCACCGCTTTGAAAAGAGTGGAGTTCCAAAAACAGTTTCCTTGTATTCTGAAGATTTTGTTCTTTGCACGTTGCAGTGTTTTGTTGAGGAGAAAACACAACCAGGAGATTCTGCTTTATCCACAGAATTGAAGAATCAAAGTGCATCGCCTCACACCTGAAGGTCACAGGTCCATTTCTTGTTCTGACACTCATGGGTCATCAGACGGACCACAGACGATGGAGATTAGAGATGTGTCAATCTGTGGTGACACATCCGTCCACTGGTGCACGTTGGAACACACAGCAGCCATTCATCCAACTGAGGAGGCAAAACAGGAAGAATTAATGAGGGGATTAACAAACTAGACAGCATTTGTGTCATCAATCTAAACGGCCGCCATCATGTTCATTGCAAAGTAAAAATAGAAAAAAAAATCTACCATTTTGTGGAGATTGTAACAAAATATAAAAACAACTTCATTAAGGAACAAGTAAAAAAAAATAACAGCCACCCCAAACTTGCCCCTTTATCTGCATCCACTGACATTTTAGTTCTTTGCTATCTGCTGAACTTTTCTACCAAGTTAAGTCATCGATATGTTTTTGTATCACCTTAACAAGCAGATGCTGGAGAAAACAACTTTCTTCGTGGAAGCAGAAACTAAAACGTACTGATAGTTGAATAACATACATTGATGGTTTTGGTACCCAAATCTGTTTTTTCATCCTTTAATTTTATTTGGGATTAGGTTTCAAGCCTCTCGTTTGTCCGCTTGACTTGTCTACTGTAGGTGACAAGTGGTATAAAGGAAAAGGAGATTTCTTCCTAAAGTCTTGTAAAATAATAATAGTAATAATAGTGCTTACAGTGTAACAGAGCCTGTATTTAGGCATGCTGGGGGCTGTTGGGGCAGGGCTCGCTGTGCCTGTACGCCATGATGAAGCCTGCTGACTGGTGCCACCAGTAAAACATCAGCACCAGCAGCAGGTGCCACACCTGGTGGCTGGAACCCAGGTAGTTCAGCTGACCTGCAGCAAAGACACAAAAATATAAAATCATCTGTGATTTGGTGTATATAACCTACTAACATCTGGACTCACAGAAAAGGGTTTTGGTGATGAGGGTGTGTGAAAGACACTCTAAAGATGCTCTAAAAGTCACTTCAAATATTTCCGTTTGTGGTCTCACCTGGAAAGTAGCGTTCAGGAACTTTAGATACGTAGAAAATGACAGCTAACGCAGCGATGAAGTACATTCCCAGGACTCGAGGAACAAAAGCCTGGAGAGATGAACATGATTTAAGTGATGTGTGTACAATCCACAGATTCCCTGGTGTAGTAACCCGTCATCTTAGTTGACCTCTAAGCAACAGTTAGAAACTACTTATCCCTCACAGACGTTATGCATCTGTGAAGTAAACCTAAGAAAATGACTACTTCACTCCGTATTTCAGATTTCAGCTTGACGCCCACAAACACTGTCACTCCAAAGACGGAGTACACCGTGGTCACTGCGGCAGCACTGAGCCTGCTCACCTGGACGAGCTGCGAGGAGAAGCCTCCTGTGATGCAGATCCAGTGGATGGTGGGGATGAGGCCGTATCCGGCCACCGAGCAGAAGATGAGTGAGCGCAGCTGCTTCCACTGCTTGCTGAGGTAATGAGGGTGGATCTGAGCGAAGAACACGGCCAGGATCATGGCAAGGACCGTCACAAGGTACACCTGCCGCCAATACTGCAGACAGAGGAAGGCCAAAGGTCAAATCAGCCCATCTAAAACTATAACCTGATCTTTTTCCACTCTGAACCCAACAGTGATCAATTCATTTGTAAAGCCATTTCAAAGCGCTTTCACAGGCAGAGAAACCAAACAGAACCTTCCAGAGCATAAGCGACAGCTTTTTTTAGTCAGTTCTGCCAGTTGAAGCGTTCCACTCTGTCAGATGTGAGGAATTAGTCTGTATCAGTGTAAACATCCCCTGTTTTGGTTTTAGACTGCTGGTCAGACGAAAGTGAAATTAAATTCTTTACTTCAATCTCAGAAAACTTGAAATAGTTGTTTTTCTTCAAATTAAAGTCTGGTGCATGAAAGTGTGTCCTGAGACACTGCTAACTTTTTATATTTCATGTGTTAGTATTGATAAAAGGAACATGAATTTAAAAAAATGCATAAACAAATTAAAAAATGTCCAAATATAAAGATGGGAATATCATTTAATTGATTAATTACTTACTGCTGAGGCTCCTCGTTTTCCTACTTTTTTAAATTCACTCCTTAGATCTGACCTCTGATATTTCAGGTACAGGATTATGGTCTACGACAACATAACACACCTCTCTGATAAAACAAAGAAGCTGAACACGTCTGTAACTTGGGCTGTTTTCACTGAACATCCTCCTGACGATAAAGTGGACCTACAGTCCTCTGTGTTCCTTAAACTTCTGTAAGTCGCTGAGCACAGTCTGGACAGTCGTGTCAGTCCCTTCTGTCCATTTGTGTGGTTGCAGGCCTCCATCCAGTCACACGTCCTCATGTAATGAGTCCTGCTGAATTTCACAGTGAATAAATTTACACCAGAAACAAGGCCCCGCTTGGCTCTAGCCAATTTTTGAGCTCTTCTCCGAACAGACACCATGTTCTTTTCCTCCAAACCATGCCCACAACACTCTGACGAGACGTGGCTAAATATAAAAACCAGTTTTTCTTCGTCGACTTGGCGTGCCATAAGAGTGGAGCCACCCCGAAGCGGAGCCCTAGTCTTGGCAGGAACAGGGGGGCCCCTTTGCTGAGACAGCTCCCAGACTTGCGAACGTCATATGGTGGGGAACAGGAGTGACGGACCGCTTAGAGAACACAGCCATCTGGTTTGGGCTGGAGCAGATTTGAGCTGCGTTCTGGGGGCAAAATAACCAAGTGCTTCCAAGATGCGGGAGAAAGAGAACGGTAAGGACCACAGCCAAATACTTCAGGAGTAAAGAAAAAAAAAATTAAATAAAAAAAGGGAAAGAGAAGCAATCACCAGAGGAAAAAAATAACATGCTGGTGGGCGGATGGAATAAGGAAATGAACAGGCTCATGTCATCAGAGGATGCTTCCAAAACAGCAAGTGCAGCAAAGGTGTTGTGTTGCTTATTCACCACTAACAATGAGTCAATCCACCGAGCCAGACTGTGGGTTCCACTTCAGCTTGATTCAATTACAGGTGAAGGTTTGAGCTGGAAATCTCTGGGGAGAAGTGTCTTGTTGCAAGCAGTGGAGTTCACACGAACATATTTGTCTATAATGTCCAGGAGGCTGTGATGAGAGTAGAGGTAAAATAAGCTTCTTATCTGATCACAGATGATGTGAGCAAAGATACGATGTGTGAAAAATGTTGTCGTCTGTGTGCACTGCCTGAAAAGTGTCTGTTTCATCGGGTATCCACAGTGTCTGGTCAAATATGATCAAGAAAGAATTTAGGCAAAGAAGACCATTTTCTGTTTGACCATGGTCAACATACAGGAATT
Source organism: Antennarius maculatus (assembly GCA_013358685.1). NCBI lineage: Eukaryota > Metazoa > Chordata > Actinopteri > Lophiiformes > Antennariidae > Antennarius > Antennarius maculatus. The sequence continues at coordinate 7,924,172 of CM023608.1, forward strand.
TACATCCATATTTGGACAGGCAACTTACATCATTGCAGTAGAAGGTGTAGAATACTCCGGGGACGTAGCAGCCCAGGATGCCTATGGAAATCCCAGCATAGTCCAGCGCCATCCAGCGGCGGCTGGTCTTCTCTGAGCGGTGGCAACAGAACAGGTGATACCCCACTGAACACAGCATACACAGCTGAAGACAAGAGAAGAGAGGGGTATTACAACAGCAGAGATGTGATCCACCATTTCATTTCAAAATTCAGTTTCTTTTAATAAAACCAATTCGCTGTCAGGCCAAGACCAGCCGACTGCTGGACTAATTATTTTTCATTTGTTGACTATATCTGCCAATATTTTGGATCAGGTCTGACGTCCTTCTGTAGCTACTCAGATTAAGGTAACACCATGAAATTGCTACACAATGAGGTTCCAAGATATTTGAATAATTTGAAATCAGCAGACTGCTCAACACAAGGAGGAAGCTTGTTGTAATTTAGTCTGGAATGGTTTACAACATAAAATGAACCCTGAAGAAAACTTTATTCTACATAAAGATGAAACCAGAAATACATCCAGAACACATCCTCATTATTTTGTTTCTTTACGGAAAACATCATTGAATTTGGCCTCAATAAGTGACCACACATAACTTCATGTTTTGTCCTTAAAATAAATTAAATTAATTTGAAATTTACAAATCTTCCACCATACAGAGCAAACTGTTAATAGTTACTAAAGTTCTAAAAACAATATAGTTTCATTTTTTATTCAATCAACAGGGCAAATGTACGGCCAATAACATTAGGCTGTTATTGCAACCACTTCAGTAGATATTCTATCCAACTGTCAGAGCTGATATAAACCAGAAAACTAGTCCTGTACCTGGAAGCAGAACAGTCCGATAGAGTAGATGACGTAGTCTTCTTTGGAGGCGCCGACGGCTGGCAAAACAGAGGCCATGTTGTATACCCCGACACAGAAGAAGAGTAGGAAGCCCAACAGATGGCTCCAGATATTCACCGTCTCATTGGACAGAATGAAGAGGCTGCACAGAGGATTTTGAAACTTTACAACGATCCCTCAGATAAAAATGTTATTCTGCTCCAAGAATCATATTTTACTACAGACTGAGATCAGGAATGTCAACCACACAGTCTGCAGTATTTACAATTCAACATCTATATGCTGTATGATGAAGTAAACTGTCAATCTCTTTGCTCCTGTGAAGTATAATATAATGAATCAAGTAGAAATACCGCTCGCTATCAATTTGCAGAATAAACAAGCAGCAGGAAGGCTCATAGTCTTTGACACCGATAAATAATCCTACATCAGCATCTTTTCCCCAGCCCCTTCTCTGTTCCTTACCTTTTGATACACAGTCTGGAGGGCAGGTAGGCTCTGTACCCATCTGTGATGTAGGGGTTCTCCCTCAGAAACCCTGGGATCTGTTCATAGGTGTACAGCCTGATACCTCGAGGAACCAACACGGGCCAATACTGATACCCCCCCAGCTCAATGTAGTGAGAGGTCTGGCCGCTCTTCTGGAGTTTCTGAGGCATGGCTGATCCTGAGTAGCTTGATTTAGCTACACCTGAAGCTGAGAACAGAAAACCAGAGCAACATGAGGCTTGAAGCAGAGAATGGTGGCTGAATTTTGAATGTTCATCAGACAATGTTCCAGAGGGAAAAGTTCTGCAGCATTATTTTCCAGAGTAGCCACTACTGCTAACATCTATCAGCTAGCATTAGCTGGTAGCTTTAAAGTTGCAGCCACCGCCTTATTTTGGACATTCTCTATTAGCACTAGTCCAATACCAAACTCCACTTAACAATTTAGCTATTTTGGCGTGTGTAGGTGTTAATGCTTCTATAACACGGCTCAAAAGTTTTTAAAGAAGCCTTTGAATGGGGTCTTGGGTCCATTCAGCTCACCAGAAATCAAGCAATATTCATCAAATGGTTTAATTTCTAGGAACGATCCGATTCCCACCTACTACCCTCATGGGAAATAGAAACAGCTAGAATTAAGTTATCTGGTAGGTCAGTGGGCATTTATCAGTTTATAAACGTGAAAAATGTATGATACGTTTTTGTTGACATAACGTGATTTCTGTGTAAGTCATGAGAAGCTCACAACACCGGAGTAATCAGCGGCACCAGACTTCAACTTATATCCTAATATGTAAATGAGAATATGTTTGACTCAATCAATTTCAAAATAATACGATTCTGAAAGCCATTTTACTGCTTGAGACTGTGAACAGGCTAAAGCTGAGCTAACAAGCTGCTATTTTAAATGAACACATGAAATGAGAGGAAAAACTCACCGTTTAACTTTGTATAGAAGTGGTTTGAGCCATTTGTAAGTTTATGATATGTACGCATTTGTAAACATATAACACAACGCAGTGATTAGTAAGTTTCAGCTACAGTATTACATCTTCCAAGTCACCACATACGTCATCAATAATGGACCCCTTCACTGCGACCAAGGACTGCCTGAGTAAAAAACAAAACAAAAACAAAAAAACATGTCAAACGCAATGAATACTAGAACAAATTTGATTCTTGATTCTTGCTCTCCCAGTTTCTAAGATAGAAAGTGAACTCTGTGATTCAAATTTTTCTTACAAAATGTCATCAATATTTAATCTGCAAAAACATAATGGTAAGTAGTACTTACTAAGTACAGATAATGCATTGGTCACATATATTTCTTTTCAATACCAAATTAATTCATTTCCTCTATGTTCTATGTAATTTGGTGAATTATTTTATTTACTTTATTATACTATACTGTATTATTATTTAAATTTACTTTTTTTCTTCACTAATATTTAATTTCATGGTCCATTGACTGTATATTACCATTAATGTGGTAACAATCACAGCATGAGCTCATTATAATTTTTTTTTTATTTCTAATATTGAGGTAATAGCATTACTAGTCTTTGTTATCTATGAAATAATTTCTTACTTGTTGTGTAAGCTCGACTACAGTTTTTCTGTCCGCTCCTAGAAGAGGAGTCCCTCCTTTGTAGTCTTCCTGAAATTTCTCCCATCCATTTTTTCCCTGTTAAAAGGGTTTTGGGGGGAGTTGTTCCTTATCTGACATCCCTCTGACAAAGGTCAGAGGGATGTCGTCCATGTGCAGATTGTAAAGCCCTTTGAGGCATTTTTTTGTGAATCTGGGCTATACAAAAGTAAATAAACGAAAAACTTAATCATGTAGCTTTAGTATTAAATAATCTGACTCAATAGTAACGGAACTGCGAAAACAACTATATAATAATGGATTTCTATTTTGCAGTTGTCTTGCAATGTAATCTAATTTACAAACTTGAAAAATTAAAACTTAAAAAATGTAAAGGTATAAGCAGGTGTTGACAGTGCTGCCGATAACATAGACAGTTTAGTACAGCTGGCCTGGCTGTCATCCTTCTGGCCTGTGCCACTGTGTTACATCCTCCTGTCGCTAACTGTCATGGAGAATCCTCATCAGAGTGAGTAATCTCCACAGACCTCTCAGGTGTGAGAGATGCTGGAAGATTCCCTCAGGAGGGATGTCATACCCACTCCTCCCTCTGCTGTTTTACACCCCACTTTAATTGCCTCATTCTCAACTAGAAGTGTGTTCTTCATTATCACTTCTAATACACCTCTCACCACATCCACTGTTAAAAACTGTCAGCTGCCAAGTTAAGACACTAACTCATGCAAGCAAGGGCAAACACCAAGAATCTCCTGCTGCTGCCGTGTCTGTTTAGAGTTAATTGATTTTGTTGTAGGTAGTGTTTTAATAGACACGATTTCAATACTAAGAGAAGCTGAAAACATAAAATGTCCTTCCTTCTAATTTGCTTTTCCCTTAATTATTAATACATTATAAAATGGCAATAAAAATCAAATAGCAGATAATGATGAGCTTATAGTCAACCCTGAAATCAGCAAGAAGCCAATGATAAAAATAATTAGTTACAGTTCATCACATTGACTGAATTGGTTTATTTATCAGAAATGTTCAACATTAAATATTTATTTATTATAAAGCTTGGAGTAAAAGAAAACAAAATGTCACTTGTATACTCATGTCATATGTTTGTGTTTGTCTAGTGTAATATCACAGCCAGAAAGCAGTAAGACTAATTTAGCATAAGCCCAAGTGAAAAAAATAAAACCACACCACCTCTCCAGATCTCCACAGGTGATTTCAGTGTGCTGCTACTGATCTGACTGTAAACACATTATAATTGCCAAGCGTTTCCCTCAGCTAATACCTAGCTTTGTTACTCTGCAGCAACCTGTACTGGAGGATCAGAGGTAATTGTAATTGATCAGGCTGTAATTGGGAGTCTCTGAAAATACTTAAATATGTTATATGTTCTTTGTTACAAACTGAAGCACTAGAGGCACCGTAAATAATATTTATCTTATTATTTACAGTGTCAAACTCATTTTCACCGAGGGCCCGTCAGCCTAATGGCTGTCCTCAAAGGGCCATGTAACTAATAAATGTAACTAAATGTAACTCAATGTAATGTAAAATCAATGTAAAATCAATGTAACCACTCCTTAATGTTAAATAACTCTGAATTTATTACTTATTCAAGTTACAAACATTACAGTTGCAAAGAAAAACAAGGCAGTCAAGACTGCAACATCCCGTGAATACAACATTTTACCCTGACCTACACATTTTTGTGGCTCTGGCTTCCTGAAAATGTTGCTTTTTGTTTTGTGATTGTATCTCATCAGGTTTCACAGATGTGTACCTAAAAAGATATACAGTGCACCATTGTTCCTCGCGGTTAATTCGTTCCAGGAACCACAGGCGATTAACGAATTCCGCGATAGAGTGACCAGCTATTTATATTATTATTTACGGTAATTTAAACGTTTATGAACCCTCCCCATACTGATATTAAACCACTTTCTATCTGTATTACCTTTTCCCACACTCTTATCGACTGTTTAAAGCACTTTTATGTCTCACGGAAGTCCAAGACTCACAGAACGTAGCGCACTTCCGGATGCCGTCAGCCAATAGAATGCACGTACGGTATCATGTGACTGCCTTCTAAAAATCCTTAATGAGTACAAAAGTTGAAATTAGACCTTGACCTAGCTTTCTCAAGGTCAAGGTCATCATCTCATTGTCATCCTCTCTGCCGCCCGAGTAATGTGCTTTTTCTTTCATCTTTCTATCTGCAACGATTGTGAAGATATTTGGTGGACGAACGGACGGATGGACGAACACACAAACACACAAACACTGACAATTAAATATGTTTTCTTTCTGCTCTGTTATATTTGTCAGGTTATGAAGCCCACAGAACTCCATCAGTCAAGGATCAAACTATCCAAGAAAAATAACACCAAACACAAGTTAGGACATTAACTTTGTTCAAAACGTTTTTGTCAAAGTTAAAATGGGATTAATTATTGCATTATGGGAAATGTATTTTCTTGTTCAGGATGTGTTACAAAGTAGAAATATGCAGCTTATCTGCTCTCTCAGTGCCTCTGTGCAGTCTCTGGTTACAACTATAAGGACAAAATTCTGAGGTCACATCACCTTTGTAAAAGTGGTTTTATATGATTTAAAAAAATTGAACTACTTGAGATTTGGCCTCTGTACATTCAGGATGGAAGGCAACCCCCCCCCCCCCACATCCACTGAACTCTGAGGGAGGTATTTAATAAGGATGTCTCCCATTTCCATGGCCTCGCCACCTTCTTCCTGACTCCTCAGTGATTCACTGTGACAACCTGTCCTCTGCCCTTTTTAATGAATCTTTGTCTTTTACTTCTGTCCTCCATTTTTCTGCCAGAGGTAACACAGAAAAATGTGCCACGGTGTAATTGTGCACTTTGGCGGCGTGCAATGGAACATGAAATTAAAGTGCTCCTACTTATACTCTGAATGTTTCTTATAAAAGCACTGGTTGATTTGTGTATCGGCCATTTTATGAGTGTTGAAATTTCACATTTGTGATGATTATAACAGCGGTACTCTAAGTGTTCCATGTTAGGGGTGACTACGGATATTTGCTTTCATTAAACGCTATCCGGGGATGCATCCTTCGATGATTTTTTCAATAAAATGGCTCTGCCTTACATTTTAATTGACAATGCCTACCCCGTGTTGGCAAGTTGAAGTGTCTCCTTTCCAAACATGGCACTGCTAGACTGGGTTAAATAGAGCCAGACAGGCCCCTGGGCTACCAATGTCCTTTGGGATTGTCAGGGTCATGGATGAAACACGAGACTACACTGGTGCACTCTTTTGTGTCTCTGCATTTAATGACACATTATGTCAGGGTAAATTTGTTCCTTGCAATGTTTTTCCTATTTGATGTTAAATGCATGCTAAATTGACTGTACAGACTGTACACTACTGTACACAGCAGAAGAAAAACTATGAATGACATGCTGTCTGCCGAAAATGTGTTTTCTATTTCCTCAGGCGTCTTGCTACCAAACCTTGTTTGTGCACCTCAGCTTGCCCCACGTGGTAAACAACTCTGATTAAACCTTAAATCTAGGGGCTAAAATCTTTATTTTTCTCTCAAACCCTGAACACAAAGCTTACAGGCATCACAGGCTTCGACACGGGGCCCGCCAAATGTTAGCCCGCCTTCCATGCCAAGAGTAGACAGGCCCTTTGCAAAGCTAACACGGCCTTGCGGCGCCTTGTGCTCGTCAGCAGCCGGCTGGTCTCATTGGCTTTATTTATAGTCGGCGCCACAAGACATCTGCTGGAGACAAGGCTCCGTCCTCTGTGTCCATACAGCACCACACAGAGGGAGCTTGTCAACATTTTTTCGAAGGCAAAGTGTTTCCGAGGACCTCGGTCAGAGGAGGGGAGAGATGGCTGCAGCCTCCTCTAATGGGATGGGTGTCCCCTTCGATTGCTTTCTCGGCAGTTCTGATTAATGAGACCGGAAGACAGAGGGAGGATTCACAGTGTGTCACTTCTTGTGTGTTAGCCGATGTTTACTCGAACTGAGAGCTGTTGTTTGTTTGGTGTCTTCAGTCTGATCGTTGCTCTCTGCTATTTTGGGACAGTGACACTTGGATGCAGCTCGGCAGTCGTGTGATGAGGCCTTGCTTTGTCGTTCCCCTATTCCTCCTCTTCCTTTTCAGTGTCACACAGAGTTTCTTTTCCTCTCCTGTTCTCTTCTCTTCACACCAAGGACATCTGGATGTCTCTGGCTGACCGTGCTTCAGGCCTTGACACAAAGTGCTAGGGACAGCTCTTTGCTCTTCCTACAGAGTGGGGGATAAAGTCAGACTGCCGGAGAGGGAGGGAGTGCGAAAATACTCTGCTGACATGTTCCTCAAAAGAATCAAGCCTTTGTGTGGAAACGGTATCTAACATCATGCAAAAGCTTGCTAATCTCTGCTACAGCGGTCACTAAATGTAAGATTTGTGTTAACACGGCGCTTTGCAATGCAGGGATTATTAACTTGGTTAAAACTGAGCCAAAATGGGAGAAAATTATTTTATTTTCAACACATGCAGCTGCTTTATCAAGACGGGGTCACAAAATTAAAGGTGGGAAGTGATCATGTGGGTTTGCTCTAACGAAAATTGTAATGGAGCCTAGTTAGTCTCCCTGTGGAACCTTTACACAAAGTTCACAGGGGCTTTTGTTGGCTTTTCCACAAATGACTTGTTTTTATTTATAAGAAACCCTGACTAAAAAACTCCTGAATAACTTTGTGTTTTTTAACTTTTTTTTGGTTGTTCTTGGACCACGGTCGCAAATCAGTTGCTGCTCAGAAATATTAACATATGATGTTTCCGAAAGTCTCCCTTTTGAATAATGTGCATTGTTTATGTCAGTAATTTAACAATCAACACAACAAATATAAACCAGAACTATCACACAACAATCATTACCCGGCTCGGCTGCCATAAGGAGAGCAGTCCATCACAAACTAGAAAAAAAAAGAAGTGAAAATGAAATGAAATGTTGTATTAACAAATGCTCTTCCTAATGTCTCAATCTACGCTTGTAGCATCTGGGCGCTGAGCTCTTTCTGGGAATGAAATGACATTACTGCTTCTTGTACATTTTTTTTGAAAGTTTCATCAGCACAACAATATTGAAAGGCATTAGTCTTAATCTCTGTCCTTCCTTTTACTTTTTTGTCTCAGAAGATGCATCTGCTTCTCTATCTTCTAATTCCCATCGGATTCAAGAGAAAAGTGAAATCAATTTTCAAAACAATGGAGGGATTAAAAAGGAGAGCAGGATGGTTGTTTTAGGACATTTAGCTGATGCTGGGAATAAGATTAATATTTTGAACAGCAACAACTGCTGAGATGAGTTGCACTTTTTGCAACCAGACAAAACTTCTTGTAATCCTTAATGGATCAGAAGTTGTAAGCCCATCTTCATCTCTGAGACAAACGGTTTAAGCTTTTGACAAAAAGAGCATGTATGTAGGGGACTTTAATTTTTATTTTAGGACAATACTAAGATAAGGACTTTAATAAAACCGATTGCATTAGACCTGCATATGTATTGCTCTATGGAGTTATTATTGGTCTGCAGGGTTACATGGAATGCAGATTGCTTTCCTTGAGTTTTACAAAGAAGATTAAGATTCAAAAAGGATGTAATTGTCTCTTTTTCATGATCAACATGCTTTAAGTGATTTTTACGTGTACCGCTTAACCTTTCATAACAACTCACCCAAAACTCCATGTTTCTTTTTTAACGCCTCAGGTCACATACTGGCATCTCAACTCACCGTAGGGTGAATTGTAAATAGTCTTCTGTTCCTGCTCCTATTCCTCATTCTCTATTATTCTCTTCCACCTTCAATGCACCGACACCGTGTCAAGTTCCTCGACAGTCATTTTTACTGGACTTGGCAATAAAACCTTTTCTGATTCTGATTCTGATTCTGATTCTGATTAAATGCCTGTAATACAGTTTGTGGAAATGACAGATTATCGACATAAAGTATGAACGTCATTTTAGGATTTTTATTTGAATATTCATAGATACAAGTTTGGTGAGATTTGACAGAACATTTTCACATTTTGTGACCATTTGCCAGCAGATGGAAACTGATTGGAAGATTAAACACACAATATTCTGCTCAGGATATTTAAATAACACAAGACATTATTAGTGTGAGATCATGGCTGTTACCCTCATTGTTAGCAACAAACATTGCAGATGAAAATCTATCTGAGATGCCCAAGGCTAAGAAATTAGGTCATATTTCTATATTTAACAAATTGTCTTTCTGCTTCTATATCTTAACAGCATTTTGACAGTTAAATATATACCATGTGGACACATACTTATTTGTAGACAAAATAAAACTATTCTGTCACCAAAAATTTGGCAAATAACCAAAAATGCATTGACTCATGTCTGAACAGGATTTTGTAATCCCACATTTTATAATCAGATATTATTAAACTGAATATGCTGATAACAATTTCAAGTCTTACTGACAGGTGAAATAGAAACATATCACAGTCTGTCTCAGCCCCACCACTAGAGTCTCTACTCTCCGTAGTTTAAAGCCTTCCTTAGCTGTTTAATTAAAATATACAAGACAATTCCTGAAAAAATACTGCAATAATTTGTAATGTTATTTATCACTCAGCTGCTGAAGACAGAAATAATTCACATATTACTGATGAGCAGGAAAATCAAACTTTCTGAGTGTGGGCAATAAACAGCAGCCAATTCAGTAGCGTTTATCAAAGATTTAGACATTAATTGCTTTGTAAATCTAACTTGGATGTAATATTCAACTGATGGATCTTTTCAAAGAGGGAAACTTGTTCAACTTAACAGACCCTCATTTACTGTCTCTCGATCTTATTCACTAAATACATGAGATATTTCCTGAATATTAACTCTTTGACAAATATAATTTTGTTGCTGCATTCAATGAAAAGTAAAAACTAAAAACAAAGCTGTTGATTTCATCTCATTCGTCAGCTGCAGTTAGGTTTGTGTCCTGTGGAGGTCACTCTGTACCTGCTGTGCGCATGGCGCGCATGGAGACACCGGCGGAGGGCCACACTCTGAATCCAATACAACGACCGCCGACCACAGTCGGGCTTCAGTGGCGAGACTGCGGCTCCTGTGGACTGTGTGGTCACGGAAGGTGGAAATATTACTCTAAATATTATCATCGATACTCATTAGTTGATGTAATTCCGTTCAATTAGTTGTCAGACATGGCAGTGTTTAATACACTCAACCATAAATACAATAAACATTGTTGAAATAAAATTTCCAAACTCTTTAATTCTTGTGGTTTGACAATAGTGTAGAAAAATAAAGATTAAAAAAAAAAACACTATTTACAAAAAAATGTAAACTTTTTTCCATCACTCATTCAACTCAACCTTGTTTGATTAAATATTGTGTTGCAGTGTTAACATTTATTTTGTGCCTTCGTTTTCATTATTGGTCAATTATTATGCTACAATTTTTTTCTTACTTCAAACATTTTTAGTTAACAGTAGAGGGAAGAGAATTAGGGAACAGAAGAGAAATTATTATCAAAGATTCAAACTGTAGGACTCATCATTGCATTCTAGAACATGAAATTCCCTTGTTTTGTCTTTAGAATTTCAGTTATTCTGTGACTTTTATATTAAACAAAGCAACACCTAAACCTCTAAACAAAATCCATCTCAATGAGAATAAGTGCATGAATGAATAGTTCAATAGTTCCACCTCTACTAAACCACCAGTAAACTCAGTTGTTCTTGTCTGTTTAGGGTCGTGGCTTCAACAGAAGTCTCATAAGTGCAGAGCAATGAATCACAGATAATAAGAATACCAGTGATTCCCTCCATAAACAGCAGGTGGTGCTATGGTGTCTCTGACCGGGCTTCCACAGAGACATCAGCTCCCAGCATGAGTTTAGGTGTATGAGCCCCCCCCCCCCCAATACTGGCTCCTGCACCAGACCAGTGATAAATAACACAGCAATAGGGGTTGTTTCGACTGGTATGATTTAATCAAAGTTAGTGCATTAGATCAGGGGAATAATTGAAGTTATGATGAAGAAAATGACAGCATTGGGACCAGTGGATGATGAAAAATGAATGTGTTGATAGAAAGCCACACAAGGAGGCAGTTCAGGTTTGCTAAATTATTTCGACATTGGATAAAACCAGATTAAGACACAAGCCCATCTTTTGTATGTGTTTTTTTTTTTTCAAATAAAGCTTTCTCATGGGATTTGCTCCAAAGCTGCCACCGTGAAGCTCTCGAGCTGGTGGCGTGTTGCTCAAAGGATCATCTTTGTCATCATATGTAGCCCACTATTAAGATGGATGCTGCCTGATCCCATCAAGATAATGGGTTTCATGTCTCCTGGCATTGGGGGAGGTGGTTGGTGGGACAGGAAATATCTCTGCTGCTGATTTCCTTTGTATCGTCATTCATTTCTGCGGGCATCTCTGCCTTCTGAGTCTTCTTAATGCAGTTAAGTAAGTATCTCCAGAAAGGAGGCTGAGAAGATGATATGGGTTTTCAGCTGGCGGAAGAAAATAGAGACACTTTGCTTACATCAGACCGTTGTTTTGTCTCAGAGGATGGTGGGTTGGTCACTCCAGGACAGGTCCTGTTGTATCTGCATCAGGGGCTCTGGCTATATGGTAATTTCTGGCTATATCTGACAGATTTTATCAAAGAGCATTTAATACATGGTTGTACCAAAATTTCAGTTTTTTTCTAACTTGATCTAGTTATACTATTTAACTTCAGGATTAGTGTGTGGAAAAAAAATAATCTGCAAAGAAGCCAGTTACTCTACTAAAGAGGATATTTACTTCTAAAATACATACAACAATATTAGATGTCATGAAACAAAATGTTTTATGTGAACGATGAAGTTTTGTATCTACGTGTTTATAGCATGCCTATTAACTCTTCAATATAAATCAAAGATAAACTGTGCTGCAGTAGTTGTTTCTACTTTTTTTGTTTGGAATTTCTGCACAAAAACCTTCAGTTAAGAAATAATTTTTATATCAATTATCTTCTGTACTTGTACTTCATGTTAATATCATATCATAAAAATATTTCAGCTTTTTCACCAACATATTATTAATTTAACTTTTTTCAGCCACATCATCATCAGTTAATAAACTTAAATAAGCTTTGAAATGAGACTGGGAGCTTTAAAAAAAAAAGCAGGAACCTTGGTTTAATCAACAGAATCCACCTTGATGTTCAATCCTCTGGTTCAGTAACTTCACATCAACTAGTTAACAAGTATTACTAGTAGTCAGCGCGTTCCAATTTAGGACACAGACAACAAGAAATGTTTTGTAAGAAACAGGAAAAAATATTCAGCAGAGGAAACCTCATTCAACCGATGGCCCCCAACCCCCCCGCTCTAATCCAAAACTGTGTCGTCATTCCTCTAAAATGGGAGACTTGGGGTGAGGATGGGGGAGTGGATGCTGGGGGTGATTGGGCAGGGCACAGAGAGGAGTGGATATCTCAAGGTCAAAGTCATAGTGGTGGATTGGGGTGGAAGCAAACTAATGAGTTTTTCCCTTCTCCCCCCTGCCCCAGACCACTGGCATCACCTCAACCTCCTGTCAATCCACCTCCACACCCCAATCCCACCAACCATGGTTGTCTACTTCCCTCCCATGTTCCTTTCTTCCCACCTTCATCACAGAGAGAAGAAAGCAGGAAAAAAAACTGTTTATTTCTGAACAGTACCGTTAATCTATTTGGACTGGGTGTAATAGAACATTTGCATCGCAAGCACAGCGAGGTGTCAGCGATAACCACGGGGTTGTGACATCCCTTCCGAAATATGCTGAGCTTTCGCTAACCTCTCATCAAACACGCTGATCTTTATGGACTGTATCATATTGTGCCGTAATGTGCTTTATTGTCCACAGAATAAGCTTTTCTTTAAGGTAATTGGAAAGCGGGAAATGGCCGCTATCGGCGGACTTTTTAAATACATTATTCCTGAAATGTGGCTTGTGTAATGACCCTGTCGGTGTAAAACGTGAGATTTATCTTGGCAGCAGAAATTGATCCATTTCACCTTTGTCTAATGGAAATTTTTATCAAGTATTATCTGTTTATGTAAATGAGCGTGGCCCCTGGAACGGAGGGGATAAAAAAGTCTGGAGGGGGAAGCAGTTAATCTAGGGCCTCTTTATGTGTCAGTCTGGACATAATGCATACAGGATTCATCTCTGTGGGGGCGATGTGTGTGTGTGTGAGTGTGTGTGTGTGTGTGTGTGTGTGTGTGTGTGTGTGTGTGTGTGTGTCTTCCTGTTCTGCTATCAACATGAGAAGCAGGTTGAGATCTAGACCTTCACAGCAAATACACTTCTGCTTGAAGAGGATATCTTGAATAATCTTTAGAAGGGGTTATTGATGAGTAAATATAGAGCTGATGGAGTGTTGCTCTACATAAACATCCTGGATCAATGTCACCTCAATTTGCAGGAGGACCCCACAGCTATTATGTATTTTCAAGCCATTTTGTTTCTCTGTTTCTTCCAATCAAACTCTTTTCCCTGCATCTGGTCTCTCATTCCTTTTCCTTACTGTGTTTTGGACCAACACACTGTTTAACACTGAATAACATCATATGGTGGACAGACTGCTCCACTAGTGGTGCGATACAGAAATGTTGTCATGAATTGTCCCAGGTTTTGTTCATATAGTTCCTCGTACAAACAGGGGAATAGCTACTGGTTTTCTAGTGTTGTACCACTCAACACTTGGTGACAACAAAGTTCCAAGAAAAATAGTCTTGGAAATATCTCTGTAGGTGAGGAAAGCCAAAAAATCAGTACAAGTACATTGTTTGAATGAAAGCTATGTCTGTCCGTCATAGGATGGTATGTTGTCATAGCTGTAGCACATAGAAATATTATGCAACAAGTTTACACTTTTGGGCATCTGGTTAGTCTGTTTGACCCACATTAGTTCATGTGTTTGGTAGAACTGCTGGACATGGACTCAAACTCTGAACCCCTGTTTACCTTTACTGCATTTGTCTGCTTGACTTCAAATTTTTTCAAGATAAAAAGACTACTACTGAGTCCTGCACAAGAAACTTGCAAAGTCAAAGTGTAAAAATTTGTTTCACGTGTGAGGCACTAATTAGATATATTTTTAGTTTCCAAAAACATCACTGCATGGCGTCCAAATAAGAATGTCATGCAAAAAAAAAAAAAAAAAAAAAGCTGATGGGCGGCACGGTGGCGCGGTGGTTATCGCTGTCGCCTCACAACACGGCAGGTCCGGGTTCGAGTCTCGCTCTTTGCGGAATTCGCATGCTCTCCCCGTGTCCGCGTGGGTTCTCTCCGGGTTCTCCGGCTTCCTCCCACCTCCAAAGGCATGCGCTTCAGGTTCATTGGCCGGTCCCAAATTGCCTGTAGGAGTGAGTGTGTGTGTACGTGTTTGTATGTCTTTGCATGTGGCTCCGCGTTGCATTGGCGTCATGCCTGAAGTGTCCCCTGCCTCATGCCCTATGCCAGCTGGGATAGACTCCAGCTCCCCATGACCCGCTATGACGGATACAGTGGCGGTACATGACCATGAATGAATTAGCTTGTGTTTATGCTACTTCTGGCCCCATAATGGCCATCCGTCACAGAGGCTCTTAACATATTTCCATATCATAAAACTTTTCATGGACAGCTCTGCTATGTAGGGTATTATATGACAAGTCAGACATTGGTCATGCCAGTCGTAGATTGGATGGCACATTCTGGATCACCAACTGTACAGCATGAAAAATGAATGAATAGCGTGGAGGCTGTGCATAACGCCGGTGAGCTGCAGTCACTTAGAAGAAGAGCTGTAAAGATTGACAAGGCCCCCCTTACTTGTGTTTTCATTGCAGTGGATGCTTTTGATGTTTTATGGGCAATCGCCTCGTCTTGTTGTCAAAGACTTAGCCATGACAGCGGTGCAGCGGTTTTTGAAATACTGCTGGTGGAGGGGAATCTCTATGGAGGGAAGCAAATGGAGCTTCACTGGGAGCTAGCGATCCCCCATCGGCCCCCGCTGTCATCTGCCATCCTGACAGGCAGACTGAGGGAGAGATAGAGAGGGGAGAGTTAGCCAGGCTAAGTGACAGACACGCCAATGTGACCCAATCCACCAGAGGGAAGGCTTCATCACTGTCTTAAACGCCCTGATGTTCTCAGAGGCCAAAGCCTGAGAAGACGGGGTCTGAACACAGGCTAACCTTTCCCCACGACCCCACTGTTGATCAAACGGTGTCCATGATGCATCGAAGCGACCAGAGTTCAACTACAGCAGGCTGAGAGGAGTGGGCAAGCAAATAGAGAGACAGAATAATACAGAGGATGATGTATGGCATCAAGCATAATGCTGCAGAACAGACTGCACTCAAATGTCATCAGATGACAGTGAAAACATTTACAATCACACACGAAAGAATTTTCTAGCTTCGGTCGTCTTTGGTACGACATTGTCTTTTCATATATTTTTGAATTTGATGGCGTTGAGTATTATATTTCTTCAGATCTTTACAGCATAAATTTACAGTACCTTAAGGTACCAAACCTGAGCAATTGCATGACTTAACATGTCCACAATACATTCACCACATTCAGTGGTCTGTCACTATAAAGTGGTTCAATTAAACTTTTGCGGCCTTGCAGTTTCGTGGATTGTTTTAGTGCAATTTAGCATGTTTTTTTTTTCTAAACACATTGTATTCAGCGTCCTGTTTGGCTGTGGACCATTGTCAATCAATCTCAGTGCTGTGTCTCCTGTACAGTTCAGTACACTCCTGTACATTCAGCTTGCTCAAATTTACTTAAATCTTCGATTGCTAGCAGTGTGACTTTGCAGTGCTGTACAATATGTTGATGAAACATTCTGCACCGTCAAAGGCATCTGAAGTGGCACCCAAAAGACAGGGGAAGATGCTAACCATCCTACAAAAAGTTGGACTTATTTTTCTACTAAGGTTTGAACTTTGAGTGTTTAAACAAGAGAGAAAAGTGTGAAAATGTTAATGTGCATTTACGAGTAATGAAGGAGAACTGTATAAGACAATAATTACAATCTTTGGTTATATTGCTCAATGCCATGATTCTGTGTTCACAAGTCGCAGCAATTTGTAGATTACATTAGTACAATGGGAATCATATCTTTATAAATTAATCCTCCCGTAGCCATTCTTTTTCTAATGATTTTTGGGGGATTTTAGGATGACTAACAATCACCTGATCTGCAATGCCTGCAGTTAAAAGTGTGGCCACTGTGTATAAACTACTGCTCCTCAGAGCTCATCATACTCTGAATACAAGCACTTTTTTAAATGTTTACCAGCATCCTCTGAAGTTTCATTTCAACAGTTTCAATTTTTGGTCATAAGTATGACTATATAAATAAAAATAAATAAATCATGGGTGAAAAGCGGGGCACACCCTGGATAAGACACCAGCTCATCGAGGGGCCACATGAAAGACAAACAAGTCACACTCACACCCACTGACAATTTGATATGATCAATTTGCCTAAGCTGCATGTTATTGCAGGTGGTAGGTAACTGGAGAACCCACAAAAACCCACACAGACACAGGGAGAACATACAAAATCTGCACCATTGCGAACAAGAAGGGGCTCAGAGCTGATCCCTGATGCAGTCCCACCTCCACCTTAAACTTCTCTGTCACACCTACAGCACACCTCACCACTGTCTTGCAGTCCTCACACATGTCCTGCGCCGCTCTCACATACTTCTCTGCCACTCCAGACTCCAGACAATACCACAGTTCCTCTCTGGGCACCCTGTCATAAGCTTCCTCCAGATCTACAAAAACACAATGCAGCTCCGTCTGGCCTTCTCTGTACTTCTTTATCAACATCCTCAAAACAAATGCTGCATCTGTAGAACTGTTTTATGGCAGGAAACCATACTGCTGCTCACAAATGCTCACTTCTGCCCTTAGTCTAGCTTCAACTACTCTTTTCCTTAGCTTCACTGTATGGCTCCCTGTATCAGCTTTATTCCTCTGTAGTTGCCACAACTCTGCACATCTCCCTTGTTCTTAAAAATGGGCACCAGCACACTACTCCTCAATTCCGCAGGCATCTCCTCACTATCTAAGATCCTGTTGAACAACCCAGTCAGAAACTCTACTGCCACCTCTCCTAAACACTTCCATACCTCTACAGGTATATCATCAGGACCGACTGCCTTTACACTCTTCATCCTCTTCAATGCCCTCCTCACTTCATCCTGACTAATCTTTGCTACTTCCTGGTCCACAACAGTCACCTCTTCTAGTCTTTGTTCTCTCTCATTTTCAACGTTCATCAACTCTTCAAAGTACTCTTTCCATCTTCCCATCACACTACTGGCACCTGTCAATAGACTTCCATCCCTATCCTTAATCACCCTAACCTGCTGCACGTCCTTCCCATCTCTGTCTCTCTGTCTTGCCAACCTGTATAGATCAGTCTGTCCCTCCTTACTGTCCAACCTAGCATACAAGTTATCATAAGCCCATTGTTTGGCCTTTGCTACGTCTACCTTCCCCTTACGCTGCATCTCCCTGTACTCCTCTCTACTCTCCTCAGTTCTCTCAATGTCCCACTTCTTCTTAGCTAACCTCTTTCTCTGTGTACACTCCTGTACCTCCTCATTCCACCACCAAGTCTCCTTATCTACTTTCCTTCCAGATGACACACCAAGTTCTCTCCTACATGTCTCCCTGATCACATTAGCTGTAGTTGTCCAGTCATCTGGAAGGACCTCCTGACGACCTAGAGCCTGTTTTAACTCCTTCATAAGAGTCATGCAACACTCTTCCTTTCTCAGCTTCCACCATTTCATCTTTTGCTCTGCCTTTGCCCTCTTCATCTTCCTCACCACCAGAGTCATCCTACACACCACCATCCTATTCTGTTTGGCTAAACTCTCGCCTACTACTAGTTTGCAGTCACTGATCACCTTCAGATTACACCGTCTACACAAGATGTAGTCTACCTGTGTGCTCCTACCTCCACTCTTATAGGTCACCCTATGTTCCTGCCTCCTCTGGAAGAAAGTATTCACTATAGCCATTTCCATTGTTTTTGCCAGTATTATAGATAGTTTTGTAAGATCCCTGTTTAGTGACAACAGCAGGCATTTGCTTCATATGTTGGCCTACCGATTACAGTTGCTAAATATGCCATCAAAGAGCAACTACACAATTTGACTGCCATCATAGTGACTGTATTGGAAGGAATAGCCATTAACTTTCTCTAAAACACAATGTATACTGTCTGCCTGAAAACTGCTGCAAAACTGGTGAAATTGTTATTGTTAGCTGAGCATTCCATTGGTTCAGGCTGAAGTGCCATGTTCAAATACACACCTAAAGAATCATAATGGTTTGTCCATGTTTGAAGTCATTATGCCAACAATGCAGTAATCAAGCCCATTTTAACATTTACAAAAACGTTTCTAACAAAGTTAATGTCCTAACTTGTGTTTGATGTTATTTTTCTTTTTTCATTAGATAATTTGATCCTTGATTGATGGAGTTCTGTTGATTTCAAAACCTGACAAATTTTAAGGATTTACGTTATAACAGAGAAACAAAACATGTTTTCTCTGTGTAACTGTAATGATCGGAACTTGAATAAGGAATAAATTCAGAATCATTCAACGTTAAGGAGTAGTTACATTTAGTTACATTACATTGAGTTACATTTAGTTACATTTATTTTTTACATCTGGCCCTTTGATTGCAGCCATTACACTGAAGTGGCCCTCGGTGGAAATGAGTTTGACACCCCTGCTTTAGACGAACACCTGAGGAGTGAGAGTCCACCTATATTTACATCTCTGAACGTCTGCAGTCATGTTGATCCAAAGAGAGACTGAGAGACAAGTGCAGGATATTTCATCTTCCTCTTCTGGGGTTTTCAATCTCTCCACAAACTCTAAGAGTCAAGGACAACCATAACTTTAGCATCTTACTGAGTTCCCCAGACCAGAATTGAAGCACCTACACTTCCCATCTCCACCATCAATGTCTCCTGGTGTACACCATCAATGTCTTCTTTCAATTACACATACACCCAGTATGTGTAAATGAAAGAGAGTTTAAAATTACAATCAAGCAATAAAAATTGACCATCCCTCTTTTTCTCCTACCATCTTGTCTGGTTCCTAGAGGGCTGCAGGCCCTGATGGATGCCCCTTCAGGAGGAGAAGTAGGTTCATTTATGCCTCAGAGAGGGAAGATATCTGTAACTGAACTGAAACATTTTATGTCTATGAATATTATAAATTTAAGACGAAACAGTAGGTTTGTTGGTTAAAGATTTTATTTGAAAAAAACAAGACAAAACCCAAAAACAAACAATGAAAGTCACCTAAAGCCCCCAGTTGGTTGGGGTAGGCTCCAGCACCCCGCGGCCCAGGTTTAGAAGCAGGTTTTGAAGATGAATGCTAATAATAGTCTTTAATGATGCAGGTAGTCCAGTTGAGATCAAGACAGTTTTATAGACTGGAAAATGGACACTGCAGGATTAGAACACTTTGGAAAAATGTGTGAACTAAAATTAATTTAAAAAAATGAGAAAATAACACAATACTTTAATTTGGATTTTTCAGCTGCAGTCATACATCATCTGGTATGATGGTAGCTAATGTGATGCAAACTGTTAACAAATTGCACATGGATATTGTTTAACTGTTATTACTGAGACAGGTTGGTGACTTTTATGACTCACATTATGAAGAGAAGGATTGTTGAGACTAAAGCAACTAAAACAAGAGAATCTTTGTCAATTGAAGGCTAATTTAAAATTAAAATATCTGACACAACGGCTGCTCTTCTGCAAAAAATGCAAGTTATGCTTGAATTTTACAGAAGGAGAAAAAAAGAGGCCAAATAATTCCAGTATCCAATTGGATTCTTCATCTGTTTCTACTTTTCTCTTTGCTGATGTGGAGTTGAACAGAAACAGACTTTTGAACTAAAATCAGTAAACTTCAAACAAACTTTGCAACTTTGGTTCAAGGACTTTGGCTAATAAACTTAAAAGCCTGCATATATGATCGATGTTGACTGTTTCTTATAAGATAAATCAGGTCGATAGGGATTTTTTGCATTTTAATGAACCTGTTAGCTTCAGAGATTCAAGGAATTGGCCATCTATAAACTTTAACAGCAGGAATCAAAGCAAGGCTCCTTGACAAAAAAATCATCATAGAGAATTACTGGACTTCTTCTAGTAATATCTGCCAAAGGCTCAGCAGTGAACGTTCACTCTTTACACTGGACCTGTGCAAATCAACAGCCCAGAATAAACCCCCCAAACCTCTGTACCAATGAGGAGCAGCTGTTTGTGTTGCTCTTGTGTTGCTGGAAGGTTAACCATATGACCCCCCCCCCCCACACACAAACACACACACAGTCTTTACATTAACACCTTAGCTGTGAGGGCATGGCTGCATTACAGACATAAATATTATTTTGAGTGTGTGTGTATTTGTGTGTGTGTCTGTGTGTGTATTTGCGTGTGTGTGTGTGTGTGTGTGTGTCAAGAGAAGGAGGTGGCCTCTGACTCCTCGGCACCTCACCACCACCTTTTCTGAACATACACACACACACACACACACACACACACACACACACACACACACACACACACGCACACACACACACACTACTGTCAGTAATTTGTTGCTAATCAGCTGTCAGCTCAGAAGCAATGATGAGGTGATCATCGTGGGCGGTGGAAGGTAATGGCCTTAAAAGTCACAGAGTCAATGTCAATGGGATCACTCGGATTCAATCAGGGGCGGCCCGATGAAGGATGGCGCCCGCTGACATTACCACTCATTTTGAGACCAAGCATCTGGGCCCTAGTAAATAACCATCAGTGGGTGGGTCTGGGGGACAGGTCATTAGCCCTGAGAAAAATAAATATCTCCTCTCTTGTGAAGGCTGCAAGTCATTTAGCACAGACTAGGAAATTTCCCCCTAGATTAAGTATGATGAGCCAATATCAGTCAGAGGAGAGGCCATGCTGAGCAGGGGGCCCTGATGATACGCAGAGAAAATTTATACGCTAGCCTCAGCAAATGTAATATGATTTTAAAGGAGAGGAAGTGTGTTGGCACAGGCTGGAAAGAGGGACACTTGAAACAAGAGTTTGACTGATGGAGGCTTTTAAGAGCCGAAGTCTTTGGATTGAAGCTGCTGATATCTGGCACTTTCCTCTGATATTGGACATTTATAGATTTGTGCAGTTAAGTCGCAAAAATTGATTTAGATTTATAGTGTCTAGTAGATTTTCATTTGTAGAAACACCCTGTAAACACATCCTCAGGGGCGTAGGTTTAGTCTGTTACATAAAGGCATAAAGGCTGTCATAATAGACTGAAATTGAAAGTTTAAATATTTTAACATAGCTAACAGTCAGGAAGCGACGACATTAAACCTATCAACCCAATTTACGTGTCTGGCCATGTTTTAAATGTAGTTTACAAAAATCTGAGTGCAATGTTTGTCAAGTATGTCTGTATATATGTGCAATACATATATACTGTGTATATATATATATATAATATATATATATATATAATTTATTATATATATATCATATAATATATATTATATACAGTATATTATATATATATTATATATATGTACAGTATATAGTATATTTCTCTCTTTAATGCAGTTTAGGAAAGCAAAATACAGAAAGAGTTACTGAGTGTGAATATCTTTGCATAAATTAGACAAATGAGGTGAAATTAGATTCCTTCTGAGTGGCCCATCTTCCTATAGTGGAAGTCATTGGGTTTCTCCACTCCCCAGCTTCCAAAAAAAGATAATATACGGTGTTTGGGAATCAAATAGATAGGTACTCTGGAATGAAGGTAATATAAACATGTTGCTATACAATTTTGCAAGTTGATAGTGTTTTAACATCTGGTCCTATATGGTTTTCAAATCTGTTACTATATGATTTTTGATTCTGGTATTGTTTTTGGTTGCCGTACCATTTATAAATGCTAGATCATTTTGTTTCTAACTCACAAATCACAGCATTTTTGTCCGGAAGTTAGGAATGTGTTAAATTCTACTGCTTTATGGTTTTCTAATCTAGTGATATATGATTTGTAAAATGCATTCAATCTCTGTTTCAACTCCAGGAACGCGTGAGGGCATTCTGGTCCAGAAGTAGACTCTTTTAGAGTGATGTGTGACAGAGCATCACGACTTTGGATCTTGGCAAAATATGCTGATACTGATGCGCTACAAGTAGATGCAAAGAACGCGGGTGCACTGTAGTTACTTTTTGCTACACAAAACCCCCCTCTCCAACTGCCTTACTATCCGAGTCAATATTGGCAATAATCGACAAAATCCCATTCACTACCAACCAGAATGTTCTACTATTGGCAGATTTAAAATCCATATACAGTGCGCCCTCACGCATTTGCGCATCAATGCTCGCGACTCCAGCTCATCAAGGATTTTTGGTAGGCAGTCACGTGATAGAGTACACATTCAATTGGCTGACGGCAATAGAATGTGCAGAGTTTTGTGAGACACAAAAGTGCTTTAAACAGTCGATAAGAGTGTGGGAAAAGGTAATACAAATAGAAGGTGGTTTAATATCAGTGTGGGGAGGGTCATAAATGTTTAAATTACCATAAATAATAAGATAAATAGATCCTGATCTCGATTGTGGATTCCTTAAACGTGTGTGGTTCCTGGAACGCATTAACTAAGTACGAGGGCGCACTGCAGTACCAAATTTTTAAACTATATTGTAACAGGTTTCAAATCATATAACACCAGATATATACCCTTCAAAAGCACATATTCCGTTCCAAAGTGCTTATCTATTCCATTCCCAAACACCATATATTATCTTTTTCCACTGTTTCTCCTTCGTATGCAGTTTTTAAACCATCCATCCACCCCGACCACCACCTAAGACTACGGCAGCACACAGTTGTTTCACGTATTTCAGATATGTATATGCATTCTATACAAAAAGATAGGCCTGTATATAAATTAAATACATAGATTTTGCAAAAGAACCAACGACTAAAAATATACAGTGCGCCCTCGTTCTTTGTGGTTAATGCTTTAAACAGTTGATAAGAGTGTTTATGAATGTTTAATTTACTGTAAATAATAACATACATAGATTCCGCGATCTCGATCGCGGATTCTTCAATCGCGTGTGGTTCATGGAAAGCATTAACCGCAAAGACCGAGGGCGCACTGTATATATAGCATGCAAGATTTACAGCAGCAAAGAACTGCATAGTTGTGTGTTGAGAAACTCTGGAGGAACAACAGTTGATAATGTTAAAGACTGGCATTAAGCTAATTTAAGCATTGACACTTTAGCAGTAAGAAACTTGAACTAGGCTTCCCTTAGAAGTCAAGCACTTGGTCCAGCTTGGTCCAGCTTGACTAATGCAAAAAACCTTGATGATGCACAAATGACTCTGGTGGCTTTGAACTGTCATCCATGCAATTAATAGGAGACAGCTCAGAATCCATTACGGCAAATGTAATACAAACATTATTATATTAACCTCAAAATCTAATTATATCAACATAATTAATTAAATCCATTTGCAAAGTGCTGGTTTTTATTAATAATTAATATAAAGCACTTAAACATTAAATATTAATATTTGTTCATGTATCTCATTTGTGTTGACGCTGCACTGAGCTGCTCTGGTTGGATGTGGATACAACACTGACCTCTCTAAAATACAGCCACGTCAGTCATTACATCAAATGCCTAAAGATGACACTGGAGTGACAAAACCCTCTAGGGTTCAGATAATGATGTCTGGTGAATGCAAAGACAGCTACAGTGACATGTTATAGAGCCACGAGTCACAGGGCAGACTGCTGTCGGCATCCTGTTCATATGATTATTGCTGGAATTTTACAACCATGACGACACTCTTTCTCCAAGACTAAACATGTTGTTTATTTGCCCAAAAGCTGCAAACCTGGACCACAGTGGTGTGAGACTATAAAATTAATAGATTACTGATAATTTCATCCAGATGATGGAATATCTGATCAGCGACTGCTAATGTATAATTCTGGAAGGCTATTACAATGAATCTGATTACTTTCTTTCACGGATTTGTGATTCAACAAATACATGATTGTCTTGCAATCACAGAATGTGTTTTAACAAATGCAACAAACATTTTTTTTTATGGACAATGATAGAACAGAAAATCCAGACAGGTTCATTTAATACTTCTTACAAATCCTTGTCTAGTTGTATAATAAAGAGAGAGAGAGAAAAAGCAGATATCACATGATCACATCTGAGGACGAGTGGTTGAAAGCTCTATAAATGGAGCTCTGAGCATGGATATTTTTTTTCTTTTAAATTTGAATACTCTCTGAGTTTCACAATAACATAACAGTTAAAAATGTAAAAAGTTCTGAAATTTGAAACACATCGTTTTAACAGATGTTTCACACATTTTCAGAAAAAAACAAACAGATGTATGAAACATCCAAATACTAAGCCATCAAATCTCTTGTCATATAATTTTATGGGCAAATTACTGTTATGTATTAATTTACAGTGTGACTAACAACATCCTACATTTTTTAAAAATACCGATACTCAGGCTTGTGTGATCTAAGGTATCTGTATCTATGTCTACATGTACACTATATGACACATAACATTCAAAATAATAATCATTTCTGGTGTGTTTGCAAGTATAGATGACCAGTCAGACTGACTTTCATGGAGATGAGTCTTCACAGTTCACCGACTCTCCTCGCCTCCTGGGTCCTCGCCATATATCCCCCCGTTCTCTCGCCCGATGGCCAACACTCAGCAACTCTTGGCGAGGCATCATTAGGTATAATGTACTCCCCCCTCTCTCTCCCAGGGATATTTTGGAGTGGGGTGAGAGAGCTGACCTCACTGAAGGACTCAGACGGTGCTGCCAACTCAGTCTGTGTCTCTCCTCTCCATTTATGGCCCCGATTGCCCTCCCAACATCCCCAACAACGTGACCATTATAGTGATTTGCTATTAAAAGCTGTGTTGCAAATTCCAGCCTTTCTAATTTTGTTATCATCATGAAGAGCTAAATTGAGTCTGAATGAATGACTTTGGTGAGATTGGACACATATTTTGTTTTTAATATAAAAAAATACTTTCAGGTGTTATGTTAGTGCAGAAGTGCTGCTTGGGTGGAGCAGTACACCAGGAAAACTGGGAAACACTCTATTTGTTTCGTTTTTTCATAAAAGTATCTGAGATGTGACTCAAAATGTTTTTAGGATGCAGTGATTTGTTGGATAACAGTATAAAGGCTGGAGGTAACACAAGAGGAAGTCCTCCTCGGTCAGTGAAGACCGGCTATGGGTTATGGATGTCAAAAGCAAAACAAAGCAAACTCCTGAACAGTGGAGCGTCGCTAAAAATTTCTGAGCAGAGGAATGAACAAACGATATCTAGACTGCAAATAGCTGACATGAAGTGTAAAAGCATTTCTGCAACTGATTCAAACCAGGTCCCTTCTTCATTTTAGGTATTTCATTGAAATTAAAGTAAACCATACTTAAATAATTTTGGTTGATAAATTTGGACTAAATTGATTGAGCTCTGGATATTTATAAAAACGTGTTTGAATAAAAACAAACTAAGAAGATATTCATGGACATGAAGCATATTCTCAAGGTGAAATTGATATTGGGAAAAGCTAAATTGGCGAAGTACATCAAACTAAAGTGTTTTTAGAGCCTTAGTGTTTTGAGACTATGATAAATACTCCTTTTAGATTCATCGTGTGGTCAGGAACAATTCCAAATAACGAATGATGATCATTTTTCTACTTGTTTCTGAGTTGTTTAAGTAGCTTTTTTTTTTTTAAAGTTTCATTTAATGTGGTGATAATATATGCTGCTCCCAAGTGGCTAAATCAGTTTCTGCTCCTTAAAGTTTAGCTGCCATTGTAAAGGCCAGCTAGCTGGATTAGATAACTCTGCTACGATAGGTGGTATGCTGAGCTTGAAGGTTACAGTAATAAAAACAAGAAAAAAAGAGCACATTTCCCTCATTTATCATTTTCATATTTTCTGTGTTCATTGGGTTCATCCTAATAAAGATTTTGGAGTTAATAGATGACAGTATGATTCTCATATTTAGACTTCTCTCTGTGCAGCTTGAGTTGTTAGTGATTTATTCCTAAATCAGATTAACAAATAGCCCGTTCCCAGTGCTCCAGCAACAGAAACAGGTGCTGTTCCAGGTGGGCACTGCCAATCCTCAGGGCTAGCATGAAGCAGCAGAGGGTCCACCCTGGCCAAGTGTCCACCAGAACTGATATCAAATGCCCAACATGTAAATCGTGTTGCCAAAATTCCGCAGCAAAACAGATATAAACAGCCACTGACTGACTGTTTTCAATACGATAAGCTGGTTTAAGTGCCGAAATGATCAACTAGAGGAATAAAGCCCCAACTTTGAATCTGAGAGAGTGTGTGTACGCCTGTGCTGAAGCTGATGAACCCTGCCTGGAAGATGATCATTAGTGAGTCAAATACCAGCACAAATGGTCGCCCATGATAATGGCTGACATTCATCTACGTCTGAGTCTTGTCCAACTTGCCGCTTAATGCTCAAACAAAGAGGGAGCTGAAGTCTGTCGAGTAAAAAAAAAAAAAAAAAAAAAAGAGTAGGAGTCAAAAACTCAAGTTAATGCATTTCACACATTAGCGTTTTGGGCTGATGTTTCTTATTTTAAAGTTGACTCACCTTGAAAAGGTCCTAAATCATTTCACAGAATGTGATTGTGGACAAAAAAACCAAGAAACTGTTTGGATTTGAGCTGTTTCATCTGAAAATAGATGAATTTAAGTGTTCCTCTCACCATAGAATAACCATGTATGGAGAGGTAGTGCAAGGGAAGGAAATAAAAGCTTGTTGCATAACATTTTAACACTCACCCACTTTGGTGTGATCAATCAGGCGCCCGTGCACAGTCCATCCCTCTGCCCCCCATCTGTTATTGCCAGTGCTGTCCATATAACAGGCGCCTGTCAATTTCGCCTGCTTTTTATTGACTCATCCTCTGAGCCATGGAGGGGTTTCGATCACAATTATCATTTTTTATGAATACATTTTCATGAATATATTAGCGTCCTCCCCACCACCACCACCACCCACCACACACATACACATACACATTTGGTGGAGTGTTGTTTTCTCACAGTTAATCAGTGGCCAGATAAATCAGAGGCCATATTTGCAGTCCATCTGCTGGGAAGGTACAGTGGGCTCCAGACGCCATTCAAACATGCTGGACAATAACAGGAAGTGGAAAGACAGCACGCAGACGTTGCAGGCATCACACTTCAATGTTCACTATGTTCTGTCAATGCAGATGTCAAGCCAAGAGGAGTTCTTCTTTTCTGGAAGCGAACACAAAGAACTTTTGTGGTTCCAGTAGCAGCACTTTGTGAGTCAGATCTATTGATTTTTACACCAGTAAATCCTTTCAAATCTCAAAATGAAAAAAAAAAGACTGAACCTCTGGTGAGCAGTTTAGCAAGATAAAAGTACACTCAATTCTTTCGCTTTACACATGCTCTCCCAGAATCGTTAAGCCTACTCCTTTCTCACAGCTAATGTTTAGCGGGGGACTATTATACATAGCTTTTCTTACAAATGAGATTTCATGAGTGTATTAAAATATACTTATTCTGTTCTGACCCTGGAGACTAATGTTAGCTAATTTAATGTATATGTATGAATCAGTTTCTTGAATTTCTAAAACTCTTGCTTCATTTTAGACCAGAACATTATTCTGTAAATTATATGTGAGGTAACAGTGGGTCCTCTTCAGCAAGAGTTAAACAGTCTCGTTTTAAAGCTTATGTTAATTATAAGTCGTGTTTAGGTGAAAACATAAAGACAGAAGCATGAATGTTTAATTGTTTAGTAGTAAATATGCAGGAGTTGTTAATTGTTTCAACCTGACCCTGAATTAAAAGTAAGATTAAGTGCAGCAGCAGTTAAAGTTGTAACCATGATGATGCGGTCTTCTAAAAGCACAGATACTAATGGATGCTCCATTTATCACTGTGGTTTGTAAGGTTTTACATTCATCAGGTTTAGGTTATAGTTGGAAATTCTGCAACACAGTTAGAACAGAAACATCTACTGCAACTCTGGCTCTTTTTCAAAATTTGATTTTGAACAATCAAATTTAGAAGAAAAAAAATGCAGGTACTGTATATTATGCTTTTATTGTATTAAATTTACAGATTCAGAATTTTATGATATTAAATTTGCAGGTATATTATGTATTAATTCTAAATCCCAGAATTTGCTTCCAGCAAATTTTTTTTTTTTTTTACTCATAGCCAAAAGTATGACTTTTTTACCCTTACTCACAAATGTATTCTAAGACACTTAAAACAGAAACTGTAGTACAGTGCGCCCTTGTTCTTTTGCGGTAATTGCATTCCAGGAACCACACGCTATTAATGAATTCCGCGATAGAGCAACAAACTATTTATCTTATTATTTCTGGTAATTTAAACGTTTAGGACTCTCCCCATACTGCTATTAAACCACCTTATATCTGTATTATCTTTTCCCCTACTCTTACTGACTGTTTAAAGCACTTTTGTGTCTCACGTAAGTCAGAGACTCACGGAACATAGTGCACTTCCGGATGCCGTCAGCCAATAGAATGCGCGTACGGTATCACGTGACTGCCTACCAAAAATACACGCGATGTGGTGAAGTCGCGAGCGTCGATGCGCGAATGCGTGAGGGTGCACTGTATTTGAAAAACACGCAGTCAGGAATTAAAGACCAACTCGATGTGAAACTCAGAATAAAGACCCAAATGGGAGCAGGGTGCTTTGTTATTCCAGATGGCTTTATGGGTCATGAAAGAGTGATTCACGCGTCACTTTAAAAGTGCTCATCACCGGCCTGCCATCTAACCGCTCCTCTTCTTAAAAATGGGGAAGCACCCCATCAATTATTTGCCAAGCAGCCATACTGAAGATCTCACTTTGAACAGTGTGTGGGGACGGCAGTGCTGTCAGAGCGATGATAGATGCACTGGAGGCTCACGCTGCCCCCAGCACGCCTCTCTGAGGGTCGGCAGCTGTACAAACCTGTGTGAGTGTGTGTTAGCGAAAAAGCAACACACACATAATCATACATGACCTCAAGTGCCAGAGATTCATGCACAAATTTCACCTACTCATTTGCATACAATACAAGGAGGTGGTGGAATGCACATTTGTACTACTGAAGTACAAAGTGCAATTTATAATATGCAGCAGAAATAGAATCACAATTTCCAATTAGATAATTAGATCTGACTTAAATATAATAGTAGTTCTGCTACACATTTCCATTCACTCACGTGAAGGGATGCCCTAAAAATCCATGAATAAATAAAGATAGTGTTTATATTGTACAACAAATTCATTAAATAAGCAAACATTGGAAAGAGGAACAAAGTTTACGACCGGTGGAACACCACAATGAGCAATTTGGTTTTGATTTGTAAATCATCTTAACTGCACAGCTGCGAACCCGCCGGAGTCTGGGCTACTAATTACAGCATTTGCCATTTTAATGTTCAACACTGCGATTGAGGATTCAGTTGGGTCAGAGGAAAATTAATAGAGCATTAATCACAAGTGTTAATTAGCTAATAATATGTTAATTAAATCAGGTGTTTAAAGTTGTGAGACATGTAATACCCATTCCACCGTATATGTGACATTTAAAGGATGGAGAAGCAGAGATGCTTGTGTGTTGTAGCAGGGGGCGGGGTTTGGGGGGGGGTGGGGCGGGGGGGGGGGTCATGGTGTTAAATACAACCTTCATTTCTCCACTGGGGCTTCTATATTTGCATTATTGTTAATCCCTACCACCTGACTCCTGACCCCGCCCACTCCAACCCATAATAAATCTCCTTTCTTTCTTGTCCTTTTTGGTCTGCTGTGACAAATTTTAACACCAAAACCATTTTGGCCATCATATGCCGCCTACTTCAGATGATCCTCATAGATTCCGCTGAGCTGGATTGAGAATGGCAGAAAGCCAATAGCAGAGCTTGTCTTTGAGGTCCAGATCATTGAATGAGGTCGATAGTTCCAGATGTTCTTTATGTGAAATCAATACACCCTCTCCTACGAACCAGTGTAAAACACTTGACCTCAGACTGTTCTGTTTCTGTTGCTACCCTCTCTGTCTTGTAAGGAATGAGTCTGTAAGTTTAAGGACAACTTTCATTCGGTGGCAGTTTACACAGTGCTGAGGCTGACTCAGAGTTTTCAACAGATTAGTCCATTATAAATGGATAAAGAGTTTTTTCTTTACATCATTTATAATCTGAATGCAGTGATTTGTTCATATTTAGACAACACAATTAACCAGGTTAAAGGTCAATAATGAGTTTAGTGAAGATTTCAAAGTTACCAGGAGAATCCAATGAAAGCAATGAGTCCTCACAATCTATTTTGATCAAATGTAAAAAATGAAAAAAATTGACCTGTCATCACTAAAATTGAATTAAGAAGGAAATATCAAGCTGTATTTTGTTGGACATAATAATTTATATAAGGTATATGGTGAAGTTCCTTGAAGATTATTGAGATGTGACAACTTCATATGATATTAAAAAGTTGCTGCAAATTTTTTTTTCTGTTTTCCCCTGTTAGATAATATTTTAATAAACCTACCGGACATACTCTTGACCCCATCATGTCTGTTCCCTCCTCCTGTCTGTCCCAATACTCCAAGCCAGCTCACCTTAAAGGAGGAGGCCACAGATCAATACGTTTGATGGGGAGGCAATAAGCAGCCCTATTAAGTGACAAAGGTTTACTCTGTAACAGCTGGGCTGGCGTGAGAGCCGAGCTTGTCTGACTAATGAATCGTGAAACAATCAGGCAGTAGCCATTTGTGTTTAGATCTGTAAATATGGCGCGGTACAAGTGCCAGACCATCGCTGGCACTCCAGCTGGGGCCACAGATGGTCTGGATTGGAGGCGAGGCGCAGGCAAACCGTTAGCTCCTCCAGCCCACACTGCACTGCACCTCCTCTGTCTCTGAGTGACAACTTCACTTTCGCGCTAACTTAGCCCGCCTGCTCCACATTGGGAGCCAGGATTTGGTTAAAAAAAAAAAAAAAAAACCCTGATAGATTTTGAATGGGAGCCGACTGATGAGTAGTCTTGCTGCAATCCAGTAGAGGGAACCAGGGGGAGTGGGAAGAGAGGAAGAGCAATGATGATGGTGCTATTTAAAGACATGATCAACCTAATTAACCTTGGAATGCCGATGACTAATTCTGAGGTGGCTGGTCCTCCACAAGAGTGGTGACAGGGAGACCTCGTAAATCTCACTAATAAGAAGCACTTATAGGAGGAACACAAGCACACAAGCTTGTGTTTGTTTAGAAGAGGATTGAAAATACTGTATGTGGTGTTCTTATTAGTCAGGCTGGGGGATGAGGTGTTCGGTAATGTGAAGGCACTGGACTACCTTTCATCCGGTGACGGCTGAGTAAATACAGAAACAGTCAAATAGAAAAATACGAATTAATGTGAAATCCTTTTTGTCATTTTCCTGCAAAGAAGATTGAAATAGAGACAGAATATATTCTGCAGATGCAGTGAGGAGGATGGGGGTTTGACAGGGATGCGGGGGGAGGGGGTCGTCCTTGAAGATAGTGTTATGAATGAGATGAAAGGCTTATTTAATCCATTTTCAAGGTAAAATGATCTTCCTGCACTTTCCTCTACACATTTGGTGCAGTGACTCTGAACGCAGTACAAAGCCATTACAATGCCCTCAAGTCCATTAAACTGAATGACAGACGTTGTTTACAACCCCAACTGCTTCTGCAACTAAACCATTATCACTGCATACTGATGTAGGCATCAACTGCCGAATTGGCAGTCGTTACAGAAGGACTGCAGAGTGTCTTAAAGCAACATTTATCAGCATTTATAAAGGATGTATCCCGTTAATCACTATATGTATCTGTGTTTTAAATATTTCTTCCTGCTTCTTACCCTGTGATCACTACACATTCAGACATGGTGTCCATTACATACAAAGATGGTGTTTATTGCAAATAAATTTTCCTCATTAAATGCTTTATGTAATTCAAGAGTTACATCATGGGGTAAAGAGCAATAATTGATTTGTCTGTTGTGCAAATTCAGGAATTTCTTTTGGAGATTTTTTAATATTTTGTTTGAGATCCTTGACTGTTTTTTTGTGTTTACTATAAGCACAGATTTATATATGTTGATGAATTTCAGATAGGATTTATATAAGATGCATATGCATAACATATTCTAATATACAGTATATATAGTACATGCCTTCACACAATTGCATGTGCATACAGATATTGAAATAGGGTCAAAAACATATGATCATTTTTTTAACTTGTAATCTATAGCTTCTTTCTAATCTTATAGAATATATCCAGAATATTTCCAAAGGGGGATAAGAATCCTTAATTGCAACATTTATTGAAGATTTTCTAACAAGGTGACATTGAAGATTTATTTCAGATAATTTGTCATGTTTAAAGGTCTGCTTTTTATTAATAACAAATGAAAGTGATTTCCAGGACTGTGCTGGCTGACTACAGTGTCTGTTCAGCAACCATGACTAATATTTGTGGGAGTGTTAAAAATTGGTTCTTGTTAAAACTACTTTATGTAAGTTCAGCTTTTAAAATAATGTCATCCAATTGACATTCAGATGTTCTCCTTAAACACAACAGCCAGTCTGCTCTGGTGTCTGGATGTTCTGCTCTGCCATGTGCAGGGATGATATTTATGGGCAACTAAATGTGCATGAGCAGGTCTGCAGAGCCTTTGTATCGCAGTGATAATAATGCCAGACCCAGACCCACTGTCCTTGCCCTTTCAGTCTGGTGAATACAGTCCTAGGCAATGGAACTTTTTGCGCAACGTTAACTGTCACGACCCGCAGCGGTGGCTGGAAATGGCTTAACTAAACTGTCAGATCTAATAAAGCCAATAAAGGATCGGATAAATGTTTATTACACAGTAGGAAAAGATCATTTCTGGACAGAAATTGAGGATGACCTTTCAGGATAATTCCTCTGCCCCCCCCCCCCCCCACTTCTTGTGCTGGATAAATTGCTGGGTCCCTTTTGTTTCATGGCTGATGAAGCCTCGCTGACGTGGGGTTGTTAAAACCTTGCTCACACTTCTTTCTTTGTGTTGCCAATTTCAGCAGCCCTCAGCTTCTGAATGCAGACAGGAGCAGGCTGCTGTTACAGTCAAGTAATAATAACTGATTCTAAATATCTTAATCGAATGTGTCTTCGACATGCACTGTATGCTGCTGAGAAAGTTCATCATTATCCATAGGTTCTCAATGTTAAAATGCTAACTTGACAGCTGCGAGTACTTCTGTAAGAATGAAATATGAGGTAGTTGTATGAGATTAGCAATTGTGGTGACCCAGAGAAGTGAGTTCATTCATGCATTTCAAACAACGCATCATTCAGCTTATGTGTACATTTTTTCCTGAGCAGCATTTATACTTTACGCTTATATCCACAATGGAAAGTGAAGAATCAAGAGTTTTGACAATAAAATATTTTTTTTTTCTTTAATTGTACAAAACCGCAGGCAGCAATGTACAGAGATGCTACGCACATTGCAAAATGGAGATGACTTTTTCAGAAAAGATGTCTTTATAGCATCTGTAGACATTTGTTGTGTCTCGCTTGAATAAATGCCGCTGGCCCTAAATGATTTTCTGTGAAAAAATCTTTATTTTGGCAATATCCATACACTCAGAAAACAAATCTGGACAAATTGAATTCAAAATACAATGATTTTTGTTCCTCCATGTATCTTGTTTTGCATACATGTCCATCTTTAACAATGAGTGTAGGTGACCCTTTAGACTGCCTGGCATCCGCCAGTATCTGAAATCATACTTTCAATGTATGGTGAGTTTTCGGACATCTAACTTCAGTGCAGTGGGTATCGCTGTTGCCTCACATTAAGAAGATTCCTGGTTTGAGTCTTTTCTGTGTGGGGTTTGCATGTTCTCCCTGTGTCTGAGTGGGTTTTCTCTGGGTTCTCCGGCTTCCTCCCCCCTCCAAAAACATGCAACTAAGTTAAATTGGTGACTCCAAATTGTCTGTAAGTGTGAGTGTGTGCGTGAGTTGTTGTGTGTTTATGTGTGGCCCTGCGGTGCCCTAGCGACAAGTCCTTGATATACTCCGCCTCTCGCCCATAGTACCATGGGTTAGGCTCCAACAGACCAGCAGACCACGATGCAGATAATGGGCTGAAGTCGAGTCGATTATGGTTGTCTTTTCTACAAGAAGATGGATATTATGGAGGCAGTATCCAGTTGTCGTTAGTAGAACAGCAGCATAACTAATCAGACTTGGTGTGCACCTCTATGATTACAACCTTTCTTAGTATTGACAAACTTGCAAAGTAAAGACTAAGTTAGTAAAGTTACAGGTATAACGAGTCATAGTAAACTGTAGGTGAGTGAAGTTAATCTAATTGATAAAACCAATGTAGAATTTAAGCCGTACACAGAGAACCGTAACCCTCATCAAATATGGATGACAGCACCACATATGCCTGCATCTGAACTGGTTCACTGCTGAACAGATGTGGCGTGATGAGACCAGGTTAGGAGGTGCTCAAAGATGCTTTCTTCCTGCCGATCCCCTTTATTTTCCTCTCAGATGCCCACTTTCCTCCCCCGCCCTAGCCCCCGCCCCTCCTTGGCCCGTCCTCTGAGCTACACGTGGCATGGCTGCCTACTGCTTCCCATGACAAGCCAAGCTGTCTGCTGACCACTTCATTTTTGATGTTGGCAGGGGAAACTTGAGTGTGTGTGTATGTGTGTGTGTGTGTGTGTGTGTGTGTGTGTGTGTGTGTGTGTGTGTGTGTGTGTGTGTGTGTGTGCACATGCACCATCATGCACAAACACCCTCATATGCACACTTTGGGTTCAAGGGAACATCATCCAAGAAGGGGAAGAGTTTCCAAATGGCCAAACACAGACTGCTTTATGAGTGTTTGCTTCTCCTCTATCTTTGTTTTCTCTCCACCTCCATCTCAGAAGTCCATCATTGTCTCGTTGTTTATCTTTCATTCCCTTTTGTTTCTTTTTCTTTCTATTGATATTTATATTTCTGTCTATCTTGGCTGCTATTTTTGTCTCTATTTAACAAGTATTTCTTTGTACTTCTTTCTTTCTCCTGCTAGCTTTTCCCACCTGTTTTCCTTTATTCTACTTTATGATTGTACAGCCAATCAATCACTAGGGGTAGGAATTTTTTTCTCATGGAATGATTACATGAAGAGTCACAAGTGGAGGCATGAATGAGAGAATTGTGGTTTATTAACAATCCCATAGTAATAAATATGGCAAAAAATTTATTTGATTCTATGATCTTAAGTATTGAGATGATAAAGTCTTCACATCTCTGGACATCAAGTGGAGGATGAGATTACTGTAGCTTTAAGTGGAAACCCAGCATTCAGTGTTCTCGTTTGCGTGCGTCCTTGCATCTTTGACTTACATTTTTTGACAGGTTACGCACAATAGTCAGACAGCATGCGTCCCTGGGACGCAAGCTTTAAATGCACTTCCATTCAACAAAAATATTCACAATTTTTCAATTTCTCCACTTAAATTTCTAACCATTATGTTTTATGCCATTCCGTTTTTATCTCGCGCGAGTCTTTCATGCGAGTTTCTTGTCGCGAGACTCACCTGCGTTGTTCTGCCTTATGAAATTGACCAAACACGTCTGCTCATTTTACATGCTACAGTGAGAGCAAGGAGTTAGTCAGACCCTCCAGAGCAATCACGAGCTGTTTCTTATGCTTGGAGAGTCCTGTTGGGTTTCTCTGTCTGTTGAAGCGCTTTGGAATGTTTGCTGATGTGATTAAATGCTATACAAATAAAGGTTGATTGATTTATTGATTATCATCATGTCTCTGAAAATGATGCAAAATCTGGAGAGAAGGCAAGAGACAATGAGTGTTTTTTCGAGTTAAAAACAATCAAAAGTTAATGAAAAAAGAAACAATTATTACTGACAGATATTATTGAAATGTGTGTGGAGAAGGCTCTGTCAGCTTGGTGCAGTGTCCACAGGATATATGAATTAAAGGCAAAGCAAACTATTGAGTGAGAAAGCAAAGGTGAAAAAAAAACTGTATTACATCTTTATTTCTAAACTGTTTTTGTAAGCGATTACTGAGCTTTAACATTTTGATAAAATTAATATAAATTTACTCTTTTCTTTTTTTATGATGTTATTAATCAAAGCATTAAAATTAACAGTTTGTTTTTTATATTGTACTATTGGCAAAATTAAATCCTAAATCCTTGCTTTTTTATATACTGTATTTATAGATATATAAAGCATGGAGAGGGTCATACGTGTTTAAATTACCGTAAATAATAAGATAAATAGTTCATCGCTCGATCGCAGAATTTGTTAATTGCGTGTGGTTCCTGGAACACATTAACTTCAAAAAACGAGGGCCCACGGTATTGCATATCCTAACGTGTATTCTGTTATTTCTTTTGGGATGCATAAACTCCATGTTGGGATGCACCACTTTTTCGTGAAGCGCATCCCAGGGATGCACTAATTTCTTGAAGTAAAATTGTAGCATTGTATTGTCAGCATTGTATGAGTGTGGCTCCTTAACACATGGGACGAACATGACATATATGGGGCTAAATAACACAAAACAGGTCTGCAATAGTGTTGACCTTTATTAGGAAGGAGGAAATGGAGGAAAAGGAGTAAATAGTTAGGGTCAGTGTAAAAAAACAAATGTATCATAGAGAGGGGACTTAATAGTCAAAATAGCATGAATCAATGTGGCATGAGTCTAAAAACATGATACAGCTCTGCTCAAGGTCAGGCACACATCAGATGTTGAGGAGAAAAAGAAGACTTTTAATACTACCTCAATGCTGAGGGCGCATGCCTGTGTGCATGTGTGTGTATGCGTGCGCTCATATCCATAGAGTGAGTGTATAAGGAAGGAGGGCCTCTCCCAGCCCATTAGATGTGTGCACTGGCCTGTGAGATGTTGTATCACTTTAATTAGTGGGGGGCTGTGGGCCACAACATCATGAGGAGATAGGGAGAAGGTTGATTGTGTTTTAGTCATTGCCTAAAGCCACAGCTCCCCACTACCACCCCCTCTTCAAACTCACCCTCATCCTCCTCACATGACCCCTCCAACCCCTGTCTCACCGCCCGAAAAAGTTTAGTCAAGCCTGCCTTCCTCTCTGGGCCGTTTGTTACTCATGACAGGATGGATATTGCTTAATTTTTATGGCATCATGTTTTGTTCTTTTTCAAATTTTTTTAGTCTTGTTGTTGGCAAAATTCTATGTTCCATTTAAATATTTTAATTTGTGCTGCCATTAAAATATCCCCTTTCCCTTGTAACCTTGCTGCATCTTCTTTAATTGCCACATTTCCATATTAGCCAATCTGTGAGACCATTCATTTAGCTATTCCGCCTCTGGCCTCATCTGAATTTGAGAAAACTGGCAAAACTTAAACGCTGCCACACCGTCTGAATAAATTGCAAAATAATGAACATTTTAGATAAGTATGGCGAATTAGAGCATGCTGAATGCACCCTGGCACAGAGCCAGCCCCTGCAGACGGTCAGAAATGGAGCCACAGAGAGCGGGAATGAGGATTCTGGGTAATTGGACTCATTGTCCCATTGTAGAAGCTAATGAAGTGATGCAATTGAAAAGATGATTCTTTGGAATTGTCTTAGAAGTAATTCCACAGCTTGCAGCATTAGTCAGTTTATATGAGTAACAATAATTATGTGACTTTTAAGAAAACAACAGACAGTTGTTGCAAAATGGCACACCAGTTTAGAAAATGAATCCAAGGAGAAAATAGTAACAAATTCTCATAATATTGATGGATGGTATTAAAGGCTCAGATTCACTCAGTGCAGAACGGAGTTTATTTGTGTTGGGAAATAAAAATCTGTAAATTTGATTCAAAGTTTTGCTCTGTTAACTGTAAGTTTTGGCCCAAAATTAGGGCAAAATAAATGTTTAGATTAGTATTTAAATTAACAAGGCAACAAATACATAGATATTCCATAAAATCTACTGTTCTGAAAAGGTCATTAAGCACTTTGCCCTCATTGCAATTATAGCATATATTAAGTAAACTTCACCAAATAAAATACGTACAATGATAATGGCGTTAACACATTGTCATCATGTACAAAGTTTTTCTGTCAGTGGTTGCATTTAAGAAATACAGGTCCACACCGCAAACTAGTGAAGATTGATGTCAGATGTAAAAATCATTGGACATGACTCTCTTTATGTCTGCTGTCACATCCCATGTTTTTCTCTGTTAGGGTTGGGGTGCAGGGATGTGGGGTCAGAAGGGAAATGGAGGTCGAGATAGATGGAGATGGTGGGCGGTGCCGTGATTCTTTATTGCCATCATAAAAGTTTACACGACCGCCATCTCTTACAATCCATATTGACAGGGGTTTTCAGACAAAAATCCGCCTAAAGCACAGGAATATAAAAACGAGGGCCATATCATTTCAGAGCCTTAGGTGCAACATACCCTTGTAATAGGCCAAGGAAAATATACACTTATGGAAAATGAAATGAGGTGTGAACGACCATAAGCGTGAAGACAATTACACCCTTTGGAAATCGTATATTTGTGAAGATAATTTCTGTTGGAGTCTGCATGCTTGGACCTGGTCGGGTTACACTATTTCCTCTATGGTTGAACTCTCCTTGAACTTGGGCTAACCGTCACTGGAGTGGTACGCGGCTATCTACCCCTGCATCTGGTTGTTTTAGCTCCAATTTTCACTCTAATGTCACAATTACCCTGATGTATGGCTCAAGTCACCCTTTTAATGGCTAACTGTCAAAATCAGCACATTTGCAAAAGCCAGGACCTGAGAGGAAGGCCTGACTTTGCTCCAATGATGTCTTGATTGATTTAGGAGCAACATTTTTGCTCCATGAATGAACAGATGAGCCTGAAGTTAAGGGCAAACCACATAACCTGACTGAATATACTGCATTAAGTCTGAAATCAAGGTTCTACAGCATTCTTTACAAATGTCATAATTTTTATAATTAGTGTGTGAGAATTAATAAAACTAAAACACAAAATGGACAGATGTGATAAAATTGTAGCTTCCTATTGTCTCCCTTTGGACTTCTGTCCTTTTCATTTTCCTGCATATTTTAAATTTATAAGGAGCTTGGTTCTCAATGATCCTTCTTTTCATTACTGATATTGATAATCTAACTTTTTTAAAAATCTGTTGCATTTTCAATATTGAAAAATAAGAAATGATCTTTGGTGAACTCACTTAAAAAGTAAAAATGTGAAAAAGATGCCATGTGCTTTTAAAAACCACATCAGTTTATTTATTTCACTTTTACTTTTTACAAGGAAAACATACTGAAAATATTTAGAGAAAAGTTTGTCCCAGAGTGCAGTCCAGAACATCAAGTGAGTTTAATGGTCAGAAACTAAGGAAGGTACAGTTATGGAATGACTACTTTTAAACCTGTTGATGCCCATCATATCTTATTATTGAGCTATTACTAGCATTAATTAATTTATTAGTTATAGTTCACTGCTGACAATTTTTGTTATTCGAGTTATTTTTGGACTCAAATAAATTCTGAGAAACTGGGCTATACTTTCAGAATAGTGCATTTTTATAGGATGTAAAAGTACATGATCTCAGCCACATTTAAATCTGTACATAAAGATGCCACACAAGGACGGTATTACTTTTTTTCTCATTTTGTAGAGTAAACCTCTTGTCACCTTTTACAACTTGCACTTCAAACATTGTTTCACCAGATGCATGGATATTTTTCATAATTAGACTAAACCTTACCAAAGCAGTGTTCATTTAGTTAATTAATGCCACTAAATCTTAACAGACTGTCTGCTATTCTGACTGAATATGCTCCTTTGGATATAAATGTAGTAATGTGATCCAAAATGCTGCATTATAGAGTAATATAGGACGCAGCTTTCACAGCATGGTATAGAAGAAAAACACCACAAACACTATTTGGAGTGAGAAACTCCACTTTGTGTGCCCAGAATTCTGTCACAGCGATGAACAGCAATCCCCTAAAGTCCACTCCATTCCGCCATGGCTCTCTGCCCTCACTGTGGCGTGACTGGGACAAGGATGAGTGGCGGTAAAGGACAAACTCATGGACACCAGTTGGGCTCCAAGAACCAGCACACATTATTACCCCCAACAGAAACAGAGTGAAGATGGGAGCCAGGAGCCTGTCCCCGGCACCGCTTCGGTGGGAGAGGCAAAAACAGATGGCCACCCCCAGCAAGACATTAGCAGCAGAGCTTTGAAAACATCTTGAAGCCCCTGTCGCCACGCAGAGACTGTGGTCAGGAGGCTAATGTGAGAATAGTAAACAATCGGCGTAAATGCTAAAACGAGCTGCAATAAGAACAACAGCTGTCCAAAATTACAAGGAACTGCATGCTGCAGTGGATTTATTGGGGTTTGCAGTGTCCTGTTAAAAAGGCCATTGTCTGCCTCGGCCTGAGTCCAGACATTTTAATAACTGCTCAACAATTCTCCCAATATCAGGAATAGTGTGTGAATAATTATCTGTGACTTTATGTTGGACTACAAGTGATGTAACTGAAATGTAAAAACAAGCTAATAACAGCAGACTCAAATTATGGTGATAATTAATTTAAGCAGAGTAACATCAGTATCAGAGTTAGACTACACCTGGTAGATTTGTACATTTAGAACGCCTGTATTACAATTATTACAGGATTTAACATCTAGTGACAGAGCAAAGTAAATCTGTTTTATTCATCTTTGTTTTAACTGGTGCCCCAAATAGACCTTAATCATATGTGAATACAAAAGAATTCAAGAATATGTACAAAAAAAAAAGAATATTAACTCAAGAGCTATGAGTTTGGCCTTAAGGAAGGAGGGAAGGAAGGAAGGAAGGAAGGAAGGAAGGAAGGAAGGAAGGAACGAAGGAAGGAATTAATTCATGATGAACTGACCTTATTTAATTCTTTTCTGCTTTATGACTGTAAACATTAATATTCTGTATTCCACTTGTGGTTTTTCGGCTTCTGTATTTTTTTCTATTTCAGTTTTTTTCTTAAATATATTCTGCTATTTTTCTTTTTTTTGTTTATTCATTGCATGAAAAGTTTTCCATGCTGATGTGTATAATGTCCCTATAGTGGCAATGAATATGTTAAAGATCAGGATTTATAATAAAATTATCAGTATACTGCACCTCTGCCTTTTTTTTTTTTTTTAATTTCATGGTAATATCTACCTATTAAAAGTGACCAAATTACCACTGGCCCGATCCAAGAGCTTCAGCAGGAAACACACAAAGAAGACACAAACCCAAGGTGACACGTATCACTGTCTGCAGTCCGGCGGGCGTTCAGCAGGGGAGATATTTGTTGCCGTGGTGTCGTGAAACTTGTGAACAGAGGGTTTGGCTATTCTTGGACATTTTCTTCACACCTGTGCCTGCAGTGCACCGTGCTGGCATTTCAAACTTTATCACCTGTCACTAGAGAGACTCTGCTCTAGAGAGCCCTGCTCCCCTCTGCCATCACCCCACGTCCACCCATCCACCCACTAGACATCACATCCATCCTTGGAAGTCGTGCCTGGAAAGAGAAGACACAGATTCCTGCTGGTGGGAAGCTGAAGTCTTCTGGATCTGAATTGATTTGATAAAAGCACAATCGTCTCGTTCGAGGAGCATTAGACCCTTAATAGTTCCTACGTTTCAATAAATATCTGACTTCTCTCTCTGTTAGAGCACTTTGAAACGTCTGCTGATGTGATTAAGCTTTATATAGATAAAGGTTGAGTGATTATTTCCCTTGTCATAAAAATGCCAAAATATTTATATAGAAATATTTATTAATAAATAACGAATATAGAAATATTTATTGTCTTATTTTAGGTTCACTTCCAATGCAATGCTTTCTTACCCTTTTGATAAAGCAGTTACTTTTGCATAAAGAGAATCTATAGGTGCTTGTGATCCCTTTTAAAATAATAATATAAAAT
The DNA here is from genome assembly GCA_013358685.1 of Antennarius maculatus. Classification (NCBI taxonomy): domain Eukaryota; kingdom Metazoa; phylum Chordata; class Actinopteri; order Lophiiformes; family Antennariidae; genus Antennarius; species Antennarius maculatus. The sequence continues at coordinate 7,966,380 of CM023608.1, forward strand.
ATCAGTAAATAAAACTGATAAATTTATGCACCCCAGTATGACTGGAGATATGAGTAAATAAAACATGGGTGAAGTGAACAAACTCAGCGGGATCAGTCAACCAATCAGAAGGACTTGGTGATGAGAGTAGTGATGTAACAAGTTGTTGTCCAATTATAGTACTACTAGCGGGAAACCGTAGAAATTCCACGATAAAACAATAATATCAGACTTCATAACAAACATATGAAAAGAATAAATAGCTACTTTGTTCTATGGAGCAGGTAGTATTCTCTTTTTGTGATGCAATCCTTTCCTCTTTCAGTCGGAGTTTCACTCAGAAATCGTTGCCGTTTTCTGTGTCGTTCCTGCTTTTTGGACTTTCTGCTCAAAAACATGAAAATTGTTGGAACAGTTACTGCATGACACTCTAAAACTATGTTAACTGGGAAGTCCATGTACAGTTATTTCTTCTCCTAACATAGCAGATGCCTTACGCTATATTGTTCACGTGATTCCTTCTGGCAGATGAGCCGTGATTGGTTGGGCGCTTGATTGACAGGTGGAGTTGGTGACAGCGTGACAGTGTGAGACTTTTTCAAGTGAGCTTATTCAAATATATAGGTGGGGAGAGCTTCCATATCTTCCACAGACCAACACAGAGCTAACTAGTTAGCCACACTCAAGCTGACTTCAACAGCTTGTGAGGAACTTTCAGTTCTTTGCCACACACAGCTACCTTAGCCTGGATTTAATCTTAGAAAAATAATTGGTAGGTAGACGAGGTCATTTCTGAGGAAATTGTTTTGTATGAATGCTGAATGTGGAGTATCTAAAGCTAAAGCTGCCCAAGCAGCTATGCTATGGGAGCGGAGTGACAACAATGTGTTAAGGATTTACAATATTGTTAGGATGATATCAATTCAAACCACTGTTTCTAATGTAAATTAAGAGGTTCATGATCAAGTACAATAATTTGGACAGGTAAAAAAAGTCCACTACAATGAATACTATAGAAAATCTAATGTGAACTACCTGAATATATTGGTTTACACGACAACACAACTACTCACTGCCAGGTAGAATGTGAGCCAGAAGAAAACTACTAAAACCTCTAGTTTCTAGAATTAGGGTCTGTAGAAAACTTTGTATTACAACCACTCATGTTGACATGACCTGTCACTGAATATCCCAATAGACTACTGAATAGAGGAAGCAAAAATGTTAGTTTCTGTGTAAAAATAAATTTTTCTCTTTTAATTGTCGTGATTTTTATTGGATTGCATTGATGTTCATTTCAGTTAAAAGATATGAAGACAAGTAATAAATCCATAGTAATCAGTTGCTGTGACCTGCAGCAGAAGTTCTATTTCTGTCGTCTTATTTCTCAGCGCTACCTTTGGATGTCTGTCCTCCTCCCCATCTCCAAACAGCCTAGCATCTCCAGAAGGATACTGAAGATGCTCCCGACCCCGGCGCTGCTCATCAGCTCCCCTCTTGACCCTCACAGTTTTATATTCTTTCTCCTCCTCTTCCTGTCCTTCTAGACCCCCTTTCCCATCCTCTTGGTTTTATCTTCTACCTCTTGCGTTCCTACAGATTCCAGACCTTCCCTTTGCCCTCGCCCGACCTCCTGTCATCCTCTTTTCCTGATGCTCTGCCTCCGTATTTCTTTGCTCTTCATCCTGTCACCTGCCTACCTTTCCCCAGGTCACAGTGAGACAGCCTGCAGGTCCTTGGTCATCCACCAGACGTTGTCAGTGGGCAGCTGGCCCTGAGCCAAAGTGGGTGAGGAACCAGTGGGCCATCCACAGACGAGGAACGAGCAAGTCTTCCTCCTCCTTGTAGCTCCTCCTTTTGTTGTGAACTCTGGCTATTCCTCTCAGCATGCTTCAGCTTCTCTTCCACGATGCCACACAGCTTCCACTTCCGTAGGTTTCCCCATCTTCGCCCCTTCCTGAGCTGTTCCTACTCGACTTTACTCTTCCTGCTCATCCTATTCCTTTGCCCCAAAATCTTCTTGCTCCTCCTTCATTTTCCTCATCCATTCCTCCCCTAGCTATCATTACCCCCCCCGCCCCCCAATATTCCTACCTTTCCTCCAGATTTTCCTGCTTCTCCTCCTATTGAAAGCTTTCTCTGCATCCACTGATGTACAGTATTAGCATAGGGTCTTTCTTTCTCAGTTTGATTATATGTATGTAGGAATCTCCATATGTTGTCAGAGCCATGTTTTGTTTTTTTTGGTTTTTTTAAACTGATCAGGACTAATAATTTTTAGAAGGACATTTTCCATTCTGAATGCAATTGTTTTGGATAAAATTTTATAATCTGAGTTCAATAAGCTAAGGATTCAGTAGTGCATTTCTGACAGACCATGCCAGGTTTTAGGACTAGTGTTATGGTTGCCATTTCCAATGAATTAGGAAGGATTTTGTTTGCCAAAGCTTCATTTTACATGTTTGGTATTGGGGTTAAAAGTTTATTGGAAAATGTTTAAATATCTTCAATGGTGATTACATCTGGACCTGGGGATTTATGGTTGTGTAGTAATTTCATGGCATTCAGAATCTCTTTTCCATTTAGGTCTGTGCCAAGAAGATCCTTGTCCTCAGATTTAATGTAGGAGTTTTTGAATTTAAAAAGTGTGTAGGGTTAACATTTTCTGATTCATGGTTGGCTTAATGGTCAGTGCTTCAAAAAAATGTTTGAATTTGATGTTGATGTCCTGGGGATTAGTCAGGGTTCTGCCATCATCTGTTGCAACTGTTTGAATTTACTTATTGGTTTCTTCTTATTTCATTTGCCAGGTTATTAATTTACTAGTTTGTTATCAAATTCACAATAGTAATTGATTCTGGCCATGGCTGCTTCAGATTTGTTTTTACACAGGTTGTTATGGTGTTTCCATTTGAGGTTCAGTGAGTTAAGTGTAACCACACTTTTAGTATTGACATGGTCTAGTTCATGTTCTCTGATCTAGTGACCTACACTATTACTGTGACAACCTGGTATTGGTGGTTGTAGTACTAAAGGCTATATTCCAACATTTAAGACTCTCATCTGAATCAAACCTCTGTGTGTGTGTGTGTGTGTGTGTGTGTGAGTGTGTGTGTGTCTGTGTGGCAATCTACCAGGGACATAGTGATCAAGGTGACATGTCTCTCTCCAGCCTCCACAGGAGGTGTCTGGGCTCCAGAAGGCCATGGGTGTCACAGCAACGAAGCTCCACTTCAGATGATGTCATACACACACACACACACACACACACACACACACACACGCACGCACGCACGCACACACACACGCACACACACACACACACACGTACACAGAAGTATGCACACACACTTTGTCTATTGGATATTGTAAGTGCCTGCATTGTAGATTTAAAATAAAGAGTGCGCAACATAATGATTTAAGATATCAAACAAATTTGAATAAATTTGATTTTTTTGTTGTTGTTGTAGGCTGCACAACAGTTCATATTTAGTTCATATTTAATGAACTGAACTCTGAAACAATTGTGAAGCACCTAAACAGATGCTGTACTTTTCTGACAGCAACCTAATGTTCTTCTCTTTTGAGTCGAAACCCTCCGATTATCACCTGTAGGTTCGTCACTGTAACAGTGACTCATTATAACAAGACTCACCTCATCCATCTCCAGTCTGAAACAGAATTGTTCTGTTTTACCTCTCTGCATTTATAGCATGAGTTTGGTCCACATCAGCAAACTGTTTTATTAGATCGATCGATCGATAGATAGATAGATAGATAGATAGATAGATAGATAGATAGATAGATAGATAGATAGATAGATAGATAGATAGATAGATAGATAGATAGATAGATAGATAGATAGATAGATAGATAGATAGATAGATAGATAGATTGATTGATTGATTGATTGATTGATTTTTATTTATCCAAAACTGGGAAATTTAGAAAATTGAGGTGGTTGTACCTTAATCCAATCACAGAGCAAGGGGGAGTGTCTGATGAGCCCAAATACTTCAAATCCTTCCTTGTAATGTTTCTTTTTTTTTTGCTTGATCTAGTGAGAGCATGCAGAGACTGGTTGGTCTCTGCAATGGCTTCTTACAAATAGAATTAGGAGCTTTGTGGTTCTCAGAGATGATCAGGTTCTTGAGAGGTGACGGCAGTTTGACGAAGTATGACAGAAAGTCATTTTAAATATGCTAAAATACACACATGCAAACATACACATAGTGAAAATCTTTTTCTCATCTTCACAGCACTCAGTCTGATGACCCTCGCCTCCAAATACTCCGACACTCACACATTGTCGGCCTCTGGTTCTCCAAGACCTAGCCCCAACTCACCCCGTCACACACACACCCTCCCCTTACACACACACACACACACACACACACACACACACACACACACACACACACACACACACACACACACACACACACACACACCTACTCAACCAAACTGCTTGAGCCACTTGCCTGCCAGGGAGGCAAGATGGCCCTCAAGCCCTCCAGCCAATCAGACAGCTTGGCTCACACTGGAGATCACAGGCCAGCTGATCCAGCCTCCTGACTTTTTTCTTCATCTGCTCTTCTGGAAATATTTGGACATGAGTGCGACATTGCTGATTGAACTGGAGAGAGAGAGAGAGAGAGAGAGAGAGAGAGAGAGAGAGAGAGAGAGAGAGAGAGAGAGAGAGAGAGAGAGATATTTGATTTTTGATTTGATTTGTAAAATCACGTTTATTCATAAAAGCCAAATTACAAGATAATCACATTGACACATTATCAAAAAGAGATTCATGCAAAGAGGAATTCACATCTCAAAAACAATGGTAGGGTTTTGAATAGTACTGTGCATTTCCTGAACAAAGAACACATCTAACCTTTTAACATTGAGAGATGACTGTGGGATTATATTACACTAATATCACTAACACTTTAAGAGACAGGTTCTGATGTTATTGTGTTTTATAATAATTTCATAAATCAACACCATTTGTCTGTAATTTCTTTCTCATGTCTTTCTCAAAGACAGCAGAGGTGAAAACAACAAACCAAGCTTCATTTAAAGTAAAACAACTTTATTTCTATGATGTTTGCATCTTTAAACCTAGAAATGACTGGATGGTCTAAATGCCAGTCGTCCTACATTGACCAATGAGATGTACAGCATTATCGTAAGTATGGATTCATCAGCTAATCAGTGGGCAGCATTTTTTATATAACATAGCTGCTACATGCTTTTTTTTTTTACTAGTATCTCTAATTTTTCAAAATTGAATACAAATTTCCAGGTGTACGCTGTTACAATTACATTTTATATTTAATTGTTGCATTTAAGGGTTGGATGCCATCACATTCAATTTTACTACATTTGCCACCAGCGTCAAAAGAGGACCTTTTGTCTGCATTGAGAGCAGAGGTAATAAAGACATGATTTGCTTCTTACGACATTAAAAGTCACTCTAAAAGTGACTTTTAATGCCAATGCACCGAACGTTTTTTACTTTAATAACATTCTACAATAAAGGATAATAATACAGAAAACATTACCGCTAAACTGAATCCCAAGCTAGCAAAACAAATAAAAAACAAACATTAGCATGGACACTGCTAATAAAGAACTCATACAAATTGGGTTCATTTTTATTATTATATGTAGATAAAAACTGTTTTAATGCTGGTCGTATCATTTTATTTTGTTGTATCTATTCACATCTGAGAGTCCGATCCATGAAATTATTGTCTGTCCTTAAACAGGTCTGTGGCACAAAAGAGGTTGGGGACCACTGCACTAAACTACTGAGATGCAGTAGTTTGTAAGTACAGTCTGAGCACAACAAAAACCCACTGAGCATGATTTATTGCTGCACTTGATCTTCTTCAACTTAGAGAAAAAAATAATGTGATCATTGTCAAGGCTCGAACAAGACTGGTGGTGAGAACCCAAAAGCACCACAGTGAAGCAGGCGGTTTAATAGGACAGGCAGGAATCTGGTACCAAGGAATCAGTCCAAACAGCAGACGAATCAGGCAGACAGCAAGCAAACAGGCAGATTCCAATAATCAGGCAGTTCATATACAAAGGGAATCCGACAAACCGGGCAGACAAATCCGAAGACTGGTTATGACAGGCAGGGTCCAAGAAACTAGCAGGGTCCAAACAAGGGCAAAAGGTACGACAGGATTTGATGGCTGGAAGGTCAGAACGAACACTAACAATCTTGCAGAGAACTGGGGGCTGAGCTGGTTTATGAAGACTGGTGGCCGATTAGGGGAGTGGCTGCAGGTGAGCGAAGGGAAGGCAGGTGGAAGGAGTGAACTGGTACCGGATCTGGAATGGCATGACATGTTCGTGACAGGAAAACAGGATAAAATAGTACAGAGACATGACAATCATGGTATGAAATTTTATCATTTATTGGGATTCCCATACAATCCATTCTTCTTGAGGCAGTTCCTGATGTGAAATTTGATATGGGATGTGGACATTTATGTTGCCAATTAGCTGTATGCTTCTGTTTATGTGGAGGACTCAACTCTTTGTGCATATATTCTACAAGACTTGCATAATTTAACTGTGAAAGAAAAATGACATGCAAGAAAAACAATTTTACCTTGTTTGATGTAGGCTGGCACGGTGGTGCAGCGGGTAGCGCTGTCGACACACAGCAAGGCAGTTCCTGGTTTGTGTCCCGCTCTGTGCGGAGTTTGCATGTTCTCCCTGTGTTTGCGTGGGTTCTCTCCGAGTTCTCCGGCTTCCTCCCACCTCCGAAACATGCGCTTCAGGTTAACTGGACAGTCCCAAATTGCCCGTAGGTGTGTTTGTATGCGTGTTTGTCTGTATGCATGTGGACTTGTGCCCGGAGTGTCACGCCCCCATTTGGCTGGGATAGGCTCCAGCACCCTGTGACCCGCGATGGTGGAAGGAGCGGCAGGGCTCAAAATTAACTTTTTTTCTTGGTAGCACTGGTGCTCCCAAATTTAGAAGTTAGTAGCACCAGCAAAGACTTTAGGAGCACCTACCCAAAAGCAAGGCAGTAACAGAGTGATAGAGACCGCTCCGTCCATCTCCGTTCCGTGAGCCTCTCTCCTTCGCCCAGGAGAACAGCCACAGCTGCGCTCTCATTGTTTCCTGGCAGGACCTCGGTCCCGCTCAGAGTGTTTCACGCACATTCTCCGGCAGGTCCACACTCACGTGTCCGCATCAAACAAACTGTCACAGTAGTGCGTTCTAGGGTGCACAGTCGGCGCCTACGCGTTTTCCCCACATCCACACAAAACTGTATGAGAGACGCTCACCTGAGGATGCTGCGTTGGTCCGCCTCCGGGTCAGGGGCCAAACCGAGGCACTACCTGGGTGTGGCTTAAATAGCGCATTGTGGCGCGCTGTCAGGCCAGCCTGGGACCTGGACTGAACCATTTTTGTTATTATTGGATTGTTCTGTATTTTAAAACATCACTAAAAGATGTTTTATGTTGCCTCAAACTCCACCATGCCTTTAGTGAACATTTGTTTGCATTTTTCTCGGTCCTTTTGCCCTCAGCTCGGACTTCAGGGGATAATTCTGCACAAAAGATCTGTGCTTTGTTTCATAGTGGCGCTTCATGTTACTACTTTTAATTCATGCTACGTGTTCAGACCATATGAGGTAAAATGGTTTTGAACTGCCTGACGGAGGAATAAACATAAATTTCGTCCACTCATTGTTAACCAGCGGTTTTCCTCGTTTACCCCCCTTCGTGGCGGTAAACTCACAGTGGTAGCGGCAGCGAGCTGTCTCACTTCCTGGTGCACTGACAGAGCAGGGTAGACAAATGATCTGATTGGCTGAACTAAGTGGAGCTATTACCGTATTAACTGGAGGAGCAGCGCCCACTGTCTGTAGCCACGGACTGCAAGTAAAAATGCGCCAATAAAATCTACTCTCATGAATTTATCATGGAGTGGTCACGGGTCCGGACAGAACCATCCGGACTGCTGTGACCCCTGTTGGTGACCCCTGCTCTATAGAGAGAGAGAAAGAGCGAGAGAGAAGAGGAAAAAAAAGGCGCATCAGATTTTTTTCCGTCGTCGCACCAGTGCTCCCAAATATATTTAATAATCGCACTGATAAAAATTTGGGTGCATATGCGACCAAAATGGTCACAATTTCGAGCCCTGAGCAGGTATATAAAGTGAATGATAAATGAAATTTCTTCAGTGGATCAGTTTGCTTCTGTGCTCTTGATAGGGTCTAACCTTTATTTATGGTGCTGTTATCCCTTTGTTCATAATCAATACATTTCTGCTGTAGTGTGTACAGTGACCATACTTCATGATTATTTCCCTCTCAGCTGAATAGAAGCATTTTGGCGCTACAAGAATTCAGCTGATGCTTCAATTCACAGCAATTTATGATGCCTGAAACAGCAGAATGAGCTTCATCTTACAGATCAACAACAGTGGAAGTGAGGACTGCAACTCACGCTCATGTAGGCTTTTGTATGACATACTTGTCTTGTTTGTCTTCCAGCTTGGAACTAAATGCTGATCATGCTAAGCTGCATGTGGCTGAGATGTAGTTAACCATGCCTGAAGGGCCCTACCTTCATTTTTTTTTTTTGCTATTTCAGACAAATAGGAACAGTAGAGAGAATATGATTTTCTAAATGAGAAAGACCACAGAAAATATTTTAATTTCCATTTAATGTTACTTAACATGTCAGCTAATGCATAATCTGGTCAGGGGCTAAACCATGCAAACACTAACAAGTTGACCTCTTTTAATCTCTAATATGATAATGAAAAATGAGTTTTATAGTACAAAGTGTAAAGATTAAGTTAAATAAAGATAAAGGTTAACTACAACATGCAGTGCAGTTTGAAGCATCACTAAACAAAATAACATCCTGCTGTGGATGAATTCAGCTGCAACAATATTGTGTTCTACAAATGAAACCTATTGTCAGTTCACGCAGTTGTACATAAAACTACGACTAACAGATGTAACAAAGAAATGTCAATATTATGAATTAGGTCAAAGATTGAAAGAATATACAGTGATATCCATTGTTCTAAAGTATGTTGAGGGAAGCTGGGAATGTTATTAAAGTCTTTGCTCTTCAACTGTGCTAACATGGCTCCTGTTTACACACATGTATACTGGGTGAGATTAAATAGTTCAGTGAAATCTTTCATTTAAATGCCATTTAGGCTTTTTGTTTTGTAAATTCCTGCATTATTTCCTATTATGAAGCTGTGGAATGGTTATTTGGTAATATAAACACATCAAAAAAAGGGTTGAGACAGTAGTGTGGGTACATGACGAAAAGTGTACATATCTTGTGATGTTCTTGTTGTATCACTCTGTCAAATTATAGAACAAGAGATAAAGTTTTCATCAAAAAAATAGAAAACCCCAAATGCTGCAAATAGAAATGTAATGTGAATGAAATTACAACTTAACTGAGGAATATAACTAAAACCAATTAGAATAAATACAGCCTGAAACACACACACCTGTCTCATAGTAGCCATCTGTACACACAAACACACACCAGGGCAAACAATTTGAAGTGAAAACATTACATCCCTGTTCTACTGGGAGAGTAACTGTTGTGTGATTATGATGAACTGGTTAAACTGCAATTACGCCGGCGAGCGATGGGAGAAGAAACGACAGCAGTTTAGACAACAATTTGGGAGGCGGCTGCCATGGCTTCTGCAGCTGGGGCCTGTTTTAATGCAGTAATTGATAGACTCTGTCAGTCACTACTGGGTTCAGAATTAAAACTCAAATTATCATCATTAGCAGCCCCTCTAATTGCTGCATCAAATGCGCATCAGTGTTTTTGTTTTTCATTATAAAATTACACTTGTGTTATCTAATTTCCTCAGCTGCATTGACAGCATCCACTAAGGCCTTGTCAGTGATTTGGGGGTGCGTTTTATACCTCGCCTGTCTTTTTGCACACCCCCAGATCATTGAACAGACAGTTAATGAACATGTTATAGATGAGGACACAAAATTACTGGAGTTGATGCAAATGATAAACACAGTAGAGGGCTGTATCACATTAATATAGCTCGCTCTGAACGACTTGTGAATCAGTGTGACTGATAAGTGTGCCCATTTAATGTTAAATGAAGTCCAATCGTTGGTAACATCTGTCGTCATTGTAGTGATGCCGCTAAGCAGAAACATTTTCGTTATTCCTTTTAAGATAAATATTGCATATATAAATTATATAAATTAATCCATTCTTCCCATGACCAGATTATATGTAAGAGATATATCAAGCGGATCCCCTAAACTTGTGTGGGAATAAAGAGGAAAACTGTAAAGTCAGCAGACGGAAAAAAAAAATGAATGCAAACATCACTCAAAACAATTATGTGACAAAGCTAAAAGTACAAGACAGAAAAACACATGAAATGTTCACAGTAGATTAACAGAAGCAGTAACTTTGAGGCCGTCCAAAAAAAACGTTAAACATCCGACTGTCGAGTGAGTTCAAGGTTACTCATCATTTTGAAAATACTATCACAGTGGTGAAAGCCTACTTCATGACAGTCTCCTTGCCCCCAGAAAATTCTCTGTCTTTGTCTGTATGCACACAGAGTGTCACGGGTAGATGTAGGATTTAGCTTGCTGAGGGTAATGAAGGGCCCACATTTTAGTGGGAAGGGCCAAATAAATGTCCAACAGCCATGGACAAGTCTTCTCGCCGGGGTGTAATTCCATCATACTTTTTCAAGCATGAGCTGAAACATGATTGTGACATGACTTAAACATTATTTCATAAATATTGAGAGTCTTTCAGATGGTAATCAATGATATAAGTAGGAAGTAGGAAGCATGAGTAGGAAGGCTTGGGAATGTATGTGAAACCCACTAACTGTCATGGAGTGCCACTCATTAGCGATTGTAGTTAGCTTCCTGTTGATAACTACCTGAAATTGATGACGGCAGCAAATAAACACCCTTTAACATATTAACACAAAATAATGTGGGGTATCATAACTCAACATAAAGCCGCTGATGGAAACACTGAATGCTTCTGAGTGGCATGGATTCAGGTGCAGTCTGGTGACACGTTCAAGTCACATCAGAATTACCAAACCTATCTTCACCAATAAGAGTCAATCAAAAGTCATAAACACTGGAATCCTTCCACATTCCGAGGTTTCTTCCCATGTCACATAAAAACAGCAGCTCTGTAGTCGAGGTAAGATCTTAAGCCCGAGCCCGAGTCCAAGCCCGACCCGATCCGAAATTTGGGCTGGGTCGGGCTCAAAAAGTCAATAATTACTTTCGGGTCGGGTCGGGCTTTAATACCCTCGGCTCGGGTCGGGCTGGATTTTTTTTGGACTCGGGCTTAAGATCTTACCTCTAGGCTCAGGACTAGAGGTAAGATCTTAAGCCCGAGCCCGAGTCCAAGCCCGACCCAGGCCGAAGGGCTCAAAATGTCAATTATTACGTTTGGGTCGGACTCGGGCTTATCTTTCGTGAACTTTTTTTAAATAAATATTTATATATTATGTATCTCAAATGATCTATGGATATTAAACTAAGGAATACCTTTATAAAATAAATAATTTAGGTAAAGCAGAGAAGGTGCTGTATTTCAATTACTAAACAAGAGTAGAAGTAAGATCTTAAGCCCTACCCCGAGTCCAAGCCCGACCCGAAATTCTGGCCAGGTCGGGCTCAAAATGTCAATAATTACGTTCAGGTCGGGCTTTAATACCCTCAGGCTTGGGTCGGGTCGGGCTGGATTTTTTAGGCCATATTTAACTTCTACTCTGTAGCAACGAGATGTGTTTTAAGGTCTGCCAAGAAAAAAAAAAGCTTGGACAGGGGCACTTGAGGGGCCAATCAGACTTTGTGTTGGGGATAGTGCCCCCCCGGCCCGGCCCTTGGATCCACTCTTGCAGAACATCCATACTGTAAGCACATGCTGAGCAAGCCAATCTTCTCCCAGACAGACAATAAATGGGGGCACACATATTACTGTGGGTTTGTCTGTGTCTGCCCTTGACAGCATGACCTGCTGTTATCCAGACGCAGTCAAACACTGAGCGATCAGCCTTTGCAGTGCTGCCAGGCAGTTAGCAAAATGCAAATGGAAATCCCGCATGCACAGAGTAGAACTGAATTGGTAAACACAACCACAGCACGACTGCTATATTCCACTACAAACAAACTGGTAGTTTCTACAAACAAAAAATACATTTACATCTCCGTGCCAACTGGTTCCATCAAAATATTTGATGTCTCCAAAACACTACCTCAAAGATCACTGCAGGTTAGATAAAACACAATGTTTATTTGGAGGTGAAATGTTGGAGAACTCTTGGCTTTAATTCCAGCTGTATTTTGTCTCTCTATTCTCCACTGTAGAATATAAAACATGGGATGTGGATTTTTTTAAGTGAGCAGTGTGACCATCATTGTGTGATAATGGACAAACATCATACAAAACAAAAATGCATGATGGTTAAGAATATTAGACATCATGAGAACATGTGACCAAAGAAAAATTGCAATTGCAATGTCATTTTATCTTCACCATTAATTGTAATGTTGACAGATTATCACAGTTCGAGTCGATAGTTTACTATAAGGTATGATGTGTTCATGGCCCTGCAGGTCTGTAACCATAGCAAAGAACCATGTTTGTAAGTTTAAACAGTCTTTCAAGAGTATTTTCTTTACTGAAATCTGAACTAATTAGAGAATATTAATGATTGTTAAATGTGCATATGCTGGAGCTGGAAAATGGGAAGGTTAATAGACAGGCAGCATCACACAATCACATTTATCAGTTTCTATTTATCTCTCCTTGGGAGGTGGCAGGTTTACAGTAAATACCTTCTGTCCCCCTAATTTCCTAATGATGGTGATAATGATGGAGAATGGCGCAGTCATTAGCAAGGACAGGCTCTGTGCATCACTCTGTCAGCTACTTCTCTCCCAGACCAACAATGAGAAGTGATGGGGCCCAGCTGTTCCCTGCATCCTCTCCCCAAATCACGGACTGAGAGAAACAAGGGGGGAGGGGGAGGGGGGCAGAGAGAAGGTAAGGACAGAGAGATAACAAAAAGGTACAATTCTGGAGAAACAATGAGGAGGAAGGACACCCGAAGAGCAGCCAACTAAGAGAGGGCACAAAATATGACAGGACCATTATCAAGAGTTATCCCTGAAGCCAACTTAGCTCATCAATGACAACACAGGACGCAAAAAAAAACATGCATTTTCACACCAAACTGTTTGCATGAGAACATTATGTTCTCTGATGAGATAGAACTTGTGGACATGTAGTTGCGGCAATTTGTTAATCAGACTGTAGTTTTCCAATCGTAAATCACTTTTACACTTAAAATTAATTGTATCCCCTCTGAGAACACTTTCACGCACTGTTACAGCAGCCTCCATGCTTGAAAATATAAAATACCTCATATTTGAAGGTGTTTTTAGCAGTGCTTTGAGTATTGAAAAGCTTAATTTGTCACCATGTAAGGCTTCATATTGACAGGTTAGAATGCAATGTATTGAGGCCCCATGATGACCTGGCAATTTGTCCTGCCTTGTTACCGTGAGCAGTAGCTGTTAAAAAAAAGCGATGGATGGACAGATGCTTAACAATCTTGTTCACGACCTTGCCTTAACATAAGGAGTGACTCGCCTCCTTTGGAGAAATACTGGCTGTTGTAGCGGAACTATGTTTGAAGATCAGGAAGTCAGGTGATGGCCAGCAGACGATTATTATAGCAGGTGTAGATTATCCTATATGCAGGTGAGCAAGTTAGTATGTCACATTGTTCTTTGTATGAGAAAATAATAATCAAAAAGCAGCAGTAAGGTCAAACTCCTCACTTTAAACAGTTTTGTGGCCACAAATTATTTAAGATAGTGGAGCCTATTTTATGCTGAAAGACTGACAAGGACACTTGGAACTCTACAATAACATTGCTGCGTAATTACTTAACAGCATCACAGAAATGTACTTGTGGTGCCAAAACCACTTGTTCTGTCTTTTGTTCTTTTTCTACCTAACCTGCCATTCATCCTCTTATTCCACAGCCCTTTATTAGTCAGATAGATAGATGGATGGATGGATGAATGGACGGACGGACAGACAGATAGGCAGATAGACAGATAGATAAATCAATCTTTTAGCCCTTAGTTAGAAAGTTAGAAGATTCTAACTTTCTCTCTTCATTCTGTCTCACTGTACTTCTTTTTATTGTGTATGCTCCCTTTGACTCTATCATCAGAATTAATAGTCTACCCCACATGCATTACTAACGGATTTCTGGAACGTGTTACAATTATCATTGATAGCCAAATATAAACCTTTTCCACTAGATTAATTTGAGAGTGAGGCTTATCACAGGCCTTGATTGTCATGTTTAGTGATAGCTTTCAGTAAAAAGAACTGTGGAATTAAGCCATCTGAAAACAATAATGAAAGTTAAACACAATGAGGGCATTCTGTACATTCAGTTGAGACTAAGAGGAATATTTTCATTTGTCTCCTCTTGTTAATCTTTGTGTGTAGTCTCTTCTAGAGGTGCATTATGGGAAAACAACGCAAAAACCGGGGAGAAAATTCTCTGTCTACAACTCAAAATTAAATAAATAAGCCAATTTCAGTCTGGCTGTTTTAAAAGTGGGGATGCTCAAAATTTCAAAGTCACTTCTGATAAATAGCACAGGGTGATTAATTCATGATGGGTTATGCCACCTTGTCAGGGTGAGCTTTTCACTGGCTAATGGCAACACATACATAATAGAACAGTGCTTGTCTGCCTGCCCTCGTCATCAGAGGGGCTTCAAAGGAATTGAAAATGGGGCCATCAAATTACATCTGTTGTGGTACTTTGTTTGAGTTGTTCTGGAATGAGAAGGATCATAATACCAGAATTTTCTCTCCAAAGCATTAAAAGACTCACGGGTCTGCTGTAAACTCTCTCAGCTGGTTACGGGCCCCAGAAAAATCAAACAAACACGCAGACACTAATATCTAATAATATGTAACATTTAAACAATCTAAAATTTTTCATCTACCCTGGTTTTCTGATCAATGTTCAATGAGTGAAAACATTTGATTGACAGATTTTGGGTTCAAACTACAGCCGTAGTGCTGCAGCAGCTCCAGTAATGATTACACTCTCCTTCACTGCAAGAGTGAAGTCAGTTCAGCAGTGGAGTGACCTTTTCTCTAAACCCTTTAATAACTCTCCGCCTGACAGGCTGAATGAGCAGATGATCCTGGACTCCTTCATGGTGTGTTATAACTGCACTTGTGCAAAATGACAAGTGATTCAAGGTCCTATTTTTACCTCCGGGAAAAGAACTTGTGTCACTCTCGACCACTACACTCAAGAAAATCAGCCATGAAGTTTGGTTTTGGGCAATCTGACCGCTGACACCACAGAGCTGTCACTGCGATGCCCTTCTCCTCCATCAACTGATCCCCCGCCTCGACCTCGCACCACTCCTCACACCTGACTGGCACCAGGGATAGCGTGCCAGTCCTAAAGCATGATTGACACCTCGTCCGATCTTTAGTAAACACCTTGAGATCCTGGCTCCTCCAGCAGGGAAGATCAGTGACTTGTGTGAAAGAGGCCTCTCCTCTTGGCCTCAGCTCAAGTCTGTTGGCACTCGCTATGAGGCAGCCTGACTTGTCAGAGGGAGTAACAAGATGCTGAGTGACTTAGCACCTCTGGAAATGTCAGCCCCCGAGCCGGCGGACGCCAGGCTGAGTGGAGTGGGGTGTGCACAGACCCTGCTGTGACTGGCTCAGCTGTTGCCTGTAAGAAACAGGAAGGATGGCACGTACACTCGACGAGACAAGACAAGCAGCAGAGAGGAACCGGGCCTTGACAATGCCTTCTCGCCCCATTCCCTCCGATTTTTGCCACATGTCTTACGCTTGTTTCACTTTATGGAGACGTGCATCTTCTCTTATCCTGTTGCAGCCGCTGAGAAGGACCTTTGCTGCCCTAGTGCCCAATGTGCAGGGGGTATGACAAAGTCCATACGTAATGATAATGTGGGAAAAAGCAGAAACTGGAGCATGCTTAAGTGACTTACTATTATTCTGGTGAAAGGAGACAAGGCGGTAAAGAGACAACCAACACGGAGGGGATTGTAGTCACGGCACAGTCTGTTAGACTTGCAGTTATTTACCATACTGACAAACATGTTTTTTTCCGTCTTGAGGAAACTCTGGGATGTATACAGCAACATATTTAGTGCTACATATTTACAGAAGTCAGCCAGACAGTTGGTTTGGTGAAGCATTAAGGAATCACGAGATTAGGAAAAGAATTATTTTACAAAAAAGTGGAGAGAACAGACACTTTGGAGCGTGATAATGTTCTGGAAACTCTAATGGGCTGTTTACTCACTGCCTGCTGAGATCTATGCCGCTACATTGACTCTTGATTTATATTTTCTGAGTCATACAGGCGCGTGCATCTTCCTTTTAATCAAAGTTTTCTCTACCATCCCCTTCATCCCCTCCATCTCACTGGCTGCCATCCTTTTTTCCCCCACGATGCACATTAACAGCAAAAACTATAATCAGTTTTATGACAGACTATGTTTTTAGCACATGATGGGTGAATATAGCATTTTGAAAATGGCCCGTCCATATCTTCAATCTCCAAATAGATCCACTGAGATGGAAGACAGTATTAGCTGAGAGGACAGTCTCAAGGGTGTGTGTAGCTGAATGGATGCAATCTGATGCCTGATATTTTTCATATCTGTTAACAAAATACAATTTGAAGGAGGAACTGGGTGCATAGATAAAGATAACAGCACATTATTTGTCTGAGTTTACAAATCAAGTAAGTCTGGGACCAAACTGAAGACAAACTTTTACATGAATATTTATATATTTTAACAAAGTCAAAAGTTTATTTTAATATCGTTCATGTTTGGCAGGGTTGTAAAGGTTAAAGGTAAAAGTCAAAAAGGTAAAAAAGGTAAAAAAATACTGACAGTTTTTGACAAAGGAACGTCATGTCTCTGACATGAAGTTGAATGATGGTTTCTACGTTTTCTGAACAGAAGTAAAGTTTGGTGTTTCTCTTCCCAGGTTCAGTTTATTATCGAAGCTGGCTGCTATGACCTGATGCCCAGGACTAGGAGGCACAGGTTCTACATATTGAGGCTGGGGATTTCTCTTGACCTTTCAGCCAAATGCCATGCTGTTTGAGGTGTACAAGCATAATTAGATCTTATCGCCTTGCTGCTTTCTAATCTTTGCCTGGACATTTTTTTGAAAGGCAAATCGCTGTTGTTCATTAGCAGGGTTTAAGATGTAGAGGGCACAGGCTAATGACAAGAGCCAGGGAGGCTGAAATAATCCTGTTGTTTCTGACAATTCCACATGATGCCCACAACTGTTGCATAGCTTGCTTTCAAGGAAGCCTCCCCAGTAATGAGGAGGATGGCCTTCCAAAGGTTTTGGAGATGTACATATATCATCTGGAAAAAATAATACACGGTCTCCCATCTAATGTAAGCCGCCAGTTAAATTGACATTTGCCATTATCCCCATGCTAAATTCAACTGGCAACAAAAGCCGACGAAACCGCTCAAATCATGCCCAATTAATGGAGGCATCAAACAGTGTAAATCCTAGCAGGAGATTTTACGGGCAGTGCATGGAGAAAGGTCAGGCTCCAGTGGAACAAGGCAAAGTCACGGGATTTATTAGAACTAATGAGCACTTTTGTTAGACTGAATTAACGCCGGCACACAAACTAAATAAAGAAATGCACAGAAATACACAGAAGAGGCTGAGCATAACATTAATTCAGTGACACACAAACACAAACTCGACTGGCTGACAGCCTGACCCAGACACGGACCTCCAATTAATAACGTCTCCTTAAATATGTTAGTCTGTCAAAGTGAACCGTTCTACCTGTTTTCAAACATGCTAGTTTGAGCCCTGCAGCAGAGGCAAATTTAAATTTTTTGGACAATGAACAGATGTAATCATAGCATCTACTGAGTGCTGTGTTTGAATTTCAATGATCTATCTGTCTGTCTGTCTGTCTGTCTGTCTGTCTGTCTGTCTGTCTGTCTGTCTGTCTGTCTGTCTGTCTGTCTGTCTGTCTGTCTGTCTGTCTGTCTGTCTGTCTGTCTGTCTGTCTGTCTGTCCGTCCGTCCGTCCGTCCGTCCGTCCGTCCGTCCATCCATCTACATAATTTTGGTTGCAGCTCTTCACAAAATAAGTAAAACCATTTCACTAAAACAAGCTCTCAAAGGGTTCAGATGGTCTGGACCAACTTAGAAACTCTCAGATTTTGATGCTGTCTTCTCTCCTCCTCTCTCCCACTCTTTCATTTAGTGAATTCTCAGTGAGTCATTTCAGGTAAGTCACCTGCTAACCTACATAGTGACCACTCAGATAAATCAGTCTTCTCTTGTCGCTCTACTTAGGCTTTCTGGATTCAAGACCCCAACCCTAACGCAGGTCCAAAGGCGACCAATTGATAAGACTGCACACATCAACCTCAGAAATCCTTGTGGGGGCTGGATTCCATTAGAGAACCACAGGGATGGGCCCTCGGTCCCCCGGGGTCTCAAAGCAGCATATGACACAGAGCCTGAGGGCAGAGGAAGTAACTCAGCCTTACAAAATCCACTGGACGAGCTTCACAGGAGGCAGACTCCTTTAATGTGGGGGAGATATCCAGTTCACTGCAGCAGTGATTCCGGAATAAAAGGAACAAATAATTTCTACTAAAGACGAACAGACGTACTCTTCAAAAGAAAAAAAAAAATGGATAAAGTGAATAAATTGTGATTATGTTCACAACTTCACCACTTTTAAAAGGTAACTTGTCTGTTGGTCACACAAAATTGATGATTTGTATTGTATTGTTTTTGGTTATATTGGCTTTTGATTTACTATGAAAGCATGTAGCTTGCATGCTCGAATGGTGGATGGGTTGGGGTGGGGGTGGGGATCAGGGTTGGGGGTGGAGGTAGGTTACAATTTGGGGACGTGGCCTGAATTGAAAGGAGCCACCTTTTGATTTTAGAGGGGCCGTGTTCCTGGCAGGCTGTCCGTCCATAAGGCGGGGTGGGGCCTGAGGATAATGGCAGCAGAAGGGAGAGTAGGCTGACAGCTGGCAAATTCTGCCCCAATATGTTTCCATGAAAGAGGCGAGGAAAATTCAGAAGACGCACTGCCTGAACGACACGCTCAGTGGCAAAAGGAAGATTAAAAATAAAATTAGTTAACATCTTGCCTGTTTCACTCTGTGATGCACATTTGAATTGTGTGTGTGTGTGTACGTTGGGGGAGAGGGGGGTGGCGCTAGGGGGTTATTGCAAACGTTACTCACTTAACAAAAAAATCTAACCTTACAGTTAATTAGTAGAAGTCATGTGTCACCTCCTGAAGATCTTTCAGCACACACAGATGTGGCCTGGAGTGTTTTAAGCTACTTTCCATTATCTGTCTCTCTCTCTTTCCCTGCATGCACATCCTGTTTTCCCATCATAAGCATATTGTGAATCTAAAATGCAAATGACTCCTCTGCCCCCCCCCTCCTTTCTTTCTTTTTTTCTACCTCCAATCACCGTGCCTCTAATGAGGTGTAAAATATGTGCATTAATGACAGAAAAGTTATTTAGATCTGGGGGAGAGTTAATTGGTTTTAATCACAGCCTACATCCATCTGGTTATGCGAGACAACAAACTACTTCATCCTGATGCCTCATTAGACATATTGTGAGTCGGTATGACTAAAGGAGACACTCGTCCTGAACTAGCTTCTCTGGTTTAGCTGCAAAGGGCTTATGATCATGATTTGCAGCTAAAACTTGACTGATATTTTATTTGACAAAAAGACAGTAAATTTTTTAATGTTGAATAAATGTCATGCTTTAATATTGAAATGTTGTTCTGATCTTCTGATCTGAATTTAAATAAAAGTAAAAAACAAACAAACTTTGATCATGAACTAAATCCCTGCCTTTGTTTGGGCCACCATGGATGAAACCCATTTGATTAGAGCTGTGCGAGGAATTTGACATATTATGTTTAAAAATATAATTTTGCAACTGAAATGCAAAGATAGTTTCTAACAAACATGTCACAATAACAAACTGAAAACCTGTGATCACACTGCTGTACTGTAGTTATTACATTAATATACTGGAGCAGCATTAGCCGATGGTAACACCAGTTTCATATCGACAAAATCTTAGAGACAGGCATAGATTCCAGTGTGAAACCATGACAAATATGAACAGAAACATGTTCAAGGTAATGTGAACATTGCTTTGGGCTTACCATTACACATACAGTACATACATGACATAAAGATAAACATAACCTCCATTTCCCCTTTGGTGGGGGCATAAAAAGCATTTGTGACTGTTTATTTTAATACTAACCTGATTAAGTTAAACTACAAAACAGTGAGTTTACTAGTCCTTTGCATTCAAGTGTTGTCTTTTGAGCCAAACCACGTACTGACTGCCACTGAGGCTGCCTTCACATGCCTTCGTTTTCCCTTCTGTAGTGACGGAAGCCCCATCCCCATATCACTCCTGATTGGTCACATAAGTTTAAAAACATTAATTATGCCTCAGGGAGTATATATTTTCTGTTAGTGTCTTGAAGAATTTCTGTTTATAGGGAATGGTCTCTTTAACCAAAGCAATAATTTTTCTGTTGTCTGTCTCCATCCGCTGAGCCTTAAGATGCTCTCACCATCTGTTGGCAGTGTGGTCATGTCCAAAGGACCATGTTTCTGAGGATCTTAACAGGCCGAGAACTAAAATGTGTGAACTGCAGGCCTGCTAGTCTGGAGTGTTGATAAGAGGCATGAAAACATACCACGTGTGAATTTCACCATTAAAACTAGAGTTCACTGGGGATTCAGCCAAGATCCAAAGGAACTCAGAATGCACCTTAGGGTTTGTTACAAACACCATTAAAATATATCAAGTTTTGCAAGTAGGGATTAAAAGTTTTTTTTAATTCTTTAACGACATAGAGTGCCTGCTTTTTAAAAACACCACAGAGGGAATCATGTCATACTGAATGTATTTTAAGTTTTCAAATGGACGGAGCTAACTTTTTTGCAGATGATAACTGTATGGGGAGATGATGGAATCTGCAGCTAGGGCTCCCTCGTGCCTCATTATTTATGAGCATTTGTCTGAGAGGCTGCTTTATACGCCCCTCTGATTCACCACGTCACCTGCCATTAGTCTGTATTCATTTTAGGCTGTGGGCTGTTCTGTTGGGTCAATGTGTGAATTGAAATTGTTAAGGTGTTTGTCTTACCTGCATGCATAGCTGTTTGCCATCAATCCCCAACAAACTAGTTGCATTAATGTACAAGATATTTATTTATTGAAGGATTTGTGTAATCTCATATTCCATTGGCATGATGATTTTTAAAATCACTCACTTTTATTCATAAAAGCCAAATTACAAGATAATCATGTTGACACAAAATTCAAGACAGAGAGAGAGAGATAGAGAGAGAAAGAGAGAGAGAGGGAGTCTTAGCCCCACAGACGTAATAACTCTCACATACGAAATAACCCCACAAACGTAATATTTATTACGTTTTTGGAAAATTAGGTATTACATTTGTGGTAGGCCATGGTATTACGTTTATGGGAAAATTATTACATTTGTGGGATTATTACATTAAAAGCTGCAATTTTTTATTACATGTGTGGGGCTAACAGAGAGACTTAACTTTTATACAAGACTGTACTTAAATGAATTTCTGTCCAACTTGGTTAATCCATCCACCCATTTTCTGTTACTGCCTATTCTATGCGGGGTCTGGCTGGACTGCTGCATATCCCAACCAACACTGGGCACCATGGACAAGTTTCCAGTTCATCGCAGGCCCAACTCTGAAAAAAAAGTCCATCAACACTCATATCAATATGTATAAGCGCTAATAATGCATATTATCGCTGAAGTTAGGAGGAAGCATTTAGGGGGACTCAATCAGAAACAAGGAGACCACGTCACTCCACACAGAAAGGATTCAGGCTTTACAAAGAAACACTAAACTGAACCTCTGTCTTTGTCTTAAGCTGATAGTATTGAAAAAACATTTGGTTTCACCATATCGTACTCTTCTTGTTCCTTCCCTGTAGAGGTTTTAAGGATGCTGGAAGTTATGATAATAAAAATATTTCCTTGAATTGCAGTACAACATATTTGTAAATTGCATCAAATGACATTGATCCAACAATAACAACAACAAGCATCAACTTGCTTTTTGTATAAAGATGATAACAATGGCTTAGCGGCAGAGTGAAAATAAAGAAGACTTTTCCACACATTTTTGTATAATTACAAGGTTACAAGGCCTTCTGTTTGTTGTTGTCCAAGAAATTCTGTCTGGTTAGTAAAACATACATGTTAATTATAGAAATCAGTATAGTTGTAGGCTTGTGTGGAAAATGAAAAGTTGTGCAATTTACTGATTTGCAGGATTTGGCAGTTGAACCAGGAGCAGCAGTGATGGAAATTGCTGTGTTAATAATTACGAAGACCTTAGCATATTTAGCTTAATTAAGCAGGCTCCATATTTACAGCGTTGCCTCATGGCTAATTTGCCTTGCGTCTTTATGTGTGGTGTCAGAAAGCCTTTCTCACTGTTTACGTTTGGTTGCCACATCCTTGCTTATTCATCCTGATTGACATTTGTAAATGTACAGGCGTTAAATCTATTCCAAACCAACCACAAATTGTACAGCCAGGAAATGATATGTGCTGACAACCATTAACGAACGCTGAACTCTGACACTTAATCATGAAAACAGTATGCAAGTGGTACTGATAATTACAGTGGGAGGTAAGATTGTGTGTGCGTGTGTGCGTGAGTTTGTATGTGTGAGCTTGTGTGTGTGTGTGTGTGTGTGTGTGTGTGTGTGTGTGTGTGTGTGTGTGTGTGTGTGTGTGTGTGTGTGTGTGTGTGTGTGTGTGTGTGTGTGTGTGTGTGTGTCAGTGGAGATACCATTCTCAACATTCTTAATGTGAAAAGGCAAATCTGGTTTCTGAAGCTTCACATTTGGCTAGAAATGTAATCAGATTTCCATCTTAGATTATTTTTAGTAAGGCAAGCAAAAATTTGTTACAAAACATACACACTAGGGGCGGCAGTGGCTCAGTGGTAGAGCGGAAGTCTTATGACCAGACATTGCCCAGATTTCAGCGGATCAATTCCCGCTCCCGCCAGACATCGTCAGAGTGTGAGCTGACTGTGGGAGGTGTCAGCTCACCTCCCGGCCACTACCGAGGCGCCCTGGAGCAAGGTGTCGTCTCCTTACAAGCTGCTCAATTGAGCGCCAACCGAAGTTGCTGCCCTTCACTCTGCCTCCCCTTGTACTGTTTGTTGTATTTACTAATTGTATGCTCGCAGGTCCCTTGTGTGTTGTGGTTGTGTTTCGGGGGTCTGCTCACAACTGAATCTAACACAAAGATATACTGTATATATGCATGGAGGGTAAAAAGTAATTTCCCCTTCAAGAGATTAATAAAGTGGATCTTCTTCTTCACTCTATATGTACTTCAGGCAAGGTCCTGATTTAGGGAATTTAATTATTGCCTATGTTTTTCAGCCTTTTTTAGTTTAAAAATAACAGCCCCCCAAAAAACTAGAAAGTACAGAAAGTACAGTGCGGCAACTTTATGGTTCAGAGTTGCTACTTTGATTTTTAATAAAAGAAGCTGCTGCTTTCACCAAAGACCCCTGGATGATACAGTACCTTTAAATCAGCGGTTATGACTTGGCCTTTGAATCTTCGGTGTAACGGTGCATGTTCACTTGTTATGTTGAAATGACATGACTGCAGACCTCTTATTTATTTAAAAGAACAACAAAAATGTACTAAAATCTTTGAATACATTTTTCAATAAATAGAGAATTCCTGAAAACAAAAAATAATTTAGTTGTGACTAGATTTTACAAAAATAATATCTAGATTTGCAGAAATTCTGTACTTGTGACAGCCTTCCTTCAAACATGGATGTGTCCTTGTAATGATGTTGCATTGTGGGAATGCATGTTTGCAAAAGGTTGATGGGGAGGATCCAGGCAAATGCACAGAAAGATCACTGACGCTGTAAACCCACAGTGGGTTTTTTTTTTTTTTTTACATCTGTCTGGCCTCATTGCTATGCGTGGAGCCCCAAGCCACATTTCGTCTTCCACTTAGGGGTAGAGCACATTGGCGATGCTGCTGCCCTGACAGATTACTGCCCTGAACAGTGGCGCCGCCGCCAGCTAGAAGGAGGCCTGCCAGCAACAGCTGTCCTTTAGCATTGGAAATGCTAAGTTTTCTTTTGATGAAAACTGAATGGGAATGAGTGTCAACAGTGCTTCATTCTGGAGTGGTTGTTAGCATCTTGTAACTTTCTGTGCAAACCGCATCTGTTACAAACTTTTAGATCAACAGAGAAGTGGAATTGTAATATGTTTGGGCATTTTGTTTTTAGCCCCTGTGGTGCTTGTTGTAAAGAATAAAGACATAAACAAAAAAAAAAAAAATCCAGCTTCAGTAGTGCTCTTGAACTTGAATGGCAGGATAGTAGGAAAATATGCAAATGAGGTCGAGGGAGAGGCAAGCAAACAAATCTGCTAATTGATACATCCTGTCAGTGAAGGGCTTCAAGGATTAACTGCAAGAGCTGGAGTGTCATCATCAGACGGGTGGAACACACTGCAGGACTTTAAAGTGCATCTAAGTGCATCCTCTACAGGCTAATGGCGAGCATTTACTGGCACTGTAGAGGTGCCCAAGCTGTCGAGGGCCATGCATTTGGAATGATCGCGGTGACCTACGGTGACCCCGACTTACAAATGTGCAGGTAAGTTCAACAGCCTCTCCTGCAAAAGACATCCGGTCAAGAAGATACTAATTAAGGTAACACATGCATCTAAGTCCCACAAGTATAGCACACAGTTGGAGTGTATACTGAACCTTGTCATGTAGGTCACTTTGGAGCTTTTAGCAAAGCTATGCATATTAATGGCCTCTGCCGCAGTCGTCACTGCCTCGACGCTCATGGGGGTTTTGTGTACTAACTGTGGGGCTCTTTTCTGAAACATATGCATTGCAAATTGAGATTACGGCTGGTTGCAGTTACTGCAGGTCCCTGTGGCGTTAGTTTACCACAGCAAAAATCAGAGTACACAACGCTGGTAGAATTATGACTTACCCATAGATGGAAAAGAGATATAGGGAGAAGACCATCTGCTTGCTGAGTATGAAAATACACCTGACATTTACTGTGGCTTGCAAAAGTATTCAGCCCCCTTGAACTTTTCCACATTTTGTCACGTTATGACCACAAATCCAAATATATTTCATTGGAATTTTATGTGAAAGACAAAGTGGCACACAATTGTGAAGTAGAAAGAAAATTATATATGATTTTAAAACAAATAAAAATTGAAAAGTACAGTGTGCAAAAGTATTCAGCCCCCTTTTCTCTGAGTATAACCAATTGCCTTCAGAAGTTGCCTGATCATAGCTGAATGATCAAAATGTTGACCTAATGACTAAATAGAGTCCACCAATCTAATCTGTACAAATACAGCTGTTCTGTGACGGCCTCAGAGGTTTGTTAAGAGAATATTGGGGAGCAAACAGCATCATGATGTCCAAAGAACACATCAGACAGGTCAGGGATAAAGTTGTGTAGAAGTTTAAAGCAGGGTGAGGCTATAAAAATATTTCCCAAGCTTTGAACATCTCACGGAGCACTGTTCAATCCATCATCCGGACATGGAAATTGTATGGCACAACTGCAAACCCACCAAGACATGGCCGTCCACCAAAACTTACAGGCTGAACAAGGAGAGCACTGATCAGAGATGCAGCCAAGAGGCTCATGTGGGGGAATCTGTCCACAGGACAACTATTAGTCGTGCGCTGCACAAATCTAGCCATTATAGAAGAGTGGCAAGAAGAAAGCCATTGTTGAAAGAAAACCATAAGACGTCCTGTTTAGTTTGCCAGGAGCCATATGGGAGACACAGCAAACATGTGAAAAAAGGTGCTCTGGCCGGTAGAGACCAAAATTGAACTTTTTGGCCTAACACTACACATCACTCTAAACACACCATCCCCACTGTCAAACATGGTGGTGGCCGCATCTTGCTCTGGGGGTGCTTCTCTTCAGCAGGGACAGGGAAGATGGTCAAAGTTGATGGGAAGATGGATGGAGGGCAATCTTGGAAGAAAACCTGTTGGAGTCTGCAAAAGACTTGAGACTGGGGCAGATGTTCACGTTCCAGCAGGACAACGATCCTAAACATAAAGCCAGGGCTACAATGGAATGGTTTAAAACAAAACATTCATGTGTTAGAATGGCCCAGTCAAAGTCCTGACCTAAATCCAATCGAGAATCTGTGGCAAGATCTGAAAACTGCCGTTCACAAACGCTCTCCATCTGATCTGAATGAGCTTGAGCTGTTTTGCAAGGAAGAATGGGCAAAAATTTCAGTCTCTCAATGTGCAAAGCTGGTAGAGACATACCCCAAAAGACTTGCAGCTGTAATTGCAGCAAAAGGCGGTTCCACAAAGTATTGACTTGGTCGGCTGAATACTTTTGCAAACCGTACTTTTCAGTTTTTTATTTGTAAAAAATTTTTAAAATCATGTATAATTTTCTTTCCACTTCACAATTGTGTGCCACTTTGTGTTGGTCTTAGGGTTAAACTGAGCAAATGAGGTTTCTCCTCCTAGAAAGAGGTGGAAAGTCTAATATGATAGTGGCCTTACATTAGAATGTGCTCCACAAGAAATATTTTGCGATAGAGAGTTGGAGAGACAGGGTTTTTGGGGGGCTTTTGGGGCATCTGCAGACAGGACAGGAAGAGACATTTCTTTTGTAAAACCCCAAAAAGTGTATATTAAATGATAACAGATCTTTAGGATTTTAGCGAAGGTTTCACAATTTAATTGTTTGAGTGGTTTACTGGGTTAGAGAAATGTATAAAACTCATAATAGAAATCTATATTTTTGATTATGTTAATTGTGAATGGGATTTTTGTGAAAATATATTATTACAGTTTTCGCTGAGGAGGCAGCAGTTTTTGTTTCTCATTTTCATGTTTCAACATTAACAAATCCTGAGCACAAATCCAGACACAGAAAGGTTTGACTAGTGTATAAAAACTGTATAGTACTGTGATTCCAACCCTACATGTACTTTTTTATTTAATATCCCTTTAAGCAAGACCTTATCATATATCTTTAGCAGGGGACCTCACCGACACTTTTGTGACTGAATGGAGTAAATTCCTGCAGCAAAATTATTTCCATGAACTGTACACATTACTTAAAGTTTCTAAAGGAGCTATCATGCTTTGTTGATCAAATTCATATGTTTTATGTACATGTTAAATCGATGTTAATCAAGACTATATTACTAATAAATAGAATGGGGGAGCACTCAGGAATGTGCCATAAAGCTGGATGTGAATCCCTTCATCAGGTGACCGCCCACCCATGTCTTGTTGTGAGCCTGCCTTCAGAGCAGTGGCATGCATGTGGCAGAGATCTTCAGCTGAGCCTCACAAATTATCTGCTGCCACGTCAGTCAAGCCTTGTTTACAGATATCCAACATCCTCTCCTTCTCACTTGGCTGTCTCGTTGCAAATTCAATTTGGGATGTGTGATGTACATCATTGGTAATCAGATAAGTTGGGTACCATCTTTCCGCTTTCTCTCCAAAACAACGTGTCCACTGAACGAAAAGCCAGAGTGCAACTGTCACATTAGCTGCCAGAGAGTGCTCGTTTGTTTACGCCTGGTAAACAAACCCAGAAAGATGTTGTACATGACGGATAGACCTCTTTCAGGTGAGGCCAGACCATTGCCAAAAAGAACTAGTATCCTTCTCTTGTCTGTTGACAGTTGAAAGTCTTTAATTAATTAAAGTGGTAATGCAGGGCATTATCTGAATATGCATGGCAGACTGTTGAATCCATGAAAAAAACTAATTATGTGCTAAGCCATCTCGCTATGTTTTAGCCTCTATTTAATTTGCACATGAAATCGTAGAAACCTACATTTTGATCTTGCTTAGAATTGTGAAAGCTTTTAAGTGTGCTGCTTTAATGAGGCGTATCACATTCACTGTGAAGCGTTCAGTCAGAAAACAGCAATAAAAACTCCACCGATCCCAACTAACTGTTGTGTGTCACTTTTCATAATGAGCCATTGCCTTGTTATATTTCCTTTTCCTGTGGATCATAATGGAGCCATCACAGATTTTCACCTCCCCATAGCCATGTTCTCCTGTGGAGGCTACACTAGTGAGCTAAAGTTATTGCTTGATGAGATTTGCTCTGAGCACTCTGGCAAAGTTGGACAATTAGTATGGACTCCCTGGGCTCTCAGAGGAGCGAACATGAGGGAAATGGCCAATTATGGAATGTGATTTATTGAAATGTAAAAAACCCAAAACAAAACACCAAAATACCGAGTATTTGTGATGTTGCTGGAAATGTCAGTAGCACAAACACGAACTGTTTACGAATGTGTAACAGAATGACTCGTGGATAAGGTCATAAAAACACTTTGCGACACTGAACACCAATGTTAATATGTAATTTATTCCACTAAATACTCAAAGTTCGGCTATTCTAAATACTTCTGACCAACAAGTCAACACTGACAGAAACAAACCATCACAAACTCCGTATTTACTCACTGTTAATTCCTCACCCACAGGCCATCTCTTGGTCCAGCTGGGACACTCAAAGCTTTCTTCTTCATTTCTGAGGTATAAAAAAAAAATCAGTCAGACCTTGTACTGCTTGCCAAAAACAGTGCTCATCCAAAGTAATTTGCAGCAAAGTCCATTATCATCATCACTTGTGGTGATGAATTCCCTATGATGGTGGCAGGCCCGCAGCAGCCTCTACTTATAATGACATTCTGCTCTTGTTGGCAGTCATTCCCCATCAGATGGCTCATTCCCAACAGCCACTGTGTCAGACAGAGCACACACACAATACTGGATCGGGCCTCGCCGCCAGAAACAGGGACAACAGTACTGGAGCTTGAAAGGCAGACTTCATTTGTGGAAAGGCTGCAGTTTAGTCAGCAGGTTATTTTTACAGTGATCAGCTGTGACTTCTGATAGTAGTGTTGTTTTTTTTATCCAGCTGTATTTAAGTTTTTCACAGCTTTTCTAAGAGTTCCTGTTCGAGTCATACATGTATGTTCAAGGGGAACTTCTCTACTACACACAAAGGAATGCAAATTTTATGATGTGCTGACTTCAGTTGTTTGTATATGAGCTACAGCATCTGTTTGACTCACAGCGACTTCACTCCGTCAGTCACCAAGATTTCAGGACCACAGCTGATGATACATTTAATGAAAGAGACTAAATAAAAAGGATTACAACTTGACACACGTTTTTAAGCGTATTGATTTACATCCCACGAAGCATTGATGTATTGTAATTGTCAGTGTTTGTGTGTTCGTCTGTCCGTCCACCAAATATCTTCATAACCGTTGCAGATAGAAAGATGAAACAAAAAGCTCATTACTCAGGTGGCACAGGGGATGAAAATGAGATGATGACCTTGACCTTGAGAAAACTAGGTCAAGGTCAAATTTCACCTTTTGTTATCAACGCAGATTTTTGGAAGGCAGTCACATGATACGGCATCCGGAAGTGCGCTACGTTCTTTGAGTCTCGGACTTCCGTGAGACACAAAGTGCTTTAAACAGTCCAGAAGAGTATGGGAAAAGATAATACAGACAGAATGTGGTTTAATATCAGTATGGAGAGGATTCATAAACCTTTAAATTACCGTCAATAATAAGATAAATAGTTTGTCGTTCTATTGCGGAATTAGGTAATCGCATGTGGTTCCTGGAACGCATTAACCGGGAGGAACGATGGCACATTGTATACCTTTTTAGGTTTACAGTGTACACATCTCTGAAACCTCCTTGCCTCGTGCCACTTGGGCCTGGCCGGTGCGCCCTGGCGGTGGCGGTCGCTGCCTCCTCTGGGTCCCCGGGTCTACGTGGTTCTCGGTATCCCCGGTGGCTCTTTGGGTGGTGGCTTCTTGATGCTCCTGGCTGCCGGGGTTGGGAGTGCTCGGTTGGCATCGCCCTGTTGAGTTCTGGTAGCCTATCTGGGTGTTGGTTTCATCACACATGCATGTTGGGTCAGGGCTTACCAGCTCCTGTCGAGTCCAATAATTGAGAACCATTGGGTCCCGTCAGAACGTGATGAGTCTCACTTCAGTCATCACAATCTTATGCCCTCTATCTTCGTACTACACTGGTTTCCTCTGGTTGTCTATTCTATACTATCAGGACCTCCATTAATCTGGTGTTTTGTAACATTGGTGTTGAGATATCAGTTCTAAGATAGAATAAAACATCCTAAACCTTTTTCACTCCAACAGCAACTGCCTGTCTATCCACTACCTTGTTTATGTTCTCTCTCCTTGTCTCCTTTTTTCCTTCCCCCTTAACTCACAGAGGTGCAGCACCCCCCTCTCTGGCTCACAATAGGAAATTCTAATAAAGACTGACAATTTAGTTACCAGAGAGGATTGGTGACGGTCACAAGCACGCATTAAAATATATAAAAGATTTTGCTGCAAGACTAAAATAAGCATTGATCTCATAAAAGGTTAACCCCCTTTTATGGGGTTAAACTATGAGAATACATGCAGACAAGAAAAAAAAAAAAGAAAAAAGAAAAAAAAAAGATGCCTATTGTTGCTTTTGAAGACACACACAGAATAACATTAGCCTCCACGTGGAGCTGCCCATCTGATCAAGGCAAGTCCTGTATTCACTGTCCTCTCTTATCTGCTTCAGGATAATCTTGCTAATTGTCACTTTTCGGGGCGGCAGTGGCTCAGCGGCAGAGCAGATATCTCGTAGACGGATCGCCCCAGCGGTTCGAGTCCCGCTCCCGCCATGATGTCACCAGGAGCTGACATTGGGAGGTGTCAGCTCACCTCCCAGCCACTGCCGAGGTGCCCTTGAGCAAGGCGCCATCCCCCCTACAAGCTGCTCAAATTGGGGCGCGTTTTGAAGCCGCTGCCCGTCACTCTGCCTCCCTGATGTGTGTAGTTTGAAGTGATTGTACTAACTGCATGCTTACAGGCCCCCTTGAGTGCTGTGTCCAGGGGGCCTGTATACTTGTCAACTAACTGAGTGACTTTGTAATTTCCCCTTGTGGGATCAATAAAGTATACTTCTTCTTCTTCTTCTTTTCGGTACTAGTAGCCTTTATACTAAAATTTTTTGATTTGGGGTAAGTTAAGGTAAGTCCTGGGCATACAAGAAAAATTTCCCATGCGATGAAATAGAAGCTGACTAAGGACAGCATAATAAATAAGTATATGGCAGAGGCTAAATCTATGTGTGGATGAGGCAGACCATCCAGTTTTGGCATACAGCAAGCAATGGTGAGGAAGGACTTCTGCGTTTGAAATAAATCTCCATGGTAGAGAACGTCCAGTGTGTGTCGAGAGGCATGAAATAAATTTTATGTAGCTAAATGTTATCATATAGATGAGGTTTTATTTCCATTCAGTTTCCTTTCATGGTTGTTTTCGTGTCCAGTTTCGTTTAGTTTTGGATTAAGCGATCCCCTTTTTTCCCCCCACAAGTTTGTGAGCAGTGCTTCACATGAATAAGCTTTTCAGGTCACTTTGAGTTACTCTACATCCAAGCTACCCATGTTACACTCTGGAAAAAAGGGACAAAATCACTACACGAGTGATGCTCTGCTTTATCAACCAAAGTTTTTTTTTTTTGTTAGTATGGGAAAACAACACCTGTGATATTCACTGTGTGGTTGTAAACCAAACAAATCAATCGCTGCCTCTACAGAATCAGACCTCCTTAGTGAAAACAGAAATCATTATAACCTGGTTTTCAACTGTAAGAAAAACAAAACAAATGAAATGAAAAAACAATTTTTATACCCGTTTTTTTTAAACTTCACCAGAATTTCTAAAACCCTGCAGACAATTATTATCTCTTTTCTTTATATTTAACCGATTTCACATGACAGTGTTGTGACTGTTTCTGTAGCAGCTCATTGAATATAAAGTGAGCCTCATTACATTTTCAGTGTTATGACAGAAGGTATTTCACATTACATACTGTATTAAGTTTAGAAGTATTGTCGTCTAAACGTCTCAGTAATTCGGACACGTTTATGCTGAAGGCGCAAATGTCAGTTTCCTCTATTTAAATGTTAAATCAATTGGCAGTCAAACACCTTAAACCACATAGGTCCCAGTGATATCCTAACAGTGTCTATTTTACCCGCCTATCATTTATCTCAGTCCATTCTAATATAACTGGACACACTGAGAGCTAACTGGTGGGTCATTTTCAAACCAGTGTTCTGAAACTCCTGTATTCATAAATGTTTGCTTCAATATTGAAAGATCCATGGTGTTTATGTCAACAAAAAGAGTGTCACTTTGTTGCTTGTCTAACAATCTTATAAAGTTAATAACTACCTTTAAGGTCACTCCAGTAGTACTATGTTTTGTTTGTGTTTATCTTTTCTTTTTTTCTGGGGTATTTTTGATGAAAATGTGATTGAAAGTTTGATAAATATTATTTAAGGATTAAAAACTCTGAAGGAACTCCAGAATTTTAGGAAGGAAAGAAGATCTGGAAATGGCCTTTAAAACTTTATGGCTGTTGGGTCACCCCCTTCAAATAAGGTAAGATAAAAGGTGGATTTCCATATTAGAGAAATTTCATTAATACCCAGAGAGACATTAAAAAGATGTGTCAAAGGTTCGGCAATAAAATCAGATGACAGTTTTTAAGAAATAAAGCTTCTAAAGACCAGGACCTGCTGATTTTTCGTGAGTCCTTCATAAGACATGGAGGCCTGTTAAAGTGAGACAATAGCATTTCCAGCTAGAGCATTAACTCACTGGCTGCCAGTGCTTTGTAGCAATTGATCTTCGGTGAACTTTCTCCGACATTTACCAGTGTTTTCTTTCTGTTCTTCACCAAAGGCAAGATATTTCGCTCAGAGCGCCAATGTGTTTGCTCACTGGTGAGATCTGACATGCAAATTTTGTTGCATTGTAAGCAGCTGCAACAAAGCCGTCCAAAGTTTCAAGGGATTGTTTAGGATTGTGAATTTCAGTAAGGAAGTGTTTGAATTCAGCTTTTCTGACTTCTGATTGAAATTATTCATGCAGCTAATCTGAAATGAGATCTGTGTTCCTGTCTTTAGCTCATTCCACATTTCACTCATGAGGTGAGTTTGAAGACCCAGCATCATTCTCCCCCATGATAGAATAGAGTACAATAACAATATTACAAGGAAGAAGTGGTAAAATTCCTCCCTGCTTCTTCTTCTTTTGGATGATGGTTAAATATTGTGTTGTAAGATAATGCAGGGAATCTTGGGAAGCAAATCAAGATGGCTGAAGGTGACTCTAAGCCCAAGCATATCGGGGGATTCGGTAAACGAGAGGCCTGGCAAGCACATAGCTCGGCTGTTGACAACTGGTGATGGTGACCAGGTGGGATATGTTATCCTAACAGTCTGGAACTCTTGTGAATTATTTGCTGATAGATATAAACAGCTGTTATTCTTGGTAATGGAAAGCAATTAGAAACATCTGCATACTTGGCTGTGAGCGATGCCTCCGAATGGCGGCCATGGCTCCCAGGTGCCAGTGGGAAATAATTACATCATCAGAATGAGGCTGGGGCTGGAGGACTGCTAGTGATCTGTGAAGAGCAAGGAGGAGAGCCCAAAAAGACACACAAAAACACATAGTAACACACAAATTGTGTTTGACAGACATTTGAAGTTTCTTCTGATTTCCGTCTTTAACCTCTGAACTTCACTGTTGCTTTTAATTCTTGTTCAACACTTCATCCCATCAAACTTTGTTGTTGTAGAATCAGAAATATTAATCAGTTTTAGGATTATTAATGTCTTGTGTTTTTTATTATATTTATCTTATCTGTGATTACATATGCTTCTATGCAAGGGGAATGATGAAGGATAGAGACACTGACTGTTTTAGAGAACACTATTTTACCTGGAGAGACCTAATACTGTCCCTGAAAATCAGCCAAAAGTTAAAACTCATTCAAGACTGAATCTCCCAATCAATCAATCAATCAATCAATCAATCAATCAATCAATCAATCAATCAATCAATCAATCAATCAATCAATCAATCAATCAATCAAGTTTTATTTATATATCCCAGAATGCACTAGTTGCAATGGAGGGTCTACAGAAATGGTACGCAATACTGTACATGCCCGTGAGGTACAATTCTCATGTATCAATATTTTCTATATTGTGCTGATATGTTGTGATTTGTGTGTGTGTGTGTGTGTGTGTGTATGTGTGTGTGTGTGTGTGTGTGTGTGTGTGTGTGTGTGTGTGTGTGTGTGTGTGTGTGTGTGTGTGTGTTGTGTGTGTGTGTGTTTTCAAAGCTAATCTGGATGAAACCAGGATTTTTTTGTGTTGAACCTTGCTATGACATTCTGTGACATACTCTGCCTCTCAATCAATCACCTGATTTAAACATACAGTGTTATTGAGTGAGGAGATGAAGTTATACAGCAGTGATTCAGTGAGCCGGACAGGTGCTACATCACAAAATCAGTCGACATGTCTGAGGAGCAGACAACTGTTTTATGTCCACATTTATTAGTGTTTTCCCTGGTTCAAACATAAAGATACAACAATCTGGTTAATTTAAAAGGCTATACATTCAGTTACGCTGTAAAGATGTGCAAAGGATTAAAAAAAAACCTCACTTTGTAAATCTGTCCTCTCACCAAATGTCTGAGACTCAAACTGCTTCTCACAGGCGAACAAGTACAAGAACACACTTATAAACACATACACCCACAGATGAAGACAGCAGACATTTGTTATGGTGATAATTAATTCTGTTTTCCAAGCAGTATTAAAGATCTGTGTATGTCTCTAATATCTGAAATATGAATCCCCTCTGAACGCTGCCAACTTGAACTCTTTATCCATTTCAGTTAGCCATCGAGGACACAAGCCACAAGAGGACACAAGCCAGCGTCTTATTGTGCCGGTCCCAAGCTTGGATAAATACAGAGGGTTGCGTCAGGAGGGGCATCCGGCATAAAACTTTTGCCAAATCAAACATGCGAATCAAACCTATGCCTTCCATACCGGATCGGTTGAGACCCGGGTTAACAACGACCGCCATCGGTGCTGTTGACCTACAGGGTGCTGGTGGAAATTGGACTACTGTTGGTCCAAGAAAGAGAGGAGGAAAGTGTGTTCATAGGAAGAGAGAGAAGAGGAATGACAAGAGTATAGGACTGACTGAGAGTAGGGATGTTGAATGTTGGAACTATGACAGGAAAAGATAGAGAGTTGGTTGACATGATGCAGAGAAGGAAGGTAGACATACTGTGTGTCCAGGAGACCATGTGGAACGGTAGCAAGGCTAGAAATTTAGGAGCAGGGTTCAAGTTGTTCTATCATGGTGTAGATAGGAAGATAAATGGAGTAGGAGTTATCTTGAAGGAGGAGTTTGTTAGGAATGTCCTGGAGGTAAAAAGAGTGTCAGATAGAGTGATGAGTCTGAAGTTAGAAATCGAAGGTGTGATGCCCTATGTTGTTAGTGTTTATGCTCCACAGGTAGGATGTGAGTTGGAGGAGAAGGAGAAATTCTGGTTGAACTTTGACAAAATGATGCAGTGCATACCTAGAAGTGAGAGAGTTGTCATTGGTGCAGACTTCAATGGACATGTTGGTGCAGGTAACAGAGGTGATGAGGAAGTGATGGGCAGGTTTGGTATCCAGGAGAGGAACGCAGAAGGACAGATGGTCTGCTGTCTGTACTTGATTCCTGTACAGGAAATGTTTTCTGTGGTATTTGGTATGCAGTCCCAGCATCATTTTTTTCTCTCTAATTGTGTTGTGGGTGGAGCCCCTGACCTTCTGCCCTGGCCTCCTCTCCCACTAAACAATACCATGGCTGTGAGAACCCCAACTGTGCAATGTCTCTGAATTTACCCCTGCTAAAGCATGACTGTGACTGTCCACATACATCAGTGAGCGGCCCCTACTGAGTGTGCTCATCAGCTGTAAATACCAACAGTCTGTGCTGCCGTGGTGAAATGAGCAGTCTGGGGCATCTGACCGTGTCGTAAGATGGCAGGTTAGGCCTGATGGTTGTTGTGTCCTGTCGGCAGAAGGTCACGGGCCTGATCCAATCTGCAGGAAACATTTCTGACGAGGAGTCTTTGTTAAAAATTGTAGTCAAGTCATGGTCATGGATAGTCATGGATAGCTTAGTTTTGAAAAAAAGATAGATAAGTAGATGGATGGATGGATGGATGATGGATGGATGGATGGATAGGTGGGTGGGTGGGTAGGTAGGTAGGTAGGTAGGTAGATAGGTAGGCAGGTAGATAGATAGATAGACAGACAGACAGACAGACAGACAGACAGACAGATAGATAGATAGACATATACATACATACATGCACAGATACATAGACAGTTACACAATAACTTAAATTTACTGTTAATGCGACATTAATATCTGCTACAAAGACATCAGGTCTGTTGGAGATCAACTGATTTATTTTAGTGACTTTGGAACAACAATCATAAAGAGATGCTGGAATAAAATCAGATTTTCTATGGCACAGTTTGTGCAGCAGACAAGAGATAGAAGCAACTTCAACACAAAACATTATGTTTGTGCCTTTGTTTTAGTAGGCCCGTAATCCCCCAGGCAACAAACAGAAAAGATCCGTCAGAATACATGAACCTCCAGGCCGTGATCTGCGGCTGCTGAGACCGGATATGTTAATGCCAACTGGCGTACATGTCATAGAAAGCTGCAAGCACAGTTCAAAAACGGGGCGGCTGGTGTCACACGAGTCTGCACAGGGAGCCACTGACGAATATGAGCACAGCGGCTCAGCACATAGAGTCTGCATCCGTCAGCACTTCCTGATCATGACTTTTCTCCCTGTTTTATGGAGTGTTTGGGGTCATTTTACAGGAGGGACAAATGTATGCTTCTCTGATTCATGAATAATTTGTGGATTCTTTTTGTTTGTATTTGTATTTGATCACTTCATCTTATCAAATTTAACATTTATGTAAAATTCTTGTGAAACATTGTTATATGGAAAATGGAAAAAAAATGATTATTTGATATTCTGGATAGATTCAGTATTCAGTACCAGTCAGCCTGTACTAGTAGTAACAAACCAACCGATAAATTCATTCCAATGTATAACAAGATAAACAATCAATTGCAAATTGAAACTTTTAAGTTTAGTCGAGTTTCTCTTGCATGTCTTACATGGAAGGAAAGAACAAATCGGATAAGTCTGGCTCTTGAACAGTCGATCCCTTGATAATGAAGCGGCTACAACTCAAACACAAACAGCCAATCATTTGACAGGTGTCTGGTTCAGCTGCATTATTGACGTGACAAAACAACAACAGATACAGCGTGGAGTGAACAAATGGCGCAGACAGTGAGAAAATGTTCATTAAAAGGACAGTTTGGCACTCTGGAACCAATAGTTGGATATGCCTATACCAGACTAGCTCACCAGAGGGGCTGTTTTTTTCCCGTCTGTGGTTGATTGTAATCCACGGGTCGTGGGTTGCTGGAGCCTACTGAAGCCAACTGAGGGTGTGAGGCAGGGGACACTCCGGGCATGATGCCAGTGCACCGCAGAGCCACATAGAGATGAAGAAAACCATGCACACACACACTCATACCTACGGTCAATTTGGAACTGATCAATTAACCTTAAGTGGAGGTGGGAGGAAGCCAGAGAACCCGGAGAGAACCCACGCAGACACGGGGAGAACATGCAAACTCCACACAGAGCGGGACACGAACCCAGAACCCACCTTGCTGTGTGGTGACAGCGCAACCCACTACGCCATTGTTGGTTACAATAATACGCCACCAAAAACTTTTGATATCTGATGAGTAGTTCATGTCTGCAAGGAGTTGTACAAGAAGTAAGCATAACATAGGCATGCCTTAAGTCATTTTAAAGTGATCAAAGAGGAAAAAATACTCTTTCTTTTTCTTATTTAAAATATTTTTTATGAGTAATCATCAATATTGACTGAAAACAAACATTTTTGCTGCAACACCACCATGAAACAGACTCATTCCTTCACCACTTGGCTCCATTTACACATCATACTAACATACCACACCCACACCCACCCACACACACAGACACACACACACTGAACTGCATTACTGCTGTCAATGATGGGATGTAAAAAAATCCAGCTTAAACTAATATTACTGGTTCAGCACAGTCCATGTCCTGGTGTTTGTACCGGTGTGCCCTTTTTTACAGGTTAAGCCATTCACTCCTACTGTAAAATCACTGAACATGATAAATTATGTTATTCTGAAAATGTCAGACCACGACAGTCTGTTAATGTAATCGTAGTGACTGCGGTGTCCTCAGACTACAAGTCAAGTCCGTGATCAGTTGTGCTTGTTAAATGCTTTTCATTAAAACTGATGCCTGTCTGGGCTGAAAAACAATAATCATAATTGGTGTATGGAGGCACAGTAAAGCACAGGAAATGAAACTGAAGTACTTTTACCCTCCCAGATGGTCCGTTCAGCCTTTTAATAATGAAATCTGCTTTTGTGTTATTTAAAAAATTACAATAACCTTTCTACTAATCCCCCGACTTATGACCCAGTACACCTGGATTCCTACACTGGGTGTACGACCAAAATCCCCCTGGCTCTTGATAACATATTAGGATTATATCTTGGATATGGTTCTTTAATAAATAGTTTAGATAAGCATATCTGTTTAATTTTATCCACCCACCCTACGTGCATGCAGGATTACAGGGAAAAGGTTGGTTTTGTTCAGTACGTGTCCTGCAGTCTGCAGACA
Organism: Antennarius maculatus; assembly: GCA_013358685.1. Classification (NCBI taxonomy): domain Eukaryota; kingdom Metazoa; phylum Chordata; class Actinopteri; order Lophiiformes; family Antennariidae; genus Antennarius; species Antennarius maculatus. The sequence continues at coordinate 8,005,335 of CM023608.1, forward strand.
GAACATGCAAACATCTGTACAATTCATCAGAAAGAATTATGTATGGCAGACTGGAGAGCTCTAAGCTGTGTGTATTTCAACATCCCAGTGTCCTCAATGACTGAGACAGATCATAAATAATGGAAACACAATTAATTGGTTTATGCTATGAGCATGTGTTATATATTGATGGCATACACTGGCTGTTGCTCCGTGCTCAAACAGACAGACACTGCAGCTTACAAACTGATGAATGATTTTGATCTGGTGACTGGATTTATAAGATTATCATTCAGCTCATATTGATCCATAAAAATAATGAAAGAAAGTAATCATAAATAAACAACACAAAGAATATATAAAACACAAAGTAAGAAAGGTATAAAGTTGAACATCATGTAAAAAAGAAGCAGATTAACAGTGAATGTGTTGACACAATGTACTTCCAATAATAAAAAAAATTGGGATATCGAGTATGACAATTTCCCTGTGCAGATAAGCAGACCCAATAAACACTGGTTTATTGTTCTGTGTGGATCAGGGCCCTGAACAGAGTCCTGATCTCAACAACATCCAACATTAAATGGAACATATATTGTGAAACTATCTGATAATCCCTGAATCTAGCTTCTGGCTTCTGATGGAATCTTCAGAAGATGGGAAAGTGTCTCAGGGTGATGCTCAGGGTTTTAGTAAGACATTTCTTTCTGTATCACGTCATTAATGGATATAGCATGCAGGCTCTTCTTGCAGTATATTTTTGACTCAAGGTGCATTAATTGGTTCTGTAGTTGAAATTATTGGAAAGTTGTTAGACACCAAAGTGAACTAATTGGTTCCTTTTTTAGCTTAGTTTAAATGAGTGCTTGTAAAACCTGAGCTTTTTTCTCAGGCTCCAGAACAGACTCATACAAAAACAAACAAATTATATTTACTTCTCTCTATTGATTAGTGAGATGTGCGTAGTGTACTTAATGAACTATCCATCCATCCATCCATCCATCCATCCATCCATCCATCCATCCATCCATCCATCCATCCATCCATCCATCCATCCATCCATCATCCATCCATCCATCCATCCATCCATCTATCCATCCATCCATCGATTTTTTGGTAGATTTTCTTCACACTATCTAGGGCAGAACTTGATGTCGGTGACTCATTCTATTCCAGGAAGAAATATTCTTTACAAAAGCAATTTGGAAATGTAAATGCAGAATAAGTGACTGGTGACAGAATTATTTGAGTTATTAGAATCATTGATTGACAACAGTGAAATTAACAATTGTTTTTGTGGAAGAATTATGCACTGAATATAGATTTTATGTTTTATCATCTTTAAAAGTAGGATCACAGTGTTAGACCAGGGGAAAAAAGCATGTGACAGACCTTTAAATCATACATAACTGCTTTTGACCGTGAGGTCTAAATTTTCTAGGCCAAACGCCCCTCTCTCTGCGGGTTGTGACCCCCCCCACCCCCTGCTTTGTTTTTTCACCTTGCGTGCTGGGGTAAATACCTCAGCACCTGCATGTTGCACTGATTTCACTCAGCCCCGGCAGATGGTCCTCACCCTTCACTGAACACACACTCTGGCACCTGGGACGTTGGGGAAATCCTTGCCTGCTTTTGCCACTGTCAGAGAGCACATGCACATATTATAAACACAGATGCAGTGGCATGTGTGCAGGCATGCACATCCACAAGCATGCACAGAAAATGTAAAGGCAATGACTGTTTGTCTTACTAAGATAAATCAATGCACATTAAACATTATATTGACTCATTCACACACACACACACACACACACACTGTATGTCCTGTAAAAGGGAAAAGCATTTGAGTCAGAAAGTTGTATTCATGTTTTATTTGCAATACAAAAATATGATAAAAATGGCATTGTGGCACTTTAATAATGGTACATGACGTTTATCTGCATCTTATCTTTACCCCATAAAAAATTGTTTGAGAATGGTGTATAAATGTATTCATTAAATACTCGATATTTGAAATGAACATTGAGACATTCCAGATAAACACTTTTGTTTTGTGATGTGATGTTCACTCCAAGCTGATACACACCAGCAGCTCTGCTCCACAGATGCAGGCTGTGTAAAAATAATAATGTTGTTCTCCTCTCACAAAAAATAAAAATTACACAGTAGACAAGCAGCTTTGCTCAGCGTTGTTGTGTCGAGGAGGAGCTGTTCCTTCCTCGAGCCTAATGTGAAAATCTGCCCCACGACCTCATGATTGCATGCCTGGACGAAACGACCGCGGGTAATACGTATAGACAAAGAAAAGGCCTTATGGCACTGTAGTTGCACCCCTCACTGATTTAATTATAAGGAGCATTCTGTGCAAGCAGCGCAACTAAAAGAAACATGAATGGGATGGTTTCATCATATTTACTTCACTTCATTTCTACTTAAGTAGCAAACAATTGTGTGATTCTTTGAATGAATATAATTTGATTAGATGAGCACAACCACATCCTAATAGCATGCATGGCTGCTGTTGAAAAGCTCTTTGTAAAGCAGGTAGATCTATTGGCTCATATATACAGGTGATGCAGTAGTGTGAGAAGTATCGGCATGTTGTTTAGATGAAGTACAGTACTTCATGCTACACGGCTAAGTTAGGTTACTTCAGTCACTTGTAAAATGTTTAGATAAGCAGAGCAGTCATTATATGATGGTTGTTGTCAGAGAACAGAAACTAAAACAAACCTGTTACTAATGTCTGTGATAATAAGGCAGTCGTGGAAACACAGTGCTAGTGTTGGAAGAAAGTGAGGGTCATCCAGAGCATATTGTCACCAGTGTAGAGTTCAAGCAACATAAAGCCCAGTGTCCAAGAGACCAACTTCAGTGTAATAGTTTACTTTATTTACAGTAATTTGATTTGCTTTACTTTCTACCAGGGCTTTGAACCAGAATTTTTTGCCAATCGGTTCGTTCCGAACAGAAACCAAATTATAACGTTTCCGGTTTTGCGTTCCACCCATAAACTGACGTTCCCGAACTGGTTAGAACAAAAAAATAAAGTTCCTGAACTGGTTAACAATGTCCCTTTAAAATATAAATATGCAGGTGCCGTATTTTGTGCACCATAAGACACGATTAAAAGCCTTAAAATTTCTCAAAAATCAAAGCTGCGCCTTTTAACATGAAGTGTCTCATGTGTACACTGAGTTCCAAAATCTGTAAAAATGTTTTTGTGTGACTTTAGTCAGCGATCCGCCAGATCGGCCATTGTCCACCGACATAGGATGTCTTACGTCACTACGTACGCCGGCAGCGATAGGCCAATTAGAGAACATGATGCGAGGCTACGTCCGGCACACCTCCGGTAGGTACCGGTATCAGTGTATGCCGTTACTGTACCGCACGTATGCTGTTAACCACATTTGTTTGGCTAAAGACCCCCGGCAATGACGTCAGCGAAGAGACACGCTGACGACGCAAAATTTAAACTCCTGGAGTTTAAATTTTGCGTCGTCTATCAGTTCCGGTTGTTCCGGTTCACGTAAAGAGACCGGGTGGCTTTTTTCACGCTTCGACATCTCTCTGGATCTGTGAATCCATACATGCCCACACCAACGCTTCTGTAAAAAACACGTCAAGTGGCTGAATTCAGAGCTTGCCATCATCCTGGAGGATTAACGAAAGAACTCCAACCGCTGGACATCGGTGTAAACAGAGCCTTTAAAGTTAAGCTGCGTGCGTCGTGGAGCGATGGATGAGAGACGTGAACACATGTTTACCAGGACGGGAGGCAGTGCCGATCGAGTTACACCTCGAGTTACACCCCCACAATATGTGCATGGATTGCGGATCCTGGACTAACGTGTCTGCCTCGACTTTTGTCCGATGTTTCGCAAAAGCCCGCATCATTACCGGACAGCCACCTGGAAACCAGACCGTCAGCGATAGTGATATTGCCGATCTATTCAATGGAGACCGAGGATGAGGACTTCGAAGGACTTAGCACAGATTTATCAAAAGATAAAGAAATAAAAACATATTTACAAATAATGTTGGTGTAATTTTTGAAATTTAAATATGTAGTACAACACAGTTCAACCAGTCACCTTTTTGCTTCTGTTAGCTAGAATGCAACAAGCAATAAGGTGCGCTGTGTGTAAAAGTACAGAAATAAACTCCGTCATTTAGATTGCGCCTCTTTATACAACGAGCCGAATGGTAACTTAAGGACTTTTAAATTGGCAACTAAAGCAATTAGTTTATATACTATAAACTGTAATTATAGACACATCCCTACCCTACAGTAAACAGTACCACAGCACTACACCTCTGCTTTATGACAATTACATCACTGTAGTTAAGGCTTATGCCTCCTACTTAGACATTACATGAAATAAGACAAGAAATGTAGCCGCAAGAGGGCACAAGCCAGTGTCTTATTGTGCCGGTCCCAAGCCCGGATAAATACAGAGGGTTGCGTCAGGAAGGGCATCCGGCGTAAAACTTTTGCCAAATCAAACATGCGAATCAAACCTATGACTTCCATACCGGATCGGTCGAGGCCCGGGTTAACAACGACCGCCATCGGCGCTGTTGACCCACAGGGCGCCGGTGGAAATTGGATTACTGTTGGTCGAAGAAGGAGAGGAGGAAAGTGCGTTCGCACGAAGAAAGAGAAGAGGAGCGCCAAGAGTATAGGACTAAGAGTAGGGACGTTGAATGTTGGAACTATGACAGGAAAAGGTAGAGAGTTGGTCGACATGATGCAGAAGAGGAAGGTAGACATACTGTGTGTCCAGGAGACCAGGTGAAAAGGTAGCAAGGCTAGAAGTTTAGGAGCAGGGTTCAAGTTGTTCTATCATGGTGTAGATGGGAAGAGAAATGGAGTAGGAGTTATCTTGAAGGAGGAGTTTGTTAGGAATGTCCTGGAGGTAAAAAGAGTGTCGGATAGAGTGATGAGTCTGAAGCTAGAAATCGAAGGTGTGATGCCCTATGTTGTTAGTGTTTATGCTCCACAGGTAGGATGTGAGTTGGAGGAGAAGAAGAAATTCTGGTTGAACTTTGACAAAATGATGCAGTGCATACCTAGAAGTGAGAGAGTTGTCATTGGTGCAGACTTCAATGGACATGTTGGTGCAGGTAACAGAGGTGATGAGGAAGTGATGGGCAGGTTTGGTATCCAGGAGAGGAACGCAGAAGGACAGATGGTAGTTGACTTTGCAAAAAGGATGGAAATGGCTGTAGTGAATACTTTCTTCCAGAAGAGGCAGGAACATAGGGTGACCTATAAGAGTGGTGGTAGGAGCACACAGGTAGACTACATCTTGGGTAGACGATGTAACCTGAAGGAGATCAGTGACTGCAAAGTAGTGGTAGGCGAGAGTGTAGCCAAACAGCATAGGATGGTGGTGTGTAGGATGACTCTGGTGGTGAGGAAGATGAAGAGGGCAAAGGCAGAGCAGAGGACGAAATGGTGGAAGATAAAAAAGGAAGGGTATTCCATGACCTTTAGGCAGGAGTTAAGACAGGCTCCGGGTGGTCAGGAGGTCCTTCCAGATGACTGGACAACTACAGCTAATGTGATCAGTGTCAGGATGTGCAGCTGCTTCTCTCTCTCTCCCTCCTCTGAGTCCCTCATAGTTTCCGCCTACCGGGGTGTGGCTGTTCCTGGCAGCAGAGCAGCACACCTGTGACTAATCACCAATCTACAGACCTTCTTGAGGACCAGCTTTCCACCATTCATCGCCAGTTCGTTTGTACTGCTTGTCAGTATCTGCACCTTGGCTCTCTCTTGAACTTGCACCTTGACTTTTTTGATAACTCTGTTCTCTCCGTGTTCCAGTTCCGGTCTGCTGCCTATTACCATTCCAGCCGCCTGCCTGCCTTCTCTTCTCCTGCCAATTCACCTGTCCAGCCTGTTCATCTGGTCCATCACATTCGTTGTTAAATAAATATCTTTTTCCCTTTTACCTGACGTTTGCGCATTTGGGTCCTAAGCAAACCACGACAGAACGAACTGGCCAAAATGGACCCAGCGGAGACCAATTCGGATCGCATCCGCCAGGCTCTTGCAAACCAAGGAGTTCTACTTGGACAACATGAGCAGCTGCTACATAGCCTCTTGGGGAGTCAAAAGACTTCACAAGACCAGATTTCACAGCTTAACTTCATGATCCAGGAACTTACCGGCAAACTCTCCACGTCCAGTATTCAAGGGCAGCCTGTTTCACTTCAACCTCAAGCCTCTGCTGTATCTCAGTCTCCACCGCCGCCCTTCAGAGAAGTGCACATTCCGGACCCTGACCATTATTCAGGTGATATGGGTAAATGTGGGAGTTTTTTACTGCAGTGCTCACTAGTTTTTAGTCAAAAGCCAAACACTTATGCCTCTGACAATTCTAAAATTGCTTACATTATGGGACTTCTCCATGGGAGGGCGTTAGAGTGGGCAGCTGCAAAATGGCAAAACCAACCTCATATGCGCAATGATTACATGACTTTTGAACAGGAGCTGAGAAAAGTTTTTGATCACCCTGTCCAGGGCAGAGAAGCTTCTAAGAGGCTCCTCTCGATAACCCAAGGGACTCGTAGTGTGGCAGACTACTCGGTTGAATTCCGGACTCTAGCAGCCGAGAGTGGGTGGGATGATTTGACTCTGCAGAGCGTGTTCTTGAATGGACTTTCTGAACAATTGAAAGATGAACTTGCTGTAAAAGAAGATCCTGCAAATTTTGATTCTTTAATTTCGATATCCATTAAACTGGACAATCGAATCCGTGAGCGTCGTAGGGAGCGTTCCAGCCGCCATAGTTCCACCTTGTCTAACCCTCGCAGTGTCCCACCAAGCCGGTTCAGCGCATCACCTCCTCACAAGCCTGTTGTCCCGACCACTGCAACTTCTGAGGAAGAGCCAATGCAGGTGGCTCGGGCAAAACTAACACAAGATGAGAGGCAGCGTAGAATTAGGGCTGGCGTTTGTATATATTGTGGGATTCAGGGACATTTTCTCGCCACATGTCCTGTTCGGCCAAAAGACTAGGCTCATCAGTGAATATGGGGGTGCTGGTGAGCCACGTTTCCTCCTCTAATTCCCCAACAAAAATGCTACTTCCTGCTATGCTCTGTTTTCGTAACTCTACTCTGCCGTTGACTGCCCTAGTGGATTCCGGAGCTGAGGACAATTTTATGGACTGTAATCTGGCTCAACAAACTGGGTTGGATAGGGTACCCCTTGCTACTCCACTAGCAGCAAATGCTCTAGATGGGAAGCTAATCTCAAAGGTGACCCATTGTTCAGAACCAGTTAAACTTTTGTTATCAGGCAACCATCAAGAACAACTGCAGTTTAAATTAATTTCTTCACCTCAGACTCCGTTAATTTTGGGATATCCTTGGTTAAAACGACATAATCCGAATTTTGATTGGGTCAGTGGAAAGGTGTTAAGTTGGAGTTCTTTCTGTCACTCGAAATGTTTGCAATCTGCTCTTCCTCCACCAGGTTCCACCATGCCCTCTACAGTGCCTCCAGATCTAAGTAATGTTCCTGATTTATATCATGATCTAGCACAAGTTTTTAGTAGGGAGCAAGCACTTTCGCTTCCACCCCATAGACCTTATGTCTGTGCCATTGACCTTCTTCCAGGTTCAACTCTGCCTTCCAGCCGTCTGTATAGTTTGTCCAAACCAGAGAATGAAGCAATGGAGCAGTATATAAGAGACTCTTTAGCAGCGGGTATAATCAGACCTTCCTCCTCTCCTGTTGGTGCTGGTTTTTTCTTTGTTAGTAAGAAGGATGGGTCACTTCGCCCCTGCATTGACTACCGAGGGTTAAATAACATAACAATGAAAAACAAATATCCACTTCCCCTCATCAATTCTGCATTTCAATCTCTTCACAATGCTACCATCTTTTCTAAACTGGACCTTCGCAATGCGTACCATCTTGTGCGCATTCGCAAGGGGGACGAGTGGAAAACGGCATTCAATACACATTTGGGCCATTTTGAATATCTGGTAATGCCTTTTGGGTTGACAAATGCTACTGCAGTTTTTCAAGCCCTGGTCAATGATGTATTGAGAGATTTTTTGAATCGTTTTGTGTTTGTCTATTTGGACGATATTTTGATTTTCTCTCCGTCTGTAGATGAGCATGTAACCCATGTCCGCCAGGTGCTGCAGAGGCTGCTGGAGAACAAACTATTCGCCAAGGCAGAGAAGTGCGAGTTCCATGTTGAGTCGGTTGGATTTCTCGGTTACATCATTGACAGTGGGCAGGTGAAACCAGATCCCTCAAAGATCCATGCAGTTTCGCAGTGGCCAGTCCCAGAGACCCGTAAACAACTTCAAAGGTTTCTCGGATTTGCTAATTTCTACCGCCGTTTCATCCGGAACTACAGTTCTGTGGCAGCTCCTCTGACTCGTCTCACCTCCCTCAAGATCCCTTTTGTGTGGTCTTCAGACGCAGATGAAGCCTTTCAGGCTCTTAAGAGACGTTTTACTGAAGCGCCTGTTCTCACTCATCCTGACCCAACACTGCAGTTCATTGTCGAGGTGGATGCTTCGGATACTGGTGTTGGAGCTGTTTTGTCTCAGCAATCTGCCTCTGACCAAAAACTGCATCCTTGTGCCTTCTTCTCACGCCGTTTATCCACCGCAGAACGGAATTACACCATAGGCGATCGAGAACTTCTTGCTGTCAAGTTGGCCTTGGAGGAGTGGCGGCACTATCTGGAGGGAGCAGAACACCCGTTTGTTGTCTGGACAGATCACAAAAACTTATCGTACATCCAGTCTGCTAAGCGGCTCAACTCCCGTCAGGCTAGATGGGCTTTGTTTTTCGGACGTTTTAATTTTACCTTGACCTATCGACCTGGTTCAAGAAACACCAAACCCGATGCCCTTTCCCGACAGTTTGCTCCTGCTGACTCACCTGACATTGCTGAAAACATTCTCCCACCTTCTTGTATTTTAGCTGCTGTTACTTGGGAGATCGAGTCCTGCATCAGGAGAGCTCAAGAGACTGATCCTGACCCGGGTAATGGTCCTCCAAACTGTTTGTATGTCCCACAGGCTGTCCGTTCCCAGGTCATCCAGTGGGGGCATACGTCCCGATTTGCCTGCCATCCGGGAATTCGCCGAACCCTGGCCCTCCTCAGACGCCATTTCTGGTGGCCAACAATGGAGAAGGACACCAGAGAATATGTTTTAACCTGTACAGTTTGTGCTCGAGGGAAGACGTCCAATCAACGGCCAGCTGGTCTTCTCCGCCCCTTGCCCATTCCAACTCGTCCCTGGTCTCACATTGCCCTTGACTTTATTTCTGGTCTTCCCATCTCTCAAGGTAACTCCATTATTACGACCATAATTGATCGCTTTTCTAAATCTGTTCATTTTGTGCCCTTACCCAAGCTTCCTACTGCCCGCGAGACTGCTGACTTGCTTGTCCAACACGTATTTTGGTTACATGGGACTCCTCTGGACATTGTTTCTGATAGAGGACCACAGTTCATTTCCCAGGTGTGGAGGCGTTTCTGTGAAGCCTTGGGTGCTCGAGTAAGTCTGTCTTCCGGCTTTCATCCAGAGACTAATGGTCAGTGTGAGCGAGCTAATCAACACTTGGAGGCTGCCCTTCGTTGTGTTGTGGCACAAAATCCTGCTGACTGGAGTTCATATCTTCCTTGGGTGGAATACGCACACAATTCTCTCCCGTCAGCCGCTACTGGTATGTCACCTTTTGAATGTGCTCTTGGATATTTGCCTCCACTGTTTCCTGAACAGGAAGCAGAGATCGCTGTTCCATCCGTCCAAGAGCATGTCCGGCGCTGTCGGGAGATTTGGAGGTGTGCTCGTTCAGCCCTGCTTCGTTCCGCTGAGCGAAACAAGCAAATCGCTGATAGACACCGGACTCCGACTCTGCCCTACCAAGTGGGTCAAAAAGTGTGGCTGGCGGCTAAAAACATTCCCCTGCAGGTAGAGTCTAGGAAATTGGCACCCTGTTTCATTGGTCCATTTGAGGTTGTTGAAGTGGTAAATCCGGCCGCTGTTCGTCTGAGTTTGCCGCCTTCCATGAAAATTCATCCCACCTTTCATGTGTCTCAACTAAAACCGGTCCATTCTAGTCCTCTCTGCCCTCCTGCCGATCCCCCTCCTTCCCCCCGGGTCATTGATGACCATCCAGCGTTTACCGTTCGCCGTCTTTTGGATGTTCGCCGTCGTGGCCGTGGCTACCAGTACTTGGTTGACTGGGAGGGTTATGGTCCGGAGGAGCGTTCCTGGGTGTCCCGCAGCCTCATCCTGGATCCCGAGTTGATTGTGGACTTTTACCGTGCCCATCCTGACAAGCCTGGTGGACCGCCAGGGGGTGGTCGTTGAGGGGGGGGTACTGTCAGGATGTGCAGCTGCTTCTCTCTCTCTCCCTCTTCTGAGTCCCTCATAGTTTCCGTCTACCGGGGTGTGGCTGTTCCTGGCAGCAGAGCAGCACACCTGTGACTAATCACCAATCTACAGACCTTCATGAGGACCAGCTTTCCACCATTCATCGCCAGTTCGTTTGTACTGCTTGTCAGTATCTGCACCTTGGCTCTCTCTTGAACTTGCACCTTGACTTTTTTGATAACTCTGTTCTCTCCGTGTTCCAGTTCCGGTCTGCTGCCGATTACCATTCCAGCCGCCTGCCTGACTTCTCTTCTCCTGCCAATTCACCTGTCCAGCCTGTTCATCTGGTCCATCACATTCGTTGTTAAATAAATATCTTTTTCCCTTTTACCTGACGTTTGCGCATTTGGGTCCTAAGCAAACCACGACAATCAGGGAGACAGGAAGGAGAGTATTTGGTGTGTCATCTGGAAGGAAAGTAGATAAGGAGACTTGGTGGTGGAATGAGGAGGTACAGGAGTGTATACAAAGAAAGAGGTTAGCTAAGAAGAAGTGGGACACTGAGAGGACTGAGGAGAGTAGACAGGAGTACAGGGAGATGCAGCGTAAGGCGAAGGTAGAGGTAGCAAAGGCCAAACAAGAAGCTTATGATGACTTGTATGCTCGGTTGGACAGTAAGGAGGGAGAGACTGATCTATACCGGTTGGCAAGACAGAGAGACAGAGATGGGAGGGACGTGCAGCAGGTTAGGGTGATTAAGGACAGGGATGGAAGTGTATTGACAGGTGCCAGCAGTGTGATGGGAAGATGGAAAGAGTACTTTGAAGAGTTGATGAACGTGGAAAATGAGAGAGAACAAAGACTAGAAGAGGTGACTGTTGTGGACCAGGATGTAGCAAAGATTAGCCAGGATGAAGTGAGGAGAGCACTGAAGAGGATGAAGAGTGGAAAGGCAGTCGGTCCTGATGATATACCTGTAGAGGTTTGGAAGTGTCTAGGAGAGGTGGCAGTAGAGTTTCTGACTGGGTTGTTCAACAGGATCTTAGATAGTGAGAAGATGCCTGAAGAGTGGAGGAGAAGTGTGCTGGTGCCCATTTTTAAGAACAAGGGAGATGTGCAGAGTTGTGGCAACTACAGAGGAATAAAGCTGATGAGCCATACAATGAAGTTATGGGATAGAGTAGTGGAAGCTAGACTAAGGGCAGAAGTGAGCATTTGTGAGCAGCAGTATGGTTTCATGCCAAAAAAGAGTACTACAGATGCAGTATTTGCTTTGAGGATGTTGATAGAGAAGTACAGAGAAGGCCAGACGGAGCTGCATTGTGATTTGGAGATCTGGAGAAAGCTTATGACAGGGTGCCCAGAGAGGAACTGTGGTATTGTATGAGGAAGTCTAGAGTGGCAGAGAAGTATGTTAGAGCGGTGCAGGACATGTATGAGGACTGTAAGACAGTGGTGAGGTGTGCTGTTGGTGTGACAGAGGAGTTCAAGGTGGAGGTGGGACTGCATCAGGGATCAGCTCTGAGCCCCTTCTTGTTCGCTATGGTGATGGACAGGCTGACAGACGAGGTTAGACAGGAATCTCCATGGACTATGATGTTTGCAGATGACATTGTGGTCTGCAGTGAGAGTAGGGAAGAGGTGGAGGAGAAGCTAGAGAGGTGGAGGTTTGTCCTGGAAAGGAGAGGGATGAAGGTTAGCCGCGGTAAGACAAGTAAGAGTACATGTGTGTGAATGAGAGGGACCAAAGTGGAAGAGTGAGGTTACAGGGAGAAGAGATCAAGAAGGTGGAGGATTTTAAGTACGTAGGGTCAACAGTCCAGAGCAATGGAGAGTGGGGAAAAGAGGTGAAGAAACGTGTCCAGGCAGGATAGAATGGGTGGAGAAAAGTGTCAGGTGTGATGTGTGATAGAAGAGTTTCAGCTAAAATGAAAGGAAAGGTGTACAAAACTGTGGTGAGACCAGCGATGTTGTTTGGTCTAGAGACAGTGTCACTTAGGAAAAGACAGGAGGCAGAGCTGGAGGTAGCAGAGATGAAGATGCTGAGGTTCTCTTTGGGAGTGACCAGGAAGGATAGGATCAGGAATGAGTACATCAGAGGGACAGCACATGTTAGAGGTTTTGGAGATAAAGTCAGAGGCCAGACTGAGATGGTTTGGACATGTCCAGAGGAGAGATAGTGAATATATTGGTAGAAGGATGCTGAGTTTTGAACTGCCAGGCAGGAGGCCTAGAGGAAGACCAAAGAGGAGGTTTATGGATGTAGTGAAAGAGGACATGAAGGTAGTTGGTGTGAGAGAAGAGGATGCAAAGGACAGGGTTAGATGGAGGCAATTGATTCGCTGTGGCGACCCCTGAAGGGAAAAGCCGAAAGGAAAAGAAGAAGAAGATGAAATAAGACAAGAATAACTTCCACCATGTCATTTATTGCTGAACAACAGATCTTCATTGTGCTTCTCCCATAGCTAAATATTGCTACAAAGCACTGGCAGTACAGGAACACACCGCACTGAAAATGACTGCAGCCAATGAGTTAATGTCTAAATCATACATTTTAAAGATTAACTCACTGCAGTGTTTACCTGTTATGATTAAATAGTGACTGGGAGACTGCCCTTTTCTGAACTGTTGCTGATAGCCGCTACTTCCCTCTGCTCTCATCCCACGTCCAGTGAATGACAGGAAGTGAAACATGGTCAATGTTATTTTCAAGAACGAAAAATAAACCGGTATTAACTGGTTTACAATTATTTTCTGTTCCGGAACATTAAAAAATATAAAGTTTTCGGTTTCGTTTTCATTCTTGCCAAAATACCAAAAGTTTCCGGTTTTCGTTTTCTTTCCATGAACTGGTTCAAAGCCCTGCTTTCTATAGGTCTATCCCATTTGAAACCACCATTATCTGAATTAAAAGGGTAAGATAATGGATGTCAAATTGAACATTTATGCTGACCATTTTACCTATCCAAACCTCCAAAGTACATTTTTCTGTGGCGTTATCGGCTTCTATCAGAGAACATTTTTTTTTTTTTCTACTATTTGACAACAGTTGCTAGTCAGTGGCTACTTGTCACAAACACAGTGAAAGCTTCATGCTCAGAGGGGAATGAAGCACCGTGAAAGGGAGTTCTTGAATAGATGTTTGTGAACTGCACAAGGTTGGGGTTAGGGTTAGAATGAGAATCAAACCCTGACCATCCTCTGCCCCCAATACAGCAGTTTAAAGGGTCAATAGTGATGACTGCCAGCATGAATGCATCGTAAGAGTGACCAAACAGTTTCCTCTAAGCTAACATTGCTGTCGGACAATACAGCCATATTTCCTGCATGATGAATCCATTTACCCTTGGTCTGTCAGAGTTATTTATGTATAAAGTAGTGCCAAACTTCTTTTCCGTACAGATATCATTTTTGTTTTCTTTGGGGTTTTAATGAAACTTCTGACAATGTTGATTCAAGAACTTAAATTAATCAGGACCAATAATTGACACCCACATTTCTGGAGGCCCAGTCAAGGAGACTGGGTGATAAATAATTGGAAGAAAAGGTAATGTGGCCTTATAGCTCAAAGTTTAATCACTGCAAAGAATCACTCTCTCCACATAGACGCCAGAGTCAAAGATAGTTTGAGGTTCAGACCTTCACTGCTGTCCCACATCAATCAGAGCTGGGCGTTTTTAATTTTCAGACTATAGATCTCTCTCCTGCACAAGATATTAAGGGTCAAGTTATTTTTTGACATTAGCTTGACACTTATCAAGGCAGCTGTTTCATGCACAGCACCACAGCGGGCAGCAGTACAGTGGTGCCTTCTGCACTGCAGCTGACACGATGATAGGATTTGTAGAAATCATCTGATATTCTGTCATTATGGTTACTAATTATGAAGTATGCAATTGGTAAACACTGAAAGTTGAAAATTTGAAAATTAAAGAACGTGGAAATCATCAGAAATAAGAAGCTATAAGCTGTGACTGAAAGCTCAATGTGGGGATGCTGTGACATACTACAGTATAATGTCATCAAACTAAGTTTTAACAAGTAATTGGAAGAAACAGAATTGTTTTACTGCTGATTTCAAAGACAGTTTTGACTTAAGTGGTCAGTTCTAGTTCCTGATTTGTGGGTTTATTGATCTTTACATTATTGACATCATTATCTGAGGAATTCACAATCTGTGAAGAGGACAGTTTTTTTTGGTGTTTTTTTTTAGTTGTGTGATAATGTGTTTTATCTCTGAAAATTATGATTATCTGTTGTTGTGTGAACTGTTGGAACAACTGTCCACAGATTTTGGTTTCCACATGTCTTCTCTTTGGTTCATCTTTAAATTCAATATTGAAATGTGCTTGTGATTGACTTTTGACCTTGTGGAAGTTCGTCATTTAATCTACCTATCCTGTATGGTCTCAGGATTGGATTATCTGGTTCACTATGTATCCAATCATGTTGGGTTTTTTTTGTAAGTTAAGTCTCTGCAGTAACTGGAGATGAGTGTACAGGTCAGAGAAAATCAGACAGATGTCTGAAAAGTACTTTTTATACTTACACCTGACTGTAGTGAGTCATGGGGTCAAAAACAAGCCCACAACATGCTGCAGACATTTGGTCAGTAGGATAGCCGTCCTCTATGGATGTTATGGATGCGTATGCTGTCAAAGGCACTCAAGCAAAGCAGTGAAAAAATAGGGCCAAAAAAATTGTGGGGCACTTTTCAAAAGACAATTTTAATAGCAACAGTTTAAAAATATGGAAGCCAAGGACAGAATCTGTAAGTTAAGTCTCCGATGAGAAGTGAGGCGTTGACAGATTTTGAGTCCACCTCATGGGTTTTTTCGCTACCCCAATCAAACTTTATGCACCACATAATCATTTTAATCTTATGTCAACTTTTGCATTTAAGATGTAAGGACAGTCACTTTTCTTGGGTCTGCGACGATGGATTTACATATTTAATGGTCATCACAGACTCCTGGTCTGTCTGGAGCTCAGAATGTGACATCTCTTAAAACATTCCACAATTATAACTTGCTTTAATGTAATGATCTTTTGTTTGAAAGATTTTCTCCCTCCTTCATTTTCTTTATTTCTCTCTAATGTTAATGTATTTTACATAATTGATTACATGTTTTTTTTACATAAATCAGTACGTTTTTCCATATTTTTCTTATTCTTATTATTACAAATGGTTCAGAGCAAACTGGCTACAGATGGGAGCCGGAACATAGAGTGAAAACAAATAGCTCGCCAAGCGTTAGATCAGAGGATAATATGTCTCAAAGTCTATGTTAATTTCACACGAACATTTTGTGTTGCCTTACACATGACAGAGTGACAGTTTAGGATTCAGTGAAAGTTTCTCTGTCCTTGAAGTGTTGATGCTTTTTGACTATTTCTCCACACCCTAAAGATTAGCCGTCGGTGTTTTGATCCCACTCGATGATATTGATGATGATGACAGCTGTGCAGTTAAGAGGGCAGTGGATTAAAACCCTAAGCTACTGACCCATAACTAAAGTGATATTTGAGCTCATAATCTTTTCATCTCATGGTAAGTGAAACCCGCTTTGTTAGATTTTGACCACCAGTAGACAATAGCAGAGATCATTTTAACATGGATCCATGCTGAGCAGGTGGGAGGAAGGGCACAAGCAGGAGGAGCGGGAGGCAGAAAAAGTTACCAAGACAGTGCACCCTCGCGCATTCGCGCATCAACGCTCGCGACTGCACCTCATCGCAGATTTTTGGTAGGCAGTCACGTGATACCGTACGTGCATTCTATTGGCTGATGGCATCCGGAAGTACGCTATGTTTTGTGAGTCTCAGACTTACGTGAGACACAAAAGTGCTTTAAAAAGTCGATAAAAGTGTGGGAAAAGGTAATACAGACATAAGGTGGTTTAATATCAGTATGGGAAGGATTCATAAATGTTTAAATTACTGTAAATAATAAGATAAATAGTTTGTTGATCTATTGCGGAATTCTTTAATTGCGGATGGTTCCAGGAACGCATTACCTGCGAGGAACGAGGGCGCACTTTATTCATCAAATTGTATCCATGAGTCTTGACATATTTTTTGCACTCAGATATTTCCGCTAATTCCGCCGAAACAAACTGTCACATCTCATTTCAAATCTTGCCTAAAATAAACAAAAAAAAAACAGAAACACGGGGATTGGGAAACATCTTCAGCTTCATCTTGGGCTTTTCCTTTTGTGTCCATCACCCTGATTGTTCTGGTACAGCCATGCAGAAAGGAGGATGCACTTGGGATCCAGGCAATTTCATTACATTGAGTCAAGCTGTTTCAGTTCAGGATCCAGGCCTTTGTGCTTGTTGCCCAGCACTGAGAACTGGAAACATGGCACAAACAACATTATGTGTTATAGCAACTTTGCGGTGGGCCTTGTGATATGTCCATCTGCCGTGACTAGTGTTGCTGATCACGCTGATGTCCCTGCCTCCCTGCCTGTGTTCCCTCGCCGCTCTCGCTGAAGCTCTCCAGGACACACGACCACTCAGCCATAGTGTAAATTACTTTTCTCATAAAGACAGAAAGATTTTGTCAGTGTTGTTATTCTTTTGTGTGGATGTGTCCCCTTGACTTCCAATGTGCTTTATCATTCCACCGTTATGTCAATAATGACTTGTTCTTGTGACTTTAGCAGAGATCCAGAGGTGAGTTTTATTCAACGCCTTATTTTAATTTAGCCACCAGAAATTACACAATGGGTTCACAGACATTGAAGACTAGATTAATTTGTTCTTTGTACTTTATTGTTAAATTAGAGACTTATGTAATAGACTTATGTAATAATAGACTTATGTAATTTTTCGAACAAAAATTGTAAAGTACACTCAGATATCACTGAATGCTCCAAATTCATCCAATTCATTGACACCCCTCCACCCCCCCACCCCCCACACACATAAATTTTTTAAATAGTTAATGTTAAAAAATAGAAAAGAGCAGATCTGCAGCTTTTCCCCTCCTAATGCCCCTTATGTCTGGTTCCATAATGGTCCCCTAGATTACAACACCAAGGCTCCACAGAACATATTGATGCACTTTAAAAGATGCGGTTTACAGATGCTTGATCCTTAAATCCAAAATAGGGGGTTACACATAATTTGTATGAAGCATTCAAGAGTACATTTGGGGGTATGGGGGGTGGTTGGATCAAATGGGTCAATGTGGGTAACTTTTTTGGGTCGAGCTGCAGAGCTTTACAGGCTAAGCTCTGGCTGAGACATATTGAGACACATTTTCATCTTTTCATCTGTCCCTCTCTCCCCAAGAAGAGAGAGAGGGACAGACTTTTGTGGCCCGATGATAATTCAAAATGTAAATAAACAAACACATGTCATCGAGTGTAATGGGGGGCGGGGGGTTGGGGGATGGAGAACAGTGGTGGGGGAGGAGGGAATGGAGTGAGGGGTTCCTGAAGAGCCTCCAGCGATCTGCAGCAAGCTGATTATGCTAAAGTAAATGATACAACCAGACAAGTTTATTTCTGTATTAATCAAGTAGGAATATTATAAGAATCTCAGGCACTGCCTCCTTCTGTGATTACTTGGAACATTATCACAGAGTTATCATCAGCCCACTGATGAGAGCAATAGGGATGTTCTGGCTGAGAGAATACAACAGCGTTATGATATCACTGATACTGTTTTATGGCTTTTACTTGGTTCATGCAGCCCCAACCACTGTGAAATTAATCCTCATTCAGTAGTGCAAACGGTTCTCTTAAAATTGCAAATAGTAGAACCAAGAAAACCAACAAAATCTTATCATAAGTTTTCTTACGATTTTTAATAGCAATTTCTTAGTATCTCATCTCGTGACAGACTAATCAAAGCAGCAATTACCGTGCAAATAATGAAAGGAATCAGTCATGACCATATCTGTATCAGTCCACTATATTAGTAGCTACAACTCCTAGCTCCATGGAAAAGGAAACTGGCTGTTTTTTAAAGCTTATTTTACTGCTGTGAACAACAGCGTGACAAATAAGTGCAGTTCATGTACACAAGCTCCGAGTCACAGTTATAGCATTCGAAATTCACATTTTTGAATTCACGTTTTGGCTTAGTTATAGTCTTCTTAATGTTACCTATGATAATAGTTTAATTTGATGAATTGAGTTAATTGTATTTTTTTTAAGAAGAAGAAGAAGACATGGCATGTGTCTAGTAAGCAGCCAGTAATAATGAAGTATAATACCTTCTGGAATTAATCATTGCTAGTGGACAAAAACCATTATTCTTGACTTAGTTGATATCTTCAACAAGGACAGGTGAATAAGAACGTAGAAACCTCGTTAGCCACTGGGTTGTACATCACTGTTATATCCATATTGGATAGAACGAGTCTGGCCTGTGAACGGAGGAGCTGCCATTTAATGGAAAAAAGAATAGTAAACAGTATGACTGCTGAGTGATAATCAGCAATTGATTGACATTAAATTTTAATCATGTGACCTACTGAAGCTGATGCCAGCATAAACCCTGGGAGCGTACAAACTTTGAGTGGCAGTGGGTGTGTGGGCCCATTCAACAGTGCTTGCAGCTTTATTAGAATGTCGTAATTTAAATATTTATGGTTAGGAAATGAGGATGCAGCCTTTAAGTATTGATACTTTTTTACATTGCTGTGTGTTTTGTTCTTCATAAATAATAATATAAAAACAAGTCTTTGTGGATACGGGAGCATAATGTAGTTGTAGTTGGGATGGATGCTGTCAACTTCAAGGGGGACGGAAGTTCTTCTTCCTCTCCATATAACAGCAGCAGGTTCATCCGGAGACGGTATCTCCAATGTCATCAGCGGATGAAGTGCATTTCTCCTTTATGTTGTAGTGAGAGAGGAGAGAGGAACATTTCATTCACTGCTGTAATGACATAAACATCAATCTGTCTGAACTGCTGCTTAAATGACTGTGTAACCTTTACAGCACTGTTAAAGAAAGATGCATAATTTCTGCATATAAAAGAGAAGCCAAGGTAATAAAAAAGAGAAGTCTAGCTGATGCACTTTCACTTTACTAGACTTGCAGTCTTTTTTTAATGCTCCGCTGAAAAGTCGTGACCCAAGAGTCACTTTGTAAAAGGCTCATTGATATTTTCTGCTTTTAACATGCTCATTAAGGTTTTGTCTGAGTTTTAACTGATTTAAAAATTGCTGGGAACAACAACAGATTGAGAGCCATAAAAAGTAGAATAAAGCCTTTATTACCCACTGACATTCCCCACATAATCGAAATATTTTACAATGCTTCCCATTTATGGACCTCTATCCACTATAAATTGTATTATGCAAGAAACATCATTATGACTTATGACATTAACTACCTTATATTAAATAGGTTTCCAGAGAGAGGATTGACTCGCTATATGTAGCCTGGAACAAAATTCAATCTGCCGCCATGTTTAATGCCACATTTTTTTTATCATTGTGCAAGCATATGTTGGAATGGCTACAGATGATGAAGCTAGCTGCTGGGCAAAGTCATCACCAGTGCTATTTTTCTTTCTTTCATGCTTTTTTATGTCTTCCTACTATTAAGATATGAACAAATTCTTTGTGACCTTTATCAAGGTTTGCTGGAAACACAGAACCTAGCAGCAGCAATTGTGCTAGCCTGCGGCACATGTGAATATGCAAAGCTCTTCTTGTTTTATTGCGTCCTCTTTGTTTCATGCAAGGTCTCAACATGAAAACAGGAAATTGTTTGGAAACCTTTTGCCTTGCAGGGCCTTCATGAGGAGAAGTCACATAGAGCTGAGCTCTGCAAGAATGTTTGATGTTGCTTCCTTAGTTGAGCATATGCCACATTCTGTTTTAGGGAGACGGAGTTTGTGTGGCGGTCTTTTTTTTTACAGAGATGCAACTGTGACCATGGGGAGGAAGGGCTGGTCAGGGACAACAGCTGTCCAGTCCTCTGTGATCATTAGGACATGCATGACCTGGCTGAAAACACAAGGTCAGCAAAAACATGCCACACAGATTTATCCAACGATACCTTTTGTGCGTGTTGCAAAAGCTTCGGCAAGTAACACTGTTATCATTCACGTCATTACAATAACAAAGACAATGCAAAGGAGACATGGGCAGCTAAAGTGTAGCTAGGAGGAGAGGGGATTAATGGAGACATCAAGAAAAAAGATAGCAAGTCATGCAGGAAGGAGGAGGAGGAGGAGGGATGAAGAGGTTGAAGGAAAGAAGGATGGGCGTGCAGGTGGTAGGCATGGGTAGGGGTATGCTGGTGCATCTGCCTGCGGCGATGGCATTGAGGGACATATTTCTCACAGCTCTGTGTCACAGCGGGATCATCGCACATGATTACGTGGGGGATCAGCGAGATCGGCTGTCGCTGATTTCACTGACATCTGTTGGTGAGGTGATGCAAGCTGTGACAAGGATTGCCCCAGACATGAAATCTTGAGTGGCTGTTGAGCCGCAGTGGCTGAGGGTCCTCGCAATCCAAGCTACGAAAGAGAATCATTGTGCAATTTTTTACAAGAGTGAAATGAGAAAGTGATTCTCCATTTGTTTGTATTGGTCTCCACATTTGCAGTAAAAACTCCATATTTAGTTGCATTTGGGCAAATATAAGAAATTCTTTATGTGTCAAAGTTAAGGAATACTTAATGAAAAATATATTAAAATGTGATTTTTTTATCATGTTATGAAATTAACTTTTGTCATGAGACCAACAGCAGACAGCAGAATTATATGTGAACAATTATTTTTTTCAGAACTGCTTTTCTATAGGGGAATTATTTCTAAGCTGCAGCATCGCCTCACCTTCTGTGAAAATACATTGGATTGGTTAAAGTGAAACATTACCGCAGAAGCAATTCACACAGAAAGCTTCATTTACTATACCAGTATAGCATCAGTGCAGCATCAAACAATGGATTATTCATTGCCGGCTAAGTAATTGCATGGTTCATAACAATGAGATTTGGATTAAGGAATTCATTACGGATTTGAAGCACGGCACAGCTTGTATGCAACTGTCTTAAAGTCTGACCTGAGAGATAAAAATCATTTCCTCAGTATGGAACACCAGAACAGATTTGGCTTGACCTTCACCGGGGAGAAGAGGCACATAAAATGATCCCCCAGCTAAATCCTTCCTTTACTTCATCACAAAGACTCAAGGCAAAATCTTTAACATATGGATTAAATTGTTGGTAATGACTGGGTCATCTTGGGCAAATGTCTGAGTCCTCCCTTATATTTAAGGACATTTGTGATGAAACATCGTCATCATCATCATCATCATCATCATCATCATCATCATCATCGTCATCATCATCATCATCACATATGCACTCAGGTTTTTTTGTTTTTTGGGGTTTTTTACCTCACAGGTTTCTCCTCAGGCTGATCCAAGAAAAAAAGATCTCATCTTTGGTCGGACCATGATGAACACATCAGATGAAATGGTGCCACCCATAAAATGAATCAGTTGCCTTCAACAACCAATTGACAGAAAAGCTCATTTGTAAAACAAGAAAGCTTATGAACTGATTGACCCTTTTTCCTGACCATAATTCAGACTTGTTTATGTACAGGAATGGATTTTCAGTCACTTTTCACACCATAATTATCCTCATGATTACGCTCAAAATTCAGAGGCTATTCCATCCTG
This sequence comes from Antennarius maculatus, assembly GCA_013358685.1. Lineage (NCBI taxonomy): Eukaryota > Metazoa > Chordata > Actinopteri > Lophiiformes > Antennariidae > Antennarius > Antennarius maculatus. Next base: position 8,027,344 of record CM023608.1, read on the forward strand.
ACTTGCAAAAATTCAAAGAAAAAAACTTTTGGAGTTATCAAATTTTGGCAATCCCTAAATCTTAGGATGTGGCAAACAAAAATAAATTATTTTGGTCATTTCTGGTAAGGGGACAAATGAGTTATGAAAACAATGCAAATTTTCGAAGCTGTTACAAAGAGTGCAAGATCTGCAGCACCAGATATGACGTGTGATGTCTAATTCAGTAGTCGACAAGGTGTGTGATTACAAATTAATCTCTCCATTTAACGGCCTGTTTGAACAAATAATGAATGAAGAATTAGCATACATGTTTAACAACAAAAAGAGACTCAACTGCAATTAAAAATGCCACCACTGACATTAATATTTGTGTAGAGCAGAACTGATTTATAGGATGTTAGAAAGTTGGAAAAATAGGTTATAAATTTAAAACATGTCTAAAGGGGAAGAAAGTTGATGAAAGATGTTTTTTTCATGGTAGCCTGTTCTCTGTGAGAATAACTAAGCGTCTATGACATGATGGCTTGTTTGGGGTTCTTTATTGTGTGAGAGACCAGTCATTTATATGAATAATGTCATCTCGTCTTACCACCAGAAGTGTTTATGACAGATTAGAGGCCAGCATCCAACTGCATTTTCATTCCAGTTATTTTTGTTTTAATGCATGTGTGAATCAATTAATTCTGTCATAAAAGACCACCATAAACTGTGTGCAGAAGTTAATGAGTCCAGTATTACCCCATCATTACACCAGCTGGCATAATAGAGCATGTGTTGTTTGTCATAATATATGCTGCCACGCTTAACAGTCATAAATTGTTTGAATTGGTAAGTTTTGTTTTTTGTTTAATGATAAAGACTAAAGGCTTGTGCATGGTGATCACAAACCTGAGACAAGGCGTACATGTGTGCATACAGGTCACCTTATAGCTGAATGGATTAGTCCATGATCCCCAATAAGATTCAAAACCTAAGATGACATCACAGAGGTTTTTCTATTATGAATGGGGAAAGTATGAGCTCATGATGCAGAGGACATTGTTGCTCCTTGTACTCTTTGATCCATTGATGGTCTTGATTTTCCTTTCAGTAGCAGTTTTATCTGGCATGGCTGATGCCAAGACATTAGCAGCAGATCCTGAAAATTGTGCGGTGGAGCCTCCATCAATCTGACATATTAGTCCATGTTGTGGATGTTGAATTATACTATAGTCCAGCTCTGATCCCCACATGCTCCCAGGGAGTTCTACAATGGGATTGAACAACACAGGTCAGCACAACTTGCCATTATGGGAAATTTTTAGAAAATTAATGATTTCATTAAGTATGTCACAAAGACAGGATAGCTACTGGATAGACGTGACAAACTGATGAGAAAAGCTGCTATCTCAATTTACAGCCCCAGGTCTTGAAGGGGAAAAACATTGTGCATTCATGAGATGTGTGAATGACAGAATAAAATGAGAACTTGAGTATAAACTATAAAGTATAACCACAGTATGTAAAGATGTATTCTTTCTGGCTTAACTTTTTCATTTAGGGAAGACAACTGAACACTAAAAGAATAATATGCCAGATATTTTCTCAGGAGCTGCTGGAGACCAAGACAGAGACAGAACTGTGGTGGTCAACCCACGTGAATCCTGAAGTCTAGGTAGGCGGTTCACACAAACTAAGACATTGCTCTTTGCCAAAAAGTCTCTAAGTCTCTCACTGCTATTTTATCTATTTAGCAAAACACAAGTAACAACTGCTGACCTTCATAATTTCACTACAGATACCCATAAAGCATTGTTTTGGTGTTGTTACCTGTAGCTCAATTGCATATCGCATGTTTTTCTACTGTCATTCAAAACGACACATTCAGCCATGCCTGCTGTAAATGCATTCTGGATGATCTGCTGAAACTGGGTGTTGCTGATAAAGAGCATATTCAGCGCACTACCAGTTTTACTGCCTGCTCAGTCAACCATCCCACAATAAAGACAGGTTAAAAATGCATCACGGTGAGTTCCACTCATGCAGCACATGTTTCGCTCACTCACAAGGCATGTAAAATGTGCTTCCATCCATCCTCTCATAAACAGTTTGCGGCACAGCAAGGGGGCGGAGCCTGCCCTGTCTCAAGGTCACCGAGCCCTTCACCATTGTATCATGATGAGTAACTCCTGTTCATGCCAGGCAACCAGTCAGCCAGGAATTGCCCAGGTTCACATGCGCAGCATTACCTTGACTCAAAGGAGGGAGGAAGGTACTGATGCCCCCCTGCTGCTCGGTAACTGATACCAAATGGTGCCTCCCCTCTGGGGTCCTGACCTGCGAGCAGGCAGAATCCCAGGACACCTCAAAGCCGATCTGGACAATGGGGAGACAGCTGTCTTCTGTCACTGGATTTGTGGACGTTGAAGATCATGTTTCCCTGCACACACAGTTGTTTGATGGGGACATGGATGCATACAGACCTGCATACAGACCTGTACTGAAAAACCCATCAACACTGATATTGTAATGACATTCACAGTGAAACTATAATGACTATGTGAAGTTTATACCCTCAGAACATCCACATCCCTTGCTAAGTGAATAGTATTATAGGCTAAAATATACACAGTCTGGTTTTAAGGTAGAATTTCCTTATATCTGATGAAAATCCTCATGTATATAGAGTCCAGTGTTGAGGCCACTAAAAATGAGTTAGGAACCAGATTGAATCAAAATTATTAATTGTGTTCTGAAACGTAGCTAATAGATCAGGTGAACTGCTTCCCTACAAGAGCAGTTTGAATGTCCTTGAACAAGTTAAGGTTTAAAACACAGTAATGATGTGGAGATCGCTGCATCTTCTGAATGTCTTTGAATTTGTCTCTACAGTTAATATAAAAGGCTGTCGTGAAACAGCAGTAAATTCTCTTTTAATTCTCTTTACTCAAGCCTCATATCTGGAGAGATGAAAAGACATTAACCGTCTTGCTTCCTGTTCTCATGCAACTATCCCATGAAGCCATGGCTCGAGGAACAATGTTATATGGGTCTTGATGGGGAGAAGCTGCATAATTAATTTGTATATTCTAGCATGACAGATGTTTGATTTTGGCTGTAAAAGTAATTAATAAGAGAGTGGAGGGAGAGGCAGATTGCTGGAAGATTATTTATGAAGACTCCTGACCGAGCGTGCTCGAAATGTGTGTGTGTGTGTCTGTGTGTGTGTGTGTGTGTGTGTGTGTGTGTGTGTGTGAGTGTGTGTGTGTGTGTGTGTGTGTGTGTGTGTGTGTGTGTGTGTGTGTGCGTGTGTGTGTGTGTGTGTGTAATGGGACTGTGAACCCAAGCTGATGCTCTAACATCACCTGCTCCCACGGTCGTCCCAGCTGTTAACCTGGCTGCTACTACTGCAATCAAAAAACATTTGTTTTAAGATTTCATGATAGACGTGAAATGACTAATGGATGTAAAGGGGAAAAAAATTACACGAGTGTTTTCCTCTAAATATTAGTAACACAGAGGTTGAGGACTTGATAGCAGACACAGAAAAGCAAACATAAAACCAAACGCAGATGCAAAGCATTAACTCCAAAGGTAAAATCAAATTCAGAGTGACTGAAGAGAGGAGATAACCAAAGTGGAATGCAGTAATTAATTTGTTAATGGTCAAGGATGTTAAAATAGACATGCAATAATGCACTATGAATAGTTGAAATTAGTATCGGTAATAAAGTAGACAAAAAATTATATTACTATAATTATACTAAGTCAGACACAGAAGTTGTAAAAACATAAAAACTAATAAAGCCATTACCAAATGCATATTTGTCCTGTATTTATAATTTAGAATTCATGTTGGGAATTGCATTTTAGTATACCAGAGTTATTAATCTCATTCTCATAGAGATTAAAACCCTAAAAAAAAACTAGCCACATTCCATGGCCATCCATCTAGTAGCTGTTATTTCTTCACACTGACTTTTTGAGCAGCAGACTAACACACCGTTCACAGCTGTATGCTGAAGCTGCACACTGCTAGCATGGCTAAAGGTAGGTCCATGTAGAGAAGCTGCATAACTCTGGAGTTCACAGAGAGAAGAGAGAGAAAACAATTAGATACGGCCAAGTGTTTTGCAACAGCAGGGACGGGACAATTTATGCCTCAATCTAGGCACAAACTTCCGCTTTTCTTTTTTTTTCCCCCTCCTTTTTATTACAGAGCTGTACAGCTTCAGAAGATAATAATGAACTGTAATGGATGCCAAACAGTGAGGACAGGGAGTGAATGTAATTTTCTCAATGAGGGCATAAATCTCATGCTGTGGCTGCTACTGGAAAGTCTTGTGGATATTCAAATCTGCTGCTCTGATTGAAGCAGTCACCGTACATAACAGGCATTGTAGCTCAACAGAAGGTTAACGCAGGTGATCATCCACAATGTGATAGTGTTCATTGCAGGCCCGCATGCTCTGTGGGATCTTGTTAGTCAGCAATGATTAGAAAAAACAAAGCATTGGTAGCACTGCACAGGAAGGGGATGATTTAATCAACCCCCTCCTCCTTCCTGTAATATATATACACTCTGTTGTGACAACAATAGGGTCTTGTTTCATTTAGCTGTGAAGTCTATGAGCTTACATTAATTCATAGTGTAGCCAGGGCTGTGGATTATGGGAATTAAACATCATCTGAATAAGAATAGAGGTGCAGAGGAGGTCTGACTGATCTCTCTGTTAAACCTCACAGCTGCAATGTGATGCAAACATCTGTACTGGTTTCTGCAAGTGTCACTGGTGACGGTTAACTGGAAATTGCTTTGTTTTTTGCTTCTTTTTTTTTGTATTTCAATGATGTGTTTGGAAAGTGTATGAATGTAGGTACATTTGTTTAGTCACCATGTTTCTCTCTCACTAAATCTTATCTTGTTGGCTTTCTGATCTCTTCAATCTCTCTTATATCTATCTACTAGTTTAGTACATTCTAAATTCATAATTTGCATGAAGGAATCTGGAAATTAGTGCATGCGCACCAATGATTTAACCAAGTAAAATATCCCTTCAAGTACCTGTTTGACCTCCACGAAGTTGTCAAATTTAATTTGCTTGATGGTAATTGAGAGATTGCAGAATGGACAGGTAAGTTCAGCCATTGGAAAAGAAATTATGCCCAGATGTGTCTGATTAATGGTTAATGTATTTGAAATTAATTACAGGGCAATAAATTAGAACTCTAAAACAAGACAAAGTGAGCTGTATCTTTTCTTTCTTCAAGGATAAATAGAGATGATGAAATATAATGAAGAAAGGGAGAAAGTGATCATAAAGAAATACATTTGCATACTGATTAAACTAGCGTAATAATCTTCACCAATATTCTTCAAAGAAGTGTACTAAATAGAAGTCATTTCCGTAACACTCTGAATTATAGTTCTACTGAACTGTTTCAGTTTCTACAGGGTAAGCATTTCTAGTTTTAAACTTTGTTGCTACTAAAGTCTCAAACAAGATGGCATATTCCTTCAATCTGGCAACTGCTCAATTTTACAATTCCAAATAAAGGGATCCTACGGATAGATCAAACAAATAATTTAACGTTTTAATGTACAGTATTCCTCCCCAGACATTAAGATATCATTGCTTGGACACTCAAATAAATGTTTGTCAGATATGATCCATCCTCAAAGATCCTCCACAAACACAACAGTCTTCTCTGCATCAAAGTGGAACATTTAAAACATTTACTCACAGCATAAAGCAAGACCTAGCATTTAGCACTTACTGTTCCTAGTGTAGAGTAAACATAGGCCTGTTTGGACAGTTTAACACAACTGGTCTCCACATTTTATCCTGTACATACACCATCACATAATGTTAAGAGTGAAGAATGCATGCCAATCATATGACTGCTACCTTAATACTGTCAGTGTAAAATGTAAAACAGCTGAGAAATAATATCTTTTCTCATATTAATCATGAAAGAGCAGTTTCAAAACAATGTTAGGAATCAATAAGTCCAATCATGTTTATGGCCCAGGTTAAAACACCGTGGTTTATAGGAAATAGATGATGTGGTGGGTCTGAGGGTTCAGGGTTTGCTTGTGCTCGCTGTTTGTCAGACTACATAAAATACTATATAGTCATCTGTACTTGCCTTAACTCTATCCAAATGGCATTGAACATGGATACATTAATGTAAAAACTTTCACTACTTGAGATTAAATAAATCCTTCTGTTAATTTTCCGGCCGTCTGTCCCTCATCTGCAGTCACCAGGACCGACTGTGTGCCTTTCCATCCCAGTGGGGTAAACCTCTCAGAAGCAATATGTAATTAAACTCAGAGAGCATATTCTTTAATCCTAAAGGCTATTATAGATTTATGGTCAGCGCATTGTCTGAGCTCCACAATGGCTTTTCCTCACAGCACTCTTGCGGATTCTCTGAGCCCATATATGTTCTTAAATGGGTAGATAAAGGTTTTGTAACCCTTTAAATCTGGCTTCGTAATGGGAGTGCTACAATGGCTTACTGGCCTCGCAGGGTAATACAGAAGCTTTTGTATTTGGCCCAGGATGGATAGAAAAGCTTTGAAAGGATACAATATGTAATTATAATGCACTAACCATCATCAATGACATATTTTTGAACCCTCTTCCAGTCACATTACAAAAAGCATAGCTCTACATGTGAAATTGTAATTATGTTGTATTCGTTTTAACTCTGAGGGATTAGTATTGAGTATGTTTAATTGTAAGTGCTCCACAATTTAGAACAGTGGAGCTCTGATTAAGAGTGTTCCATCCCCATGACAGGATGCTTTGAAATGCCAATAATACTTCACTTAATTGCTACTTTTATTTGCAATATTTGACTCAATCTAAAGTCCTTACCTCTATGGGGATTTTCTGATGTAATAAAACCTTTTGGTCTGAATAAGCATTGATAGAGCAAGGTTCACTCTTTCTCTCTCTCTTTCTCTCTTTACTCTGCAAGATTTCTTCATCTTACTCAAAGAATACTGAGTACAAAAAACAAATAAGCTGCTGGATAAAACAGAAACTTCCAGATAACAAGGGACAAATGAAGGCCACAAAACATGATTTACAGTTGAAGTCCAGACTCATGCTTGGCATATTTTGGATTTTACTGATTCTGGTTCTGATTATGACTTGAAATTGTGAAAATAAGTATACTGTAATTCATTTTCACGTATTCAATTATGGCAAAGTCCTACTGGCTGCAAATATTCAACAACTGACACCAACACTTGAGAAGCTGCAATAAAAGTTTTTGAATCAGTATAAATTTTGAATTAATTCTCTGTAGAAAAACCTTTAAACACCTAGTCTGTTTTGTTATCAAGGGGGGTCTTTTTGCAGGACACCAACAAACAATAAACGTTTCATGTAAAAACGATTAGGATTCGTTTTTTCTTCGTCCAATAAATGAGCCTCTTGTTAGTTGAAACCATTTTTTATCACAAGGCTATCTCTTACAGCAAGTATTTTGAAGAGACTAAATTCAAAGGCTTAAAAGAGTTTCCTCAATGAAAAGTATGAAAAATAATAGCAGGTGTGATCACAACCATTATGTGCTCCAACCACTCATGACTTTTCATGGGTTCCAAGCAACAGTTGGATGCCATTGCCCTTCTCTGTCACACACAACCTGAATTCATCAAGTCGTGGTACCTCAATGATAATGTATGCTCTCTTATTTGACTTTTTAATGGGCTTTCACCTAATTATCGTCACATGGTTCCTCACATGTGTGCTGAAGAGGGAACTCTGGAGTCAAGGAACAAAAGGAGGTCAGAACTGGAAGTGTTGGCACATGGCCTGATTCACTCTGCTGCCCCCCTCTTTTGTGTGATGATAAATGTTCCCCTTGAACATGATGTCAATATGTTGATGTGCCTTCCTTTATTAAGATACCATCCAACTGATAACAAGTCCTGCTGTGTGTTACCAACATAAATAATTAGAACAGAGACCAAGGAACGGCAGGTGGCTTTTGGCACAAAGAAATAATCATACTTGATGTGGAAAATAAAGTAAAAGGACCCATCTGTTCACGGCGGGGTAGACGAAAAAACGGGTTAACATATTGTCAGTAACATTATGAAATACACAGTTAATAATTTTGTAATGGCACATGAATCTGGACACTTGTTTGAAATAATTATAACAGAAGTAAGTCAGGGTCTGCATAAAGGGTTCAAATTAACAACAGATTTGTACAATCAGGACTTGTAAACCGGCCATTTTGTAGCACGCTCTGGTAATTATTTACCCAAAGGGTTAATGAAAAAGCCATGAGATACTTGAATATTCACTTCTGCTGTAATATCAGACAGGCAACAGAAACAGAAGGGAGCTGTTGAATCCTATACTTACATCAAGAAAACGGAAGTCTCTGTCCATTATTGTATGTGCAATTTACACCATTTATGTTACAGGCTAAGTGAAAAATAACAGAATAATGGTAGGATTTGCTTAATTTTGTTTAATGTGAAAATATATTTAAAAAACCAAAGCTGTTGGGTCTGCTGGAGCCTATATGAGCAAGTGGAGGGGTACACTCTGGGGAAGTCGCCAGCTCCTCGCCACAGAAAGTACAAACAGAAAGTACAAACAACCATGCATAGTTCTATTTATGATATGGCAAATTCACAGATGTCTTTTTTTTTTTTAGATGAAAAGAAAACAAAGAAACCAGAGAGAACCCACACAGACACAAGAAGATATCTGTATTTTTGGAAACATTGGAAGACTCAAATTACCAAAATGAAGAAGCCATTTTGCATGACTTGAATAATGTTTGGTCCATTGGAGCCAAAACAACTCCTGAATTGCTCCAATGTTCTCGTATTCCGGTGTGTACCAACAGGTTAATCTGTACAGGGCTTTTCTGCAGATGAGATTTATTTACTTCCTTGTTTGAGATGATCAGCTTAATGGTTGCTGGTGTGTGGAACCATCCCTGGTATAAGAATGAGATGATTAAGACCGCAGGACTTCCCTTCTCAGGGATTTGAGAAGCCTCCAAACACAGCACTGAGCCCAGTCTCCAACACAGAGTGTGTGTTTTTCAGCTGGTGTCTACTCACAGGAGTCGATATGAAGTCATTTCAGTTCGCACAACGGCAGCCCACTAATGGACAAACCACTACACGTTATGAGAACCAGTCGAGTTGAAGGTATAATCCATTCCTCAGAGTTTTGCAGCACTGTCAGTTTGTTAGTGTGAGATATTAGAGGAGAAAAAAATAGAGAAAAAGAAAACAAAGCTTTTAAAATCAAAAGCAGCTGCTCCAATGGATTTGTAAAGTCCATCTTGGAATGATAATAGCTTCACACAGTCAGGCAGGTCTGGCTTTGGATGGGCAGCAGTGCCAAAGACCTGGTCCAAAGCAACTATGAAGGAGAGGAAGGATCTGGTGATCTCTGAAGTTGCTAAGATGGAGGAGGAAACCTACAAGATCACAGCGATGAGCCAGCAACAGCAAGGAAAGTGGACTACTTGGGAGGCTGTGATCAACAGAAAAATCACTTGGGCCGACGTGGAGAACTCCCCAGGCGAGATTGAGTTTCCAGATTAGGGCCACATACGACACCTTACCCAGCCCCCGTAACCTTCTCACCTGGTTTGAAACAGAAGAACCCTGTCACCTTTGTATCTCCCCATATCCAAACCTGAAGCACATCCTCTCTGGATGCAAGATGGCATTGTCACAGGGAAGGTACAGATGGTGGCATGACAAGGTCCTGCACAAGCTAGCAGAGATCCTGGAAGCCTGCAGGCAGCAAGTAAACCGGGAGAATCCACCCACATCCCCCAAGTGGATCCAGTTTACCAGGCCTGGGATAACAGCACGGCGCTGCACGGGATCAGAGCGATCGCTCCTGTCACTAGGAGGCACGTGGCAGTTAGCAGCCGACCTTAGCCGCCAACTGAAATTCCCCGCAGAGATCACCATGACATCCCTACGTCCAGACATTGTGCTCTGGTCAGCTCCTGCCAAAGTCGTCATCATGGTGGAAGTGACAGTCCCATGGGAGGAACACATGGAGGCCGCGTACGAGCGCAAGAAGGATAAGTACGCAGAGTTGGCAGCAACGTCCTCGCAAGCTGGGTGGAGACCGTTCACTTTCCCAGTGGAGGTCGGATGTAGGGGCTTCACCAGGACATCCACTTAGCAGCTGCTGGGGACCCTCGGAGTCTCGGGATCCAGCAGGAAGCAAGCTCTTCGGGATCTTGCGGAGGAGGCCGAGGAAGGGAACTTCTGGCTGTGGCTCAGAAGGAAGGACAGGGCATGGGGAAGAGAAGGCTCCTAAGAGAGACATCACGGTATGCGGTCAGGCCTAAGCTTGACTCAGGGAGATGGACGTCCCTGCCATGCATAGTCCCCTGGGTCTCATTCCATACACACCAGCAATAACACTGGGGTCAGAGTGTGTGGAGAATACGATCCTTCAGCAGGCTTCAGGGGGCGGCAGGGAGACGTCCCTGTCGCTGGTCCACCACCCGGAGATGTTCTGGGGGATAATGAAGCGAAACATCAGTGAAGGGTGGCCCCCCGGCTGCTGACCCCGCAGTCTGCACAATGGCACCGTCAGAGGTGCTTCAGGCAGAAATGCCAAGCAGGTACAACCACCTGTGCTTACATCATATAGGTGTCTACATACTGCAACTGTTTCAAAGGGGGTAGTGGTTTATTTTCAACTGGAATACGTTTTTCTCAAACAGCAGCATCGATTATCGATGCTGCTGCTAACAAAGATATTCAACTGTCTTTTCTGTTTCATCTGTTTGCAATGACCAGATAAAACAAGAGAAGTTCAGTGCCACATATTTATGACAAAAAAAATGCAAGTTTTAATCACTATTGCAGCCTAAAAGTACATATAATTTCCTGCATAACATCCTTCATGAGAACACACATTTGTAAATCAGATATTTTTACAACAGTGCTAGACGTTCACCACTGACCCAAGAGGACAAGGCAGAAGAAAACTGGATACAGAAAAAATAAATAACTGAAAGAAATGTCATGGATAACATTTAATTCAAGAAAAAAATAAAAAATAAGAAAAAACAACAGCAAGATGATCAGTCTTCTTCCCTGATGTCCGGACTGTTTGATTCAAGTTAATGACATTAAGAGAGACACTTTAATTTCTTGCATGCACATTGAAATCATGCAGGTTATTTTCCTGATGCTGCAGTCCTGAAAGAGACACAAGGACCCAGAAAACCAGTGATTCAACTTAATGTAGCTGTTGTAAGAGTTTTAGAAAGGACATTTGCTGTTCCCCCAAAGTATTGGCCTCATCAAAGTAGTGCATTTTAACATGAGGGGGAGTTGGGGCCCCAGTGTGATATCCACAACACAACTTTTTGTATTTTGACAATATTTTCAACATATTCCAAGACTTGATTTTTAATTCCTGAAAATGCCCTAGGACTTTTGTAATAGCTACATTTCTAACAAGTTTCTCTTCTCCTCTAACTCTACTTAATTCGTCATTTCAATTTAACAAAACATATAACCCAAAGCGCTTTCCAATCTCATTTCAATTAGGGCGACACATTCAGACACGATGTTGAGGTGCAACAGCAGTAAGAGGTGAAAAAAAACCCCACCCACATATCTTTTCTAAAATGGTTGCTTCTGTATCCCTCGCAGGGAAACATTATTCCTAATAAAACTCTTTAATAAATACTTCAGGTCCTTGGAGAGTTCCTTGAACCTGAAAGGAAACACTCTATACCCAGGAGCAAAGAAGGCCATTACAGCTTGTACTAGAAGATTTAATAGGTGTCATAATTTATCATGTAAACCGAAAAGTGTTTCTTAATTAAGTGCACACGTTAATGAATTTTTTAATTTGATCCTTGAAAGTACTTTGCCATGCTAATTGCAATATTCCACACATTAGTTATCGGCTATTGCCCTTGGCTATTTGCTGTCGAGAGGAAAGAAGCCCTCTTTCCCCTCAGTTTAAGTTCATTAACAGAGTCTAAGCCTGCAGCCCAAACTAAAGAGGCTGTGTTGGATGTATGAGTGTTGAGAGTGTGTGCATGTACTGCATTTGGACCTCATGTTCCGGTCAGCAAACAGACACTGAAGTCCAATCAGTTGTACTTCCCAGTAGTAGTAGCATCTGTTCGCTCATACCAACACATCTCTGCACCACAGCCTGAAATGTGCCTGAGACTAATAACAGAGTGAGCTATTTAAAATGACTAATGCGGTCTGCGCTCAGTCTTGATGACCGGCTTTGTATCCAAAGTCTCGCTATCACTGGTGGCAGACTCATATTGTTCAGTGCAATTAATTTGTTTGAGAAACATAATAATGGAGTTGCCAACTGCTGCCTGCACTAGTATTTTATTAATCAACTGCAATTAGACAGTGTTGCTGTGTCCTTAGGATGACTTTTCATTGACTTACAACCAGAATCACAGTGAGCAGCTAGCAGCGAGACACTGTTTGCTGCTGTGGAGATCATAGATTGACTCAAACAGACATACAGCAACGGTTTCATGATCAGTCACAAAGTAAAGGCTAGTGTTTGTTGGCTGCAGTGGTTTGTCTGCTTTATAAATGATTTAAGCAAATGACAAACAACACTTTGATGTTAAGGCTAAGAAAGTACCAGCTATACTGTCACCAGCAGAGGAAAGAGATTCTGAACAGATGCTACACACTCACAACGAAAAACATCTCACAAACCTTGTGGTGTGTCAGAAAATGAAGACACTCCTCTGAAACTCTGGTGGATCTATTCAGTATTAGACAGTTGTCATTGGTGCAGACTTCAATGGACATGTTGGTGCAGGTAACAGAGGTGATGAGGAGGTGATGGGCAGATTTGGTATTGAAGCAGAATATAATCAAGTATATTCTCAAGTTTTGTATTCACGTTACATTTCACTTAATAATGTTATAGCCAAATATATTGTGTAATTGGCTTTTACTTATTGAACAGGCAGCAGAGAATCAAAATGAAGATTGTGTAGTGTGTATGTTTTCCACGCTACGACTTAGGGTCACACCGGCACCCATCCAAGCTGTACACATCATGGAGGTAATGTCTTTGGACCAACTCACTGGTTGATTTTTGTGACCTATTTTCAGTAGGTCAAGAGAGGGAATGAAGGAGAATATAATCAAGTATATTCTCAAGTTTTGTATTCACGTTACATTTCACTTAATAATGTTATAGCCAAATATATTGTGTAATGGGCGTCCACCGTTTTGCGGCAGGCGCCGGCTGTGTAATTTGTTTGGCTCTCTTGTAGGTGGAGACTGACACTGGAAACACTGGAGACACTGGAGACTGACACTGGAGAACCGTATAAGGGAGAAGCAACCACTCAGAGAACTACACGATGTATATGAGCTAATGTATAGTGGCTCATCCTTAAGGTGGAGCCTAGTGATGCTCATAATAAATATCCGGGATCCTTTGGAATGTGTTGTTCCTGCCCCTTGTCACGGTTCATACAACACCAGATTTTGTGTTAGGGACAGAGAACCCAGATCTGTTTAGAAATATTGTGTTAGGGCAAAAATACATATTTGATTAACAAGATGATTTGTTTCTTGTTCTTCCTTCCGGTTTTGAACACGCACAACTGCTCTAGGTGGACTTCGGGATAAAAGTCTGTTTACCTAACAGTATCCAGGAGAGGAACGCAGAAGGATAGATGGGAGTTGACTTTGCAAAAAGGATGGAAATGGCTATAGCGAATGCTTTCTTCCAGAGGAGACAGGAACATAGGGTGACCTATAAAACTGGTGGTAGGAGCACACAGGTACACTACATCTTGTGTAGACGATGTAATCTGAAGGTGATCAGTGACTGTAAAGTAGTGGTAGGCGATAGTGTAGCCACACAGCATAGGGTGGTGGTGTGTAGGATGACTCTGGTGGTGAGGAAGATGAAGAGGACAAAGACAGAGCAGAGGACGAAATGGTAAGGAAGAGTGTTGCATGACTTTTAGACAGGAGTTAAGACAGGCTCTGGGTGGTCAGGAGGTGCTTCCAGATGACTGGACAACTACAGCTAATGTGATCAGGGAGACAGGTAGGAGAATACTTGGTGTGTCATCTGGAAGGAAAGTAGATAAGGAGACTTGGTGGTGGAATGAGGAGGTACAGGAGTGTATACAGAGAAAGAGGTTAGCTAAGAAGAAGTGGGACTCTGAGAGGACTGAGGAGAGTAGACAGGAGTACAGGGAGATGCAGCGTAAGGTGAAGGTAGAAGTAGCAAAGGCCAAACAAGGGGTTTATGATGACTTGTATGCTAGATTGGACAGTAAGAAGGGAGAGACTGATCTATACAGGTTGGCAAGACAGAGAGACAGAGATGGGAAGGACGTGCAGCTGGTTAGGGTGATTAAGGACAGGGACTGAAGTCTACTGACAGGTGCCAGTAGTGTGATGGGAAGATGGAAAGAGTACTTTGAAGAGTTGATGAACGTGGAAAATGAGAGAGAACAAAGACTAGAAGAGGTGACTGCTGTGAACCAGGAAATAGCAAAGATTAGTCAGGATGAAGTGAGGAGGGCATTGAAGAGAATGAAGAGTGGAAAGGCAGTCGGTCTTGACGATATGCCTGTAGAGGTTTGGAAGTGTCTAGGAGAGTTGACAGTAGAGTTTCTGACTGGGTTGTTCAACAGGATCTTAGATAGTGAGAAGATGCCTGAGGAATGGAGGAGAAGCGTGCTGGTGCCCATTTTTAAGAACAAGGGAGACGTGTAGAGTTGTGGCAACTACAGAGGAATAAAGCTGATGATCCATACAATGAAGTTATGGGAAAGAGTAGTGGAACAAATGGTTGGAAGGGTAGAAGTGAGCATTTGTGAGCAGCAGTATGGTTTCGTGCCAAAAAAGAGTACTACAGATGCAGTATTTGCTTTGAGGATGTTGATAGAGAAGTACAGAGAAGTCCAAACGGAGCTGCATTGTGTTTTTGTAGATCTGGAGAAAGCTTATGACAGGGTGCCCAGAGAGGAACTGTGGTATTGTATGAGGAAGTCTGGGGTGGCAGAGAAGCATGTTAGAGCGATGCAGGACATGTACGAGGACTGTAAGACGGTGGTGAGGTGTGATGTAGGTATAACAGAGGAGTTCAAGGTGGAGGTGGGACTGCATCAGGGATCAGCTCTGAGCCCCTTCTTGTTCGCTATCATGATGGACAGGCTGACAGATGAGGTTAGACAGGAATCCCAATGGACTATGATGTTTGCAGAT
This sequence comes from Antennarius maculatus, assembly GCA_013358685.1. Lineage (NCBI taxonomy): Eukaryota > Metazoa > Chordata > Actinopteri > Lophiiformes > Antennariidae > Antennarius > Antennarius maculatus. The sequence goes on from CM023608.1 coordinate 8,042,567, forward strand.
GACATTGTGATCTGCAGTGAGAGCAAGGAACAGGTGGAAGAGAAGCTAGAGAGGTGGAGGTTTGTCCTGGAAAGGAGAGGTATGAAGGTTAGCCGCAGTAAGACAGAGTACATGTGTGTGAATGAGAGGGACCCAAGTGGAAGAGTGAGGTTACAGGGAGAAGAAATCTAGAAGGTGGAGGATTTCAAGGACTTAGGGTCAACAGTCCAGAGCAATGGAGAGTGTGGAAAAGAGGCAAAGAAGCGTGTACAGGCAGGATGGAATGGGTGGAGAAAAGTGTCAGGTGTGATGTGTGATAGAAGAGTTTCAGCTAAAATGAAAGGAAGGGTGTACAAAACTGTGGTGAGACCAGCGATGTTGTTTGGTCTAGAAACAGTGTCACTGAGGGAAAGACAGGAGGCAGAGCTGGAGGTAGCAGAGATGAAGATGCTGAGGTTCTCTCTGGGAGTGACCAGGAAGGATAGGATCAGGAATGAGTACATCAGAGGGACAGCACATGTTAGAGGTTTTGGAGATAAAGTCAGAGAGGCCAGACTGAGATGGTTTGGACATGTCCAGAGGAGAGATAGTGAACATATTGGTAGAAGGATGCTGGGTTTTGAACTGCCAGGCAGGAGGCCTAGAGGAAGACCAAAGAGGAGGTTTATGGATGTAGTGAAAGAGGACATGAAGGTAGTTGGTGTGAGAGAAGAGGATGCAGAAGACAGGGTTAGATGGAGGAAATTGATTCGCTGTGGTGACCCCTGAAGGGAAAAGCCGAAAGGAAAAGAAGAAGAAGACACTTCAAGGTTTTTTAAAAGACTTTGATAACAGACTGCTAAATATGTACTAAATAACGTTCAAAAGCAGCGTAAGTTTCTGGTTTTACACTTTCGTTGCGTACATGGCAACAGACAAACAGGCAATAATGTTAACGTTACAGTCTTCGAACAAAATTATTTTTACAGAATTCTTTGATGGGGCAGAATGAATCAGAGCTTCTGAGTGACCCTGTTCATAAAGTTTTTTTTTTTTTACAATTATACTGGAGTGAGTTTCTCCTCTCTATCCTTACAGTACAGTCATGGTTAAGATGGATTTGCTAGGCTTTTTAATTTAACCAAAGCCAAAGGAACACAAGGCCATTATCACTAATTTTATCCTCAAACCCCGCCTCCTTTGTGTCATGACATTCAGGCATAATGGGGAACTCGGCAAAGGCAAACGCTTCCCATAAATGTTTCATGAAGTAATTCCACCCATATGAAGAATCTCAGAAAAAACTCTGTTGACATTATCCTGCCGATGTTGTCGGAGCATCTGCCGAGGAAATGTATTTAATATTCACAGGCCGTCTTACACTCTGACATCAGCCGAGGAAGATAATCCCTCAAAGATTAAATTAAATGTAGGCTGGAGTGTTTAGTGCTGCTATTGTTTTCATTATTGCAAAAAGGAATTGTACTCACTGCGATGATATTAAATCGCTCTGCTGGGCGAGCACTCCCCCACTCCTGTGATAAAACATAATATCATTCAGGGTCCATAATCTTCAAGCAGCAGGTTAGCATTATAGTTTTTAACTACACTTAGTGATTACTAACTATGCATTTGTGGTATTAAAATAAATCTCCCGTAGAGATAAAAGCAGACGGCGTACTACACTTCATGCCTGCTTCCAACCATTTGTTCATCTTCACTTTATGAGGTGAAGAGAGGTTGACACTGGACTCAGAGGAGGATAATGCAATATTTTACAACTCATTCATGCAATCAGATGCTCTTTGTTGCAAGGGGCTTTTTGTGGAAATGTCAACAGGTGGCAGGAAAGTAACATCTGTGAATGTTGATTAATTATGGTTTGACAGATGTTACTGAGACTGGCATTTAAAAAAAAAAAAGTAAAATACCTTGTCCAATCCTGTTATCAACACTCAGCATGTTGGGTCATACATGGACATCAAGCACAACTAGTTGATTTATTATATCGTCTGGTCTTTTAATAAATGTGCATGTATAAGCTTGACGTTAAACTTTCATCATATATAAAAAAAGTAATATACATTTAAACGCAGATGAAGCTAGAGTGAACTAAAGTCTTGTACACACATAACTTTACACATTACATAACACCCTGGCTTTTCATGTTAATTCCAAACACCATGAAGGAGTGAATTAAGCTTTGAGCTCATAAATAAAAGGCTCCCGGAAGAAAGAGAATTCTGCAAAGCAATGATTGCAGCACATTTGCACTATAAAATGGCCTAAAAACAATGTCCTGCCCTTTCTTACAGAAGATGCTCACCAAAGGCTGCCTGTGGAGCCGATGATATTTTGACTGACATCCGAGACAAAGCCAAAGGTGCTGCGCTGCAGGCCAGACTCATGGTGATGTTCAACACAGCGTTGATAGTTTCTCTCCAACTTGTCACATGCAGTGTGATCCCGGTCAAGGCATGCTGACAGTGATTTACTACACACGATTGATTTTTTTTTAAATGTATACTTTTGTGTGCTTATGTCATGCCAATGGTTTAGAGTTGATCATTTTAGGCCATGTCCACATGTAGCAGGATCTTTTCGAAAACGCAACTTTTTTCACCCCGCATAGAATAAAAATTGTGTCCACACGACAGCATTTTCGGAAACACGTAACCGCATAAGGGCATTGATCAACACGTTTTTAAGTAGAACAACTCCAAGAACAACACGAGAGAGGACCGGGATGTGTGGAAATTCATGTCGTTCCTCCTGGAGGACGACCTCCATCACAGAGTTCTCCACCAGCAGATAGCGCGTCCCGGTCTGACCCAGAACTGGTGTCAGCGTCTTTGGTGAGGAACATGAATGAATGACTGAATAAATAAATAATAAACTTTATGACTCATAAAGACAGAAACAGACGAACACATATTCAACTGTCAAGCATGTTTATCAATGCGTCTTCGACGTGGAGCTGTTATACCTCAGAAAATAGCCGATTGAGTTAAAGAAAATAGCCGATAAAGAAAATAAAAAATAAAGCCACTATCTGGTACTACAGATGCAGCATTTGCTTTGAAGATGTTGATAGAGAAGTACAGAGAAGGCCAGAGGGAACTGCATTGTGTTTTTGTAGATCTGGAGAAAGCTTATGACAGGGTGCCCAGAGAGGAATTGTGGTATTGTATGAAGAAGTCTGGAGTGCCAGAGAAGTATGTTAGAGCGGTGCAGGACATGCATGAGGACTGTAAGACAGTGGTGAGGTGTGCTGTAGGTGTGACAGAGGAGTTCAAGGCGGAGGTGGGACTGCATCAGGGATCAGCTCTGAGCCCCTTCTTGTTCGCTATGGTGATGGACAGGCTGACAGACGAGATTAGACAGGAATCTCCATGGACTATGATGTTTGCAGATGACATTGTGATCTGCAGTGAGAGTAGGGAAGAGGTGGAGGAGAAGCTAGAGAGGTGGAGGTTTGTCCTGGAAAGGAGAGGGATGAAGGTTAGCCGCAGTAAGACAAGTAAGAGTACATGTGTGTGAATGAGAGGGACCAAAGTGGAAGAGTGAGGTTACAGGGAGAAGAGATCAAGAAGGTGGAGGATTTTAAGTACTTAGGGTCAACAGTCCAGAGCAATGGAGAGTGTGGAAAAGAAGTGAAGAAGCGTGTACAGGCAGGATGGAACGGGTGGAGAAAAGTGTCAGGTGTGATGTGTGATCGAAGAGTTTCAGCTAAAATGAAAGGAAAGTTGTACAAAACTGTGGTGAGACCAGCGATGTTGTTTGGTCTAGAGACAGTGTCACTGAGGAAAAGACAGGAGGCAGAGCTGGAGGTAGCAGAGATGAAGATGCTGAGGTTCTCTTTGGGAGTGACCAGGAAGGATAGGATCAGGAATGAGTACATCAGAGGGACAGCACATGTTAGAGGTTTTGGAGATAAAGTCAGAGAGGCCAGACTGAGATGGTTTGGACATGTCCAGAGGAGAGATAGTGAATATATTGGTAGAAGGATGCTGAGTTTTGAACTGCCAGGCAGGAGGCTTAGAGGAAGACCAAAGAGGAGGTTTATGGATGTAGTGAAAGAGGACATGAAGGTAGTTGGTGTGAGAGAAGAGGATGCAAAGGACAGGGCTAGATGGAGGCAATTGATTCGCTGTTGCGACCCCTGAAGGGAAAAGCCGAAAGGAAAAGAGGACTGGAAAGAGATTCTATTTGCACTGAATGAGGAGATTGGGAACACCAAAGATGCAAGTAGAGCACTGACACACATTGGCTGCATGTTCCTTGAGTGCTGGATGTGGAATAAGGTATTACTGTCATGAGTTGAGGCATGTTTAGAAACGGCATCGCATCACATATTAAAGGACTTGCTATGCTCAACGTCAGCGGTCCCCAACCTTTTTTGTGCCATGGACCGGTTTCATTCTAAGACAATATTTTCAAGGACCGGTCTTCATTTGCTTGATAATCGTCAATGACGCCAGGACAGCTGTAGTCTAGTAATAAATCATCCGCAGTGATTTTATGTAAAATGCAGACATCAACAGATAATAAACATTCATAAACTGATAATCAACATCTCTGTAAACGAAATAATTTTAAGAAATAATTATATTAAAAACTTGATTGAAGTGACTGCACTGATGAGGTTTATTTTGAAATATATCGACTTGCAATCAGTGCATTCAACGTAAGAAATACTGATCATTTCCAATAAAAGGTTGAACAAGTCAATCAAGTAATAATAATTACAATAATGAGAATTAGTGGTTGGGGACCGCTGATCTATGGGTAACGGGAGACAATGACACCTGAAATGTGTTCCGGACTTCCAGTCTACTCTGCAGTTTGGTTTTCTTTTCAGTCACTGCCTCATTCCGCAAAGACGTCACTTTTCAAAATAAAATATCTGTCAGACTCCGAAATAAATTAAACGGAAGTAATGTAAATTATTTTTTCTTTTTTTGTACCAAAATGACCCACGGACCGGTGCCAGTCCGCGGCCTGGTGTTTGGGGACCACTGCTCTACGTCAGTGCTGTCTTTATATTTTGAACTGAAAATTTGGGCTTGTGTCCCATATGTTTCAGACAGACAGAACATTTTTCTCATTTGAACAGGAGGGATCCTCATTTTGAGTTAGTTCACCTGGACACCAGGGTCAGTCTCTGTCAGTCAGGATCCCCGTTATGGAAGACTGCTTCCTCCACCGCCCTGGTGTGGCTGATCAAGCTGTTCCAACAACTGGAAGACATCACAAGTTAAACACTCATTATTTTAATTTGATGCTAATCATGTGTTAATGAGACTAATCCTCGCAATGATTCAGGTAATTTGCTTAATGGCTTCAGTCCAGATTACGGCAATCAGTCACGTTTGATAAGACGTCTGTTGAGGGGCAGGGGGAAACTCTGTGGAGGAGAGGAGGACAGAGAACAGGTGAAGGCCAGCAGGCCTCTGGGACAGGGAAGACATGCTCGTTCACCAACCCTCTCACCTCTGAGCCATTCATGTCTCAGCTCTAGGACATAAGACTCAAGGAGAGAGATTTTTGATATATCTTCTTCATACAACCCACAAAGCATTAGGAGTAGAGGAAGCAACCAAATAAAAAAGTTGCTACTCTGCAAGTTAACAATCTACAAATGCTCAAGCTAATCAAAGTTTATCACTCCACACCCCCTCACCACTCCCACCAGCTGGATGCTGAACATTTCACAAAACACTGAGGACGAGGAAGAGCCTTGTACTCAGAGCAGAGAACGAGTCATCTCATGTCCATGACTCGCATGGATTTGCCATTTTAATGTTAATTTATATTATTATTGCCCCAACTATAACGTAAAACTATTCTAGAAGCTCAAGTCCTGTTGACTTGCTCAACATTGCATACTGTACAATTTTCATTTTCAGGTGATGAAGATAATACAATTTGAAGGAAATGTTGTGAGAATGTATTTTGCCAGTACTATTATTTCAGATCTTATTGTCAGCATTGTCAGCACTAGCAGAAGAGTACACTTTCAAAATTTGTGTTACGCCTCCTTCGGCCAAAACAGGAAGGCAGTATTTAATTAATGTGATCATTATTACTTACATTAGGTTTTCAGGAGAAAATGCCTGTACTGAAGGGTGAAATGCCACAATTGAACAAAAAAACAAAAACACTAAAACAAAAACAAAATAAACACACAACACACTTGTCTTCTTGATATTACAAATGGACCCCTGGTGGAAAGACACTTTTCGGGCAGATCTGGCCATCCTGAGAGGAGGAGTGAATGACTGAGCTCTCTTCTCTACTCAGATTAAGCAGGCGATGCTACGCGCCTGACAAATGGCTACATCATAATGACCTGTGAGTGCTAACAAATATAAATCGTTTTCTCTTGCATTTTTACTGTCGACAAAACAAATGCTCATTAGCCTTTTATGAGGGATTATGTGAATAATAAATAGATCCTAATTACCACCTATCACAAATGCAAATGTGTGAATTACAAGCAATGGGTAGTAAAACAATGAGCTTCTGTCCCACTTTAATATTATATGTAGAGTTACTGAGTTATTGAGCAGTTAATGGTTTGAATTAATTTTTGTGCCCAGTTGCTTAACTTTAAATTATTGTATCCACTGATTGATCTTAAATTCATCCTGTTCCTACTCATTCTTAACATTTATATTCACATTTCTTTAACGTCAAAGTATAAATAGTATGAGTTGGAATGTTTATTATGCCTAAACACACAGCATTTATTTAAAAAAAAACAGAAGTGGCTTATGATATTTGGGCTCACCATATCCTGCATATCAACCACAACTATTTGCATATTGGTCAGCAAACAAAGAAACCAACACCCTTAGACAGCTTTACGGATGGGTGCAAACAATGGCAGTCAAAGCGCCATCACATTTGCATGGAATGCATTTGTCATCCAAATCAGAGGATAACCTATATTTTACACTCTAATCTGACCTAAAGCATGTCAGATGCAGTTACAGGGAGCTCAATCCATTGTTCAGGGTGAGGGCTTAGCTATGTTTCACATCCTGAGTCACAATAGATTTACGAGTCTGGGCCTCTGCATCCTCTGACCACACGGCCAATAGGCAGTCAAAGTTGTGTTAACATTTCTTAATTTGTCAGTTTTGCATTAAGATTCATCTTGTTAATTACTTCACATCATAGGTCAGTATAAGATACCAAAACTGCAATACTTGGTCTGAGCCACTGTGGGAAACTTTTTTTTTTCTAGTTTTTCTTTGGTCATGGGATAAAATGTTTCAGTTATGCAGGGGCAAACTGAGGCCAGGGCACAAATGCACTCTGATGAGCCATACATTAATCTTAAAGTTCACTGGAACCAACACACTTATTGACATGCATTCATGCACAGTCACACACACCTCTTGAACACACTGTTTTTGTGTCACAGTAAAGGTGCAAAGGTGATGATCCCTCTACATGTAGATACAGTCAGTGTATCTGTATATGTTCTATCCATGTGTTTATTATGTCAACATCATTACAACCACAGCAGGACAGAGAAGTGTCAAAGGATTTGGCAAAAACAGTCATGGAGACAACTATGTTGTGATAATATACCTAGTTAATACAATTCAGTATTAACGATATACAGGATAGTGTCTGTGAGGCCATCAGGTGCATCACTACTTGATAATGGGGAGTTGTCCCATGTTTCTGCTCAATTTTTCTACTTCATTGTGTCTTTACACAGTGTCATGCCTGGCTTGAATTGTAAATGCTCATCACCATTTATTATTGCTCTGTTCTATCCATCTCGCCCTCAACCATAAGCTCTCTGAACATATACAGGATTACATACGTGATTAATGCAGAATACATGTCACCATGTCAATGTTATAAGTGGTAACATTCATACAACACATAAACACAAATGGAACAGGTCATGTTAGGTTCAATGTCTTGCCCAAGGATACGTCAACATGTTCACTGGGACTGGAAATTGAACCACTGACCTTCTAATAAATGTATGACTGCTCATCAGCTGACCATATGATGGTTAAACTGCACACAAACATGCTGTGCATACAGAAAAACACATTTAAATATCTGTTCATTCTGTAGTTAGAGCAGTGTTTCTCAATTATTTTCTCTTACGCCCCCCCCGCAAGAAGAAAACAATTTGTGCTCCCCCACTCTCCGCTGCGACTATAAATAATATTAATTATTTATAAAAAAAATTTAAGTACACCCAACACCTAAAATGCATAACATTGGATCTTTATTAATATTAAAGAAAACAAAAGAAATATCCACATAAACTGAACTGTAGTTCATTTTATAACAAATAATTTTATTAATATTATTTTTTAGTCTATAACAGAAAAGATTTTATGTGCATCAATTTGCTTGCAATAAAAAAAAACCTTGTTTAAACTGTAAACATTTTTGACCAACTTATTACACCATTTGATACTGAAAAATAAAATTAAATAAAATCAGTAAATAATAACAAAATTCAAATTCCATTCAGCAATATTAACTGAGGAGCACAATAAATAAAACACCGTAACCTACAAAAAAAAAATGAATAAAACAATTTGTGCTGATTTTTTCTTTTTTTTTTCAATCAAAAAGAGGAAGTCAGGATTAACGGCTACAATGAGCTCGTTTAGGCAGTCACAGCTTTTCAACACGAGGTTTGAAGCATGATACTGAACTCTCAGCTCCTGCTCAATGTTTCATCTCCTCTGCTGTGGTGTGGTTTTTTTTTACACTGAGCAGTTTGGTGCGCCACCTTAACGATGCTAACAGAGCTCGCTGGTTTACTGAAGTAGCATTCACAAAGCGGGATGATTGTTGGGAATATTTGGCACATTTTTGCTGAAAAAACTCCAGCAGCTTATCAGTGTGCTCCGGGTGAAATGTCTCTAAGTGGCACCTTAATTTATTAGGCTTCATGCTGTCCGCTGCCAGCATTTTTAGACATAGTAAACACAGAGAAGCCTAGCGCTACAAATGCTTCGTCATAGTTACTTAGCTTTTGGGTGACTGTCTTTTGTCTCATTATCTTCGTCTCTTTCCGCCTTTCTGTGAAAAACTTTTTCATGTGGACTCTTGAGGGTTCGTTTACTGCATTTCATATCGCCTAACCCTATCCTGTTGAGCTAATATACTTCCTGCGCACACCTAACAATGACAGCGACGCTGCTAACTACTGTAGTGAATGTACATGGGGCGGCGGTGGCTCAGTGGTAGAGCGGGCAATAGAGCGGGTCGTCCAATGTTTCAAAATAAGCTGTTCAATTCCCGCTCCTGCCCAAAAACACCTGGAGTGTGAGCTGGCAGTGGGAGGTGTCAGCACACCTCTAGAGCACTGCCGAGGCGCCCTTGAGCGAGGCGCCCTTGAGCAAGGCGCCGTCTCCATTACAAGTTGCTGATTTGGGCGCTCCATAAAGGAGCTGCCCGCCACTCCACCTCCCCCTGCCTGCGTACAGGCCCTTTGTGTGTGTTTGTGTGTTCAGGGCCTGTACACACTAATGTATATGCATGTGTACTAACTACGGTGTGCCACTAATTTCCCTGCGGGGATCAATTCAGTATATAAAATTTTGTTGATTTTGTTAAACTGATGGCATGACTATCAGTTTAAAAAAACTGATAGTCATGATTTTATTTAAAGTTTTTTGTTTCTTTTTTTTAAGTGTCATTACTCTGAAACCATAGTGATTACATAACTTGTTTTAATTTCCATGGGTACACAACAGGTAAGAGATCTAGACTGCATATAAATGTAAACCAAATAAATACACCTTAAATTTATGTGGACAAGGACAGGGACTTTTGAAAGTGATAATGGTTCATATAAATCTAGACTTCAGTTTAACCATAATTGACCCAAAGTCCTGTTAGCAAAGTCTATCAATGGTGACAGGGTGGACGATTAATATGATTAAATATGACTAAATATGTGTTGATTTAAAGAAAAATCTCTTTGATTGAGGTGGAAGTTGCTGCATCTTTAACACGCTTTGGATTACAGCTGGTTCAGATTCTCTCCACAATGACTGGATGACAAGAACCGATTTAAAAACGGCCCCCACTGTCATAGATTACACTCTGTCCAACAACAAATAGCTCTTTCTGTTACACTTGAACTCATGAAGGATTATAAAATAAAAGGTAGCTCATCCATTTCCGTTATTGTTTGTCCAGCAGCTGTATGTGGATTTGGCAGCCTACAACTCAGCTTTGACTGTGTGGATTAGGCCTCCCTGATCCATTAGATGGATTATGATTATTACCATGTCCCAATATCGTTTTAGTCATCACACCCCAATACTTTGGGGGTGCATACAGGCCTGTGGTCTATGGAATAGAAGAACTAAAATTATGGAAATGTGCAGGACCTTTACACATCCCGCAGTTTAACTGTATTGTGATTTACTGATACAACAAATTCAATGTACTCACTCTGTGTATTATCCATCTATAATATATAAATACTGAAAAAAAATTGCACAGTTCTAGAGAGAGATTTATTAAGTTTGAAATATAAATAATCTTCATTGTTATGATTATTTTGGTCTCAAGATGACGTACTTTATAAATGTCAGTGTTACAGCCTGGGACAGTGATCATTAAGGTAACACAATAGAGTGGAAGTGTGATGAAACATGCGATTAAAATAGCATTATTTGAGCAATCAGTTTCTTCCGAAAAAGAAAAAATTGAAGATATTGGCCTTTAGTGCTTTAATTCCGACCTTTTTGAAAACACTTTTTTTTAATAACTTAAGTAATAATTTTACGAAACTCCCATTTAGTTATTGAATTTAAGTAGTTCTACTTGTCTAGATTTATGGAAATATTTCTGTTTCCATTTATCTTCATCCTTCTTCTTGAAGATAAAATTATTAAAATCGTCTTGTTTTTAGCAGCTTATCCAACTTGTGCATCACGGGTCTGCTGGAACCAGTCAGTTGGCTACGGATGAGAAACAGGCTACACTTTGGATGAGACGCCAGCTCATTGCAGAGCCACATGACAGATAAACAACCATTCATTCATGCAGACATGGGGAAAGCACACAAACTGTATATAAAGGAATTGAACCTGGAACTTTCTCGCTATGAGGCAACAACACTGTTCTCTGTGCCACCTTGGATTTGTACTAGTAGAAAGAAAGAGAGACCATCTGTAATCAATGGTAAAAGAAGGTTTAAGTTTTAAACCACAAAATAGTCCTCATTATGTTACGTTTACACAGGATTAACAAGTCCAGCAAAGACAAATGATAAGAGGTGGAAAAAATATATAGTCCCCACAGAAATGATCTTGTTGTGAATCTGACACCGCTCCCTTCACAGGTCTCTGTGGAAATGCTTGGTAGGTCTGCCTCTCTGATCACTGGCCTGATTAATAGAGGGTTGAATTGGAAATTTAATTGGATGTGGTTACAATTATAAAGCCATGCTTTTAGTCCTGGAGCAGAGAACTATGACTATTGGACAGCGCTGACGGGGGAACAAGATATGAGCGAGGGAAACATGTTCTGTTACACCACCCCCACATTATTCTAGTAGAGAAGGATGTGAGGTGTGTCGGATGGATGTCGCCCACAGTGGAGCAGTTTTAACACAGATACTGAATTCATGGTGGGGCCGTTGACCTCCGTGATAGCCTTTGCTGAATGGTCATTTTATTACAAAATGCCGGTGTGGAGGTTGATTTCAACCACTTTGGCTGGTGTAGCATCAGACTTTAATACAGGTAATTTTTGCAGTCATTGAGGAGGAAATTCTTACAGGATCGAAATAGTGAAATAACGTTTCTTCAGTTTTACTTATCCAGAGAGCAAAATGCCCTTTTCCCAGCACATTTAGTCTCATCATCCCTGCAAAGCAAAGCAAAACAGAATTTTCGTAGTGATCTTTTGTCGCAGTCATGTCCTCTGCTCATGCTGAGGATTCACCATGATGAGAAAACATGAGGTCTCTTTCTCTCTGATTCGTTTTCTCTCGTTCGTTCATTTTCATTTTCCATATTTTTCCATATTTTTTGTTCCATATTTCTTCCATATATTCATTTTCCATATTTCTGAAGCAATCAGTGAAATATTATGAACGATCCAAAATGCTATGATGGCTGCCATTCCGCTGGAGACACTGATGTTACAATGCCAAGATGGTTTGCTTATGGCTCCCAATCACTCACAGTCAACACAGGTAACATGTACCTTCCTTGTGCAGCTCCCACTACCTTATGACATTTGACACAATTATCCTTTGCTTTATTTTTCTTACACATTTGCTTTATTTTTCTTACACATTCTTCACTTGGCACTGCCTTCTCCTGTCCATCTTCTTCTGCCCCAAACGGGGCTCTTGCACCATCATTTGTCAGGCTTTTGCTTTCATGTGTCCTGAGCAAAGTTCCTTTGCGAGTCGCATTATGAGGTTCGTCTGTGACAGCATCATATTGGTGAATTTCTTGAACTGAATTGAAGAATTTATGGCAGCCAGGTTATATTACAAAACACCACAAATGGCCATCATCATGTAGGAGCTTACACTGAATATTTCTTCCCCATTTGTTCAAACACATCTACGCCAACCTTGGGTCTGTTGTGGTACTGTACGTAACAGTCTCCAGTTTAGCCTTGTGGCCACTTGTGACGTTAACAGCTGTGTGGATTATGATTAGAATGGAGAATGGAGACATTTTTCCTTGGTTAGCATTGATAGACTGTTAGGGTTGCACACGTTTGTCACATTTCAGCACCTCTTTAGTGTGCAGGGCCCTTCGCTCCTCTACAGATGGAGGAAGCTCTTTTCTACTCTTATTTACTGGACCAACCAGGCTCGTTTTCTGGGAATTTAGTGCCTTGAAAGTTCAAGAGAAGTAAAGAAGTTATCAGTGGTGATATTTCCCCATTTCAACACACGATACCTGTGTTGAATGGGATTTCTCAGTGTTTGTGAGTCATAAGCAAAACAACTTGTCGTTGTCACAGCAGTGTCTCCAGCTGGCTGGCAGCCATCACAGTATTATTGAATGTTCATAAGAGTTAATAATTTTTATTGTTAAGGTCTAATGATGACACCAATCTATTTTGAAGCAGGACACGATTGTTTTAATTTCACAGAGATACATGTGTTTTTATTTCACAGTTTGAGTTTGGATGTGTAATTGCAGAGAAGCTATGTTGTGTCAATTAAATGAATAAACTCAATCATTATAGCTTTGATTTATTGTACTGATGTATTTTTATCTATTCCACCAATTTATTCTTAGACGTTTTCAATGATAATCTATATACAAATAATGTCCGAGCTGTCAAAATCACTGCCTATGGGAGTTGTAGTAGTTGAAGAATTCTGGGGGGCCATGTGTTAAAGGCCTCCAGAGGTTGAGAGAGCCCTCTTTTGGTCAGAGTAGGTATCACACCCTCCCAATGCCACCACAGTAAAACCTCAGTTGAATGAAACGTGTGCTCACAGCGCAGGGATGATTCCTGTCAGTGCAGAGCCACATCTGCTGCTCCCTCATCATACAGATGTAAATTCTGTGCCATGCATGTTTTTAATAAGTCAGAAAACACACAGGATGAAACTGAAAATTTCCCTTTGAGATGTTTGAAAGCCTACAGCAGATGTAATTTTCAACAAATGAAAATGGAGTATTTTTTTGTTAATCTGAAAATCAGGTGTTCGGTACCATTGATCTAGTCCAGCTGGATTATATTTGATATTATTGTGTTTCCCCCTTAAATGTAAAAAAAAAAAATCCACAGCTGCTTAGATCGCAGGCGCATCAGCATCTTAAATATTCTAGTTTTTTGTTGTTGTTTTTTCAGTTGTTTTTTTTTTTTTGTTATTTGATTGGCTCTTGTCTTGTTGCTTTTTTGATTTTATGGTGTGTGCATTTGTGAAATGCACAGAATGGATGATGGAAAGGGAACATCCTGGTATACTGGCAAATTTACAAGTATATAAACTAACCACATCAATTTGTGCAAAACACAAAGTCTTGTCATACCTTCCTCTGAAACATGATCTTCTAACTAATTATGATTCCTGTATTGGGCTCGGCTTTATGGTTTGGCTTCCAGGCAAAAATTTCCTTTCAAAAATAAAAGTAAAGTTTTATGAGATTAATATCATTCATAATGACTGAACCAACATTATCAGCACATTTTATGTTGACCCAAGCACAACGCTCTATGGAAGATGTTCAGCAGCAGATGTTGTCTTGAGGAAGGTCAAGCTGACATGTCTCATGAAATCTTCTACCTAACACTTTACAAGTTTACAACAAGTTACAAGTTGATTAAAATACCCCAAAGCAAAGGTACCACAATTCAGTTGAGATAATAATTCAACAATGAAAGATGTTCAACAACCAGATATGCAGGCTAAATTCTACAGCATCAGTCATTTTTGTTTCTGTGAGAATATTTGGAAGCAGATACAGGTGTGCCTCTAATTCAGGTGGCAATTCCAAAGGAAGACAGATTTTATTGACACAAGACTGAGAACAACTCAGTCTATTTATACAGAAGAATATCTAAAAAATCACCCAAGAACACACAATGTGATTAAAATTAAGTATACTTTAATGCCAATGAACAATTTCTTTAATGTGATAGTCATACCTCTTTACATTAAATTGATACACTATCAACTGCTAATATAATATGGCACCTGTGGTATCATCACACTGAGATGAGAAATAATAATAAATGGGAAGGAGGTACTCAGTCTAATAATGATGTAACAAATACACAATTTTTTGAAATAAATTTATAGTTACAAATCAACACATTTAAGCATTTCTTCAGACATTTGTGTGAAATTATTAAGTTGAGAGACACATTTGATTCTTCTTATGATATGTTATTTTTATTATTATTTTTGGAGGGGGCCTTCAGTATGAGAGGATTCACCTCAGTCAGCACAACATTAAGCTGAAGCAACATTGTGAAGTGCAGTGTTGCTCCTTTTACCCTCACACAGATGCGTGTGTGCACATATGTGTGCAAACGCATACAATTGACTTATCTGCACGAGCTCATGGCTTGTTAACCACGTGTGTTGATCTGTAACTCTTTCTGTAGACAACCCCCTACACACACACACACACACACGCACGCACGTACACACACACACACACACACACACACACACACACACACACACACACACACACACACACACACACACACACACACTTCTTCCCCTATGTTGAATAGCCAAGTGGATAAAGAGACTGTTTCATTTCATGCCCAATGTCAGAACCATGGCCGCTCTGCATGAGTGGGTCATTCATCAGAGCGTACGTCAAGTGAGGAAGATCCTCAAGCAGCCTGAGCCGCAAAGCATGAAGTGAGATACAAAACAAACAGGCAAAAAACAAAGAGGAAAGACGACATGCATGCACAAAGAGGGGGGAGTGAGAGAGAGATAGAACTAGAGAGAGAGAGAAAGAGAGAAGGAGAGAGAGAGAGATGGAACTAAACATATGTGTGCATCAGTAAGTCATGTCCTATTTAAATGACTATTATTAGAGTGGGTCACCATCTGTAAGTCTAGATAAAGCAAAATAGAAAAAGGGTCGGTGACTCTGTGGAAGATTATGATCCAGAACAAACAAACATATCCCAAAGTGCTAATGTTAGCTTGTTAGCTTGCAAGCTGAACTCAAACATACGTGATATGTTGACTTTCTATAGACCACATCAGTCATAGCAGAGGGTCTCCTCATGCATTTATTCTGCACTAAAAGTGAAGTCCCATCAGAAATCCCATCAGAAATCTTATTTTACTTTAATCCTTCCCTCTTCTGCTGCTGACCTTCAGTCTGTTCAGGCACTTGTTTGGTTTCCAATGTTTTTATTTAAAGACATGGTTCCTTTTTTTCTGCTGTTGTATTTCCATTCAATTTAGATGTGCATTGTTTTCCAACTTTGCTTGAAAGCCGCAATGTAAATGTAATGTAGTTGATTGATTAATCCATTCTTTCCTTAGATTTTAATAGTAACCGTCACTTGTTAAGACTCACACATTCATTAATTTGCATGCCTACTGCTTACAGCACATCAGATAAAATTTCACTAAGATACAAACCTGATGACATCACGATGACATAATCTGCTTAATTGTGTCAGGCTTTCCAAAACTCCTTCAAGATGACATTATAAAGGCTGATCAGCATGTCTTGTGACAAAGAAACTGATCTCCTGGTGAAAAATCTCTTATAAAGTCTGAAATCACTGTCACATTATCTGTACGTTACTGCTGAAATAACACGCCCATTCCTGTAAGAAAATGCTTTCACCAAAACCACATCTCTCGGGCATGGAGTCAAGAGTGCAGCAACAACTGAGCAACAGCAGCATTAAAAAGTCAGACCTCTGCTGTCGCTCTGGCTTGCAGCTAATCGGAGTGGGTATGTTGTTCTCTGAGCTAATGTCACCTTGCTATGAAGGCACATATTGCACAG
The DNA here is from genome assembly GCA_013358685.1 of Antennarius maculatus. Classification (NCBI taxonomy): domain Eukaryota; kingdom Metazoa; phylum Chordata; class Actinopteri; order Lophiiformes; family Antennariidae; genus Antennarius; species Antennarius maculatus. The sequence continues at coordinate 8,059,009 of CM023608.1, forward strand.
CATGAGAGCAACTGCTTCTCAGCCCACACAAACAAAACAGATGTTGTGGGTGTCAGGGGTCGGTGTGCAAGCTGCACGGGCCTTAATCAACTATTTAAACAGCTGAGAGCTGATGACGTCACCGCCAACACAGATTTACAGGCACTTTCAGCTCCCTCTGGTGCGATTGGACATTCTGATATCATTCACCTCCTCATATCTTCAGGTTTTTGATACACAGGTCAACTGTCAGCTGTGCATTATGCACACAATGGGTTGGCTTTGATTCATTTTATTGCACAATATATCTTACGTGAGGCATTGTCCATGTCCAGTTTTCTATATAAGTAAAGTCAATTTACCATTACCATTCATTAGGGTTTATCCAGTTTAGTTATACAAGGAAGCTACAACATTATCAAGGTGGGTGTTAACAGATTTTAAAATTACTGGTGTGAAAATCAAATGTCAAGATAAACACAATATTTGGAACTTTCACTCTGCCTCATATAACCTTCTCAGCAAGAATTTGAACTAAAACAGTCAAATTTAGTAACTGTCTGGCTGTTCATCTCAGACCTCAAGCCTCTTTTCTTCTGCAGACTCATAAGTTCTTCTCCAGGATTCATGTACATAGAGCAGGTTGTGTCTTTTGGAGTGTCATGCTGTATCATCTTGCTGCATGCTGCGCACCCTGAGGCACCCTCTTAACTATTAAAGTGGAAATTGAGAAGACGGACAGACAACTGTGGGTTGGAACACCAATGTCGATGGCCTCCCAGCTCCATAGAGAGAACAATGCGGCTGCTTTGGTGGAGATGATAGTGAAGTGAGACAGAGAGGAACAGAGGGAGAAAGGGCCTGGGGGGTGTTGCAGTCCGTTTGTCAGAGACATCCAATGGCCACCAGAGCTTCAACCTGTGTCACTTTGAATTCCTGATCTCAACACATATACCCCCCTTCCCAAACTGCCCCTTCTTCCTCATCCTGTATGCTTGGAGTGGAGGATAGTCGCCCTGGCTGTGAAGCAAGGCTGGCGGTAACAAAATGTAGGCCTCGACAAGTGATTGATTCCTTCCTAATTCTCTCAAATAGGATGAGAAGGGTAGGGGAAGCAGAATGGGGGAGTTGAAAAGAGTGGTGATGATGGTAGCGGATATAATGGGTGGAGCTATAGATGTAGAAGAGAGACGAGAGGCCATAACTAGGCCACCCTGTGTCAGGTAAACTTTAAGCTTCTAGCTAACTGGATATGTCAGTGTGGCTAGATGTGGAGACTTGGAACAATGGGGTTAAAGATATAGCCTAGAAATGTGATTCTAGCCTCACATAGAGAAAATGAAGCGGTGGTAAGAGCACTAAGTCATGCTGACATGTCTTGTTTCAGTTTTGGTATCATAACATTTTCATAAGTTAAATACTAAAAATGTCACAGATACTTAGAATAGAATTTCATCTTCACAACAGCATTCCTCCCCCCAACCAAAAGAAGCTAAGGTACCGGTAGAACTGTGTTTTCAGCTGAATTCATTTGTTTTTTGATGGTTTGCCAGCAGAATATCTTAACTACCGGATAGAATTATAGATTTTAGAGGAGGGATGAATCTGGCCTTAAAAATCAACCACACAAATGTGAAGTGGATCTGCATAAAAGAGCAGATCCAGAGTTTCTCAGGGGACAGTCCATGGATATTGTCAAACAAAATAAAACATATTTACAGGAATAGTGTCTAAGAGTGAATTTAAGAACAGTTTGATGCAGAGAAAACAAAAAAATCCATCAAAATTAAATCATTGACTTTTATAAAACCAATAACCTCTAATCATAGCTACAGGATGACGACTGAGTCTCAGTAAGACTTGTTTGCATTAAAGGTGACTTTTGGTCCTTCTAGTTTTGTATTTTCCTAATTGGTGGTGATAGTGGTGGGGGATAGATTGTATGTTTACCATCACTAGTTAGTGATGAATCATTTTCTTCACAAACGTGTTAAATGGGTAATGGCATAAACATATCGACAGTTCAAAAAGAAACAGAGAAGCTGAATGAAGGGATTACTGATATAGGTTAAATTTATGTTAAATAGAAACAGATCATTCTCCTAACATCTGGCAAACAGCGCCTGTCTGTGTAGTTGTTAGCTACCTAATAAGCCAGGATATTAATTAAGCCAAACACCAATAAATGTTGCAACCAATAAACCCTGAACCTGCAATCAAGCATGTGAAAAATACAAGTACCCAACCTTTTAACACAAAGTTCATTTAATGAGTACATTAGGATGCTCAAGAAAACATGTATAGAATCATGCTTTTGCATTGGTAGGTTGATACACCACAGAAAAATAGTAAAACAGAGAATCCAGTTCATGCCCATGTTTGAGATGTACTGTATGACGTGAAGAATTTTTGACAATCAGCGATTTTTTTAGGTTCACCCTCTCTCCGGTCAAGAGTGTCTGGCTGTTTTAATAAGTCATGCAAATGTAAGGGACAACAGCAGCGATCCAGAGCGCCTCTACGGAGACTGGGCATCTGCCTTTGTTAATCAGCGGCCCCTTCCCCCTCCCTCGGCAGGAATTGGAATAATGAGTCAATTAATGTGCTAAAACACCAATGAGAGATAGCAGGGAGAGGGATGGGAGGGGGGAGGGGAGAGGAACTGGAAAAGACAGTGACGAGGGAGACAGGAGCACCGCGTGAATGGGGAGGTATTGACAGGGAAACAATACAGAAGAAATAGTGTCATGCTTTCCATTGATAATTAACTCCTCGTGCACATGTTTGTAACATCTAGCGGTTTATTTTGTCTTATCGTGTCTACAGAACCGCAGCGTGTCGTCGATTCATGACTGACGGTCTCGGCTGACACCCACCTCCTCTGGCCTGTCTGTCTAAAGTGAGGAAACCCTAGGTTTAATTACAAAGGGCACATTGGAAATGAGTCATGGGAGAAATGAAAGAGAGAGAGCTGGAGGGAGATGGAGTGCACATTACACGGTGAGGATAAAGTGAGCAGGAAAGAGACTTATTGTGATTTCAGTTTAATCAGCTCTGCTGAGTTTATTCTGGAGCATCCTGCATATTTGTCAGTTACTTCTGGATAGCAAGTTATTCAGTCAATGATGCATTTAATCTTTGTCCATACATGAGCATCACTGAGAATTCTATTATGACATTTATTCAGCCAAGTCACAATAATATCAGAATCAGAATCTTAATTTGTCATACTGACACACGTTTCCACATGAGACAGTACGAAATTCCCCTCTGAAGGTCCCAGTTAGCCCGTCGGATAACTATAAGATAAGAAAGAAGGAAAAATTAAATATGTAAAATATAATCACTATCTGAAAAGCAATCTTATGTACAATGTGACAGATTAAATTCTGTGAGTGTTCAGTCTATTGCATTGGATTGGGTTGTAGAAGAGTGAATAGTTTATTCCAGCAGATCCTTTTAATTCTATTAAGCCTCACATGAAATTAAGTACAGGTTAATGGGTTTTCAGCCGCCAAACATTTGATATCTTATAAGCCTGATGGTATCTTTGAGCCGTATGCCTGGTATCAGAACAGCACATCACTACCAGTGGAATATGTTAAAGGGTTACTTACATTCATCTGACCAGTCAAAGCAACCAAGATCATATGACTGATTTGAAAAATGCTGATATTGATGGTGAATAGTCAGAAAAGAGACACAACTCTTCATTTCCTGAGTCTATGTCACTTGGAGACTTTTGGAGACTAGTATCAGGTTGAGTTTATTCAGTCAAATGGGAGAAGTGATTTTATTTTTTTTTTGACTGCACCATATGTTCCCAAAAAGAAGACCTATGAATTTAAAATAATAATAGATTATGTTTGACACCTGTATCAAAGACACAGAGGGATTTATAGTATATACATCATTTTAAGAATGCATTTTAAAAATGCTCTAAAAAAAATGAAGCATTGAGTTTTTATTGTTAGCGAAAGTGAACTGTTTTGACATGAAAAATCTCCAGACCTCAGGCAGGTTTGTGAGTTAAGAAAAGCTCACGATAGACAAAGGCAGAAGATGCAACCACACCAGAAGTGTGCACTATGTCATACCATTGGTGAGGGTTGAAGAGTTTTACCTTTGTTGTAGGGTTGTTTGATATTACTGACCAGTGGGAGAGGCTCGGTCATTTAGCTTACTAATGTCTGGCAATGAGTCAAACATCCACAATTCATAGTTCAGCCGTCCTGCAGAATCTGATTATTCTGCAGCTTCCTGCTTTCTACTTCACGGACGCACAAGTTGACCACTTCCCTGACCTGACAGCAGTACATCAACACAACTCCAGGAGGTTACAGGAGTTGTCAGAAACTTTCATTCCTGATTTGTGTCTAAAAACCTTCAGAAAAACATGAGGTGCAATATATTAGCACACGGGTGAATTGCACTCTAGGAAAATAAAAGTTTGCCGATGAGGAAATCGGTCACTACGTGTTATGGTTGAGTCTTTTCTAGTATCTGCTTATCATTATAGATGCATATAATGATACAGTATAAGAAATCTTGATGTGACTCGTGAGGATATTAAACAAATATGGAATGACTTAGCCTAAATAGACATATTTTATTATTGTATATTCTTTTTACATTTTTGACCTAAACATTGTCTGATTAGAAAAGTACTGACCACTGTACAACTATAGTAGATAGTCTAGATTACAGTTAGACTTGTTGACTGTTACACTTTATGAAAGGTCATCAGTGGATCAGGAAAGACTTGACTGGTGTTTGTATGTAGTAGAAATTTGATTCATATATATAAGCTGCTCAGTAAACCTAACTGCTCTTGTATTAGCCCCTGAATAACCAAGGAAATGGGTGCTTTTAAAGGAGGAAGAATCATCATAACTCCTGTTAACCTGGAACAGATAAATCTGTTGAAGCATTCGTGCCGACTCGAGCATACACATGTGGCATTAAGAGACACTGGTATTACAAATTGCCTGTAAGTGTAATTATCCTTGTTACTAATTGCCCCCCGTGAAAGTGGCACTGCCCATGCCATTACATTCCACAGCCACTTCAACCTCGCTGATCAATTATTTCCACTCTTGAATAATTAATAACAGCTTAATTGTTCACATTGCTCGGGGCCTCATTTACATCAACGGTGGTATTGTGAGTGCTGGTTTATTCATACTCTTGTTGCACATGATATTTTCACTTTTTGAGATGTTGCTTTTCATTACATCTAAATGCACAGATGGAAATCAGAGAGTGTTCACATGGTTATAATCCACAGCCATGGTGACCCAACTGATCAATTATTCAAAGCCATTTGCCTTTGAATCAGTCACTGACACGCTGCATGGACGACAGGAGCTTGTAGCTACTACCAGAACACCAGGGGGTCCGGACCCCAGTGGAGCTCCACGTTCAGACGCCTGTACATTTACTTTCAACCTGTCACTAGTACTCACTGACGAACTTTAAAGCTCCAATACCCTCCTGAGGCTAAAGTAAATTAGCACGTGTCTCCAAGAAGCTCCTTTACAAGGCGAGCGTCTTAAGATACAGCATGTCTCATGAACGCGTGTTTGTAAAATGGAAGTAGAACCGCAGTAGGATTCAGAGAGATTCAGGAAGAACAGGCAGATGGGTGGCGATAGCAGGAACACTTGGGATAATGATGCGTTTGGACCCCGAGTGCTGTGTCAGTGAGAATCAGTGTTTACAGTACCACACACTGCATCTCACAAGACAGGCATGTATAAAAAAAATCAAAGGCCAAACCTGAATAAATGCCATCATGCACAGCAGTCCAATGGAAGGTTTCATGAATGTCATGATGATTCTGTTGATTTCACGATCACCAGATCTCTGACCAAACACAGAAAAAGGTTTGAGCAACATTGTCATAAATATACATTTAGTTTTCATTTCAAGAATTGGGCACAGTTTAAATAAACGCTTATCATGGTTGACCGGTTAAATGTGTATTTTGTGAAAATGTCCAACTGCTTTTGGCTGACAGGAGACCACTAGAGTCCTTGTGTCTTGACTCAGTTGAAACCAGTCCGTTGTTGTCATGAGATAGGATTACATTTATGTAACATTTTAATCAACAGTTTAAAACTTAAAAGTCATATTAATCTGTTGCATTGCTAATGCCATCCAGAAGCAGAACATAGTTTGTCACTACCCTAAACCGTTGAGTGTACGTTATCCTTAAAAACACTGTGATCGCTCAAGGGAACCATCATTGAGCTCAGCAACGGTATGCTACTCTGTCCTAATGCATTGCATGTGTGCTATTATTTTCATTTACGTAAAACACAAGTTAAAGTGATTAATGGTAACACCTCCTTATGAAATAAAGCTTTTCTCTCCTTTTTCTTACAGAAAAATCTGGCAAAGCAAAACATGCTGGCGAACAAAATAACTTAGCTTTTTTTCCATCATTTTTTTCCATCGGTTTATCATTTAAACTCTGACTGATATCCTACAAACTTCACCACTGTCCTCATCCTTTCAGTCTTCATTCTATCTGTGAATAACGCTTTCTGTGTCAACTCCTTGTTAGCATTCAAACACACAGAAAACTACTGAACAACAGGACAGACAGGCCTTGAAAGTATTTTTCCTCACCCAGATGTGCGTGATCTCTCCCAGACGCCTGCCTCACACAAACAGGCCAAGTCACCCAGAGACCGTAGTCAGAAGGGAAATTACAAGAGGAATAAGTGCTAGTTTGTGTGCTTTTCCATGTAGGCTTAAGGGAACAGTGGGGAGGGCACTTTAATAGACAGTGCGAGAGGTGGTGCGATGGCACTGGATCCATGGCAGCTGTTTCCTTCAATGTTTCATGCTCATAGCCACAGCTGCTCTCCAAATGAGAGTTAATATTGCAGGGGGGCCGTCCACCCTGGGTTGAGCCTTGTCGCATGGCCTGAATGTCAAACTCCACCCAGCAGGGTGACACAGGCTCAAAGGACACTGTGTGATTTTTCGCCTATCCCATTTTGCCCTATCCTCCCCGTTGATGTGTCTTTCTGCTTCACTGGATCTTTTTCCCCCAAATGGACAAGGGTGAAATCTCTATTTTTCATGGCCACAACCAATGTGGCCTCAGCTTTAAATGAAAAATAAATGAAGAAAGAAAACACATTGACTAGTTGCAGCTAGGAGAACTCTGTTGACATTGGGATTTGAATTTGTATGTGTTTCTGAAGGCTGTCGTTGATACTAATATTTCATAGGGAGACTAAAAATTTCCACCGCTCAGGCTTTATTCTTTATTCTCTGTGAGCAGCGTTTTAATCACTGGATAAAAACTCGGCTGTTAAATCTACATGTATCTATCTTTATTTAGCATATTTATTGACCTGCCTGTTTTTTACTCCAAATATTACATTCACATATAAAGAGGAACTTTGCCCTAGAAATTGCCAAAGTTACACATTAAGAAATAACATTTTTTTTTTTATTAAGGAAGACCATACTTACATACCATAAAAGCATCCCAAATCTCCAATTTCCAAATATTAGCTTCTAACCAAGACCCATTAGCTAGTTAACATTTCACATGCTGTTGATCAGTGAAGACTTAGACCAAGATTGACAAAGAGATGCAATTAGATCAATATTTTACTGATCCCTGAAGTGAAAATGTGACAATATACAGTAAAATGCAACAGGAAATCAAACTGTGGTTGAGGATTTAGCCTTTTCTACATTAGGCACATAATCTATAAATTAAGCTACAAGGATACATGATGAGCTCAATATCATTATTTGATCTTGATACATGATAAATTTAAAATACTTGATAATGAAATGAAATGTTATCTGACAAAAAAAAAGCTGATAAATACTTTTTTTTTTTGATGATAGCATAGATATCTAGTAAATTTTCCTGGGATAGTTATTGAATGACTTTTTCAGTCAAAAAAAGAATATAAAAAAAGACAAAAACAACAACCAGAAAGCAATACCAGTTATTTACAATCTTTCATAGCTCATATGAGCATTTTTTACCGCAAAGAATGCATCCATTGAACTGATAATTCTGTCTTTATTCCATCTGTCGGACAGATGAGAGAGAACAATGTGAGTGGTTTGGGTCCTTTCAGTGTTTATGTGAAGTTTTATACTCCATATATGTAGAATAAAATGTAAACTAATACAAAGGACTTCTGCATAGATTGCCACAGACTGTTTACTGTGGTGATCATATCCATAGTGATGGATGTAGGATGCAGCCCCACCCTCTGTTGTGATTCACTGCAACGTCAGGCCCAAGATTTCTTTGGACTCACACACACACACACACAGACACACACACACACACACACCCACACACACACACACACACACCCACACACACACACACACCCACACACACACACACACACACACACACACACACACACACAGACTTTGATGGCAGCGATGAGCATTATTTGAAGTGCCCTGTCTATGACGGTGCAGCAGCATAAAGGAAACAGCTGCTGAAATATCACAGACGGCCTCCTCGTGTCTCCTGGTATCCATCACACACACAGTGACTGTCTCAGCCCAGAGAGGGCGGATAAAGACATCTGCAAGATGGCCTCAGACGCTCAACCCTACTGATGTGTGCGCTGCTGTGATGTCGCCTTTGCTGGGTGGACGACAAGCATGCCGCTGTGATGTACCCCCTCTCACTCATGCTGTTTTCTTTTTGTGTTGTATGATGAAACGGACACACAAACAGAAAATGATGCTCAGAGTTGCGGTTTGAAGAGAGTGTTCAGACGCTTCATCTTCCTCTGGGTCAGGAATGGTCCAGGCCTTTTTTTGGTCACCTTCGGTTCTTTCCATACTCTCAGCTGTAGTTCATGCGACTGCTCCTTCCAGTAATGGTGCTCGCGACCTCCTGGAGATGTCACTGCAGTTGATGTGTGTTTACATTTTGAGTGTACATGCAGCCCTTCAAAATTTTCAGAGCTAATTTTAATCAATGTGGAGCTTACAGAAGATGGTTGGAGACAAAATAAATTTAAGGAAGTAACCTCCAATAAATAGCTTCAGTGAAAGAAGCTGTCAGGTCCACCTGTCTCCATATATATCACCAAACATCTGATTGTTTTCACATATTAATCATTGCAACGTTACACCATATCATAGATAGAATCACGAGATAGAAAAAGATAATATTTCAACAGGAAACACCTTTTTGTCACCTCTTCATCATTTTATTCTCAGTGGGAGTTTTAAGTTCCCTGAGCTTTTAGCTCTCGCAATATCATCTTATCGCTCTGAGTGGGAGCAGAAAGCCTTGCCAAGTTATTTTTCATAGACTCCCACACATCCCCACACCTGTTGTGTTACAGCTCCTTAGAGGGAAGTGCCATACCGCTCACAATTACAAGACATAAAGAGTGTAAAGAAAAGTCATTGGCATATGGATCCTATTTGAGCAGCTCTGGTGGAAAGGAGCTCGACCACATGTTCTGGAATTATAATATCCAGATAGGTGGAGCCTGTTGACCAGTGACATGATCTCTCATGAATACAGAAATAATCATTAGCAAGAAGACAAATTCTGTTAATACAAATCTTTGTCAGGCTCACTTCCAACTACAGCTTGGGTTCTTAAACCCAAACCCTTGAGAGGGGCTGGACCCTTCATTTTTCTGGTGTTGCCCAAGGTGAGAGGCAGCAGCTTGGTGTAGGGTGGAACTGCCACATGCTGGAGTTTACCCCTGTAAATGAGAAGGTGGTGTCCCTGCACCTTCAGGTCAGTGACGGGTGTTCCATTTTTGTTTCAACCTACAAACCAAAGGCAGTGCGGAATACCAGGCCTTCTTGGGCTTTGTTCAGACTAGATGCCTAAATATGATTTTTAGCCCATCCAGATTGATGTTGCATGTCTCGCTTGTAGTCTGACAGTCCCAATCGGATTTTTGCGGGACAGATTGAAACCACATTCGGGAGGTAGTTTCATGTCAGATAGGGACAGAGGCATCTGCAGTCTGAACAGCTCCCAACACTCCAATCGGATACGGTGGACCGTGACATCATATTCGCTACACGAAAGGAAGGCTCGAGAAGGACGAGCATCGTGCATTACGGAGCGGTAAAACACGGAAGAAGAAATTGACAATGTCTGGTGTGTGTGCCTGTTTTCTCCACCTCTACCAGACAGTGATATCACCAATACGCTAAGGTAACAAAACTTCATGTTTGTTGTTGTTGTTGTTACCGCCATCGCAATTATATGACCTCACACATTACGCGTACTTACAATGATTCCACCCCGACGTCATTGCTACAGCAACCTGTCAGATCGGCCAAAAATGTGGTCCAGTCTGAACAGAGCCCCATTGCATTTGGCCACTTCCTAAAAACAGTGTGAACAGTCATCTCTAAAAATCAGATATGGAGGGAAATCTGATATGCCTGCAGTCTGAACGGGGCTTTAGAGTCCTTGGGAGGGGTACTAAACAGTGCTCTGACTTGGGACTCCATTGTTCTCTTGAGGACTTCATTGCTCATGTGGGTAATGACAGCGAGATCTGGAACAGGGTGATCAGGGTGAACGGCCTCCCTGCTCTGAACATGAGTGATGTTCTGTTATTGGATTTCTGTGCTAGTCACAGCTCATGACAAGCACCTTGTTCGAGCACAGGGCTGTCCATAAGTGCACATAGCACCGAACACACCAGGTCAAAGGTCAATGATTGACTTTGTTGTTTTATCATCGAACCCCTAACCACGTACCTTGGACAGTCGGGAGAAGAGAGGGGCAGAGCTGTCAACCAAACAACACCTGGTGGTGAGCTGGGTCCGCTGGCAGAGCAGGGGGCTGAACAGACTCGGCAGGCCCAAATGTCTTTGGGGTCTATTGGGAATATCTGGTGAAACCATCTGTCAATGAGGTCTTCAACTCCCAGCTCTGGGAGAGGTTCTCCCAGATCGCACAAGGGGCTAGGGACATTGAGTCAGAGAGGACCATGTTCTTCACCTCCATTTAAAAATGGCAGCTAGGAACTGTGGTCACAAGGTCTCCTGTGCCAGTCGCAGTGTCACACCGAAAAAAAGTAAGGAATACCTGTCAAGCAGTTTGACTGACAATGTTGTCCTTCAGACATGTTACAATCCTCATGTTTTGAACATTGAACTACATATTTTTAGTGGTGTATTTTGTGTCTCTGAATTGAGAACTTCTGTTCTGTATATATACATATATATAATGTCACCTGCATTGGTATACATCTCTAGTGATGATTTATTGCCAACTTTGTGTCCATATTAGAAAAACAAGGATGAATTTGTTGAAATCCATAACAAAGGTTCAGATTTGGTTTAAACGAAGGACTAAATTTACTGCAAACATGAGGTTTATTTGCATCTATTTGCGATCACATAAATTTGGAAGACATAACATCTCCTTGGATCCACCCTCTGAATTTTGTTGTTGGAGTTACAGTTTTACAGAATTAGTTTATTATTGTACAATAATCTATATGATAAATACATCAGGGAAGTGGTTTAATGCTCTATAATGAGAAAGCAAAGGACAGCTGCCAGCTGATGGTCTTGGGTTTGTCATAGTTTTATTATTTCTGTGATAGGTATGTTGATGATCTAATGACTTCAAACAACTACACACATATAAAATCTGCACAGTGACTCCACCCCTGGGTTCACTGAGTGCGCTCATTTCTTCATGCTTCCTTTCACATATGGCCTTCTTCAAAGAACAAGCCCTCTACTAGAGTTGGTTTCCCATCTGGAAAAGTAATGTAAGGCCCATCAGATCAGAGCTTACAGGGCGAAGCTGAGCTATATCAACAGTGACAAAAGTATATTGAATAATTATCTTTGGAATTAATACATTAGCCCCAACTTAAGTAAATGTCAGGAGATCAGTATATCTGGAGATGAGAGGGGAGACGCTGTGCTTCATTAATCACATCCTCCAAACCAGTGCAGGCAGATGAAATGATTCTTACAGAGAGCTGTCATTACAATCACATTGGTCATTTTAGATATCTAATTCACCATCACCATTGCAACTCTTTAACCACATCAGGGTAGAAAATTAACTCCTTCACTGCTGATTTCAACATGAATAATAGACGGGCATATGTGAAACAGGGCGTTTCAGCCACATGGTTTAACAGTCATGGTAATCTGCTTAAAGCGCAACTAATCTCAGCTGCATGAGGTTCTTAGTATTTTCATATTTGTCCTTTGGTGACATTTTTACAACATGCGATTTGCTTCAAAGTTTTTTAGATTTAATTTTAACTTTTGTAAAACTACAGTACACAAAAATAGGTTGAACAGGTCATTTTCTTTTAGTCAGTTAAATACTGTTTGTTGAATAAAGTGAAGAACTGAGATTTTTTTCATTTAGGTGAGGTAACATACATGCACCTCTCCAAGGAACCATTACCTTATCATGATGGAGTGGTTTGTGTGCCCTAAGGATCCTGGGAGCTATTTTGTCGGGAGTCTTGTACTCCTGGTAGGGTCACCCAAGGCAAACAGGTCTCAGGTGAAGGGCCAGACAAAGAATGGTTCAGAAGATCCCATGAAAAAACAAGAAGGGAAACAAGTGACCCTGCCCGGAGGAAGCCCGGGGCACACGTCTGGAGCCAGGCCTGGACGGAGGGCCCGTCAGCGAGCGCCTTGTGGCCGGGTCTGCCACGGGGCCGGGTCTGCCACGGGGCCCAGCCGGGCTCAGCCCGAAAAGGCAACATGGATTTTTCCCATCACTGTGGTCCCAACCACCCACAGGGCAGATTGATGGGGTCGGGTGTGCTGCCATATGGGTGGCAGTGATGACAGGGGGTCATGACGGATCAGAACCGGGCGGCAAAACCTGGGAAGGAGCCGGAGCTTGTGTTGGAGGTAGAGCATTACCATTTGGATCTGGTGGGGTTTACTGCCATGCATAGCCCCGGTTCTGGATCCAAACTCCTGGATAGGGGTTGGACCTTGTTTAACTCTGGAGTCGCATCAGGCATGAGGCACAGGGCGGGTGTGGGGATACTCACAAACCCCTGGGCTGTGTTGGAGTTTATCCCGGTGGATGAGAGGGTCGCCTCCCTAAGCCTTAAGGCTGTGGGAGGGAAAACTCTGTTATTTGTGAATATGCACCAAATAGCAGAGTATTTGGCCTTCTTGGGGTCCCTAAATAGGGTCCTTGATGAGATCCCTGTAGGGGCTCCATTGCTCTACTGGGGGATTTCAATGCACACGTCAGCAATGATGTGATACCAGAGCACCCTGGGTCGGAGGTCAATGATTGATCTTGTGATCGTATCATCTGACCTTCGACCGTGTGATTTGGACACTCGGTTGAAGAGAGGGGCAGAGCTGTCAACTGATCACCACGTGGTGGTGAGTTGGGTCTGTTGGCGGAGGAAACCTTTGGATAGACCTGGTAAGGCCAAATGAGTAGTGCGGGTGAACTGGGAACGTCTGGAGGAGGACTCGGTCCGCAAGGCCTTCGACTCCCAACTCTGAAGGAGCTTCTTGTGCATCCCTATGGAGGCTGGGAGTATCAAACCTGAATGGTCGATGTTCAAAGCTTCCATTGCTGAAGCTGCAGCTGAGAGCTGTGGTCTCAAGGTCTTGGGTGCCTCAAGGGGCGGTAATGCTCAAACATCGTGGTGGACCCCGGTGGTCAGGGAAGCCGTCCAACTGAAGAAGGAGGCCCTCAGGGGCATGTTGTCCCTGGGGGCTCCTGAAGCAGTTGCAGGGTACCGACAGGCCAAGCGGACTGCAGCCCCGGCTGTGATGGAGGCAAAACAGAGGGTGTGGGAGGATTTCGGAGAGGCCATGAGTAGGGACTATCGGACAGCACCGAAGTTGTTCTGGAGGACTGTCCGAACTCAAGAGGGGGAAACGGGGGACCATCCAAGCTGTATATGGCAAGGATCGGACACTATTGACCTCGACTGAGGAGGTTATTGGTCAGCGGAAGGAACACTTTGAGGAACTCCTGAATCCAGCTATCCCAACTGACCTGTCCTCTGTTGCAGAGGCAGAGCTTGAGGATGATGGAGGATTCAAGTCAATCTCTCTGGGAGAAGTCACCGAGGTAGCTAAACAACTTCACGGTGGCAAAGCCCCAGTTGTTGATGAGATATGCTGAAAGCTCTGCGTGTTGAAGGTCTGTCATAGATGACATGTCTCTTTAACACTGCGTGGAAGTCTGGGACAGTGCTAAAAGAGTGGCAGACTGGCGTGGTGATTCCTCTTTTTAAAAAGGGGGGACCAGAAGATGTGTGCCAACTACAGGGGTACCACACTCCTCAGCCTCCCTGGGAAAGTTTACTCTAAGGTGCTGGAAAGGAGGGTCCGGCTGATTGTCGAACCTCAGATTGAGGAGGAACAATGTGGGTTCCGTCATGGTCGTGGAAAAACGGAACTGGCTTTTACTCTCGCAGGGATCCTACAAGGGCCTTGGGAATATGCTCATCCTGTCTACATGTGTTTTGTGGACTTGGAGAAGGCGTACGATCGGGTCCCCAGGGATATACTCTGGGAGGTACTGCGGGAGTATGGGGTGAGGGGATCTCTCCTCAGGGCCATCCAATCCCTGTAAGCCCAAAGTGAGAGCTGCGTTCAGGTTCTTGGCAGTAAGTCGGACTTGTTCTGAGTGGTTGTTGGCCTTTGCCAAGGCTGCGCTTTGTCACCAATTCTGTTTGTGATTTTCATCGACAGGATATTGAGGCGTAGTTGTGGTGAGGGGGGGGTTCAGTTTGGTGGGGTGAGGATTGCATCGCTGTTGCAGAGGATGTGGTCCTGTTTGCATCATCGGCCTGTGACCTGCGGCACCCACTGGTCTGATTTGCAGCTGAGTGTGAAGTAGCGGGGATGAGGATCAGCACCTCCAAATCTGAGGCCATGGTCCTTAGCAGGAAGCCAGTGGGGAATGAGGTCCTTCCACCAGTGAAGGAGTTTAAGTATCTTGGGGTCCTGTTCACGAGTGAGGGAACAATGGAGCTTGAGATTGGACGGAGAATTGGGGAGCAGGAACAGTAATAAAGTCACTTTACTGCACTGTTGTCACAAAAAGGGAGCTAAGATGAGAGGCACAGCTCTCTATCTACCATTCAATCTTCATTCCTACCCTCACCAATGGTCATGAGCGATGGGCCATGACCAAAAGAACGAGATTGCGGATACAAGCGGCGGAAATGGGCTTTCTCAGGCGAATAGCTGGTGTCTCCCTTAAACATAGGGTGAGAAACACTGCTGTTCGCGAGGGGCTCAGAGTAGAGTCACTGCTGCTTCGCTTGGAAAGGAGTTAGCTGAGGTGGTTTGGGCATCTGATGCAGATGCCTCCGGGGCGCCTCCCTAGGGAGGTGTTTCTGGCACGTTCAGCTGGGAGGAGGCCTCAGGGCAGACTGAGGACCAGGTGGAGGGATTACTATGTATCTCAACACTGGCCTGGGAATGCCTTGGGATCCCCCAGTCAGAGCTGGTGGATGTGGCTGGGGAAAGGGAAGTTTGGGGCTTCCTGTTGAAGCTGCTGCCCCCGCGACCCGTCTATGGGGTGGAAGATGGATGGATGGAACATACATGTAGTTATGAGAACAGTAAAAATACAACAGGGAGACTGTGGCTCATGAGGAAGAGGATGGTTTGATCCCAGCTCCTCCCGTGCACCTGTTCATCTGTCCCTGGGCATGAAGCAGCCAACTGTACCTGATGGTCAACTCAGCCTTGAGTGTGGAGGCTCTTAGCTATCACTGTGTCAGGATGTGTCTGGGAGTAAGTGACTGAGAGGCACTGGGAAAGAAAATGGGTGCTGGGCTGCTACAAATGAGGCCAAGTACAGTTTTTTATCAGGAATTTATTCATTTACATTTAACTGCATTATATCAAGAAATAATTCTTAAGTTTTGTCCATATTAGAAAAGGAAAAATATGTTTGCTGGTAGGGCAGCATGGTGGCAGAGTGTGAAGCACTGTTGAGTTTGTATCTTCTCCCCGTGTCTGTGTCTCTCTAAATTCTCCGGGTTTCTCCCACCTCCGAAAACATGCATTTCAAGTTAATTGGCCAGTTTCAAATTGACCATAGGTGTGAGTGTGTGCGTACGTGTTTGTGTATATGTGTGGCTATGCGTTGAACTGGCGTCACACTGGGAGTGTTCCCTGCCTCACACCCCCAGTCTGCTAGGATAAGCACCACGCGACCCTCAACAGCAGATGAAGTGGGTTTTGAAGATGGATGGATGATGAATGGTTGCTGGTAGTGAAAGTCTGTGACTACATACTCCCTCAATGGAAACACAATAGAGGACATTGAAAGTGAATCATCTTTTCTTCAGTCCCATCTTGACTTGGACACATTTAAACCCAAACCTGACGGGACTCTAAATTATTTTGCCCGGGGAATATAATTTAGAAATATAGAGTTGTTTCAAATGGTTTGAAAATATGTAGTTGAAAGAATAAACTTTTTTAACTGTGATTACACAATCATCCACAGTGAATCTCTCACTAGAGCATGAATTAAATTTCCCATGACATGAACATCAGTTTGTCGTGAGTCGCACACACCAAAACCAGACCCTGCTCGCTAAAAAGTGTGTTTACATTATTCACTGGTATGAATAAATCACTCCTGACTCTGGATTGTGCAGCATATGTGAGATCTAAGTTGTGTTCATCTGCCATTCCTAACATCTGTTTAGCCACAGCCCCTGCGGAGCGCTGCTCAGTGGTGACCTCGCTCGAGCCGCTGGGACTTAATGATGAAATATACATGACAAGTGCAGGGAAGGAAACAGAAGTAATTTCAGGATGGTGGGATATTGATGATCCTCCATCCTGTCTCTTGCGGTGGTATCGCTCTTCCTTTTTTTCCCAGGACGGCTCCTTATTACATGATGGTTCCGGGGTCAGAAGGCCTCATATACATCTCTGATCACACTCTAATTACATGCAGCAGATGAAGATTACTTCGCAGAAGGGTGATTCCAGAAATGATTAACCATTTCAAGGAGGTAAATAATGTTTTACAAAATGACATTTATTTAAATGAGTGGCATAACACTATTATTCCCATATTTATTGATATTCCAGTTATTTAACCCGCTGTCAAGGAAAGAGGAGAAGGTAGAAAGGACTAAGATATCGGAGCTAAAATAAAGACACGTAAAGAGGTAAAGTTCAGGTAATAACATAGCCGTTGACTACTGTACAACACTGTTTTAGTGATAGTCTAATCATAATCAGTCGCTTATGATCACATTTAACATATTTGTAAATACAAAATCCATCATTGTGATATCCACGTGTTGCAACTAATGCATGATCAATTTAAATCAAGGAAGCTCCATTTTCCCACTGTACGCAACAACAAGAGTCCCTTGAAGGTTCAACACTCATCATGTGTTTCCTTGAACATCAAAACGTTCTGTACACTCTAGAACCACATTGGTATCTTTATTATTTTAATAGTTATTACAGAAAAGCAATAATTACAGTGTTTTTTTTCTTCAGCATCTCAGTGAAAACATTTTGCTGTTTAATCAAATTTCAACTATAATTTGATCTTAGGGATCTAAGTGTCTATCGCTATTGTTTTTTTTACAGTATTAAGTGTGAAGCTGGTGAGATTACCTATGACTTGTTCTATGTATACATGCTAGTAACAATAAATGAAGGGATATAAATATTGCACAGTGATGTAAGGGCAAGTTAAACTTTGATCATACCTTTTTCATTTGGTGTGTTGAATACTGAAGACCAGCTGTTGGGATGGAGGCGACAGACCAAGCTGCCAAATTACAGTACCTCTCTATTTGGCAGTCCCGGCTCCCCACCTGCAGCAGTACAAACAGTGAGCAAGAAGCTTTGTGGTTTGATATTTCCTCCAATATCTTTTCAGGTACCTTCAGTTTTCAAAAGTAAGCTTATGGGCAGGATCTGAACTGAGATTTTTTTTTTTACACCTCTAATATTTGAGAAGGCCTGTGTATTTACATGACCGGATGATGAGCTGACAATTTGCGTTTTTTGCTAGAACTTGTCAACACAAAGTCTCCATTTGGGAAGATTTGTTGTGTATCTTTATAGTTTTCTTTGTTTCGATCAAAGTAATTTACATTCTTTGTTAGTACAAACTGACAAATAATAAAGAAGGTGGAACTGATCTATGAGACAAATCTCTATATGGAAAAAAACCTGATATGATCAGGGTCATGTCAGGTATCCTTCATGCAGCTTTTATATATCTGGATTAAATCCAAATCCTGCTCGTTGGGTGACCTCTTCATGCAGAAACAGCTGCAGAGACAAGAAAATTGGTCCCTGATGGTTGATCCATTTACTTTTAGACACTGCGAGACCTTTTTTACAGAGCCTGCTTTGTTACGGGGCCTCTGCTTGTTCGTCTTTTCTTGATTTGTAATGAATGACTCTTGTCATCAAAACACTTCATCTAAAACAATTCATATGAACATTAAACTATAACAACGTACAAATAAAAAATAAAAAATGTTTGTTAGCCACATAACAGCCCCTTAGAAGTCACATGCCCACAAAACAGGAAGTGATGTCAATCAGGAATCACATGATCATAAGATCAAATCATTTGTAATCGTAGATGAATTATATTAAATAAATACATAAGACATATTTTTTAAATAAAGGGTTTAAATGAAGAAACAAATATTAAGCACAGTTGACATAAAACCATTTGTTTATCCCATTACTTTTGTGCACGTTCCATCCAACAGCATGAATGTAAATAAGTAAATATGGGATGACTTATGCACATTATTCTAACAGCACCATCCCATAAAAAGTAGGCAGTTTCAATTCATGCCCTAAATAAATAACATACTTCTCTGCATTTACATTATTATAAACAATTCTTATGAAACCTAAACAATCAATGGATTGTCTTTTTGATTCCTGACATTTTTAAAAACCTTCTGTAATATTGCTAGAAAAGCGCAAACTTATACTGGAATTTCCAGCCATCATTATAAATTATATAATTAATGCAATATAAACATGTGAATGAAGAAATAATAAGCAGATAAACCTGCATAAAGGTATTTACAAATCAGCATGTACAAACAAAATACAGGTTACCCCTCTCTTAACTCATGCAGAACTGACATCTTAATGTTCTGACATGTTAATCTCATGTCATTTTCAACAATAAAAATAATATTTGCTGTATATTCCCAGGCAAAGAAGTAAGAATATACTAGAAACACGATAAGCTGCTGAGTCTTCCTCGCGTGACTTCACATCCCGCCTTAAGAAATACATGATTTAAGCTTTGTAATAAGTCAGCTGATTCCCTGACAGATTTTCATCCTGGTCTTCCGACATCATTGACCTGATAAACATTGATCCCCCAGTGTAAGTTTGCAGGTCATGTGCGTGTAGTCACGCCATTAGAGATTGCAACTATATCTCCAGACAAATTAAGGATTATCAAGTACATACACTACAAATGAAAATACATATGTGTTCTCATTCTAGATAATAACGCAGAGCATGCATGTGATCTTTATAGAGCACTGATTCTGTCTGAGGGAAGCGATGCCTTTTTAAAGTGGTCAAGATCCTGGATTTCTCACTGATTCTATTGGCTATAATCCCCTTAGATAATGAGTATGTGTTGTTGCATGTGCAGAGTTTAAGTGTTGACCTTTATCTAGTCATTGGATCAAAATCTTATGATTTGAAGTTTCATACGTGGGAGCTGGTAGCAGTAAGAAGTACTGTCTGTTTCATTTTTCACTGTCAGCATCGCTAATCTCTCCACAGTAAATAGACACACAGTGATCCTGCTGGTTTCAGATCTTAACCCCGGAGGGCTTCATATCGGTGACTGCAGAGATCTGAAGGTAAAAGATGGTAGTGAAGCGAGTGGAAGGTTACAGATGAGGTCAACCAACGTCAAGAGGCTTCCTTAGGTGAGAAGATGTCGAGGGAATCCGGTGCTGAGACGGATTTCTACGGTTCCCTGAGGGACACTCTCACTTTATCTTGTCATTCTCTTTCATCCATCCTGGCAGATGAGATAACGGAGGCTGTCTCAGCCAATCGTACAAGAAGTAGTTGAAAAAAGAGTAAGTCAATGAGCAGGAGAAAAGTATTGTAACATACATGTGAGGTAAATTATCCACTGCCAACCTGTGATGGCTGCTGGTGTAACATTTGTTCTAGTTGCCACCAGAAAAGGACAAACAGGAACAGAAATCACTGTTTTGGTAATTTGGGTGGCATGTACTGTAACATCTCACTTCTTGAATAAAAATATAAATCTGCTTTTATCTAAAAAAAAACAACAACCAAATACTGTAAATCTGCTTGTATAATAACTATCCACTCAAAATTTGTCTAATTAACTTTGAAAGTGCTATGGTGGATATCAACATGTTGATACTAACTTAGCATCTAAGAGTGAGCATAGCTAGAAATAGTAATTAACTGACATGTGTTGTATTTTAGAGTCACAAACAGAGTAGAGCAGAAATAGTTATGCACATCATTACTGTGTATAAGTATATTTCCAACGTGACACTGGTCACAATGTTGTCAGTGATTTACTGCAAGTTTACTGGATGATAATTAAAGAATATTCATGTAAAACTCATGAAAATGGTGAATTGAATTATAATGTGGCTGCTGTAACGATAACAATAATATTACTTACACAATTTTACCAACAGATACCATAAATAATTAATCACAAAAATATAATAAAACACTGGCTAAAGATACTATATTAAATCACATGTGATTCATGAACACAGCAAATCACTGCTCAAATGTCACAGTAAATTCGATCTAAGCTTTAGTGCAGCTTTGCTTAACAAAGTTAAAGACTTTCAGGCTACCTAAAAATCTTTTTTTTTTTTTTTGTCCTATTCTGTATAATTATGTAAATATCAATTGTGTAAATACTGTACATTAGAAAGATAGAGTAAAACTTATGTAACTAACTGATACTTGGGCTGAAAGTACAATGAATTTCTGGGATGCAATAACATCATTTCACCTATGAATGTAGGCTTGTGCTGTATGTGGAGAGTGTAAATACATTACAAAAATACATTTTGACATTTATTTTTCTGGATGACAGTTAAAGACTTGTACTATGTTTATGTGTGTTCATGTTAATCAACATGCCTAAATCCTCTGTAACTATTTCCTCATAATCTGATGGTTTTGAGAGCTTGTCTGCAAAACAGGATAATCTCAATTAATAAAAGGATGGTACAAATATGATTGTTTGAACACACAACAGAACTGAGGCAAAACAAAAGCAGGCCAGTGGTGTTAGAGGAGGAGGCAGCCAGGGAATTATCGTGTGTGTGTGTGTGTGTGTGTGTGTGTGTGTGTGTGTGTGTGTGTGTGTGTGTGTGTGTGTGTGTGTGTGTGTGTCTGTGTCTGTGTGTACGGACAATTTGGGATCAGAAGTGTGATTTGTTTGGGCATTTTTTGCTCTGAGATTCCATTGGTCATATTTTATGTTGTTGAGCTGGAATTTGACCTTGATTCAAAAATTTCAGTATTGTGGTTGACATGTGGAATCAAACTACTTCATCTGTAGATAATAAAAACATACAGCCAAACCCAGTGAAATTCAGCATCAGCACTGTTCACCACACACTTCAGATGGTAGCAACCACAATCCTGCCAGCCTCATGAATAAATCATTTCACTCCTCACGCCAAACTGTGCTACAATGAGCTTGACTGTATTTTTGCCATTTAAATTTCTGAGCCCATTTTCATGCAAATGGGAAATTTATTGTCACAATCCGAGCAACGTTGGCAGTAACACCTTATCTTAATGAATATCAAGTATGACTGTATTTCTTTGCTGCAATAGCTCACTAATCAAGTTTTAGTTGGAATGTGATTCATAAAAGTACAATTCATGGTCACTTCCACTCCACCACAGAATCTGGGGTGTATATGGCTGCGGTGGGGAGATTGATGAAGTCATCTATCAGATTGATCGCCAGCATTCGACCAAATGAAAATGATTATCAAATTACTGTGGCCGAACCGTTAAGAGACCCCAGACTCATAAAACTTGGAAGTTAAAGCTTTTCTGAACCCACTCAATTAAAAAATAGGAGGGAATCGCTTATACATGCTTTTAGTTTGAGTTATGATGGTTAACACAGTCTCTCCTCACTGGTGCTCCTGAGTCCACGGTGTAATTACTTAAGCAATTATACATAAACTTTAAAAAAAAATCAGAGGTTTCATTTCTGATGACCTTTAAAAAGTGCAGTAAAGTTATATGAAAAGTTGGACTGTGAGGGTATTTCTATGAAACTGGTCAGATGTTCCCACAACAGATAATCCTTAAAGTCTCCCAACACTGTCAGTAGCGTGACAACAATTCTTAGTCCATAAGCCAAATATTGATATTAATCAAAACCTTGGAAATGAATTAAGCCTCTTAAAGTCTTTATCTATTTGTTTTTGACGTTTCACACCAGACTAACTACTCTGTGTATTCAACACTCACAATGTTTTCGCTTTGCATGACTGAGTCTTGAATGTTTGAGATTCCCTTTATAAATACAAGGATATAATCAT
Organism: Antennarius maculatus; assembly: GCA_013358685.1. NCBI lineage: Eukaryota > Metazoa > Chordata > Actinopteri > Lophiiformes > Antennariidae > Antennarius > Antennarius maculatus. Next base: position 8,081,568 of record CM023608.1, read on the forward strand.
TCAACTGTAATTCATTTCAATGTCAGTATTTAATCAATGGGTAAACAAGAGTACCCTGTAAAGGATGTTGTTAATGACTAATGTTAGCTTCATTTCATCTTAATATTTGGACAAGGATTCAACTACTGCAGAGTGGAACTAAAAAACAAAAGTACAGGCACCACCCCTGACCTTCAGAAATGCAATTTATTTTAATGTCAGTATTGATCTACAGGCCTGATTACACACATTGCCACACTACAATTAAATAGGGATAGATAATGTTTTATAATGCTGACAAAAGGTTTAGTTTTTCATTCTAAATATAAATTTAAATACATTTGATGGGTAAATTATTCTCATTATTTTTTATAATGGTCAAATATATGCACCATATAAAATAAATATAAGACCACTGCTCTATTTATAACATCCACATGTTCATTATTGTTACTTAGTTCTCAAAATGTAATTTCTTCAGTTGGTAATATTGAATAAGAAAACTGTAAGTGAATGAGTTAAACACTTTTTTTAAATGTCATCTTTTTCCATCCATTTTCTTATTAACCACAGGAATTTAATCATGACGTATTTTCTACAATATAAGAACCTCATACATAAACAGAAAATATTGCAGTAGACAGGGCTAAATCCAATTAAGTTCAGGTAGTTTAAGAAAAAAATAATTGAAAACTAATTGCAATTGCAGACTAAGCTTTCAATTCTTGTGTTTGCTTTACAATCAAATCTTCTTGCTTTGAGGAACTCTTCACCTTTAGTTGGGAAACACTGTGTAAGGTAGGAGCTTTAGCACTAACTGCATGCTGACTGGCCCACATATAATGCTCTCTATTTCAGAGAGGAGAATGACAACAACAGTAATTCCCTGAAAGCTTTTGTCCCTTTGTTTTTGACAGCTACTTCAATTACCACCATATGACCCGAGGGACAAGGTGACAAACATGTTGTTGACTGTGTGCACATGAAATTGTTTGCTTTCACAAACCAGCAGGTTGAGCTAATACCAAACAGCCTTGGCAGATTAGACATTTTGGGAGGTGTCAATCAGAAGCCCTGCTTTGTACCTTTCCACAGTCACTGACCTGTGGACCAATAGAAGCTGAGAAAGTACTTTCCCTCTTCACTCTCTCTTCACTGTGTCCCTCTCTCCTTTCATTCACTGAGGATCAAGCCTCCATAATCCCTGGATTTTATATCCACCAAAACAGCTTGGGCCCATCAGCAAATTGCGATGGCATATGGTATAGGTTTATGATTCATCTGGCACAGCCATAGCAATGAGAGCCTCGTCATCCGTGAGCAAACACCAGGAAAATATCGTTATGCTAAACGATGCCAGCCATGGCGGGAAGGGGCACCGGGCATGTGGGAGGGCTGCGTTTGTTCGGCCCACCAAGCACAGCAGCTGACGTTGTAAACAGTGTTTCAGATCTGTCGTCCCTCCTGCAGCCTGGACTGGATTAGGGACTGTTGATGGGAGTCGTCGCTCCATGAGGGAGGAGATGGAGAAAATGGGAGAAAAACAGGCATGACTGAAAACCTCAAATGTGAATTTTTTAATGCAGAGACAGAAAAGTTTGAGATCAGTGATGCATTTAGAAAGAATTTTATCACTACAACTGCTGTGCAAAGCAAACATAGGACATGTGTTAAGACTGAACTAGGGAGGACTGAAAGAGTTTATATCCACCAAACTACTGAGGAGTTAGATATTCATTGTAAATTCTTAATAGATAGTTTTATTTTAAAACACCAAATTGATTGACACTAGAATCAAGTACTAGAATCAATGCACTTCATTTTCGATAAAGATGAATCTTTTTGATCTGGACTTAATTTGTTACATAAAATAAATATGCATCATTTCAGCTACGTATTTGAGGCAGTAATAATAATAATAATGATAATAATAATAATAACAATAACAATAACAATAATAATAATAATGATGATGATGATGATGATGACAATGATCAATCAATCAATCAGTCGATCAACCGTTTTTTTAAAGCGCTTAATCACATCATCAGACATTTCAAAGCGCTTTAACAGACAGAAAAATCCAACAGGACCCTCACACTGCTGTACTGTCTGATGTACTGTCTGTGTTCTACTGCCTGTTGTACTGCTTGTGTTCTCCTGCCTGTGTTGTACTTCCTGTTGTACTTCCTGTTGTACTGTCTGTGTTGTACTGCCTGTTGTACTGCCTGTTTACCATGGGTCAGAGAGGACTGCAATTTCATCTGTGTTTATATATGCTACGCTTGACAATAAAGCTGACTTTGACTTTGACTTTTGACAGAGTAAGGATAAGTGACAGCGGTGGGGAAAAACTTCCTCATTTGAGGAAGAAACTCCGGGCAGGACCCAGACTCTAGAGGGCGGTCGTCCACCTTGACCGGTTTGGTGGGAAAGGAAATATATTGGGAATAGAGACTGGGCAATGAAAAGAGAGAGAGACAGAGAGAGAGAGAGAGTGGTAGATAGGCCAGATAGAATTTCCAGTCCAAATTGTGCTGTAGTTGCTGAAGTGGGGGCAGGATTTGCGGGCCTTTGGAGGGTGACACACTTCAATGAGATCCTCAATGTCAGACGGAACCTTACAGTGAAGAGTTTTTTATGATGATGATGGTGATGATGATGATGATGATGATGATGATGATGATGATGATAATGATGTTGGTGATCTTAGTGGAGGGGGGGTGGACAAGGATAACAATGGAAAGTTAAAAGTAACAATTTACAGATAACTGGAGTCAGCACAATTCCATTTGAAAAAAAGCAGCAATGGAACGGAATATTCAGTCAGGCATTTACTGCATTTGCTTCTCTCTGCATCGTAAATGGTTGCATTGATATGACCGTTATCCAGTCTGACTCCCACTTGAAACACATTGCCCATTCAGGGGGCATAGAATGAGAGGAATTTGGGAGGTTTATCACATTGAAGGACTTTAACGTTGACCAGTGGCCTGCTGGAGCTCGAACAGCATGGTCCACCTTCACAGCCGCCTGGCATCATGAATCTGAGACAAAGGACCACATTTCAGGAAGTCCATTTTTAATCAGTGTCCTAATGTGTCAAACGCTCATGCAAGCATCAGAATCTTCTTTTCCTTTTGGCTTTTCCCTTCAGGGGTCGCCACAGCGAATCAACCGCCTCCATCTAACCCTGTCTTCTGCATCCTCTTCTCTCACACCAACTACCTTCATGTCCTCTTTCACTACATCCATAAACCTCCTCTTTGGTCTTCCTCTAGGCCTCCTGCCTGGCAGTTCAAAACTCAGCATCCTTCTACCAATATATTCACTATCTCTCCTCTGGACATGTCCAAACCATCTCAGTCTGGCCTCTCTGACTTTATCTCCAAAACCTCTAACATGTGCTGTCCCTCTGATGTACTCATTCCTGATCCTATCCTTCCTGGTCACTCCCAGAGAGAACCTCAGCATCTTCATCTCTGCTACCTCCAGCTCTGCCTCCTGTCTTTTCCTCAGTGACACTGTCTCTAGACCAAACAACATCGCTGGTCTCACCACAGTTTTGTACACCTTTCCTTTCATTTTAGCTGAAACTCTTCTATCACACATCACACCTGACACTTTTCTCCACCCATTCCATCCTGCCTGGACACGCTTCTTCACCTCTTTTCCCCACTCTCCATTGCTCTGGACTGTTGACCCCAAGTACTTAAAATCCTCCACCTTCTTGATCTCTTCTCCCTGTAACCTCACTCTTCCACTTGGGTCCCTCTCATTCACACACATGTACTCTGTCTTACTGCGGCTAACCTTCATCCCTCTCCTTTCCAGGACAAACCTCCACCTCTCTAGCTTCTCCTCCACCTCTTCCCTACTCTCACTGCAGATCACAATGTCATCTGCAAACATCATAGTCCATGGAGATTCCTGTCTAACCTCGTCTGTCAGCCTGTCCATCACCATAGCGAACAAGAAGGGGCTCAGAGCTGATCCCTGATGCAGTCCCACCTCCACCTTGAACTCCTCTGTCACACCTACAGCACACCTCACCACTGTCTTACAGTCCTCATACATGTCCTGCACCGCTCTAACATACTTCTCTGCCACTCCAGACTTCCTCATACAATACCACAGTTCCTCTCTGGGCACCCTGTCATAAGCTTTCTCCAGATCTACAAAAACACAATGCAGCTCCCTCTGGCCTTCTCTGTACTTCTCTATCAACATCCTCAAAGCAAATACTGCATCTGTAGTACTCTTTTTTGGCATGAAACCATACTGCTGCTCACAAATGCTCACTTCTGCCCTTAGTCTAGCTTCCACTACTCTTTCCCATAACTTCATTGTATGGCTCATCAGCTTTATTCCTCTGTAGTTGCCACAACTCTGCACATCTCCCTTGTTCTTAAAAATGGGCACCAGCACACTTCTCCTCCACTCCTCAGGCATCTTCTCACTATCTAAGATCCTGTTGAACAACCCAGTCAGAAACTCTACTGCCACCTCTCCTAGACACTTCCAAACCTCTACAGGTATATCATCAGGACCGACTGCCTTTCCACTCTTCATCCTCTTCAGTGCTCTCCTCACTTCATCCTGGCTAATCTTTGCTACATCCTGGTCCACAACAGTCACCTCTTCTAGTCTTTGTTCTCTCTCATTTTCCACGTTCATCAACTCCTCAAAGTACTCTTTCCATCTTCCCATCACACTGCTGGCACCTGTCAATAGACTTCCATCCCTATCCTTAATCACCCTAATCTGCTGCACGTCCTTCCCATCTCTATCTCTCTGTCTTGCCAGCCTGTATAGATCAGTCTCTCCCTCCTTACTGTCCAATCTAGCATACAAGTCATCATAAGCTTCTTGTTTGGCCTTTGCTACCTCTACCTTCACCTTACGCTGTATCTCCCTGTACTCCTGTCTACTCTCCTCAGTCCTCTCAGTGTCCCACTTCTTCTTAGCTAACCTCTTTCTTTGTATACACTCCTGTACCTCCTCATTCCACCACCAAGTCTCCTTATCTACTTTCCTTCCAGATGACACACCAAATACTCTCCTACCTGTCTCCCTGATCACATTAGCTGTAGTTGTCCAGTCATCTGGAAGCACCTCCTGACCACCCAGAGCCTGTCTTAACTCCTTCCTAAAGGTCATGCAACACTCTTCCTTTTTTAGCTTCCACCATTTCGTCTTCTGCTCTGTCTTTGTCCTCTTCATCTTCCTCACCACCAGAGTCATCCTACACACCACCATTCTATGCTGTTTGGCTACACTCTCGCCTACCACTACTTTGCAGTCACTGATCTCCTTCAGGTTACATCGTCTACACAAGATGTAGTCTACCTGTGTGCTCCTACCACCACTCTTATAGGTCACCCTATGTTCCTGCCTCTTCTGGAAGAAAGTATTCACTACAGCCATTTCCATCCTTTTTGCAAAGTCAACTACCATCTGTCCTTCTGCGTTCCTCTCCTGGATACCAAACCTGCCCATCACTTCCTCATCACCTCTGTTACCTGCACCAACATGTCCATTGAAGTCTGCACCGATGACAACTCTCTCACTTCTAGGTATGCTCTGCATCACTTCATCAAAGTCCAACCAGAATTTCTCCTTCTCCTCCAGCTCACATCCTACCTGTGGGGCATACCCACTAACAACATTGAACATCACACCTTCTATTTCTAGCTTCAGACTCATCACTCTATCCGACACTCTTTTTACCTCCAGGACATTCCTAACAAACTCCTCCTTCAAGATAACTCCTACTCCATTTCTCTTTCTATCTACACCATGATAGAACAACTTGAACCCTGCTCCTAAACTTCTAGCCTTGCTACCTTTCCACCTGGTCTCCTGGACACACAGTATGTCTACCTTCCTCCTCTGCATCATGTCGACCAACTCTCTACCTTTTCCTGTCATAGTTCCAACATTCAACGTCCCTACTCTTAGTCCTATACTCTTGGCGCTCCTCTTCTGTTTCTTCGTGCGAACGCACTTTCCTCCTCTCCTTCTTCGACCAACAGTAATCCAATTTCCACCGGCGCCCTGTAGGTCAACAGCGCCGATGGCGGTCGTTGTTAACCCGGGCCTCGACCGATCCGGTATGGAAGTCATATGTTTGATTCGCATCTTTGATTTGGCAAAAGTTTTACGCCGGATGCCCTTCCTGACGCAACCCTCTGTATTTATCCGGGCTTGGGACCGGCACAATAAGACACTGGCTTGTGCCCTCTTGCGGCTACATTCATGCAAGCATCAGAATCATGAGTCAATTCTGTTAATGGCAAATGTTGTTCCCGAACTGGATAGGAAGTGTGTTGTCATAGCCATCAGCCATAAACAGCAGTCGTCATCGTCACCTGCAATTCCATATCGACAGGCTTCTCTTTTTTGGCACACAAGTTTTATTTTAGGTGTAATGTGAGAAACCATGATATTTGAATGACCAAAATTGACGGTGTGATGATCATAAGTATATAATATGAGCAAATGTAAGACAATCTAGTCATACATTGAAGCAAATATAATATATTTATAAATTGCTTGTCCAAATCAAAGGCTCCCGTAGATCAATGGCTTTGACCTTGAATCTTCACTGAGAGTCTCTTCCTTAGTGCACTAAGAGTAGTTACAAAAAAAATTTGAAGTCAGTTTTTATCGTCCACTTTCTCCTGCAAACATGAAATGATGACTAAGAAATTGATGTGTTTATGCACACCTAACATGAAAATGTTGCATGTACTGCAGATATTTTTTCCTAAGCCAATCACAGTTACTGGATTAAAGAGAAATAAAATACATCACTGGCATAACAGCAAGTCTTGTGTAAAACTGTTTAGGCAAACAAACTGTAAACATACATACATGTGTGTTTCTGTTAAAAGCCCAAGTTAGCCTAGCTGTCATTAGCATCAGATTGTCTGTCTGCCTGTTCACCCGCAGACATAATCCACAACATTAGCACCATTTCCAAACATCTGCTGGAGAAGTCAGAAGCGATCTGCTGCCTCTTCTGCCCAGGCCTCTCTGGAAATGTGACATGATTACACAGAATCACCTCCAGCCAAACTTTCCCTCTGCCTTCATTAAAGCACGATGCAGAGCCTGCTGGCAAGGTGATTTCACCCGGGTTTGCCTCAGCTCTATCCCCCCCCCATCCCATCGGGCCAGCTCACAGGGCTCCAATTTGATTGGCCCAGAAAGCCTTCCATCACTGACTGGGTCAGCACAGGTTCAGACGCGAAGCAGCAGTGACCGCAACTGCCTTCATGGATCTGCTGCTCAGAGAAGAGCTGCCATGAGCTGACAGTCAGTATGTTGGAGGTTTATCATTAGCAGGCTCCAGACGGCTCTGCGACCCCTCCGGCCGGACAGGTGATCTCCAATGGCCGTCTGACTCAACATATGCCCCCGCCGAGCTTCAACACACATATTGTGCCATCATTATTTCATACCTAGCAGGAACCTCTCTGAGTGTAGCCCAGATTTAGTTGCAGAAGCCGGTTGCTGTGTAGAGAGTTATCTTTTCTGAGCAGCAATAGGTGGGAGAAGGAAATAAAATGCCAACATGGCATCTGCAGCCTTTTGCCTGCACTGACCATCTGTTCATTTCAGAGCACAGCCACACAATATTTTGCAGACAGAACTAAAGGGAAATTATTTTTTCACCTTAAAACTAGACATTGTGTCCTTGGCTTTTGGAAGAGATAACCAGATCTCTCACTTGCCAGATTTATTCCGTGCCACCTCTCTAGCCTGCCTATGACATACGAAATGTTTCTGAACTGACTTCTGAGGTCATGTTATGCATTTCCCTGTGGTCAGTCAGACGCTGCTGAAGCATCGCCAGTCTTCCACTATTACCATTGTCTTCCATTGTTAACATTGTCTTTTTTTCCTGATTAATTTGCATTTCTTTTTGATGATGTTAGTAACGTCCATGTGTTTATGTCCTTAAACGTTTTTGCCGGAAATAAATGTGCTGTATTGATCAGGTTTTGTCTGCTTTGAAATACTGAGGTCCCATAATTCAGTGCAGCAGCTATGACAGTGTTATCTTGTATACCATGTATTGTTTGATAAACTTTTGGTCACCAGTGTTGTTCCATGGGGTACCAATATTCAGCGCTGTCATTGGTTTAAGTCCTTCTCTGACAACTTAGATGTACAGTATGTGGAAGATAGACAATTCATCCTCACATCTTTCCATCCCTTAAATGTACAGAATTTGTGATAAAAAAAAGTAAATAGAATAAACCTCTTAGCAAGTACAAGAACTTTAACGGTCTGTAGATACATTACTTGTAAAGACATACTTAGTTCCACCAGCTTGTTTTCTCAGTTGGTTTAAACCATTTGAAAGGTTGTCATTTCATGGCTCATTATGATCACATTGTCACACAGTGCACACAAATTGACATTACTAAATGTGTAATATACTAGGACTTATATCACATGCATTTTTTGTGTTAATGCTTCCTTCCTCTTCTCTTATAAGTATACACCATCACTGACATGCAGTCTAATCATCTTACAGGACTCCTAAATCTTTATCAGCATATATAGTATATTGAGCTTTAAAATTCACAGGGAGCGCACAGAAAAGAGCATCAACATAAAGCTCTGAAATCCCAAACCGCCAAGCTCTCCTAATCCCCCCACCTGCATTCTCCACAGCCGTTGTTGAACAGCAACCCTCTGTGTCGCCTGAGAAGAGGATTTAGTTGTAATGCTCTCAGAAATACAATGCATAAAATCAAGTGTCAACTCTAACAAGCTGTTCTTAGGGCGGATGGGCTGCCCTCTCAATCCAACAGAGTCTGGACTCGGGCTTTGAAAGGTTAGCAGCCACACATATTCGCAGTATTTGATCCCACAGTTACCCAAATTTCAGAGACAACTGTGCAAATCAAGATAACCTGGGAAGCCAGACGGGCTTTAAGAGGGCAACAGCTGCTTAAGTCCGTTCACTGCCTGCCAGAGAAACTTTATCAGGGGAGGTGGAGGTTGAGACTTTATGACAGCTAAGCCCCCTCCATCAAATTGCGAAAACAGAACCTTGTGGCACAGCTCAGGATGGATTTAGGCGTTTGTTCAGTGTTTTCTTAGCTGAGTGTTAATATAAAAATAGAAAAAGGCAAAGACCTTCGGATGCTGTTGTCCTCATGTGCCACTTTTTTTCCAAAGAGCATGTTAGACTAGGTGCACTAGCGTCGCGCCCGGAGTTTCCCCCGCCTCACGCCCCAAGACAGCTGGGATAGGCTCCAGCTCCCCGCAACCCGCCACAGCAGATGAAGCGGTCAGGGAAAATGAATGAATGAATGAATGAATGTTAAAATTCTCATTGAATAATTTAATAATAAATAAATAAATAAATAAATAAACAATAATAATAATAAATAAACTGTTGCCTCAGAAATCACAGAAATTCTTGGTAATACCCAGACATTGTTACATTGAGGCTACAGCAATCAACTTCATCATGGAAAATAATCTTCAGAATTTGTTTCTATTCATGGATCTACTGCATGTCCTTTGTATCATATTTGGGACTTTTATTCCCACATCAAAAAAGAATAATTACAGCATCTAAGCTTCTTTAAACAGACACCATATTTCAGGTAGTTTAACGGCTTTATTCTGCTCTCAGATGTTTTTTTTTTCCATCACTGGAATATTGTATTTGTTCAAGTATGGCAGTGTGTGAGAACAGTTACATGTCACATGATGTATAAGCTTGAATGGTAGCATGATTTATACTGTATGTAGGCTGTGGAAGGAAAAGAAATGGTGTGTCAGGACACAACAAATTGTTAAAGTTTGTAGGAAAAAAAGCTTTTTATTGTTGTAAATTTGACTGAGATTTTTGTTTGGGGGGGGAGGAGGAATAAATCCCTTTGTCAAATTGATGGCTGATGGCTGTTTACTCATTTATAAAGTGTCTCTTGCATCGCATTTATAGTCACTTCTTTGTTTGAAAAGAAAAAATAAAACGTTAATTATATGGTGATTTTTTTTAAATTTATTTTTATTTTATATTTATATACTGAATTAATCCCTGAAGGAAAATCAGTGGCACACTCTAGTTAGTCACATACATATATGTGAGTTAATGTGTACAGGCACTGAACACACAAACACACACAAGGGGCCTGTATGAAAGCAGGGGGAGATAGATTGGCAGGCAGCTCCTGCTTGGTGTGCCCTATTGAGCAACTTGTCAGGGGGGATGGCACCTTGCTCAATGGCGCCTCGGCAGTGCTTTGGAGATGAAATGACGCCTCCCACTGACGCCTCCCAGTTTACACTCCGGGTGTTTTAAGAGGAAAATAGTTCTTATTATTATTCAAAAGTGACGAATTTGACAAAACTGATTTTTTAATTGGACTGATTTTTTCTTAGCCAAAGACCTTGTCAGTGTGAGAGCTGATGATCCTTAAAAGATTAAGAAAAAGATTGATTAAAAATAGTGCTGGGGGATTTAATGTGTTTACATTATTTCACATCAAATTACCATACTTTGAATTACATGTTAAATATGTTTTCATGCTGCTAAAGAAATTTTAGCAAAAGATTTAGCATGTTCTGAACAATTATATATTATCTGATTAATTCTGCAATATTATTTGATTAATTCTAATTATGTTTGTTTTATCCCCCTTGCCCCCCAAAATTATTTAATTCAGGTTTTATTAAACAAACTCTTAATTCATGTACATACTGTTAAAAACTAACACAGATTGTATATACTACCTGAGTGACAATGTAATTTCCCCTTGTGGGATTAATAAAGTGTACTTCTTCTTCTTCTTCTTCATGACCATTTATTTAAATCCCATAGGCCTCAGTGGTGATGAATGTGAACAGTGTTGCAGTGGAGCTCATAGTGTTCAAAACAGCAACAGAACTCAAAGAGTAAAGCAGGGACAGATTTGTGTCATCTGAGGTGCTGTGCAGGACTTCAGCCTAGAAACACAGTCTTTACTGGAGGAATACCCAGATTTCCAGATGTCCCGCCAGCAGCCAGCTGTTTGACATAATAACATATTTATATAGTTATATATGACCATAAAAATATTACATAGTGGTTTTTAATACTGTACATTGTCCTGAATGTCACCATGAGCTGCTGTGGACATCAGCTAAACAGTGAAAAGCTAATCATATGTTGATGACTCTTATAGTGTGTGTTCATACAAGCTGAGAACAATAGACAAAGGATGTTTTAGTACATTTGTTTAGTGACTCTCTGGTTTAAGTTTTTTTTTTCTAGGTTTCATGCAGCTCAGAAAAATACTTGCAATTAAGTAAATTAAGCAAACAGTAAACACCGATCATCGGTGTCAACATATTGTTTTAAGGATACACCTGAAACTTAGTCTCAATAATATTAGAAAATTGACACAAACACTCAATGAATCTAATTTCTACAAGTGCTAATATAATAAATTTTGTCTCAACATTTCAAATTCAAATAAAAATTTAAATGAAGTTTATCTCAACTCAAACAATACTTGATAAACGATACTCGGAACATTTTTCTCTTGCCGTTTATCGCAGAAGTTCATATTTTGATATATTATTAGTGCGTTTGTCTATAGTTATACAAACACTGGAACAACGTTGATCTGGTCTATACAAAGTTGTCAAGAGATATAAAATAATTGCTTTTTATATGTATTTGTTCCACTTCTTCTAACCTCTGTCCCAGTGAAGGCATTCTATACAAGGATTTATTTTTATTTATCAAAAGTATTCTCTTGTACCACTTCCTACTTTTATTTCCAAAACCTTTTACAATGATAGAATTCTTATTTTTATTAAAGCAGTTTTAAAGACACTTCAGTTGTAAAATAGTTAAATTCATGTAACACACATCTTAATGGAAGAACAAAAAATAAAAATAATTACGATATACCACCATAAAAAGCAAGAATATATCTTTGGAGTCCTTTCCTAAATTTAAAGTACTAAATATCATAATTATGAAAATATGAACTTTACTTCTAGTTACTAAAGTTAACTGCATGTATGTTTTCTTGTCCTGATGATGAAAACAATGATATTTTTACATAAAATCATTTTCATGGAATCGTTTTTTTTTGTTTTTGTCTTTAAGGTTTTTAACATATGAAATGTTAGCACTTTGCTTTTTTAAAATTTTGCTTCTGGAAAAAGTTAGATGACAAACCAGGCTCCTCTAAACATTGTCAAGAAGGAAGTCACATTTTCCACTCTGTATTTAGACAACTACCAATTATTGCTCAGGCATCGTATTTGTCACAGCAACAACTTTTAAAAAATAGTACATAACTGACAGACTCTCACCTATCTCTGAAACTCAGACCTCAAAATAAAAGAGCGACTACTCTATGTAGACACACACACACACACACATACACCTCAGCTGGTATCTTGTCATATCATGCAAATGAGGATGAAGCAGAAAGTGTACGGGCGCATATTTTTGCTAAATACAAGACCTCATTTTTGGGGCGTTGAAGAACTTGAAGGGATTTTGAGCCTACGAGGGTGTACATGTGTGTGTGTGTGTGTGTGTGTGAGTGTGTGTGCCTCCGGTGACCGACTTCACAGGGGAGAGGCTGTACCATGTCCACTCCTCTGTCCACACACACTGTATAATCACGTTCCCTGTCGGGACCTATAAATCTGCAAGGGCCCAATTAAAGATTGCCTTCAGCATGTCCATCCCTACCAGCACACACACGTGTTAAAAAGACAGAACAAACAACAACACCACTCGCTTTTCAATGAATGTTTATTTGACACAATAAACTGCAGTGTAAAACAATGACAGAAATTCTACAAATAGAATCAGTGTAAAACTCTTAAAAAACAAGGATCTGCTAAAAAGATGTTTTTTGGTATTTTGTTTTTAACGCACACATGTGCAGCTTGTGTGGCGTAAAGGAGCACTGTGAATGTAAATCTCAAGGAACAAAAACTGTACAATTTCAAAGAAATAAAATAATAAATTATATAATATAATATTATATAAAATTATATAAAATAATATATAACAATCTAGCAAGCACAATTTAGTTCATACAAAAAAAGAAATCCAAATTTTGAGAAGAATCTCAGAAAAAATCGAGTCACAAGTCATGCACTTGATTATTTGTCATATTTCAAAGTGATGAAGCTGAGAAACATTTAAAATGAATAAATGTTTTTAAAAAGTTAACACTCAAGACAATACAATAAAAACATTAACAATAAAAAGTACTTTTTTCAACAAAAGCATTTTATTCAAAGGAAAACAAAGATACTCAATTATTTCCTTTGTTTTCATATCACTGACAATAGGTGTTACAAATGAACACCATGGCGTGTGATGATGCGGGGGACATGTGATGCGTTCCTAGCGGGGCGACTTGTGTTGTGACTGCTATGTAAATATGTCATTAGCTTGGGTTAATGACATTCCTGTGCTCTTGGTTGAGACATAAAGTCCTGATCTAGGCGCTACAACTTCCTGGTCCACCGTCCGTCCAGGAAGAGGCTGATGAGCTTACTAAATGTCAGCCTGCAAAATTATGCAAGAGGCTAAAAGCTTTTAGGTCAGACATGAGTAACAGCACACCCTGAGGATCTCACTTGGAATTATTTATGTCATTACGATCAGGAAGAGGAGAAAACAAAACAATAATGAGAATGCCACGTTGGCACCACCCATCTTGCGCGTTCCCGTGTCTACCAAATGTAAGACACGCATTCCCCCCAAACTTGATGGTTGTTGAACTTATTTTTAGTGTCATTTGATAAGCTTCCCTGCTTGCACAGAGACATCCCACTGACCCAGCCACTGGTCATTGTCTATACCGCTTCCCGTCAAAGCCGGTGCATTTTGTCAGGTTTCGACTCGAATATCCATTTTGCATCTGAAGTACGGTATCCGAAGTGACTGGATCATTCGAGCCTTTTTCTTCAGCTGCTGCCCCCTTTCCTCCCCCACAGTCTTTCCACTCACAATAACATCATTTGGGATTGGTGTCATGACAGCGCGCTTGAGAAATCCACCAAATATATAAATATACATCCCTTGCTTTTTGGGGTGAGGGAGTTGGGGGGTGGTGTGGGGGACATAATTTCTGGAAATGAACAATACTTATCCGTCCATCGCATCCGTTACTTTGGGTTTACATTTTGGACTTAGAGCACCATCAGCGTGGCACATTGTCCTCTTTTTTTCCCATGAATAACAGTAATAGGTCATCCAATGTCAAGAGGCATAAAAAAGAGACAGCCAAGTCTTCACAGGCTGCTGCTTGCTGTTGCCTTTAATTATTTTAATTAAACTTTGATATTCCGGTGCTGATCGAACTAGTGAGTTGTGACGCAGCCAGGAGTCCTCTGAGGATTGAGACGGTGGGTAGAGGACTGTTGAGGCAGTGGCATCTATATCTTAAAGTCTTACTGATAGGCCTGTTTATAGGCTGAGATGTGCCATGCTTTGCTGAGCAGGAAGCAGACTGCACTGAAAACGGGGCAAAAAACACCAAGCGCCATGTCAAGGTCTTGAAGGCATCAATCCCTCAAACCAAGCTGGAGATCATCCTGGTCAAGAGGCTGTCCTGCGGTCGAATAACGCTCTATTAATTTTCTTGTGCCGAGTGCATAAAAGGAAGGTGTCTTTAAAAAAAAAAAAAAAAAAAAAACTAAAGGAAAAGTCTTGGTGCCGTTCAATACCTTGGGGCATGCTGTCTACAATTTGTCATGCTTGTGCAATTCTCAGTGTTAAAATGACAAGATAAGCCAGTCAAAGGGCAGCCGCCAGGCATGCACACTGCAGAAGTTGGAGAGGATTCGTGATGAGACATTGCCAAAAGGCAACGGACTTCTGCACTTGTGAGGCCCACTGGGATTATTCCGACTTCTATGCCAAAGGCAAGAAGCCTCTTTCTCCTCTTTTTTTTTTTTTGTTTTAAAGATAGCGTCCGTCTGTGTCCATAAAATTAGGTCTCCTGCAGAAGGCACAATAAGGTCAGAATATGTTAAATCTTTGGTGCGCATGAAAAACTAACCAGCTCTGAAAATTGACTTCTGGTCGATTTGTGCTTCTGCTGGACTTTTTTTTTTTCCCTAATCTAAAAATTATTTGGTAAAGGAAATAACCTAATGAATAAGAAAATAGGAGAACCAGTCAAAAAACTTTGTGCACAGTGTGGAGTGAACAGTGGCTTCAGCTGCAGCACAACAGATTTTTAAAAGAAAAAAAAAATCTGCAATTCTTCAGTCTTGCACAGCAATTGGATAGTTTTCACACAGTCGTCCTACTGATGCTGCACACGGTTAAAATTCATACACCGACCCTGAAAAACAAACAGAGAAGGAATGTCACAGCTCACAATTAAGAACCACTTAATAATATAATGCAGTTTTTCAAGCACTATAAGATTTTTGATCCTTAGTCATGTTTTTTCCAATCATCGAATTCAATTTAAAATGTCACCATGATGCAATAGTTGACTCTGATAACAGATATCAATTAGAGTTAAGCCAAAACCAAAACAAACACAAAATAAAAATAATTTGAAATATGCTATAAAAATATTTAATGAATATGTCATCTGCCATGTAAAAATAAACCAAAGGTAATATTCAAATAATCACCATATAATAATGGCAAATCCTACAGAAATAATAAAACAAATAAAGATGTATGAATACCAATTCTCACAGATAAATTAGTGCAAATAAAGTTAATCAATAGTCCAATCAGAAGAAATGTTTTAAACACAATAATGTATCTTGTTTCTTCATCCTCTAACTGAGAGCACACACAAAAAACTCACCCTCACACAACTGGAACTGTAATCAAACTGTATTATTACTGTTCATGGTCTCACGCAAAATGTGAATTTGTGTGTGTGTGTGTGTGTGTGTGTGTGTGTGTGTGCGTGTGTGTGTGGGTGTGTGTGTGTCGGCATCTGTCTGAGTTGCAGCAGCAGGCTGTTCTCTAACAATAGGCCGACTGGCACCAAGAGGGAGCTCTCGCACAGCGAATCCCATCAGCCAGCAGGCCTCCAAATGCTCCTCTGTACCCTCCTGTCTGGCACTGCGTTTAGATTCGCTTCCTTTAGCCTGATTCCTGCACTGTGAAGGTAGGAAGCTTCACTTTATTTATAACCCTTATTGGGAAATGTCTTCTGTGTCATTTCACTAGTTTTAAATAGGTCTATGAGAGTTTGGTGTTCAAAAACTGGAATGTACTTTAATGATACGTTAGAAAATAGGAGGAAGCAGGTGACCCTTGTGCTTCTAGTCATATCTCTCCATGAAGGTGGACGACATTAACGCTCATCTAAGTAGCGACAAAAAAGTTTGTGAAAACTAGACAAAAAAACCATCATGAAAACATAACCTCACTGACCACATCCTAAGTAAGGCGATGTTCCTCTGACCTGCTGATGGGCTGACCCTTCAATATTCAAAAATGAATTGGGTTCAGTTGTGGACACTATGACATTGTTTATTTGAGGTTTTCCTGTTATTCAAACATCTCACACATGCTTAATTATAATTTCCTGCTGCTGGGAAAATCAGGGCTGACTTGGACAGTTGATAACCACCTTCTTCTATGTAAACTCCACTTCATATCATAAACCACAGGAGATGAACTAAGCCTAGTCCCTAAGGACTAAGAAACTGCAGTCCGACCTGAGTTTCTGGATCATTTGGGTTTTTATTTTCAGAGAAATGACAAGAATTTGAAGTGACTAGAATTTTCAGAATTTTTTTAAAGAATTGAACTCTTGTGCTGAACTGACAACCATTAAAACTGCAGACATCTATTTCTTTCTGTTTAGAGAGAACCAAAGCCTGTTCTTAGACACACAGGCCTCCCACAGTCCAGGTGGATTCTTCCTGTGCTGTTTGAGCTCTTACATTATCGGCACTACAGTCTGGCTCTGGAGCTCAAGTGTGCAGCAACCAACTGTGATGAGGACCAACGAAACTGGAGAATATTCCATTCCTCATTATTTGGCAGAGCTGGTGGGTGTTTGGTGGAGGGGTGGGGGCTTCGCTCCATCTTTGCATAGTAAGCCCCTCGACGTGTACCCTCTGCAACTAATCTCACACAGTCAACAAATAAGGCACATCAGATGCTGTTTTGGCCGCGGCCATCAGAGCGGCTAAGTTCAGTGGATTTTACGGGTTTTACAGCGCGGGGGCTCGGTGAGGGAAGAAGTGCTCTCTGCGGCAGCAGAATGGAATACGAAGAAGGGGGATCTGGTGAGAGGGCGAAGCAGGTGCAGCGCAATACGGTCAAACCCATTCCAGGTCCCCTGTTCCCGGATGAGCGGGGCCTGACTTGGCAGGAAGAGTGGCCTTGTAACTGGGCCATGTTGGAGAGATGGAGGCCCACCTGTGCCACCCGGAACAGCAGAACAATAGTCTGAATATGTCAGCATGAAATGTCAGTGAAATCTCATCAGACGGATGAGAGCGTGACTGCAGATAGATGGGTGGATGAGTCAGGTGGAGAGATGGAGAGGGGAAGAGACAAGAAGAGGAGTTGAGGTGGACGGGTCAGAGGGACGTACTTCCACGTGAAGTCTGTGATTAATAAGGTTCATCACAGACACTCCATTGGCTTTCTATTCACATTAATGACAACTGATCGAATGGTGCTCTCAAACTGAACTGATTATAACACCCACCGTGGATATAGTTGAGAGGTCCAACGCGTAGAAAAAGATTGTTTGCATGAAAGACATGTGAACCACTGCCTGGATTTAAGATTAGGTCTATTATATATCAATTCAATGACTTTCATTTTTTTAGTCAGTAAAATGTCAGAATTTAGAATAAGAGCCATTATAACTCAATCAGTAGCCCCTTTTTCCATCAACATTTCCAGGAACTTTTATTATATAGGAATTTATTCACGTGAGAAAATTTTTTCCTGGTAATCTATGTGGTTTGTTTCCACTGCACCTCCTCCTCTGAAACATATTAGGATTAGGTTGACAACATGTATTGTTCCTTGTGTTTTACTATCACAAACCATGTGACCTCCACCAAAAAGTCAACAGGTGTTATTAGCTTGACAATTAAAAACACCCAAAGAGAATGTTTTAGAAAAAGAAGACGTTACAGAGATTTACTGTGAGATGGATGAGATACATTTGCCTCACCAGCCACAAAGAAGACCAATACTAATGAACTCATAGAAGAACCCTAACACAAAAAAAATGTGGAGAATATATATATATATATATATATATATTTTATATATATATATATCGTTAGTGAATGCACCAAATATCTTTGCAACCGTTGCAGACAGAACAATCCCATTCTGATGAAGGAAAAAGCACATTACTCCGGCGGCAAAGGGGATGACAGTGAGATAATGACCTTGAGAAAAGTAGGCCAAGGTCAAATTTCAACTTTTGTACACTCAGGAACTGGATAAGATGGAAAGACGAGGGAGAAGGTCAGTGTGAGTAAAACCCTAGATCAAAGCTAGTGCTTTGACATCTTAAGACCAGACATCGCCCAGCCATCGGCGGTTCGATTCCCACTCCCGCCAGACATCTTCGGAGTGTGAGCCGATAGTGGGAGATTTCAGCTCACCTCTTAGCCACCGCCGAGACGCCCGCCCCCCCATACACCCCGAAGTCGCAACCCGTCACTCCGCCTCCCCAGTGCTGACTGTTATTAATTGCATGCCAACAGGCCCCTATTGTGTTGTGTTTGTACAGGGGCCTGTATACAGTGTTTGTGTGTGCTCCAACTAACACATATACAGTATATACAGTATATATGCATGTATACGTGGAGTGTAAAGATAATTTCCCCAATGTGTGGACAAATAAAGTGATTTAATCTCTAAAAAAATCTGCAATGTAGTGAAGCCGTGCATCTTGAAGCGCAAATAAGCACGGGATTACTGTAGTAGTACAGCAAAACTACAATGAAATGCTGCAAATATGTATCCAAAATTAAATTTCTTGCTGAACATAATCCTTCCAGTCCCTGCTGTCTGTTATGTATGTTGAATACTTAGCTCTCTAACCAGATCGTAAGCCACCTACACTGAACCCTTCTCCAGCATTACATATCTTCAGTCAACATGATCATGTCTTGGACTGTAGGGTTCTAACTCTAGGGCTGCAGAAGTGAAATGGAGTGTGTGACAATATGGGTTTGATTCTGACTCTCATCCCACACAGTGTTTCATCCTGGACAGCCCGAGTCCCCCAGAGCAGTGTCTCTCTGAGGAGCTCTGCTGCATGGGATGTTGGGATTGAGGAAACCGACAACAACTTACAGCTCAGGACAAACGATGTGCCACTTTATGTGCTTCTGAGCTTATGCAGTTTGTCCTACTATGATATAGTACGAGACCCACAATGGTAAATACTGTTAATGATGTCAAGGAGCAGGGGAAGGCAATGGTACTGATGAATACTTCTGTTGTGGAGGAGGATTTGAGTCAAGTATGTCTAACTACGGCTGCATCGTGTAGATAAAAATAATCCTTTCCTTTCCTTTCCTTTCCCTTTATCGTCTTGTCCTGTCCTGTTACAAACACTAGTGTAGACATCTTCTACAGCCTATAAGGTAAACAAAAGTACAAATAAAAAATTTAATTGCCATGTGTTTGTCTTCATGAAGTCTGCTCAGAACAAGTTTGAAACAAATCTACACAACAATTTTTGGGAGACAAATATCAGGAAATAAACAAAGCTGATCCCTTTCAAATGTTTGTATTGGATTGTCATATTAATTGATTGTATATTTCGTTCCATTTCTCAATATCAAAGACAAAAGAGATGCACAAAAAAAGGCATCCATCTAGGTTATGGAATGAATCTCCCATCTGGACTGAAGTATGAAAACCCTTGCAAGCATGAGAGTTGTAATCCAGTTGCAAGATGCTAATTTTGCAGTGATAAGCTACAGGCTTTGAAAGATTTTATTACCAGAAGAACGACTTTCTCCACATTAGAGATTTGCTATTACAGTATCTTAGTTAATCTAGGGTTTACTTAATCCAACAGCAAAAAGGCAAAAGCAACACTCATCACATTATTCCAACACTGTTAATGAGCTAAACACCAAATTGCTACTGGAAAACAATCTCATAACTCTTGGTACTTATATTTCACTGCATCTCCTATATTGATATTGATGTAAAAAGTAGTTGTAACATTCATCTAAAACTGTTAATAAGGGAACTTATTAACAGTTCTAGATGTGAAGAGAATGTATCATCAGGAAATGACATCAGGATCACAAGTTTCACTAAAAACCTTGAATGTTGGTTTGAACTCTGATGTCTGTTTAAACAGTTTACACTTTAAATTGTGACTTTTGTTTTGAAATTTTATTATTATTATTTTTTAATTTTAATCTTATATACTGAATTGATCCCCAAAGGGAAATTAGTGGCACACTCCAGTTAGTCACATGCATAGATACTTTTTATACAGTGCGCCCTCGGTCTTTGAGGTCAATGCGTTCCAGGAACCAAACGCAAGAGAGGAAACCGCGATTGAGATCGAAATTTATTTATCTATTTATTTAATTTATTTATTTATTATTTACGGTAATTTAAACGTTTATGAAGCCTCCCCATACTGATATTAAACCACCTTCTATCTGTATTACCTTTTCCCACACTATTATAGACTGTTTAAAGTACTTTTGTGTCTCATGAGAGTCCGAGACTGATGGAACGAGCGCACTTCCAGATGCCGTCAGCCAATAGAATGCGCTTACGGTATCACGTGACTGCCGACCAAAAATCTGCGATGAGGTGGAGTCGCTATCACTGATGAGGGCGCACTGTATATTAGTGTGTATAGGCCCTGAACAAACAAACACACACACAAAGGGCCTGTATGCATGCAGGGGGTGGTAGAGTGGTGGGCAGCTCCTTCGTGGTGAGCTCAAATGAGCACCACGGCGCTCATTTGTAAGGGGGACGACGCCTTGCTCAAGGGTGCCTTGGCAGTGGTTTGGAGGTGAGCTGACACCTCCCACTCTCGGCTCACAGTCCGGGTGTTTTTGGGCAGGAGCGGGAATATCGAACTGATATTAGAACATCGGATGATCCGTTCTACCACTGAGCCACTGCCGCCTCAAATGGAGTGAAATGTACATTTTCGGAGACTAATAAATAATGCATCCAGGTCCAAAATCCTTCTGATACATTTATTCATTTTTATCTAGATATATTCTTGGTTTTTGTCAGTGATCATTTTCATCTTGAACTCATTCAGCCTGAATGACATCATAATTGGGCTGAACTCTTATTTACATTAAACAATGTCCAGCAAATAATAATAATTTATAATTATAATAATAATAATTTAATTATACCTGCAGGCAATATCCACCCTGACTACAAGAAATAAAAATAAAAAATACAGTGAGCTGTCCCACATCCTCAGCACCGAGACATGTGTTCTGTTTGACTCTGTGTCCTTCGCCACATATTGAACAAATTAAAAGTTCAAGTTGTCGGGAGAAGCACAGCTGCATGAGGACAGAGGAGGGAGTCAGTGTGTGAGCAATCGTCCCTCCACGAGGCTGCTGGCCCCCTTCTCACAGCGCCTCGTACACACACGCACACACGCACACACGCACACGCGCACGCGCGCACGCGCACACACGCACACACACACACACACACACACACACACACACACACACACACACACTGCCCACACAGCGCTGCCATCTGGCCTGCTGGGAAATCAGAGCCACCTGAGACTCGGCCAAATACATAATGCTCGCTGACAACTCTGGCATTTCTTTTCATTGTAAAGAGATGAATAAAGATGATAGAAGCACATAAAGTAAATGGGAGGACAGCGTTTAACATTTACTTTTGTATTACTGTGAACTTTAGGGTATATCCAGGAAGCTGGAAACAATTAATTTTTCATTTTTTTTAAAAGAGCAAAAAGTTCCCACTATCCTGTCTATTCAGTCCATATGCCTTTATACATTTATGTACACTATAATTGCTGGTGTTAGCACCTCTGCGAGCAACCTCAGCATTTGTAATATTGACACAAACCTATCAACAACATGTCTAAAAGTATATGGAAAACCAATCGACAGCATTCCACCCATTTGTGGTAGATACTTCCGAAAGAATGGGTACTTATCAGCTGCTGCAGCAGTCTCCACTCTTCTAGTTTCATACTTTCCAGCAGACTGTAAAGCCTGGCTGCGGCGATTTGCTCCCATTCAGACAGAAGAGCATCAGTCGGGTCCAACACTGATGCTGGACGTTAAAGTCCATCTGGCTCATAATCACTGATCCAGTTCATCCAATGATTTTGGACTGGGATGAAGTCAGGCCTGTTTGCAGACCAGTGAGGTTCTTCCACGCAAACTTGGGAAACCATTTGCTAAGAGTCTGGGCAGCGTCATATTGAAAAGGACAAGAGGCTAACACAAACTCTGGAGGCAAAACGGAAAAACGTATGGCATATAATTGATGCATTTTAAAGTTTTTCTAATTCCAAATCAATTCATGGACACTGTTGATGCATTACCCCTCACTTTGAATCAGTGCAGTACCAGAAAAATACCTCTACCCAGTTTCTATTGTCTTCATCCACAAGTGGCTAGCTAGACTGTTATATTACATACTTATGCTCTTCAGAGTATCAGAGCAATTGGCTTTTGCTTTATGAAAACAGTTGAACAATTGAGTTCAAGTAATCAAACATAAGCCTCAAATTACATAGTAATGGTGATATGACAGTCCAGTATGAAGCAAGGATATACCCAACAGGATTGGCCATGTGGCCAATTAGAAGCATACCACTGGTGACATTAAAGGTGACAACATAGACTAGAAGTACAGACAACTGCATCTTTCAGAGAACATTTGTAGGTTCTGTTATTTTAATTATCAGTTGCTCCTGAAACACAAGTGACATAAGACATCTCAGATGTTTTAGGACTTTTGCTGAATGGCGCTTCAGACATTGGATATGCTTGCCAAGAATGGTCTTTAGTCTCACATTATGCAAATGAAGACACAATCACATTGCTTCATCATGGAATTTGCAAAAGTTCTATTCTAATTCCTGCTAACCTGCACCTGTTCAGTCATGCACCTAGTCCCTGTTAACAATACTGCCAGATAAATTTCTGAACTGGAACAGCTTTCGACTTCATCAGCTGTCTATTGTTGCCGGGAAAAGTGCTCTCTCTTGAAGCTTGAACGTGGAGACTACATTGCTGTTGGTGCAGCTGTTTCTTGCCAGGGCCTCCTGCTTACTTCCGCCCCCCACCCCCTCCCAACCTCTCTGGTTTTGTCAGAGTAAGTGCACATCATTGGCAGCTAAAAGCTCTGGGCACCGTCCCTCTGGTTGTTCCAGAGAAATGCCAATCGTTTTGGCGACGACAGGGCCTTCACAGAAGGCGCACGAAGGCACAGATGGCACTAATGGACGAGCAGAATCCAACTGAGGGACCGGGACAGAGCCACACCGGAGCGCCGTCCAAATAACTGTAGTGTGAATGTACTGTATGGCCAATGTGCTGCTCTGCTCTAGTGGGTATGATGCCACTGCAATGCAGCATAAAGAATTAAAAATGATAAAATAATCATAAGAGAAGGAGATCGTGGGAGGATCAGTGTGGAGTGGTGCCAGAAGGATCAGACAGAGGAGAGATTGTTGTTGGGATGATATCTGCTGAAGAGAGTTGTCTGAGTCAACCCACTCTACCCAGACAACTGGGTTTACAGCTAATGGACTCACTGTCAAGGAAGAGAGAGTTTATAAAATGCACCTTCTCCTGGTACAATGGTACTTTTATAAAATGTGTGAGCCAACTGATAGCCTGTGAGGAAATAGAGTTACATGAGGATTTTTTTTTCAACAAATCGTTCCCTCTATTTCCCATGTGATGCCCACATGCTGCAGATCTTAACATTTGTGGTGTTAAGTATCGAAAAAATAAAAGAACATTTCTATACGCAGCAGTCCCTTTTTTAAGCAGATGCTTGTAGGAAGAACTAGTCACAGCTTTTAAGAGATGCTGAAAGGCCACTGAAAACCTGTTTGGAGGTCTGTGTTCTTCTGAAAAAAAGTTTAAATATTTCTGAAAGGTCAAATACCTTAAGTTTGAGCCTTTTTCTGCCAACTGTGCGCTTTCTAAAAATGCAAGTAGCCTTTAGAGCTGAGAGGAAAAGCAGATAGGTGGGCAGATGGGAAATGTTGTGGTGTGACATTTTTATATTCTGAAAAACAACAAAAAAGTAAAAGTTATTCAAACGCTAGTTTGTAAAATCTAAAGTCTTCAAACCATAAAAAAAGGACACAAGCAAGATGTTAAGCCATAATTCACTTCCTATGAAAACATGCATCCATCAAACAAAAAAGAAGCCAGCTCTGCAGCAGTAATGCAGCTGTTCACTGTCCCAGAGCTGTGGATGTGCAAACCTCTTGAGCGAGGATTCCAAACACAAACCCAAAGTGAAGAGTGGGCCATTTGTTAATTTTTCCGTTCGTGTGCCACAGTGTATCAGCATCCTCAAAGAGCCGGTGGGCTCATCTGTACTCTTAAATTATGTGTCATCACCACAGACATCCTCTCAGAGAGGCCAGGAGAGAAACCACAAACATTCAGAACTGCACTCAAAACATAAGCTCACATCATGTCTGCGGGCCACGACCACATCCACAAACAGTTTGTGTGTTTGGCTACAATCTGTGTGACGTTTGCCTGTTAATATTTCACTATCAAATCTGTCTCTTTCGCTAAATAGGGTGATCTAGCTTTTGCTTAAACCTCAGGGTGTTCAAACACGCTCAGTTCACAATTGTATGTGACCTGCTCATAAACCAACAGCGGAGTTACAACAATAACCACCACCACAATAATACTACTGCTACCACTACTATTACTACTAGTAGTACTATTATTATTACTACTGCCACTACTATTAATTATTATTATTATTATTACAACAATAATAATAATATTAATAACAATAATGATAATAAAACTGCTCCTGTACCTCAAAGCAGTAAAATAAAGTGATCAAAATATGTATTATAGATAGAAAATAGACGTTGCAGCAGCAATAATATATTAAAACAGGAAAGCAATAGGATGGAAAAATTGCAATAACCGCAGATATAACTGAATAAGGTGAAGGGAATAGGTGAAGAACCACCTCATGTAGTTTATATATATATAAGATTTCTACCTTCCTTTCTTCTTGATGTAAGATGTAAGATTGCATTAGGGAAGGCTACTTAAAAAACAGTAAGAAACTAGCTCCAGCCCGAAACTCTTGTAACTCATGTAACCAAAGTGTGTGTGTCAAATGACAAATATCAATCTCCCCTCCAGCCATTATACAAGACAGGGCAAGAGATTTTAATTGAATGAAAATGAGTCCAAATATTTCTTGATCTGGCCAGAGAAGTTATACACAGGCATAATTAGGTCAACTATCAATATCAACAATCGGCACCGGTAAGTAAGTAAGTAAGTAAGTAAGCATTAGTTAAACGTCAACAATACCCATCCCTATCTGTAATACAATCACCGATGTCAAGAATTTCCTGAAGATCAAAAATGTCTACATGATGTTGAAAATTACAAATTATAATAAAAATTAAAGAGTTTTCAACAACCTCACTGTAATTAAAAGGTTTTAAGATGACTTATCAGGGCAGCAAGACGGCGTAGTGGGTAGCGCTGTCGCCACATAGCAAGGCAGTTCCCGGTTCGAGTCCCACTCTGTGCTGAGTTTGCATGTTTTTGGAGCTTCTGAGTAGACATTTACACATTTTAAAGCTGAAGATTGCAAATTGTGTAAAGTGTCATTACAATGTGTGTAAATGTGTGAATGTGTGTGTGCTACTACTCCTGGTCCCTACATGGGTCCCCCTCTTCCCCCTCCACCAGCGGCATGCTGGACAGGGTCACATGCGATCTGCTCTTAGCGGAGATGCAGGCCATGCGACAGGGAGGGCCAGTAATTGGAATAAGCTGTCAAGTTGAGGCGGTGTTATTGTGTGTGTTGTGAATGTGCCAGGGAGGGTCCCCTCCTACAGGGTGGCACACATTAAAATCCCTGATGAGACTAATGCAGACGGAAATGGCTCTGGCATTTTGCCTAGTCAAGAGGTGAAAAGGAAGGCTGGTCTGGGTCAACCATGTCTTCAAATTAATCCAGAGAAAGTATGAGGAAATAACGCACAAGATGAACACAGCGTGATCGTAATTTGTCTTACATGTGTGGAAGTCTAATTGTCATGTTTTTAAATATTTCTCTGCATTTGACTTTCAATAAAAAGTCAGACTGTTTACAAGGGATACTGAAAAAACAACTTTCCTTTATCCACAAGTAAGTTCCAACAACTCATATTTGTTCCATCAATGAATAACTGAGCCTTCACATGGAAATAGAGAGAGAGAGAGAGAGAGAGAGTTCATCAACAAATTGAAGATGCAGATTTGCAGCTAATAATAATGTGGCGACACAAAGCTGAATACTTGCCTGTAGTTGACATGATTAACAATAATTACAAAATAGGTAAAAGAAAGTAATTAGAAGATAATTGTATCTAATCAATGGCACAAAAGAGATAATTACATTCTGTGTTGACTCAATAATTTATTGGTATTTTCTCCGAAAATTCTGATTTATTGTATGTTTGCAAGCACATAAACATTTGTAGCTGCCTCATATAGTTTGGGTTTGGACGAAAAGTTCCCTCTGAAAAATGTCATTATTTAAAGTTCCTTCTTTATTAGTTTCTCCTTCAATTAAAAAAAAAAAAATGCTGCTATTATTATAAATGTTTTTTTTTTATGTTTAATTTATTTTTTAATTAATTAAAGACTGTATCGTTTATTTATGCAATTTAATACCTTTTTGGGATCAGTGTGAACACCATTGAAAATATCATTTTTCATTGGAAAAATTAAATTAATATTTCCTATATTGTAGTGTTTTGATTCTTGAATTGGAGCATCATGTCTCGAACAGGCAAATTCAAGGCAAAACACGCTTGTTGTGTTGTTGTGCTGTACCATATATTCCAAAGTTGTTTTGCTTATTTAGCAGAACTCATAGTTGATTTATGCTAAATGTTCTGGCTTCATAATTCACAACCAAAATCTGTCTGCACGATCAAAGTTAAATCAGATTTTACAGCAAAAAACTCTAGCTTTAAATTTCAGATGGAGAAAAGTTGTTATTTACGAGGCTGTAAACTAACTGCATGAAAAATCAAGCAAGCGGTGGCGGTCTGCTATGCCGGGTGAAAAGGCTCAGTGATAAAGCATCTTGTTAGCTCAACTGAGGAAAATATGCTTATCATGCCGCATGTTAATACAAGCAGTAAATAATGTGATCATCAGCCAGCGATGCTGGAAATATAACAGCGTGAAGGAGCCTGAAACCACACTGACGACAGGGAGGTGTTGTGTGTGTGGTTCTCTTTAACATGGGCTACAAAGTGTGAGAACTGGGTTAATGTGACCTGAGCAGTGGAGACATTAGCAGCAACACACACTGGGTGGACCGTCAGCAGGCATTTTACAGAACTAAAAAAACAAAACAAAAAAACAACTCAATCGTGTCAAGGCAGAATACTTCATTAAATATCCTAATAATGGGATTAATCAATACACAATACAGATTGTAAAAAAAATATTATGTTGGAAGTTTGACTGGATTCCACCATCGGGGTTGCAATAAAGCAATAATGATAAGAAATACATGAAAAAAATTCTCAAAAATAGTTCCCAATTTCAATTTTTTTATTATTGTAATATTTAATGCTCCCTCGCGGGATACTTGTGTGTTCAGACTCAGCAATAATGAGACAATAGTGGTTTACTGTTACTGATTTTACTTTTTCAGCTAAAAAATATAGAAATTAATTCAGATCTCTCAGGTAAAATATTTTTTTAAATATTTTAAACACATACATTTTTAAATTATATATATTGAACAGGTGTGATTTAAGCAATACCTTGTGGTGTATATGTTTTGAAATTTGTGTCAAATAATTTTATAATTAGATAATCTTGAGAATTTTGCATCATGTATGTGGAATTATCCATAAGTCATATCAAATCTGTGTGTGAATTCTCAGTTTTGCTTTTATATATTTTCATCGGACACTTGAAGAAACTCTTTAACTTCTTCACTTGTTTATTTGTTATTTGCTGTTTGATTTTTGGTTAGGGAGAATTGACTAACTCTATCATACAGTCTATATGCAGGTCCTATACTTCTTCTCCTGTCGGCTTTTCACTTCGGGGTGGACACCTTGAATCAGTTGCCTCCATCTAACCCTGTCTTCTGCATACTCTTCTCTCACACCAACTACCTTCATGTCCTCTTTCACTACATCCATAAACCTCCTCTTTAGTCTTCCTCTAGGCCTCCTGCCTGGCAGTTCAAAACTCAGCATCCTTCTACCAATATATTCACTATCTCTCCTCTGGACATGTCCAAACCATCTCAGTCTGGCCTCTCTGACTTTATCTCCAAAACCTCTAACATGTGCTGTCCCTCTGATGTACTCATTCCTGATCCTATCCTTCCTGGTAACTTCAAGAGAGAACCTCAGCATCTTCATCTCTGCTACCTCCAGCTCTGTCTCCTGTCTTTTCCTCAGTGACACTGTCTCTAGACCAAACAACATCGCTGGTCTCACCACAGTTTTGTACAACTTTCCTTTCGTTTTAGCTGAAACTCTTCTATCAGACATCACACCTGACACTTTTCTCCACCCGTTCCATCCTTCTTCACCTCTTGTCCACACTCTCCATTGCTCTGGTCTGTTGACCCTAAGTATTTAATATCCTCCATCTTCTTGATTTCTTCTCCCTGTAACCTCAGTCTTCCATTTCGGTCCCTCTCATTCCCACACTCTGTGTTACTGTGGCTAACCTTCATCCATGTCCTTCCAGGACAAACCTCCACCTCTCTAGTTTCTCCTCCACCTGTTCCCTGCTCCCACTGTAGATCACAATATCATCTGCAAACATTATAGCCCATGGAGATTCCTCTCTAACCTCGCCTGTCAGCCCGTCCATCACCATAGTGAACAAAAAAGGGCTTAGAGCTAATCTCTGATGCAGTCCCACTTCCACCTATGCAGTCTATATGCAGGTGCAGTAATAAAAAAATGAGGCAACAGTGGTTTAGCTGCTAATTAATGTTAATTAATGTTAAGATTATCCTACCACAAGCTGATTTTATGCATTATCATGGGAACTAAATTGAGGCTGCGATTCTTTAACGACATTCTCCACTGACATCATCATAGCAAAAACTTTTCCTGCTCCGATGGGTTCCAGTGCTGCCTCCCTCTCAGCTTTCCTAAAGTCTCACAAAGAGGAAATAACACACAGAATCACTGAATGGAGAGAACAGAAAACAAATGAACAGACTGGAGCTCTTCAATTTTGATTAAAACAAACCAACAAATTGAACACAGCAAGCAAATACTCCTTGAGAAGAACTGTCTGTCCTTGTGAGCTTTTTAAAAGCTTCTCTTAAGAGCACATCAAATATTATAGCAAACAAGTGCTGAGTTTCAATATCATCACACCCTGTATGTGTAGACAATGACACAATTTTGATGTCATACATTGTGTTTGCAAAGAAAAAAAAAATGCTTCTCATTCCAAAACATTTCCATACTTTGAATAGTTTTGACTGTAAGGACCTTTCCAGAAAGTTTGTAGGATCTCAGCAACTTGAGCTGCATTCTTATTTTCTATCTATGCATGTCACTTTTACCATAACCACGATTGCTCTCTCCACTTAAAGATGGATGGTGTCTAGTTGCTGAAATTGTCTGTTAAACACCCACCTACCCCCAATACTCTGTAATGCAAGGTACAATGGAGTGTAACCTCAAGAACTCTGCCCTGCAGTCTTTGGGTTCATAACAATGCAATCAATCGAGCTAAAGACAACAGATGTGGTGGTACATCTGCTTTTTCATGGACTAGTAAGCAGCACTGCAGTTCTCAAGGTGGTGGTCCTTAAAGTTCTTCAATTGTGAAAAAAATGACTGTAAACTGGCATTAATGCTAGTTGGCCTGGGACTAGGTAGAAAAATGGGGGTGGGATTTTTGATATGCAGTATGATGAATCATTGCAAAGCACTCACAAACCTTCCCTGAGGCCCAGCAGTGAAATTAACTAGTTTGGCAGGTCGGTGTTGCCCTCTCAGGCGGGCACCGAGTGTTGCTTTTGGGAGACGAATGCAGGCAATGCCTCTTTGTCTCAATGGAGACAAATCTTGAGCAGACTGTTTGTTTGGGGAACGGGTGTGAACACTGCACAAGTCCATCAAATCAATTAGAGTCTTAGGCAGAGATGGCGTGGCTTGGCCTGGGCTGAAGGAGCTTGGCCCGATCTTTTGTGAGGGGTTATGTGAGTCAGTGTTGCCACAGCCAACAGTCATGACTCTTGTACTCACAACACCAGTATGAGCAGAGGGAGGAAGGGTGAAAAGCTTGCATATGGCCAGAGCCAGTGTGTCACATTTGGGATACAGTTCCCGTTGGTCTCAGATGCTCACACCAATGAACTTGTGTGAGAATTGTCGAGCTGCAACACTGCGGTAGTGTTTGAGGGTGAGATTTACCAGCTTAGAAAGGATGGCTAGAAAACTGTTCTTTGTGGACGATAATATCCAAAAGTTCAACTGGATATATTTATTTTTCTCCTACATCCTTTCATTCTCAATACTGCAGACAGTGCATGTTTATTGGTTGCAACAAATAAGTATTCGAGGAGGATCACTTCAAGATGCCCACATTTTCTGAGTGGAATTTCTTGCAGTTACAGCATAGAAAGAAATGCACAAATAGTACACAGGCATTAAAGGAACTTCATAGATTATAGTAGTCTGGTGACCTGACTGTTTGTGAGACGACAGACGTTGGCTATCCCAGATGTTTACATGTCCGTTAAAATGCAATAATATGAAGACATCACATCTGTGCAGGTCGCCTTGTTTAGATATGTAACACTTATTCCACCAAAGCCAAATTCTCTATATTACAATGTTAACGCAATAGAAAAATAGTGTGCATCTAACCTGTGATTCAATGTCCTGTAAACTCTAT
Organism: Antennarius maculatus; assembly: GCA_013358685.1. NCBI lineage: Eukaryota > Metazoa > Chordata > Actinopteri > Lophiiformes > Antennariidae > Antennarius > Antennarius maculatus. Next base: position 8,112,681 of record CM023608.1, read on the forward strand.
TTTACTTACTGTACTCTAACCTGCTAACATAGAAACTGACCAAACTGACCCAAAATAAAATGTAGCAGTGGTGTAAAGTCAATTTCTTTTGCATTGTCCTGTTAGGGGTCGCCACAGCATGGCAGCGTTTATCCATTTTAGATGAACGCTCATATTTGTTTGGCAAAGTTTTTTACGCCGGATGCCCTTCCTGCCACAACCCTCTGCATTTATCCCTGCTTGGGACCGGCCTACAGTTGACACTGGCTTGTGCCCCCGTAGTAACTAAACAATGTTCGTAACTAAGCAAAACAAATCCACAGAGCCACTTTCTTACTTTGAATGCAGTTAAAATTGCATGCAACTATTTAATTTAGCTGTAGTTTTTAAGTTTTGCAGACAGCCAAGACTTTCCATTCCTGCTGCTGCTATGCACATTATATCAGTTTAGTTGTACATATTGGGAACTGTACACGCACACAGTTGTCTGAAGGCTTATCTCATTTCCTCAGTATTATTTGTAATTATTCACCAGCAAGGGTTAGTCCCACTCCCAACATTAAAAATGTTAATATAACTGCTTTTTTTTTTTTCACTAACAAGTAGGTTGGTGCAAATCACCACAATGTGCATACAGCAAGTCTCAGAGGAGATTCACAAGGAGGAGCCACATATGATGTTACACTAACTGGCCGAGAGCATTTTGTTGTAAGTTTCCACATTTTTGGAGCTTCAAGCTGTACTGTTAGGGTAACATGCATGCTAATCAGCAACGCCTCATTCTTTAGTCTGTTATTATGCGCTTTTCAACACAGCATGTCAACATTATTTTAGCTGAAGGAAAAAGCCAGCTGCCATGTTTTATGCATTTGATTTTCAGTTAAATTTCACTTTTAAGTTACTGCTGAAAATGCAGCGTGACTTGTCCTTCAGCTTTTATATGTTAACGTGCATGTTTCACGGATGCTCAGGCCTTGATTGCACGCCAGCAGACTAGAAACCATACATAATGATGGAATATGACACCATTGTAGTGTCTGCATAGGAGCGTGCTGGGATACAGTTTAATTTTATCTTCAAATGGAAACGATTATGGTAAAACAGTTTTTTCCTTACTGGGTAACGTCTGAATAAGTTTCCAGATAAATAAAATGACTCAAAATGCTTTAACATATAACTAAAATAGAATAACAGGTGCATCTGAAATCTTAGCTTGTCTGCAAGCAGACATGAGCGACTAACAAATTGTTAGTAATATTATTGTTAGCAATATTCTGTTCTAAGTAAGACCTGATCAGTAACTTTACTGACTGTGTAAGCTTGCAAGATTTCAAAAAATGACTGATATTAAATACAGCTTAGAAAACATGATGCTATGTGAATAAAGTATTTTTGTCTGTCTTTTTATCTATTGAAATACTGATTCTAATTCCAGATTTGTTATCATTAGTATCAAAATATTTTGTAATTTTGTTAGTTTTAGGAATGCAAACTGTCATGCTTTTAAATTTGCATCATTTAACATCACACATATTTACTGAAGTACATTAGCTTGAAAGTAAAAACAAAATATAAACATCTCTTATCAAATGGACAAGAGGTTCTATCCCAGTCTCTCTTGTCAGATTGAAATTCCAAATTCATATCATTGTTGAATCTACTCAAAAGTCAGAAACGCTTCATGAGATCAGGAAAATTCATTTCAAAGCAAATGTAAACAAGCTTAAGCTCATGACCAAACACTTACAGGCATCTGTCAACATCTGAATAAATACTGGATCAACTCACAACTGAGCAAGGAACACCAGTGTTAATATGCATATACTTTATCTGTGCTTATTTCATGCAATTTACTGGTTCAGACTGCACTCATATGCACACTAATACATTTCAAAAATAGTTTTACATATTTATTATAAGAATCATGAATCTGAGATTGTATAACATTGGAAAAAATTCATAGTGAGCTTAAGTCAGTAAACGAAAATAATGAATGATCACCCTGCCTTATTAACGATCATAAATATGGGCAGCAGACAGCAGCACCGTCAGATGTACTGTATGAGAAAACGGGCCAATCAGTCTAAGTGCAGGGCAGCAACTCTCACGTACTCGATCTGTCTAATTGACTCAAATATCCTGCCCTGATATCCCAAAGGCCTCTGGAGTAAAACACACACACATACAGTATACACACACACACACACACACACACACACACACACACACACACACACACACACACACAGGCCTCCTTCTTCCATAGCCCTGGCTTCATTAGCAGCAGTTTGCATCATCCCAGTAAAAACGTCACATGTCATCAGTGACTCCATTCTTTATCACTTTCTGCAGTATAGACAGTGTAACCTTCAGAAACCTGCTGCCCACAGTTTTACGTCTTAATTAGGAGCACTGTCAGAGGTGCCCAGTGCCCCTTGTCCCAATGTGAACGGACAGAGAGAGATGGAGACGGAGAGGTAGTGTGAAAGACACAAAAGAGGACAAAGTCAGACACGAAGGCAGCAGACAAAGGCTGTAAAAGAGAAGGAAAAGATGTAACACTGAGAGGGGCAGGCATAGAAGGGGGAGCCTAACGGGGGGAGAGATGAGGATAGGAATTATGAAAGTGTCCAATAAAAGAGATGAGACGATCAGAAGTAACAAGTAGGGGAAAGAATTTCACGTGAAGCACAAAAAGAAGGTATGATGTGGCTCAAACGGCTGTGATTGAAAAGAGGAGTCAACTCTCTTTCATGTAGAAACACCAGAATAAAAGATATTCATGTGAGCAGCAAATGAACCAAAAATAAAACATCAAAAATCCATGCCCAAAAACAAAAACAAAAAAAATGCGTGGGCCAGGTGTTCATTCAGCACAGGAACCTCTTTAATTTATAAAAAAACCCAAAAAAACACACAACAACAAAAACCGGTGATGAAACCATTTGCCAGCAAAACAGTGGGTGTTTAAAACCATTATGCTCATCTAATCAGCTCATCAAGTGTACTGCTTTTCTTTCTTCATTTATTTATTTTTTTTAAATAAGACACAAGAGAGGAAAAAGGATTCTCATCTGGACAAGAAGTAAACATACATGCTTTGTGGAAGCAGCAGTCAGCAGGAGAGCTCGGCGAGAGAAAAGGACGAGTGTGGTTTTCAGAGGAACTTGTGTTGGCTCCTTGCTCAGAGAGAAAGTGAAAATCCGGCTTAGCAGCAAAAACACTGGAGACTCTTGTGTTCTCAGTTTGGGGACAGCTGACGGGTTAACACTATTAAGACTGCAGAGAACACAGGACTGAATGTACATCTGTGCTCCCAAACAGTGGGATTGAACACCGCAATGAAGGCGTTCCCTCAGCCGCAGATAGACGGACCACAAAGCGACAACTCAGGAACACACACACTCTTCTTGTTTATTAGCTTTACAATGACGTAAGATTTTACAAAGCGGATGAACACAGTTTGTTCTTCTTAATTTATCTGATTAGTTTTAAAAAAAAAATTTTAAATCATTTTTGGTTTCACTAGTTTTGCATTACACCTACATTACAACTCTATTTTGATTGAACCGATGACTCCTGATTGATCATAATACAGCTGCAGATATTCAAACAGGAAAACGCCATCGAACCTGCATTGGTGAGTTGTTTTAGGGCCATGAAATAAAAGCACTTGAGCATCAATTAAATCTATATCATCATCACTCAATATAATTGAAGATGAGACAACCTATCCATTGTAAAAGACCAAACTGTCATTAAGGTTAATAAGCTGTTTTATAAACTATTGCCATTACCATCAGATCCATCTATTATAATAATAAATGACATACTGATGAAATAGGTGGTGAAACCGGCATCTTCTTCCATGATGGCGTACAGTAGCGTGGACGAGGTGAGACAAATGAGATTTAGCCACTCAACAAATGGAGTTGTTAATTCCACACATCAATTAAGAAGAAAAAAAATCAACAAATACATCTGGAACCCCTTCAAGAACGGTTTCAATTAGACTCTGTGCCGTTTTGCCAACTACTGTCACATCTACATTTTTTTCTCTAAATCAATTAAGGAACATTATAATTTATTCATAAGATGCTTGAGAGCCAGTTGTGAGAGTGTTTGAGGAATTTAATCCTGGACTGACAGTGAAAAAAAAAAAAGAAAGCTTTAAGCAAACCTAAAGAAGACATCTGCTTAAATCACAGGACAAGTAGTCAAGACCTGCAAAAAGATTGTTTCCAGTAAATAAAATAACAGCTGCACAAATGTCTGAAAAGTTGTATTTCAAGTTTTCCCAGATAGAAGCCAAAAGGCATTTAATTCATTTCCTAGAGTATAAGATATGTAAATCCAGGCAGGGGACAGTTATACTTGTGTTGAGATAAAACACAGTTTGGGGCGCAAAGAGTCTCTCAGAAGCTTTTTCCCCCCTCAGCTGAGGTCATTTAACACATGCGGGAAAAAATTAATTAAGTGTCAAATACAAATTAAAACATCTTCAAATAAGTGTTAAGCCAACAGTAAAGGATTAAAGAGGTCAATCCATTTGCATGCTGAAGCTCATTAGCATAATTAAGCTCATGTTTAAAAAATGGCAAAAGACTGGCGTTGAAGGAGTTAACGAAGTGGAGCCAGTAATTGGACGAGGAGTGACCCCTTCACAGCCCATGATGGGGATGCAGCTAATTCACTTAAATGGTCACTGGAGGCCGAGCCAAATGGAGACAATTAGCATCTTGGGGTGTCTTACTGCTAACAGCAATTTCCTGGGTTGACTGAGATATCGATCTCTTCAGAGATGTTTGACCGTCTCTTACAGCAATGCATTATTTATAAATGCTGAAACAATATCTTCCTTTCTTCAGGTGAATGAGCCACACGTCCACATTGTAAGGAAAGCTGACAAAAAAGCTTTTATCAACGTGCAATTTTTTTCTTCTAGTGAGGGAGACACACTGAAGAGTCAAATTGTTTTTTGGAAAATCAGACTATTAATTTTGCGCATTTGCTGCAGCACTTCAACAAAAACATATGATGCAAACACAAGATGTAAGCAGAGTTGTATGAGATACACATATATCTTTCAAAAGTGTGTGAAACGTAACTGTATGTGATGTGGATAGACCAAACAGAACCACTAGATCTACTGCTGCAATGTGCAAACACTATCCAGCTGTGCATTGACTGTGCACACTACCACTACTTGTTATAGAATTATATTTAGCATTTTGTATGACACAAAGTACGACAGTTAAAACATGTACTGCTGGCAGCATTACTTTGGTAACTGTATGTTACTGAATGTGGCATTGAAAGTGTTAGCAATACAGCTGAAACAATCCTCCCCTGACTGTGACGTACCAGGTCTGTAATCTGATGTTTAGGTTCTCCACAGAGTGAGAGCGACTGACCTGGAGGAGTTTGATCATTTACCTTAGTGGAGCAACAGGAAAACATCAAAATGAAACAGACAGATAAGTGAAGAAAGGAGGAGAAAGAGGAGGAGGAGGTGCGTGTGGTAGGATGGTCAGAAAGACTCAAGCCTGCAATGAATAGAGCCACATTAGTGAAACTTGACTGCACTTTTCACAATAGAGAAGTGGCTCAGTGAGGAGAAGTTTGGGGGTGGGGTTTGGGGTGGGGGTTTTGCGGTAAAACAGTTTATTTTTACAAAAATAGATCCTAACTTTGAATAATAATATGTTTACAGACCCCAGTGACGTGTTTGATTTCAGTCTAAGAGGAAAAAGATCATTTCAAATTAAACAATTGAAAGCTGCCCCGGCTGCGTACAGAGAATGAACTCTTAGCATCTGATGTTCAGTGGCACATGTTTACATGTTTATTCATACCGTACGTCTGTCATCAAAAGCAAACAATTTATATCATATAGCATAGCTTCATGCGAGGGCCTTTCACTACATATTAGCCGACATGACACACCGTTACATTTATGTATACAAAATACGAGCTGGCTAATTGAATATTCACTGTGAACATATTCCCTACATAACATTACTCCCCGCTTCCATCTTTTTAAAAATTCAAATCAATGAGAAGAGGACGGGGAGCATTAGAATATATTACCGCAAGTATGTGTGATCCTTCCCCCGTCCTCCCTCTCTCCCCCCTCCTCTATATGTCTGTCAGGAGGTGAGCCACGGAGGAGGAGGAGGAAGAGGAAGAGGAGGAGGAGGGCAAAATGCACACGACAGAGCCGGTCTCTGCAAAGCTGACGTTAACAATAATGTAATTTAATTAAAGCCAAGATCCCAGCGGTCTTCGCCAAACGACAGGGCTTTGATTTTAATAGGTGATGAAGAAAAGGCTCGGCACTGCCGCTGCTTCGACCATTCTGAGGGGTTCTGGGGGAAAAGGCACCGGCGTGACATCAGATCATATCCTATCATAAAACAGGGGGGGCAGGAGGAGGAAGGGCAGTCAGTGCAGGTACCAGCCCCGGCCACCCAAATACAACAACACTGATCAGCTAGTGGACAAGAACGGAGGACACCTCCAGAGGTGGTGGGGAAGTGAGGAGTGGAGGGGGTGGGGGTCAGGACAGTCCCAACAACAATAGAACAACACAAGAGAAAGCTTGATGGAACCAGAACAGAGTGTTTGTATCTGTTTTCTAACTGAGGTCATGTGAGATTTAAAAATGAATCCCAAACTGTAGACGATGAGATAAGAAGTCACAAACTTCACCTACAGACAAACAACATTAAATCTGGACAAATTGAAAAAGGTGAAGTTCGCCACTTTTTTTTTTTTGGGGGGGGGGGGGGGGGGTTGAAGTACATATACAAACTAAAATAAAATCTTATTATATTTGTCTCTTTTCAAGTATTTTCAAGTATTCGTAAAATATATACCGGTACTTCAATAAATACAGACTCAGGTAGCCTTTAATTAAAGTCTAGACATTAAAGGTCTAAATATTTTCTCCACACATATTTGAATGGCCTCTTGAATTAAAATTTCCAAAAATTAATAACCAATTTTTTTTTTTTTAATTATCAAAGAATTATTTGAAGCCAAAATTTAGATTACGAGAAATTTGGGAAGATGTTGTGATCCTGATGACTGACCATTCAATTTCTCAGTATTTCTTTTTCCCACATTAGGTTAGTTTTCACTTAACTCCTCCAACCAGCCGCCACCAACAACAATTATCTTCATTCTTCCTGATCCAAGAAACACACATGAGGGTCCCAGCATTGGTAATCCTGTTACCAGCCAGGACCCAGCCTGGATTCGCCGTACTGGGGCATGGATGGGGAGGGGAGGGAATGGGGGAGGGAGGGGTGTCATTATCAAATTTACAACCAGTCATACAGACATCTGCCCTACTTTTCCTCAGTTAATGTAAAAAGAACTAATCTGGTTTAAGAGAGCACGGGCACGGCTCATAAATCGGCGGCGCTCTCCGCCATAGTTAAAGCTGTCACTTCTCTTGTGGGGGAGCGGCGACTGAATGGAGTTGTCAGCTGGCTACTTGTTATGGCTAACAAGGCCGTCCACTGATAGGACTAATGAGGCCCAAGGCTCGCCACAACCCCACTCAACCCACCATCACCACTTCTGCATGAGCTGCACATTACATGAAGAGAGGAAAAATGCAAGAAAAAGAAAGACGGACACAAAAAAAAGGGGCAAAGCTGCGACTTCCACCAAAATTATTTTAATCTTGTGTAAAAAAAAAAATAAAAATCTCAGCTTGTTCTCTGCATTGGTTCCATGACTGTTTTTTGAAAGTTTTTAACAGGCAACATAAAAATGATTCATTGCACTACAACAATACTAGCAAAATGACCACTGATTGAGTTTTCTATTTTTGGTGGCAGAGGGAATGAAAGCGTCATGCTACCAGCATGCTTTGATTTAATAAACATAATGATTTTATATCAAAACTACTGCAGATTAAAATGAGAAAGATTAATTAAATTACTTTAATTAAAAAACAAAACAAAACACTAGGACAATAGTCGACAAAGACGACACTAAAGATCAACTTAAATTTTTATATTTTGCTGTCCTGAAGACCGCGACATGAAATCAGACTAACACTGTCTGACCAAGGTGAAAGGATGTACATCATGGTAAATAGTAAAGAACCTGAGCGCTGCTATTTATGATACGCTGATGTTTCTAATATTAACATTTCAGAACAGCATTATCAGAAATGACCACAGACTGAATTGGCTTTTTGTGAGTTTTAAGAATAATTGGCCTCTGCAAGAATTCTAAGAATTGTTGTCTAGAGGTTATCGCATTGGCACACAGCTATGTGCCAAATAATTCACACAATTGTTGCACAGTGGAACAAAGAAGCTTAAGAGCACTACAAATAATCTCCATTCTTCAGCACAAAGAGGTAAATGTGGTGTTGGAGGCTAAACGTCAAGCATGAGTAACGTCTGATCTGATCACATTGAGCTTTTGTTTTTCAACTTCATTTCCGAGCAAAGCCTCATCTCTTCTCCCAACGCTTCATTATTTGTGACGCTCTGGTTTAATTCCAATTACCGCTGTTAATTAGAAAATCTCATGCTCTCTGATCTAGAGGTTTGTTTCAACTTAATGACATTTGCCAGGTTGTTTACCTGTGATTAAAGCCTTTTATTGTGAAATTAAGTGTTCCATTTGTTTCAATGAGGTTTTTATGTGTATGATTTTAAACTTCATGAACAATGACATCATGTGAAATGCATTACCCTGCTCTATTATTTTGGCTGTCCATTCTTTCTTTCGACGTTAATATCACACTGGCGTTTTGCGTTATCAGACATTTAGGTCCCAAGTTATTCCTTTTGCCGCGGTGCGCTGGTGTCTCCTCTCAGTCATTCATTTTAAAAGAGAACAATGTAGCTTGACACCCTTTGTTAGTGACAGTAAAGATGTTCTCACATATATCTCACATATTCAGTCTAGCATTGTAATCCAGCAAGATAAAAGCAACAAAAGGAAGTGTGAAAAGATGAGCATGTGTCCATTTGTTTACCTTTTCTGGAACACTAGCAAGCTCATGTTTGTCTCTACTTTACATACAGACAAAGGAGAGAAAAGAAAGCAGCTGCTAAACATCCACTACGCAAACGGCTGGATAAATAAATAAAAGTCTCTTGAATTAATTTTACTTAGCAGCCTGATGTCTTACGAAGCATTTATTCCCTTTATTGGATCGTTTCCATGTGACCAATGTGCTTTAAACATACTGAGACACCAGTATAACCAGTACGGGATCCAGTTTAATGATCATCCAGTGCTGCGACTACAGTCCAACATTAAACATATGCAGTATTTATATCTGATTGAGTGGTTCAACAATTTAAGTTTATTGCTTATATATTATTCATCCAGAATGCTTCCTTGTCAACAGTTGAGTGACAGGTTACTTTGGATGAGTCAGACTAACCTAAACTGACTTGAGTGTGTTAAAGACTTGTTTGGTTTACAGTTTTAACTTGGTTTGGCCTCGTCCACTAAACAGATGTTGATAAATCCAAATTTTCAGAATTGGCTGCCCTGATGACATTCTTTATTCAAACCTAAACGAAAAATAAAATTCAGTTTTGAAGAAGATTCGATTTCCCATAATTGTCCTCAGTTGTCGTTATAAATATGGTAGTTAGATAAATGCTGTTTTAGTTCATTTTTCTGTAGCCTATAAGCTGAAGACAAGAAAAAGTGGCCTGATCGTTTCACGCCTGTAAAAATGCAGTTTAGAGGCCAGAGAGATACAGCCGGTCTTCTCAACTATGGTCTTGATGGCTTACAGGAATTATACTCATGTCTCAAATAACAAATGTAAATGCCTTTGTCCAGTTTCCAGTCTAATGCTTCACTAGTCTGTACTTCCATACAAACGTTCCGTTCACACCGTCCTAACTGAGCCCTGACAAACCCGCAGGTTCTCCATTAAGCTGCTGAGAAAGGGCAAAATGAACCCAAGCATGTACTTCAGTGACCTCCAAGGACAGCTCTGCCACACCATACAGTCTTTACCAGCCTGTGCCAAGTAAGCAGACTGTCACCTCTGCCCTCACGGTTCTCAGCTTATGTCAGCCTTGTCCTTATTTTCCTAACACCTCCATTTTACATCTCTTCTCTCTCCTCCCTCTGTCTGATGGAACTCTTCCAGAGCAGGTTCGTGGACTCCCTCTGCTCACACTCACTTAATTAAATGCTCCCACAGCACTATTGACAATGTGGCCGACGGCTGTTAAATTAAGACGCTGTCGCAGCCGGGGCAGCGAGCTGGGGCTGGGTGAAGAGAAGATAAATCAGCTCAGAGAAGGGAGGAAAAAGAAGGGTAGAGGCTGACTCTATGAATTGTGTGTTCTTTTAACTGACCAGGATTGTTGGTAAAACCCTCCTGTCTTACTCCTAAATGTAGTTCGCTTCACTAGTTACTCCTAAGAAGACAACGTCCATCAGATAAAACTATTAGCCTCTACCAGCTCATCCAGCCCACACATCCCCTGGTGAGATCAGGAGAGATGAACACATATCCAACTGAAAATCTGCACGGACTCGCAAAAACTCTGAGCTTCTCCATTCACGTGTCTTTTTTCTGCAGGAGGTCACAGACCTCTTCCTCAACGCATGGCGGTGCATCATTCACTGCACACCTCGTTCGTTGATTTTGTGGACAGCTGCTTTCAGAAAACTATACAAAAAAAGTGTGAAAGGTTGGAGGGGGAGGTGCGTAGAAATATTTCTAAAACAAAGAAATGCACATGCCTCTTCAAAAAAGAGCCTGAGTGAGCAGAATAAGGCCAACCTCCCTCTCTTTGCCACCGCCATCTACCTGCTGTCCCCAGCCGATCTCCGGCAAAACTTGGCGGCAGATGTTGCTGTGCTAAGTTGGCTCTGAAGTGCCTCCCCGGCTCCCCCGTCTCACCGACAACACAGTCAAACCACATTAGATCTCTTTATTTGTGCCTGGGGCAAGTTCGGCACCGCAGCTGTGTCCACCCCCACTCTACCTTTGGTGTTGAAGGCCCGCCGGCACCAAATGTGAGACCACAAAAAAAAAAAAAAAACTGTTTCATTCTCATTTTCTGTCTCTCTTCTGCATCTGCTGACAATCCAGCAGTCTGGCTCCAGGCAGCAGCACTGAGGGAGAGAGGGAGGGTGGGGAAGGTAACTGCTGAGGGAGGCGGGGGGTGGGGGGGTGGCATGGACACCAGGGTCCCTGTGCTGAACAGATGTCTGTGACAACCTGCTTCCTTACACCTGTACGAGTCCTTGTAACCCCACGGATGCAGTCTGCTGAAACATTCATGACCCTGGAGGTTTCCTGTCCACCATCAAAGACCGCTGCCCTCCCTCAACTCCTCCCGCTCTCACCCTCGCTGCCTTTCCTCTCTCCCGCTACTCTCTTCTCCCTTCTCCACACCACCGTTACCCACTCTGCCATATTCACCTAACCTCCCACCAGACAGTTGACACTCTTCTCACTTTGATCAAATCAAGTTAATCGGCAAGCTTAATATCAAATGCATGTGAGAGCCAGGCTTTGGAGACAATGGTTATTGTCTCAACATCAGCCTTCCAATAGGACAAGGAACAAAAAACTCAACGTAAGAGGAAACTATATGAACTTTATTTATACTCAGGGAATCGCCGTTAGAAATCAGAGAGATAACACTCTACGAAATGAACACCAGGAATCAGAACATTAAAAAAGTTGAACTAGTAAGAGGCAGCACTTTGTCACAATCAAGACAGTGAAGGTAAAGCATTAGTTTTTTTCTCAAGTTTTAGTTGGCGAAAAATGATAAAGTATAGTTAATAAATGATGGTCCTATAAACTGTGTCAGTGGCAGTAATCCCATGACGGGAATATCTGAAGTCATTGTAAATATTTTACACATTTTACATTTGGTGTTTGTCAAATGAGCATTTGGCCTGTTTTGACCCCTAAAAAGCAAAATCAGGTCTTGAACGTTTAACAGCTTGATAAAATCCAAACAACACAGAAACTACACATATGAATGCAGGTGAAAAATACATATATTTCAATGACAACCAACAAGCGGCTACATAAACACGAACCGACAAACTGCTTTCTTGGACACAGAGGAGTGTGATGTCATGTCTAAGCTTCCCTGTTGGACAACTTTGCGGACGTGTTTGTTCAAATTAACCTGAAATTACTCTTAAAACCAGCGAGTATTTCCTATGCTTGTAAACAGCTGCTCTGCCCTCTTCTGTGGTAATAATTGTCTTCAACACATTGGGCGTTGCAGAAATTATGTTTCCACATTCTGCCAGATTCAAGACACTGTAATGCGTACTGGGCGAGGGGAGTGTTGTCATTCTCAAAAGAAAACAGCAACTTTCCCACAAACATAATGCAAGAAAATGTGTCCTTGATTCATCCTTAAACATTGTAACACGAGCAGCAGCACATTTACCAGATAACATTTAGTTTCTAAGTCATTCAGTTAAACCAACGCAGATCTTTCTTGAGTCACGTGTTGACTTACAGTATTTTCTAAGGACGTCTCCAGTGAACTCCAGTGAACTTTTACTTACAGCAGAGAAAAATCTGTCTGGATCAGGCGTTGGTCTTAGAAAGCTAAGTGCGTAATCACAATATGGGGTTTAGGTTGACTTGTTGGTAGTTTGTGCTGTTCTAACCGCCTGTGGTAGTTTGGGAGATGTTCGGTTTGTGGAGTCAATGTGTTTCCTCTTCTGTGAGAGAGGTTGAGAAAAATGAGTGCGACCATATCAGGATGTGGTTGTCATGTTCCCTTCAGCGGGCCGTTACAGCTGCAGCTCACAACAACACAGTGAAGTAAACACAACGCAACACTGAAGTCAGGCCAGCAGTCTCCTCTGCCAAAACTTTTCTGATGGACTCTTAGGGCTTTTACCACAGTCAACAAAGACGACCACACACAAAAATACTCTGTATACACTGTAGAAATATTGAACTCCCTAAAAATGCAGGTCTGCTCACCTAAAAGACCAAACCAACACTAGATTCTGAAGTATATCCAACAAACACCTGATATAAAAATTCATGATCAGTGTTGTTTTAGGCCACTAAGTGAATGTATTTTGAGAAGAGCTAGAAACTATTACGGTTCTGCTCACAAACTTACCTTGTCTGTAGATGTTGGTCGCATGAGGGAAACTCTATCGTACTGCCGCCTCAGCAGAGCCCACATAGCATCAAGACGACCCTGACAAAGAAAAGTGGGTTTTGAGTGAAGTGTCCTTAATGAGATTATGAAGGGGTACCTGTACTGAGGGAAACTGTAGCTGGGGTGTCAGTAGCTCAGTCCACCAAGTCTTGGACTGGGTACCAGAAGTCGCCGGTTTGAGTCCCCGGTGGTCCAAAACATTTGGAGCGTGAGCTGGTAGTGGAGGGTGTCAGCCTACCTCCTGAGCACTGCGAAGGTGCCCCTGAGCAAGGCACTGCTCTCACCCCCCACAAGCTGCTCGTTTGGGGCGCATCAAAAAGGAGCTACACACCACTCTGCCTCCCATTTGTATATACTGCATGGCTTCAGGCCCCTTTCGTGTGTGTGTGTGTATGAATTCACTTTGGTAACAGGAACAGGACAGCAGGGCTCACCTTGATGGGAGTGTACCACTTGTTCTCATTCTGATGACGGGTCTGGGCGGGCTTCGGACTGGGCCGTTTGACCATCGGCTCCTCGGGGTCCTCCTCTGGTATGGTCACTATGGCATTCTTGGCTTTTTCCAGCCTAGCCCCCTCCTCTGTTGATCCCTTCTCCCCCCAGCGTACCTGGACAAGTAAAACAATGACCAACAAGTGTCAGAGGTGATAACAGCTCCTCCAAGCCTAACCCCTTTTAAGCTAATTGGTCAGTCGATCATTTTCCACGACCATTCAAAAAACATAAATGAGCTTAACACTAATTTCAAGTATAACCTCTAGTACTGTTGGTTCCACAAAGGATCCTACACTTCCCATAATGCAGTATCATCGCACATATTCATCAGACCCTCACTGCTTTGCCAATGGGTATTGTTTGGACTTCAGGATCAAAGTTTTACCTTTTACGCATGTCAGAAATTAGTTGACACTCATTGGTAATGAGTGTCAACTAACCTATTTAGTGAAGAAGCTATTTAATGCCTTCCAGAGCAACCAGTATGTAGGCAGGGGAGAATGAACACCTCCAGACATGGAGGAATCTACCAGCACAGGAAGGAGAAACATGATGGTAACAAGAGCTGGAAAAGTGTTATCACAAAATATCCAAAAGAACATTGAATAAAGTGAAAACCCAATCTTTGCTTCAATCAATGACATGGAGTATAGTATAGCATGTGTCTGTTTGTGTGTGTGTGTGTGTGCGTGTTGGTGTAGGCCTGTGTCTTCGTTAAGCTGTCCCGCTTTTTAATTGAATTCATCACATCTGTTGCAAGGAGGAGATAAAATATCCACCGTTACATGATGGGGAGAGGTGATTAATTAGCGACACAGTTTTCAAGCTGTAGGTTAAGCCGTGACAATATAGAACAGCTTTTCAGAATCATCTCTGGGATACATCCCTGGCCTGGCACATCAAGAAAAAAGCGGGCTGCGATGAATAAAAGATACATTCTCACCTCGGCCGGCTCAATATGCGTTTGAAATATTGGCAGCGGCAAAGCGGTGGAGGTAGTTTTCTCAGCAGGGTGTCTTAAATGTTGACGCAAAGGAGAACGCAAGTTGATCTGAACAAGAACCTCGACTTCTTTCCGTGGGGGGGCAAAGCTTTAGAAGTAGAGACGGGCGTGTCGGTGAGAATCAACCTGCCATGAAAAGAAGACAGCAACGGAAGCCATGCTCGATGCTCGCCAACACTAGTGGGGAAACAGTGAAGAGGTAGGAGCTCCCAGAGGACACCAGGAAATCCCTTCAATGCCACGAACTTCCTCGGGGCTGAGTATCACTAGGGGGCACAACAGAGATGCAGGAGCGAGGAGGAGGAGGAGGGGAGGGGGGGACTCGCCTTTAAACCTGAATTCCCTTTGGAGAAGACGGACAACAAAGGGACTGCCAAGGTTTGGATCAGGATGTAGGGGGGGTGGGGGTAGATGAGAGGTGGATGAGGTGGATATGTCAACTTGACAGAAGCACTCAATCCTTCATCCGAGCAACGACTTGATCCAATCAGGCCTGGACGGCCAAGGACAAGATGGCAGGACCTGTCATGTCAGAGGCATCAGCGGACTGACGAGGACAGCAGCCCGAACAGTCAGTCAGTCAGTCAGTCAGTCAGTCAGTCAGTCAGTCACTCACTCACTCAGTCCATCCTCCTGCAGCCTGTGTGACTCCTCATACTTACAGCATCAGAAATAAAGACTGAATGTCAGCAGTTTTCTCTTAGCCTGATGTTGGTTTCCAGGACAACAGATGTCAGGAACGCTCCATTTCCTGCCATTTAAGACTTTATAGCTTTGGAGCTTTTTTTGTGATGTTTAGATTAGAAGGACTGTCCTATCATCTGAAAATGTGCCTCTCAAATCTTTTCACAGAAACAACTTCAAGAAAATTCATGTGTCAAACATCATGTGGCATGGTTTTGTGAATGCAACATGTGTTTTATGCTCCTGAACACAAGATGTTGGTGAATGATAGTTAAGCCCTGACCTCCATGCGCTTGATTCCTCCAGCTCCTCTTCCTCCATAGTAGGAAGCATCCACAGTCGGCCATTTCTTCTTGGGTAGTGTTTCTGGCTCCTTTAAAACACAAAGACTTTAGGATTCTCACATCGCATTATAAATGTCTCTTTATATCTATAGCCATGTTCAACTTAATTCTTGAGGACAAGTACATCCCACATCTACAAAAAAATGTAGCACAGAACTGTGTTCTCTATTGTTCTATTATTGGTCAGTTTCATTTGTCAAATGTTGACTTCATTTCCTGTCAACAAGAAAAGACTATTCGAGAGGAAGGAAGAGACACTTATTTCCTATTTATAGTCATCACTTCTTTCAACGCGGTTAAATGAAATTTAACACTTTAAACAATTGAAAAATCATCTGATTATTTCCTTTACAATTTTTAATTATCTGCAGATGAATCAACTCTAGCAGAGGGAGGAATTAAAACCTAATAAGTGTTTAAGACCAAAATCTGTTTGTGCATATTGTGATGGGAGAGATGAGTCAGGGTCCCATGAAACGATGACATCATTTTCCATAAATAGTATGATATAGATGGAACAGTAAAGAGCTCAGGACAGAAGGTAGTCAGCCTAGATTAGACTGAGAGCTTAGAAAATAGAAAATAGACAATAAATAAAAAATACAGACTTAAAAACAAATAGATTTGAAAAAACAAAACAGAACACACACATGTAAGTAAACTTTAGCAGTTAAGTTAGGTTATCATTTAATTTTATAGGATCAATCTGATCATTAAAGTCTTGAAGCTGTTTCTCAAGTTCTCTCATTATTCGTGATGAAGTGCAACGTTTGCTGTCATTTTCCGCAAAAATCCTCTAATAAAAAAATACATTTCAGATATAATTTTAGCCCAAATTTAAATATTGAGACAGCATAGTGGTGATGTACTCACAGGTGGTGGAGGACGGGAAGGTGGCGGAGGTGGCGGAGGATCTTTGATGACCTGCATAAACAGAAAAAGCAAAAGAGCGTCAGCACAAAGTCCATCAGGAGACACATGGAGATGCACACAAACACACACACACCCTCAAACCTTGTCAAGACAAGTCCAAACAAGGCTGACGGAGGTGATTCGTGACAGGTGACTGAGTCAAACAGAGACGTCCCTTAGCTCGTCACACAGCGGAGACACCGCCGCTGCCAGGATGCTTTGTAACTGCAACTGGCACGCCATCAGCCCACTGACTACTGATTACAAGAATTCTGCTTGTAAACCAACATCGGGGGGCCCCCCGTGCAAAATAAAGAAAAGCAGAAAATCAACTTGTTGACAGGGGAGTCTTTGGGGCGAGATCCGCTGCCCATTTAGCTCTTAATTAATTGGATGGGGTTCAGTGCTCCCAACCAATCCCCCCAATCATAAAGTCCTAAGGAGTTAATTAGCTCCAATGAGATACAGAGGAGGAGGCCCGGGCTCAGCTCCAAGCCCCGTCTGCCTGGAAGATGAGTGGCGGTTTAGACACACGTAAAGAAAAAATACAAACCACATAACGGGAACACACCTCTCCCACAGCAGTGACAGTGGCATCGCTCATGACAACACTGAAAGACACGGCACCTCAGGTGCAGGTTGTCCACAATGTGATTCCACTCAAGGACAAGATGCCTCTACTGGCTTTTTCAGATGTACGTTGCAAAGCAAAGAGCAGTCTGACAGTGACATTTGCCAGGTGTCAGTCACACACTTCACAACTGACGTGCAACTTTTTACTACAGGATCACTGAAGGACACCACCGCCAATCACTCTGTCTGCAAGAGGCATCATCCTGGAAAGGCAACCACTCTGGTGTGTTCTCAGGTTTTAGAGTTTGTCGGGCTATTTGTGGTAAACAGTGATGACAGAGAACACAGCTGGTGTGAATAAAGGGCTTGTTTCAAAGTCCACCTCTTACACAGTAAAAGGACATGTGCACCACACAAAGAACACAGCAAGGGTCTATAAATACTGTAAATATAATTACAGTGAGGACATATCTCTACTTGAGGTGTGCAGCAAAGTGGAAGGCAGACCTTGGTCCATAAGTCATCACAGACAGATATTTCACTGTCATCACTGCTTATGCATTTGCTAAATTGGCTCTGCGAGGAAAAAAAAGAGTAATGTAATTATAGCCTATCATAGATCCTAACAGCTGTTTTATTCACTGTTAAGTACAGGCATACCACCACATTCTCCACATACTGTTGTCATTAGAATAATGAAAAATAATCAATTAGGGTTAATTAATTGCTCTTTGACACACAACTGGCTGTAGGCAAATCCAGAAAAGCAGCATTGGTAGCCTCTCCATACGCTGAATGACTTCATTTCAGCCACACCTTACGGTGGCAGGATTATCTCTTTTTATTAAGTAATTATGCAGCAGATTTCCTGGACATATTGTGGGATAAATACAACATTATAAAAATGACAGGGCTTTGCCGGCCTTTCCCAGCTACCTGATGGGCAGATGTGAAGAGGACTGAACGGCGATGTAATTAAAAACCAAACCACATGATACTAAACTGGGATATCGGACCAATCAGAGGCGTCGATGGCATCGTTACCATCTGGCCGTGTCTCTGTGACCGTCCAACTACACGTCATAATCTGTCCATTCCTGTTTCAGGAGGTGATTGTGACGGATCAATGACAGGTAGCATTTTAGAAAATGTTTAAATATTAGTGAATTTAAAGCAACAAGAAGAAGAAACTCGGAGAGTAACAAGAAGAAAGTCTTCAACTAAGTGATGCGAGACTGTTCTTACCTGCATTTCAGCAGTGGCGTATTTATAAACTTCATAAAATGACAAATTTGAAAACGCATCTTCAATCCTGACTCATTTGAACTTAAGACCATTCCATTCTGAGTTTAATTTCCAAACAAATCGTAAACAAAGAATTACCACTCCACAGCTTGTATGACCTATCTCCTGGCATCAATCCACGTGGGAGAGAGACAGAGAGAGGGATTGTGTGCGTGTGCGTGTGTGTGTGTGTGTGTGGGTGTGTGTGGCCTCATCCCTGATTTCTGAAACCTGGCAGACTGGGGGTTTAAATATTAACAAGCCACACATGGCCCTTCTCTTCTGCCGCATCCCTCGATGGAAGGCAACAGCAGCTCCCTCCACCAAGACAAACACATCCATGGCCAGACATGCTGCAGGGGGTTTACATTTTAATGCCTTTGTTGGTTTTCCAAAATATGCTTCCATCTCATCCTGGATGGGCTCCCTTCAGGTCCACAAAGCCAGGTGACGTCTATCATTTAACGGGCGGTGTGGATGAGAGGGAACAGAGGTGTGGCGGGGAAATGGGTTGACAGTAGCGGAGGGTAAATTTGCATTTATATCAGAACTCGGAAAGAAACAGCAGAGAAACGGAAAAAGAGACCAGGACTTTCCATCTGTAGACCCTCACTCTCATAGCCCCAAACAATAATCTGTCGTGGATTTTGGAAGTGGTTTAGCGAGTGAGAATTTTTACAAAGGGGGGGCGGGGTAATGGCAGGTGGAGGTTAAAATATTTGCTTTGCTGAAATCCAGGTTAAAAAACAAAGTATAAATAATGCATTAAAGGGAAAAAAAATGCCTTAAAATATAGTTAGGTTATTCAAAGATGTTGACCAAACAGCTTCCATTTTGACAAATGGGAGCAGTCATGTGGTAATCTGTGGAGGTAAGTATTTTGTGGTATATTTACTTAACAGCATTCCCAGTCCTTGATTAAAATATGTAACTTAGCACATCGATGCAGTTAGCCCACAACACGGTACCGTGTCAAAGGCTCTCAACTCTAATGAACACATCATCAGCAGATGGCAAAGCATAGGGAAAAAGTTGGTGAAAATGTTGCTAAACGTCAACTGTATCTAAGAACACGGATCTGTAACCAATAGCAGCTTTAATTACTCTGGAACAGATCAATATATGAGTTCTGATCAATAAAGAATGGGTCTGTCAAAAATTGGATCTGTACATGTATAATAAAAACAACCTGAAATGAAGCACTGACTGACAGGATTAGTAAAAGAATTTCTGTGTTCAAAACAATATAAGTATTTTGCAGGATGGACCGATTCAACTGTGATTAAACGATACAGTCTCTGTGATTATTAATAACAACGGTATTCTGGAGGTAAATCTCGAGCAAACAGGGATTTTATTAACTTTACCACAATCTGTCAATTCGCCTGCTAATCTCTTGCTTTGTTTTAAACATAGTTTTCTCACAGAAGGAGGTGACTTCATCCCCTCTCAGCATGTGTGTATTGTCACATGCAGTCCTGGGACAGTAATCGACAGGATGTGGGCTCTTTACTTCCTGTTTGATGTTTTTCTTGCTGTGCTGTTAGGTCACCGTGGATGAATGAGGTAAACTGGAGATAACGGGCTGAACAAATGCTTAATCTCATCCCTCTGGTAAGCAGCTGGTAAACAACTCTGATGTGTCTGAATGGACTTGGACACAGTAAAAACAGGAACCAACCTGCTGGTTAATGCTAGTTTACCGTTACAGCTTTGGGCTTAAACATCCCGTTTTGCGCCTCTTACCCAACAGAAATGTGATTTGCTGCATTTGTATCAATGTTATGAACTGTCATCCACAAAACAGTGAATGTGCACTGATGAATTTTGCATTCTATTGAATTTTTACTTTTTAATTCACATTTCAAATCCTGTTAATGTCACCACATCTACTGTAGATAACAGGATTTATTTTTAACTGCAGGTAAAGTAAAAAATATCTGGCAATATTTGATATTATAATCCCTGCTGCTATTTTCCATTCAAATCCAGAATAAAAGTATTAAAACTCAAAATGCACAAACTTAAAAATGTTCAGTTGGTTATGAGCAGTCCAATAAGACTCACCACTGTGCAGCAGAGTGGCCAGAACCACCACATGAGGGCCAGGGCTAAAAGGACCAGCAGCACCAAGAAGACAATGGCCACCACCAAACCATCAGACTATACAGAAGAAAATCACAGTTTATCAATACATTCCAATACATTTTAAGTACAATTCTGAATAAAAAGACATATTAATGAAATAATTCATAATAATTGCTCTATACAGTAAAAAAGATGACTGTTACGATGCAGGTGGAAAAATAGGCCAATGAGGAGATCACTCTTTATCATTATTATCATACAAATCTAATTGTGTAGAAAGGTTTTAATAGCAGACTACAATTAATATAAAGGAAATGGTCACCTCACAGTAAAAAAAATGTATTTTGACCAATAGAGCTATTTACTGTATCTATCTGGACTAATACTAGATGCATGTTTCCTGCTTGCAGTGATCAAATGTAGTTTAGAATAGTAGTAATAACCCACTATAACATTATCTCTAGATTATTTTGAATTATATATCAAGATGGATTATCAATAGTAATAAGTATTAAGTATATTTAGTAAATGTAGCGTTACTCGTACTCCTGGAAAGAAAGATTGATTTCATCACAGTATGTACACAGAAAAGAGAACAAAGGTATTTCACTTAAAATTGCGACCATTATATACTCAAACCACAACATGAAACGGTATCTGAAACATTTGTGAGGAAATCAGGCAAAAGTTATGAAAGAGAGGTGTGACAGGAAGTTGAAGGGATACAGCTTAAATCAGAAATGTGTTACATAACATGTAGAAATAAAAACAAATGAGACGGATGATCAGGTCTGAGCGTCGGTCCAGCTCCTTTCATTTGGGTTATTTATACTCACACATGTGGAGGCGGTGACTGTGAAGGCACTGGAGATGAAGGACTTGCCGTTGTTTAGACTAATGTGAACGTCCATCGTCCTGTCAAGAAGACATTGATCAGATGTCAGTAATATGTTCAGCATAGTAACAGTATGATCCATACAAACTGAACAACTTTAAAACTAAGATTTACAAAGTGTTATTCCAAAAAAGTCATTTAGTTTAATTCACTTAACTATCTATTGGACATGATTTGCAACTCTCCTATTACCGGTAATGATAAGTATGTTAACAGGTCTGCTCACCAGGGTGAGTATTTTAGGTTACGATTTACTTTCATGTATTTTTGATCACATGGTTGGTCTTTCACAACTTCTGCATTCAACATAACCAAACAACACAGACTTCACTACTAGACTGGTGTTTAATACCCCTGCTCCAATGGAGCTCAGTGCAAGTTTATATATAGGACTCTCATATTTTTGCTGTGACTGCTATCTGATAGTACAGGTTACTGACTCAAATGTAGATACTATTCCTCAGGTGAAATGTTTTCAGCATTATTTACCTGTATCTATTTTGTAGTTTCAGGATTTTTCATGAGACAACATTTTTTGTACAGTCCAATTGATGTTTTTTATGTTTTAGCAGATTAAGACTCTGGTAGTTAACATTTATAAGTGGTACGGAACATAGAAATCCCAGGCTTTGTCTTTCATTGTGTATCTTGTGTATCAAAAATGGCATTTGGTTTACCTCTCTACATATCAATATAAATTCTGAATTGAATTAAAAATTGATATCGAATATTTAGAGATGTAAACCAAATGCCATTTCAAGATACACGCGATGTTTAATTTTCTCACATGTGAATCTTAATGAAAATGAGTAAAAGGTCCAGAACTCAATCACACTAACGATGGGTACAAACTGAAAATGGCCACCATGAGGTGGTTGATTTTTTAATTACCACATCCAATACGTGTGCATTAAACACCTAACTAGCAAGACTTGTGAACAGCTCTGACTTAGTTTGAAGAAAAGATGAAGAAAAATGCAAATCCAAAGTGGACACAATTAAAATCGTAATGATGAACGGCACTGCAATTTCCATATGTCTAATACGACCAATCCAATTACCACAGGTTTAACGAGAACTCGGAATATGGAACAAGCGTAACGCTTGAAATCCTCTGTCCAAAACAAAAAAAAAAAAAGGAGTGCGAGAAAAAGAAGAGGGCCAGCTGTGAGTGTGTGGTAGCATACAGAGGGGGTCTGCATGAAAACTTAGGCTGCAGAATAATAACAAGAGCGCTCTTTGCTGTGCTTTGGATCTCGCCTCAGGCAGAGCCTTGGGCCGCCAATTCTCCTGTGGTTCAGAACAGATGAGCAACCAGACCATGTGTCCATTACTATGCAGTGTATTCTAAATATTCTAAACTGACTCCTTTGCACCTTTCCTAATTTACCAATGCTAAATATTTTAAAAAGGCAACTCGTGGAACTTTAGAAGCAGACGCACTTTGACACTCAACTTATTAATGCCTGCACTCATCTCTTTTTTATGTGTTTTTGTTATTCTATTTTGTCTTATTTATTTATTTATTCGATTTATTTTCTTCTTTCCAGACATGTTATAAGAACAGGTTTTACTTTCATCAGTGTTGAGACATCAGCAACAACATCCGAAAAGAAAAAAAAGGGTTGACGGGTAGAAGCCATTGGCTTGTAAGGTTCCCGTCCCCTAAATCAACAACATCTCTCTCATCGCAGCACATTGTCAACCAATTCATACTTTGCATGTCACAAATCAATTTCAATTATTTTATTCTGGTACATTGTTGTTTTAATCCGTACTTTTAGTCCAATAGGCATGCATCTTTGCACACCTCTTTGTCAGTTCTTATTCAATATAAGATGTGGATCCACCATGTTTAAGAAAGGTCTGTTATATTAATATAATTTCATCTTTAACTATGAAGGGTGGTTTAACACAAGGCCCTAAATTCACAAAATAGACAGGGAGGGTATAATTATTCAGAACAGATTTTAAACTTATGTTATCTTTATATAATATTTGGACTACAGAGCAACCACCTATCACTCCTTTCATAGTAAAAACCCATCTGTTGTCACTGCTAGAGAAGATCCCAAAGGACCAAAATTAAAAAAAAAAAAAAAAACAGCCTGCAATAGGAGACCCCAAATTCAGACAACCAACACTCACATGATAAAAATATTCAATAAAATATTATGTAAACATTACAAAACTCCAGTGACTCCATATGAGTGTGAATTTTTAAAAAAAAATATTTACGTAGGATTGACTAATGTTTAGGGGTTTGATTTGAGCGATGTAAGATCCTTGACAAAACCTTTAATTAATAAAATTCATTCTACAGATTTCGAGTGTTGGCCAGTCAGAAAACACTTCTCTGTGTCAGATGCGGATGAGTGAAACACTGCGAGTCTCAACGCTTCAGCCACGCCAGGTGCTTGCATGTTAACTAAGTGCTTGTGCTGAATGGGTGAAAGGAGAGGCTAATTTAGCTGACACCCTCAATCCGTGATAATGTTGCACAGGTTGTTAATCAAGCTGGAGGTGTGTACTCCAGTGTGTGAAGGAGGAAAGCTCCCAAGCGAGTTAGATGAATGCCTCCCCCCACACACACACACACTCCCCTGACATCACTGGACATCCTTAATGCACCACAATCCAACCACAGTCAACGAGGCCCTGAGACACTGACGCCATTTTAATGGGTTACTGTTGAGTAGGAAGAATCTGCTCTGGTCCAGAAGCACAAGATATTAAAGCTCTTGTCTTTTTTCATCTTGTGTTCTCAGGAAATTTAACAAAAGAACTGCATGTTCTAAATCACACATGGTGGTCTGTGAGTGTCGAACAGAAACGCACAAACAAAAGAGGGAGAAAACAAGAGAAAAACAGCAAAAACAAAGAAAAAAAGGTAAGACCACGATGCCGTCATTAACTTTTCCACTGTCAAAGCCAACAAGTGACACTAAGGAGAGTAGTTCAGCTGCTTGGTGGGCCAATGCTTATGTCTAATTGAATAAATGATGAGAGGGACGATTTCCACGAGGCCGAGGAATGAAGCAACTTTTGGTAGTAAGTGATACAGACAGCAGAAGGCTTCTTCATGATGCAGATTTCAGGCTCCACAACAGAAAAACTTTGTCCCCTGGCTCGCTGTAATCTGCCCTAAAGTAATCTCCCTCTGACGCTAAGCTTTGGTGATGTGATACAGCTGGAGTGGCTGACAATGATGACGCTAATGGCTTTCAAACTTTTCTTAAACATGTGAAAATTGAGAAGGCTGAATAATTAAAAGCAGAGCATATGCACCGCCTGTCACTTGGCATCGTGGAGTTATCACTCTGCGTGAGTTTGTGTGGCAGGAGTTCTGACGAAAGGCAGGAAACTGTAGAGATGACGTCCCCCCCGGCTTCACATCATGAAGCCTGAGTACCAGATGAAAAGATGTTTCTACGTTGCACAGAGTTTGATAAATAAAGGCACGA
Source organism: Antennarius maculatus (assembly GCA_013358685.1). Classification (NCBI taxonomy): domain Eukaryota; kingdom Metazoa; phylum Chordata; class Actinopteri; order Lophiiformes; family Antennariidae; genus Antennarius; species Antennarius maculatus. The sequence goes on from CM023608.1 coordinate 8,137,565, forward strand.
TGTCGTAATGATAAAATTACATTAAAGTTACACCGAGCTTTAGAATTCCAAATTAGACAGCTATATTGAAAATTTGAGATTAAATTGGTCATATTAAATGTATATTGAAGCGGGAGTGAAATTATTTTAAATGGCGAAGCTAAACATTATGCAAATTGCTGAAACAAATATAATTTTCAGGTTAAAAAATGAATGTGTGATAAATGTCTCATAGTATTATATCAGGGATGCTTATAAAGCCAAATACATTTTTATCCAGAACCGAATAACTCTTCAGTTTTTACACTGATCGTGTTGGATTTAAAGGATGTCTGTCACAAACAAGTGAATGCAAAGAGAGTTTTGTAAATTTTATATTTCAGTTCAGCGCTTGTTGTTTTCCAGCGCCAAAGGGGAAGAAGAAGTACTGCATACTTCAATCACGCAGCCAATTCCAGCTTCATCATGTGACAGGAAGTCACAACATTATCTGACATGTCTGAACAGAGAACAGTCAAACAGCAAGACGGGTCTATCGTAAACATATTCATGACCCCACTGGAGCAGATGGAGTAATGTTGCTGCAAGCAAGAGCCCTGGGACAGCCTTCTTGAATTATTGACCAGCTACTGTACCTGCTTTGTAACACAGGTGTCGACTCTCCTCTCAGTTATTTTTTGTCCTCCAACGTTATTGTGAAAACACCAGGTGAGGACATGCTGCTGCAAGAGTGGAGCCACTTAACCCACGATCGCTGGCCCAGCGGGGGGGTGTGCTGGGTCTCCAAACGGGGATACACAACAGGGAAAGGGGGTGGGCAGAGGGGAACGAAGAGCTTCACAGATGCCAGTATTTCAAGCCTGATGTCACAGCTGTCATCGCAGATGATGCCTTCAATGTGAGTGTTCCCACACAGTTTGATGACCAACTGAGGACACTGTGATTCCTGGACATCGAGGCGAGATGTAGAGCTGCATGCTCCCAGTTCCCAATGGGACAGGAAGCTGCAGCTGAGCACCTCAACTTGAATGAGTGCTGGATCTGGAATATTTTCCCTGGCAATCAAAGCTGCTCTTGCCAAGGAGGAGGCCTCACGTGTAACAAAACATGGTTGAAAAGGGGAAAAAGGGAGAAAAGAAAATTCTTCTCCAGCTCAGAGTCATGTTAAGGGACCACCTTGTGCTTCGGGAGTTGTGATGGAGCAGAAGTAGACAGATGGACAGAGACGGAAGTTTCTAGGCTCCGTTGTTCCATGCAGGTGGTCCTGGGTGCAGGGATTGTCAGTGCATGGTGAATTATTTAAATAGAGAGCGTGGAAAAGGGAATGGCTGCATCTGTCACACATCCTTTTAAAGCCCCTCCAGCAGATGTGTTTACTCACCGCCCGTACCAGTTAACTACTTAATGGGTCACTATCGAAAGCCAAGAGTTAATTAAGCAGGCCTTTTGCAAATGGCGAGCGCGTAGTATCAGCATCAGCGCCGGACCTATCAGGTCATAGCAGGTGACGTAGGCCTGTGTTTTACAGATGTACTCACTCAAGGTAATCTTTTTATTACATCCTTGGTGACTCTGTTGAAGGGCATCAGGTTCTTGATTGATTCCTATTCCTATCTGGAAAAAAGGTGAATTTCTACAGCAACTGTTACTGTAAGACCAGTCGTGTCTCAACGAGACAAAAATCAATTACAATCTTCACTCGGAGTGTGAATATTTCTGTAATACAAAGTGAAGATACAGAATGGAAGCCTGCTTGTAAAGAAATATTATTAATGTTTTTTTTTTTTTTTTTTTTACGTGTCATGATTTGTAGCTTGGACTGAGATACATATAAAATGAATGAATAAATTGTGTCGTATTCAGACAGACTTGATGAAGTAGCTAATTTATATTATATTTTATTCACTGAGCTTTTTGGCTGTCTTGTCTTCATTAGGGTGATTTCTGGTGTGAGATCTATGATATGATTGATGATACACAAAACAAAGTATTTACTCTCAGGGACAAATTTGTAAAACACAACAATAAACATAACAGTTCTTGCTGTCGTTGGCCTACGTTCCCATTCATACATGAAATGTTTTTACCTAACATTAGAGTATGCAAAAAACTGGAACTACTTTCAGCTTTTGTCACAAGCTGTGCATACATATACATATACATATACCTATATATGCAAACATTTTTTGGTTTATGGGTGTGAAATATGTATTAAATAATTGATCTATACATATTTGTCCAAGCCATTGAATAATTTGTGCATTAACAGCAGGAAATTAGAATTTTAAAACAGTGCACGTATAACTTCATATTTTATTTGTCCTCAGAAACCCACATTCCTTTGTCAGCATTACCAGTATCTGACAGAAAAACAAGCCGTCCTGAGCAGTATGGGCGTTAACATGAGGGGATTATCTGAGGTGAGGTTCAAGTAGATTTGGAATAGTTACGGCATCACCGTCATTATAAGATACATAATCTGTTTTAAAGCTAAAAGACCTTCAGGAGCCAGCGGCACTCGTAATCATACATTTTTGATTGGATTGCAGTCATGGAGGACATTAAAATCTGTTGTTGCATCTAGAATGCCTTAGCGATCATCTGTTATGGTTTGGGATTATGAGAGATGACGTTAAAATCAAACAATAGCTACACAGCCGGGAATAAATCCATATTTACACTGTTTTCACTTAAATCTTTGGGTTGTATGTATGGGGTGTTTTTCTGACAGACTCCGTCTACAATGTTTACTGCGTCTTTATGCTACGATAAACTCTTCATCCCTTCATCGACTGTTTTAACATACAGCTGATTTTAAGATTAAAGAGTTGTTTATATGCACAAAATCCAAGCAAAAAAAAAAAAAGGAACGGAAATGAAGAATATGCATGTTAGAACAAGAGATATAAAGAGGGCTGAAACATAGTGAGTACACTAACAAACAACAGAAAGGAAGGCAGCTTAAATTATAGACTGCTGATGTTGAAAACGCAAAGAGGAAGTGTGTGTGTGTGTGTGTGTGTGTGTGTGTGTGTGTGTGTGTGTGTGTGTGTGCGTGCGTGCGTGCGTGCGTGTGTGTGCGTGTTGCTTAAGCATCAGGGTATGATGAACTCCTATTAGTCGGTTTTTCTTTTTGTCACTTTGGAAACAATCGGTTTCACAAGACAAAATATTTGATCTATTTAGATGTTCCCATTTATAGCCAACATTGATAGGAGAGCTCACAGAGAGACACACCTGTCATTAACGCTTCACACATTTCCTTCTGTCCACATGTAGATCAAAACTTAAACATTTCTCAGTTGTTTCTAGAAAAGTTTGAGATCACTAGTTTATTTGTATTTTTATTTACTGTGCAGCACATTGTTAACGTAACAAACTTGCAACTCTTGATTATAGAGTAAAACATTTTTTTTGTAAAATTCAAAGTATAAATTGCATTTACTTTTACTTGATTTTTTGTGACACTTTATTTCTGAGTGTGTGATTAAATCATACAAAGAAAAACAGTCATACTTCCACTATTGCTTTATCTGGTGATGACAAGAAAGCTTAGGCCACCACAAAGCTGAAACTATAATTCATGAAACTACATGTTAACAGCTTTAATGGGTCAGTTGAACATTCTTGTATAAATATGCTGAAATTATCTTTCATTTGCAGCAATTATGTCCACATCATGACAAAACTGACAAAAATAAGCAATTTAAATGTAGTGTGAGCAAACCCTGCAATAAGTTGCTATGCATAGATGTAGACATTTGGTGATCGCCAAAGTGTACTGCCGACATCAGCAGTACACTCCATAACTGACCCTACCTGCTGGCTGATGGTGTTTTAAGATAGAATGAAGTCTGCACCACACTCAGCACCAGCATGCCTCACCAGCACCCCCCATCATCAGAAACCCCTCAGCCTACTTACTGTCCGACTTCATAGAGCTTTGGTGCAGGACACAGCAAATAATCATTTCGCACAACACTCGGCTTATTATCTGTAAGAAACAGAAGTAAGACGAAATTGTGTTAAATAAGCTTCTTAGATGATTTATTAATAATTATCACACATGACATTGTCAGTAAAACAGATCCTCTTATCTGCTATTACAGTCTATCAGCACTAGACAGCTAGTGCTGATCGACTAGCTGTCTAGTGCTGCTCATGAACTTGTTTCATGAAACCATGAAACAAGTTCAGTCAGAATATATTCAGTCAGATAAAGCCGGAATACGGAATCCTAAAAAATGGGAAAAAAAATGTTTTGGCAGCAGCAAGAGAAAAAAAAAAATTGGATTATTATTTATTTATTATTTATTTATTTATTTTTAATATGAATAATATTATAATAATAACATTGTGTTTATGTATGTGTGTGTGTGTGTGTGTGTGTGTGTGTGTGTGTGTGTGTGTGTGTGTGTATGAGACAGAGATAGAGTTTGACAGAGACCTGAACCATCTCCAGCCATGGATCTAGTTCGGATTATTGATCTTTGTTTTTTGCTCATCTGCTCAGGGCTCCTAATGGTTGATGATGGAGAAGACTGTAGCATCTGTTCCACATATGTGGTGTGTGTTTCATAGCTGCCTTGATGCCTGTCCATAATTATAAGGTGCCCTACTGTTATAAAGGTCTGGACAGAACACATGCAAAAGCCAATCAGGGAATAAATAGCCCCAAGTGGGCGAATGTGAGACAGCCTAAACTGAGAAAGGACTAACAGGAAGACATCTGCTAATGGCCACTTCCTGGTTCTCATGAAGTTCTTTTTTAAATAAAAAAAAATATGCTTGCGTTTTAGTCAAGTTGAAATGTTGGAAAATCAAAAATAACTTGTCATAGAGGGAAGTGTTTTCATTGGCAGTCATCGAAAGATCCCCTGGCCAAATGAGAGCTTGAAATGATTGGCTTTTGGTGCCAAATCGCGTTTGCTTCCTGAAAAAGGATTTCTCAGCAGAACAGACTGCAAGCTCAAAATAAGACGCACAGCAACCTACATACCCTCCTCTCTTCTGCCGAGCTTCAGTCACATAGATAGAGCTGCTCTAAGATAACAGACAGCAGCAGGAGGCAGTTTGTTCAGCAATGTTTTGATCTTATTTTTTAATATACAGTATTTAAATATATTATATTATATTATGATATGTTATATATTATATTACAATATAGAATTAATTTACAATAGTGACAAGTTTGAGATCCAAATCCCAAGCAGATGATGTCAGTAAATCCTCAGGTAATGATGGATATCTCTCTGAATGTTATCAATACTCACTCATTGTGTCGTTATTAGACTAGTACTGATTTTTTAGATTTTAGATTTTCAGATTCAGTCCCATTAGTCCCATGAGTTGTGATATACAGTATTAGTATTTATTTGACCTCTGTTTACTGTGTCTTTTCATTTTCATTTTCTTTATAGTCTTTTCATTGCTCCTAACTGAGGATCCTAAACTATTCCCTGGCTAGATGAGATATACAATTTTTGCCAACTATCCTACGCTTTTCCTGGAGTTTTCTCCAAGTTGGACATGCTTGGAAATGGAAGCTCTTTGGAGGCATCCCTTTTCATGAGGATATTAGCTCAAATCACCTCAATGTTCTGATCTTGTATGAAAACAGCTCAGCTGAACTAGACAACTAGGTTGAAGCCAGTCACCTTTTCTTGAATCTAGGATTGTCTATTTGTCTCTCAAACCGAGAGGCCGGAGGGGAGAGAATAAAACACCAGAGCTGTGCTGCATGAACATATTTAGCTGCAGTTCCAGCCAAAAGAGCCTGATGTTAGTCAGGCTGTGTAGTTCTCTAAACGTAACAAACTGAATGCATGGTGTCCTTTATTTACCACTAGTTTAAATATCCACCACTTACTGATGGTCTGCTGATCCACTATGAAGCTGCAGACGACGCCCTCATTGCTGCGGCCGCCTGTGAAGCCGTTTCCTCTGAGGACAATGTCAAAGGACTCTGTGAAATGTAAACACATGGGAGATAAGAATGGAAGAGAACATAAATGGAGTTACAGGGTTTTTGCCTGTCTTTCTCAGGACTGACAAAGCTTCTGTAACACAAAGGTCCTGAAATGACAAGTTGAATAAATGAGTACTATGTATATCTTAAACGGAAATATACCATTGTGATACATACAAAAAAGAGAGTAAGAAACTAGTCAAACTAGTCAATTATGGCTGTAATCGACTGGATGGATGGATGGATAGATGGATGGATGGACGGATGATCGGACGGACGGACATTTTTTTACACTGCTGGGGATCACCCCCTTGTGTTTTTTGACCATGCCTTAAGCAGGGATGAAGGGTGAAGACACACAAACTAAAAGATTTACAAATCAACCAGAGGAATAAATGAGGTGGAGAGTTTAAGCTGTGGATTTCAAAAGCCAATATTGATCTATTTCTCGTCTCTAAGCAAACAAGCTACATCACCACTGAATGAAGCCGAGACGTCTTTACAGTATCTCTTGACTGATGTCATTAGTTTGGTAAACAAGCAGCGAAAATAGTGATAGAATCTGTGCAGAGCTTCGGCGACTGCGGGAGGATCGCTCACCGTTAACGCAGACACTGGAAGGCTCCACACTCAGGATCTCTGTGCACGACCGCTTTAATATCTGGAGGACGAGAAAAACATTTAATGGGTACATTATCACTTGAAGGCCAAGAATAAATACATCAACTCTCGGCCTTTATCGGCTTTGTCAACTTTGGAAAACAGATTAGGGTGTAACACCTGAGAAGCGTCTCATTCCTGATCGGGGCCTGGCAGCTAAAGGAGAGCGCAGAATATCCGAGGCGAGGAGAAACGGCAGCTGTGTTAGCTTTTATGGGAAAATTATGCGAGACTATTACATTTCTCAGTTCTATTAAAAACCACTAGGATCCTGCATTATCATATAAAGAGGCCTATGTGAGATCACTGTCATGGAGCTCCACAAACGCCTATGATTCAATAAATCAACAAAGGACAAACTATGCAAATCCCAGAACATAGTCAGTAAAAAGGAGCATATTAACGGCAACATAGAACACTTGAACCCTTCATTTGATGTTGGGTGAAACTTCCATCTGAGGAGAGGAAGGGAGAAATGTTTACAGCAGCCTTATTAAATGTGATGGTTTGATATGGAGTCATTGAAGGGGGAGATCGTTGTAAATGACAGCTGGCCAGAAAAAGGGTCTGCTGCAGTTCCTCTGTGCCACAATTTTCCCCATTTAATTATTTCCTTGGCAGTGCTCGAGAAAAAAAGGGGTAAAAATGAAAATAAAACAAAATTGATTGCTTCAGATGACACAACGACCTGATGAATGTGATCACTAAAATGTGACCACTCCGATGTGCCATTCAAAAAAGTAGCCCTTACTCTTAAAATGAATCAAAATATATTACCCTGCAGTGGACCAATGGCAAATTGAGTAATTTAATTTAACCTTGTTGGGTCACAAGGTTAAAAAAATCAGCAGGCGAGGTCCTCACTGATTTGGAAATATAATATAACCTTTGAGAGCTGAACACTGAAGCAGCTTTTCGTTTCTCTGGGATCTTGTGACAAACATTTACAGGCTGCAGAGGGAAAAGGAGGCTGTCATCCAACTATCCATACTCATCCAAATATCTCAGCTAGTGTTGTAAGGGGTGGGGTTTCTGAAAAGATGAGGGTGGTTTGGTCCTTTTGGGGGAAATAATTAAATTAAGTGAGAACATTTCTGTCTGTCAACAGAAATGCCTCCTGAGACAACATATGGAGAATCCTAGAGTCTGCCTTACTGTGTACGGTTCAGTTCTGTAGGTCCGGTAGTAGCAAGGGAATTCAATTTCCCACAGGTCAGACAACAAAGGCCCAGTGTTTTTGCTGTTTTATTTTTTAAGGGAGAAAATGGTGTCAGAGGGTGTGAAAGCACAACTCCCTTAGTCTCGCTCTGTGAGCTTTGCCATACCGGTCACAGAGGCAGCAAAAAAAAAGGCTGCAAAGACAGATGATCTCAAATTTTCAAAATCCAGCAGAGCAGTGAGGAGGCCAGCGACTTCAGAATCCAGTATTACTAATCAGAGAAGAATGCTCTATAATTCATTTACATGCCTGAAGCTTCACGGTGCTCAGCCCTACCACGAACTTTCCTCTTGCAGTGCTGGACAGTGTTAAGTTGGCTGTAAAACAGTTGTTGTCATAAATATATATAAATTACTCTTATGGAGGGAAGGAGCTCATGGATGCTACTCTCTGGATAAAAGGTCTTTGTAAGTACAAGCATATTTACAATGTGTTTCCAATCAGTGTTGAAAAAAGTGCATGTTCTTTTTTTGGGCTGCAGCCTTGGTTGCAAATATTTTAAAATGATCCACCAACTATTACATGAATTTTGCATTATTTCATTTCTTTATTTTTTTTAATTATTTTTTTGCTTATGCTATACACTGTGCATCATCCACACTCATTTTAGAGCCCCTCCCCCACATGTCACATGCCCAATTTAAATTTAAATATATATTATGCATACATTTTAGGGCATCCTCCTCATGTTTATTTGGAATAAACATGAGGAGGATTTTAAAAATGGAATACAAGATACTCTGATCATAACTATCGTGACTGATCACAACTGTTGGAGCCCCTCCTTTACTTTACAGCCATGTTAAAGGAAACATAATCATCCATAGTTGTCGTACGCAACAGAAACAAGACACACCCTTTGGCTTTTACGTCTTTCCAGATGCACATCTGAAAAATCCCCTCAACACTGTTGGCCTTGCTGAATCAAACTCAGATGTAAGTCCGGCTCGGGTCAGAGAGCCCCACGGTGCTCCACGCTCAGATTCATAAAAAACTGCTGCCACACAAACTTCCACCTTGGCTGACAGCACTTCGGCTGGAAGCTGCAGCAAATGGAAAGTATCACTAATTGGCTGGCAGAGGATGAGGAGACGGCAGGAGAAACTTCATGTAAACACTGTTGAAGGGGCTTTTTCTCTGACAGCTATTGACTGATTGCAGCACTGACGAGGTTCGTTTGATGCTCCGGTTGGCTTTCTTAAAAATTAAAAAAGAAAAAGAAAAAATTTAAAGCATTAATTGCACTGAAGTGCTGCTGCGGCACAGTTCAGTCTCTCAACACAATAAAACATTGTGAAGAGGATGTCAGATGGACAGGGATGAACTGCCAAACTACTCCCATGTCTAATTTATTACAGAGCGCTTCAGGCATTTCCTTCTCCATCAACTACTGAGGATACAACAAGCGGTTTTTCCCACAGACAGTTTTGATACAGTTTAACAGGAAGTTCTCTGAGGTGAGAAGCTTTAATTTGTGATAAAGACAAGGCAAAAAACATTTTTATCCAACTACATGCATCATTAATCTGCAACGTGTCACCATCTTCATTTACCTCAAATACAATACAAGCGGTTTCCAGTTGTGACCCCAACTTACTTTTGTGAATTGAAGAAAATTATGCTTGATTATCGTACACATCAACCATAAAGCCGAGGTAATTCAAACTCCAACAACAAACACGCTCACACCAATACAAACTGGTAAAACTTACAGAATTGACAATGCCTTTGAGTGCGTGGAAGCCATCTTTGACAGGAAAAACTTGGTCCTTGTTGTCCGCAATATCAGCAAGCTGTTGGTATCACAAAGGAGTTTAGCAAACAAGAAGTACTGCTTTAATGCTGCTTTCTTCTTTTCTGTTTTCCTCTTTATGACTGAACACTGTCTTTCCTTTCATATCACGGGCAGGAGGAGACGTAGCAGATGGCATGACTGTGGCAAACACTTTCATTGCAGCACAAACTGGGACTCAATAATGCCTTTGGATTTTGACTTAATTATTACAGGGTGGTGATAACAATAGTTAACAGGAACAGGCCACTGTGTTTGACAAAGAAAGCTCCAGACATCGCTGACATTAGATGGAGAGATTGTGATTTTGGTGACGTTCAGAGCACCTTACATCAGTTTATGAAATATGGACGGACTTTTCTATGGTAAATTAGATGTATTGATAAATTGTGCCAACAGCAAATTACCTGAAGTAAATCTATCAGTAATTTAATGATGCAAATCTGCAGCTTCTACTTAGTGTACAACAGCATGCATGCAAATGTTCACAGCCAGACTTAAAGTCACAAAACCCTGCACATCAGTGTTACACAGATTTTTGGTTACACGACCCTACTGGTTAATCCAAGTGTGAAGAATATCCAACACTCAAGCTACACTCCGTGTGTATGTGTGTTTGTGTGTGTGTGTATCTGCTGGAGAAATTGCAATATTGTGATTTTTATCAGGAAATGTGTGGGGAATTGGCTGATTGACGATATTTTACACTTTAAGTAACAAAACTCATTTGTGTTCTCAGGACGAACTAATAGGCCCAGAAGCATCCTTTTAAAACAAGCCATTATTTACTGATCTTCCAAAAAACACAACACATCAAGACATTTCACACAACTGACCCACATTGACATGGAAGCATTAAAGTCAGAACTGTATGATGAACTAAACTGATGAGGATTTGTGTTTTTTTCTCTAAAGGACAATAAATAACTGATGTAACCTAATAAGCAAACAACATCAGACAGAACTATTAATATATTTATTGTTAATATCTGTCCCACTATTGATTCCCCATCAATAACAACAAAACACCACCTTGGTAGTGGTGTCAAGCCAATGAAACACAGGTAATCCTCAATTTACGAACATTCGGAGATACGAGCAAACGCGTGCCGCCATATCTTGATGTGCTGCAGTACCCCTTTATGCCACAACCTCCGTTGAGCAGCACCGCTGCTTTCACGTACTGATGCTGTGTTATGGAGTTTTTGGGGTTTTCTTAAAAAACATGACACCTTCTTGTTTCGGCAGAGACACTTTTATTTATTTTTATTTATATTTTATCCTGTGCACATCTTCTCCAGGTTTACCCCATGGGCAGCTTTTTGTCTTCGTCACTCTCAGCAGAAGTGCAGTTTTTTCTCTTCAATATAAAAGCATCTCACTAAAACTTCACAATGCACACTGTCCTGTTCTACAGCGCAACACAACACCACAGCCACAGTTGTCTCTCAGCATCGTAGAGCGTCAGGCGTCGTACCTTGGATACTTTATTGTTTATCAGGGATGATAAAGCAAAGGCTAGCGATGGCTAGTGAAGTAGTGGTGACCATGTCTCTGATCACAACCCTGCCTCTCACCAACAATAATTCCCCCTCTTCCTTCTTTTCCTTCACTCTACAGGTAAGCTACATACTACATGCTGCATGCTACAGTACCATACAGTGGCTCGTCAACATCAACATCTGACTCTGGCTGTTGTTGAATGTACTTAAAAAATTAATCGAGAGTTTCTTAAAAAATTTTCTTCTTCTTTTCCTCAACAATTAAATTATAAGGAGCAAAATCTTAATCAGTAATAGCATTTAAATGAACTCAAATGTTGATTATAGATTGAAATTTAATAAATAACGACTTACAAACAATTCAACTTACAAACAACCTGTCAGAAATTAGTTCGTATGTTGAGGACTACCTGTATCATGTTTTAATTAACCTACAGTGCAGAACTTCAATTTCCCCTTCAGTTCGCCTCCATGTAAAATTCACCACTACAAGTGTGTGAGTACAGAAAGCCACCACACACCACACTTGAAATTCTGGTGTATTGTGAAATACAGATTTATCTTGCAGTGAGGCTTCATCAGCATGAACTCTTTTGGCAAGCACGTGAATGTAACAGCCATTCTTTGATATGAAAATAGTCCAGCACTCCAGATTTCAGATTTAGTTTCATTTATTAATTATTTATAAGTGTGTCATGAGGTGATTGTGAAGTACATCTTCTACAGCATGCAAGATTAGCAACCACTAATCATCAAACGTCCAACAGCCAAACAGTTAAAACACTATTTAATTTCCAGTAAAGCTCAAAATATCACAATTCTTGTCCTAAAAAAGCAACTCTCATTCACTACAGCAACGAAGAAACCAAGAAATAAGAAAGTATCCTAACATAAGGTTATTGTTGTGATTGAAGCTGCTGATTTCATCGTACAGACAGATTATCTGTGACGTCGTGAGAATTGAACGTGCTTAATTATAATACCCCTTAAACATGTGGATTATCCATACAGGTAAAATCTCATTACATGTGTTTAACATCCTTGACAGGATTCCAACACGAAACTGCTTTGTATAAAATGTAATCGTTCAGCACATATTCAGTATTCAGTGAAGTGGAGCTCTTACCTGCTGCTCATCAAAGTCCTTAATACCCACACAGTAAACACGAGCACCATATTTCCTCGCCTCATCAGCCTGCAGATCAAACAAGAGTGTAGATGATGCACAACATGCTGAGTGAACAGAAGGACCTGAGTTCACGCAGGATGTCAAATTGTGTAAATTAATAAATATTCCACATTGTGAAAAACCGTTGACAACATGACTCTGACCTGTTTCACCGTGAGCTCATGAATGTAAACCTCAAGCTTCCCGTCTGTCAGAGCCAGGATGATGCTGGAGGACTTGGTCGTTTGTGCACGAATCTGAGCCGAGGCCTTGAGGTGAAAGATGAATGAGACACATTTCATCACATTTAAAGACAAAGTGAACATTTTTTAAAACCCTCTGCGTTGTAAATGGATTCATATGAGCAGGTTAACTGACCTCTTTAATTCCCTCATGCATGTATGTCTCTCCTGCTGGTTTCACATCATGCAGCCGCCGCAGACCTTCTTCTATCTCATATCTAAAAACACACAAAATTTAAAGTTGAGATTTTCTCTGCATGGTAAAGGTTCCTGCATATCCACTTGAAAAATACTGCACGTCATGATATAACCGACTGTAAGGAACAAGAACCCATGAATGAATGCTTTAGTCTTATTTTGGCTTTAGAGATCCAGCAGGTATTTAGCCGCTACCGTTTGTAAACTTTTTATCAACGGTGGGCTGAACAAAATAAGGACAAAAACTTTTCTTTTCTGATACTGAATATATTTTCATCCTTTCTTTAAGTTATCTGGAACAGACTTTCTCTTTTGTGTACAAATAATAAATAATTATAAATAATTATTTATTTATGATAAATAATATAATTATTTATTATAAATAATATAATTATAATAATTAAATAAATAATTATGTTTATTCATTCGAGGAGTCCATTTCCCAAAATAGAAAGACAAGAGAAAATGAGTTTCATCAATCCATTCATCCATTTTTTGTACATAAGACAAATGCAGTCGTCTCCTCTACAGCCGCTTATCTGCTTATCTCACAGGTCTGCTGGAGCCTAACTCAGCTGGCCACGAGCCAGAGGCAGGTTATACCCCGGTTGAGATGCCAGCTCAACACAGGAAAAAATAAGTTTCACAATAGATCTTTTTCCATCTTGGAATCTTATTATGTAATTCTCACCAAATGCACCTACATTATAATATAAATGTTTTCTTGAAAATCAGCTAAAGAATTTAAAGATTTTTAAAGCACAAATGACTGTTTGTGGTTCACCTAATAATCTCACTGAGAAACTGAGACACATCATCCAAATAATGCAAAAATCATAAAAATCCATGGTGCAGTTCTTACACAGACCAAACAGACAGTGACATGTTAAAATAAGAAGTTACAATATATTAAACTGTTATAAATGTATATCATCTCATAATTTTAGTTGGTCTGACATATAAACATAAAGTTCACAAATATTAGGTGGAGTTCATGTAGGAGTTCAATACCTGTCTCCTGTCAGAGGCAGAAGGACTGTTGCTCTGCCCGAGAACACGATGAATGAGACTCTCATGTTGGGGCTGAAGATGAAACAAAACAGAAACATAATAAATAAATAAATAAATAAGCAAATTATATCATTATTAAATTTCTGAGTATCAAACTCCCATTTAATTCCGGTTTTCTGACCCCTTCCATCCAATCCCCTTTGTCAACCACCCACACACAACATGACATGTAAAATACTGAGGTAGCTATAAATGTCACTTTTCACAAAGCATAAATAATTAACCAAACAGACTCTATTAATGTCAACTAATATTAGTATATGACTTGAAACAGCTTATGTGGGACTGAAGGAAGTGATTAATCAATTCGCAGACAGGAAGCATGTTATGGTGATGACTCACACACAAGCACACACACACACACACACACACACACACACACACACACACACACACACACACACACACACACACACACACACACACACACACACACACACACACACACACACACACATCCTGCTAAACAAATATATACTTTGTACCTGTGACTTTAGAAGGGTGTGAAATGACACTGAACACAGTGATGTGTCTCTGACCACTGAATGTGGCATCCGACCGTCTCCTCTGTACAGCCTGTACTGTTTACATTCATTGACCTGCTGTCACACTACAGCAGACTCGCTGCTTCATTAACAGCTAGAGATGCTAAATGCTTACAGCTGCTTCATGTGGAAATTACTTGTTGGGGGGTAAATCAACACAGAAGTGAAGAAAACTTAAAGTTGGACATTTACTAATGTATCCCAAAGATCTAAAAAGAGATATTCAAAATAAAAAAAACAGGAACAGGAAATAAATGTAAACATTAGAATAATAGTACAGATAAATATAAAGGGAACTGTAGTAGTAAAAATAAGCAAAATCAAGGACAGAAATAAAGTTGAATGTATGATTGAAAACATTATTTTCTGTGTTTTATAATTTTATACCAAAATTAGCAAAAACTAATACAATACCACAAATGAAAAATACACCAATACAAACAAAAGTCAATGTAGAAATGTAAGAAATGAAAACACACTGAAAGACTCTTTTTATACAAGACAAGATAATCTGAGTGTAACGTGATCAATGTTTTAAGTGCTATTTGACTATTTTGATAAAATAAAATGAACACTGCAGCCATGTACTACACAATTTTTTTTTTAATTTTTCATTTCTTCCTCAAACATGTTTTCAGTATATCTACTATTTAGTTGTTTTCCTCTACAAATCAACATTTCCTGAACATAAGTCAGTTTGAAGATGAAACAGGGTTGTTTATTAAGGTATGCGGGAAAAAAACTCGTAACATTATCCTATCAGCTTCTCTCACATGATTATAAAATTCTCAGATGGTGCCGTAATGAAACAGATTCAGTGATGTGTCAATTCACAGTAAAAGCTTCTAATAATAATAATTTCTTAGTCGATGTATCCCATAAAAAGGTAAAACTGGAATTTGATGAATCTGTTACAACAACGTAATTCACATCTCTACAAGTCTAAACATTAAATGTGTATTCACCTCCTGCAGCTGAAGAGCGTTGTGTTCGCTCAGGCTCTCCATGATAATTCCAATCATTCCTGCACATGTCAACTTTATGGATTTTAGATTGAAAATCAACAAACAACACTGGAATGTCGGAGTATCTGAGCTCCTCTTCGGGCACCCAGCGACACCGACATTCAAGAAATACTGAACTATTCAACCAAGTACAGCACTGAAGTGCTTCTGAAGTGAATGTACTCCGTCACCTCCCAGCTCTGCTACAATCACTAAGCACATGGACGCCATCCCACAGACGGAGAATTAAACTTCGGGAAAATTAAGCACACAACTGTTTGCGTCACAGATCTGAAGCCTTTGGAGCATAAGGAGAGGTGCTGATACTTCTCACCCACATGACACATGCCCCAGTCGCGATCCTCCCCCGCAAACATAGCACAATCTTTAAGCCACACGGACAGATTTGGCAGGGAGCAGTAGCAGTCGTATACATCCGCATCCTGTCTGCAAGTTTCATATGTGGACCCACACTAACCATGTTTAAGTCACAGAGGATAAACCGTGGGAGGTGACTTCACATCGAACTTAAGGATCTCAGTGGAGATTTGTCTGCATGTGTTACCTCTCTGTTTCTAAGAAAGACTACGGACAAAGCGGCGCTGATGCCAAGGACATTTCAGAGGGTGTCGTTGGGATTTTTTTTTTTTTCTTTAGAGGCATTGGGTGGGGAGTTGATGAAGTAGTCCAGTTTGCTCCACATGGCGTAACAGAAGAGCTCTTGGTGAGTGAGCATTGTTTAGCAGATTGTGCTCGTAGCCTTCCAGTGTTCTTTTGCTTTACTGTACATTGTCTGCCTGTCAGCCGTTCTGTGGTGGAAGCAGGGGATAAGTGTGGAGCCGGACCCCCCGGTGCAAATGGCCATTCTCACAGCCCAGAAGACTGCTCCTCTCTGCCACCCACTCCCACCTGGTGCCTTTGCTATTTTCTTCAACCAACCACTTCATTCTGGCTGGGTCGCTACCGTCTGTACTGTGCTGGCAGGCACAGTTTGACTCAAACATTATGCAAGCTGAGCGTTTCAATCCTGTTCCTCTGCTTTCATCTTTTTAATGAATTATGTGTAAAAAGGATGCCATTGATTTTGCAATTTGAAGAGATTGTTTCAGAGGTGAGAAGTGCTTGAAATGTTTGCCACAAGCTGCAGTTAACATAGTGTGAGCTTTAATTATAGATGTCTGTCTCCTAAAAGAAGCATTACAAAGTTAAATAAATGTGAAATGTGAACTGTAGATATCACTTAGAACAGTGGTCCCCAACGTTTTTTGCGCCACGGACCAGTTTCATCTAAGACAATATTTTCATGGACCGGCCTTCATTTGCTCAACAATCGTTAATGACGCCAGGACGGCTGTAGTTTAATAAGAAATCATCTGCAGTGGTTTTATGTAAAATGCAAACATCAACAGACAATAAACAACCTTTTTTCCATAAATGAAAAACAAAATGAATTTAAGAAATAATTATATTAAAAACTCGATTCAAGTGGCTGCACTGATGAGGTTTATTTTGAAATATAGTGATTTACAATCAGTGCATTCAACGCAAGAGAAATACTGATCATTTCCAATGAAAGGGTGAATAAGTCAATCAAATAATAATAATTACAATAATGAGAATTAGTGGTTGGGGACCGCTGATCTCGGGGTAACAAGAGACAATGACACCTGAAGTGTGTTCCGGACACCTGGTCTACTCCGCAGTTTGGTTTTCTTTACGGTCACTGCAGATAATGCCGCTTGACAAAGACAGGAGGTTGGAAATGGAAGCAAGGTTTTCGATACTTTTTGGGCGATCTCAGGATTATCTGCCATGACTTTAATCCAGAACACTGGGACAGTTGTGGGCACTTAATTTAGGGGTGATGGCGGATAACCTGTCACATGACCGAGACCTGTCAAGCGGGACAGACGCACGCATTCGTCTGCGTGTCATTTTGCACAGGTGTCACTTTTCAAAATAAAACACCTTTAGACCGGTAATCAATAAAAGAAAGAAAGTCAAACTTTCTGTACCGCCCGGTACCTAATGTCCCGGGTCGCGACCTGGTGGTTGGGGACCATTAACATAGGCGGACGAAACACAGAATGGGGTAATTTTTCAAAATAAAACATCTTTCAGACTCCAAAATAAATAAAACTGAAATAATGTCAATTATTTTTTCTTTCAGTGCGGCCCGGTATCAAATGACCCACAGACCGGTACCGGTCTGCGGACTGGGGGTTGTGGACCCCTGACTTAGAAGACATGCTAAATATCTCACATAGGACACCATTCATCTTAAAATGACTAGTTACAGTATGTCCCATATTATATGTTTTTGAACCAAATATGTACAGGTCTGAATTTGGGGCGATTCATTTCAATTTGTGTTCCTCTGATTTAGAAAGATGAGAGAAATCCTGAGACTGTTTGGGTGGTTCCAAAAAATGTTTGATTGTGACTTGAGGAACTTTGCACTCACCTCACAAATCTGTCAGTGAGGTTCTTCACAAACGAGTAAATCTCAAACCAGTCAGTGGAGACACTTCCAGACCTGAAACAAGAAAACAAATCATGTTACAGCTCATCAGTGGCAGAAGGCTCAGCACTGGCAAGAAAGATACTGTATAGTATTTGAGCTTTGTACCACAACCATTAACAGCAGCCGATTGGATGATTGTACTGATAACACGTCTGTATTATGTAGCAGGAGCGGCTGTTACAACCGTTAAATATTAAAGTGAACTTCATTATTTAAACCTAGTTTACTGGTATGATAGAATTAATTTCACAAAATATGAGTAGAAACATCTCAGTAATGACCCTGCTGTGATGGCCGGGAATCGTCAGGTGGAGGTAATAAAGTACAGTACTTTTAGTTACATATTTCATTCTTTCATGGAGTAGCTGACTTTTAACATTAAAAACAATGCATACATTTCTTACTGGAACCAAGGACAAAACTATTTTGGGTGGGTGTCAGTCTGCAGCCGTTTTTTCTGTCACTCCTCAGTAAGCTGACCTGACCACAGTGAACACAAGTGTGTAAAATGTGCCCTTGCAGTAACGACAAAGAGGTAATTAAACCAATAATTACTATTCAATGTATGTGTGGAGAACATAAAATAGAAGACGTTGACCATTAGGAAGCTCATCTTTCATGCCGCCTCTCTCTTCCCTGCTGCCAACAGACAAGGTCACACAGCAGACGGGAGACGCCGCTGCATGGCTAAAGGCAGCTTCCACCGCTCTGACAGTAATGGAGCATCAGCGTTAGAAAGGGTTAACAGGTCACGGTTCAGTTTTTTGGGCAAAGGAAAATGACGTCTGATGTGATCAACCCTATAGACTCAAATCAGAATTTCAATAATAGGGTCAGAAATGTGCATTATATTAACAACTCAAAATTGTGAGTTTATTATTCAGTTACTTTTTGATTAAGTTTTAATTTTTTTTTTTTCTTAATTTGAGCACCATAACCACAAGATCACAGTGTTTTCCCTGATGATATGATAACACCCCACACAGATAATGAAACAGTAGTAGTAGTAGTAGTAGTGATAGAAATAGTAGTATTTGGGATTGCTGCTGCCAAATGCCAGCTGTGAATGGAGTCGAGTTGCACAGGTCAGCTTCAGATGTGAATGAGCGTGATCAGAGATAACTGATCGGAGAACTTTCTTTCCATAATAAGACTTCAGAAGTAGCTATACCTTCATTCTAATTTATTTGCATTTAAAATGATGGATATGTTTGCGAATCAAAAACACGACAAGCAGAACCCAACTTAAAATTTCAAAGAGCAGAACACTCTACCTGTCATATCTCTAATATTTTATCTATATTCTGAGTCAACATTGTGTCAATACTCTCAGTCATCATCATGTAATATTAAAATTAAGATAAAGCTTTCGAAATAGGTCAGAGGAGCAGTGTTTCAACCAACAGCCCTGAGTAAAGGCACGTTTCCAAGACAGGGGCGGTAAGGATTGAAAACAGCTTCCATCAAAGCTGTAAACCTTTCTGCTGAGCAGAAAGCAGCGGAGGAATATCTCTAAGTTTATGTCTGAGGCAGTTCTACAAAAAAGACACCCACAGTGTGAGATTCTTTCCCCTTTTTTTTCCCCATCAGGATTTTTCAAAGATGATTAAGAACTTTGTTTTGGCGTTGATGTAATTTATTAGTGCCAACATTGTAAATTGTAGAATTTTAAAGTAGTAAGCACTTTTTTCTTGTGAAGGAGGAATATGTGACAAAATGCCTTTCTTCCTTTGTCACACCCAAAACCCTGAGACACGCAGAATACAGTGTATGTGTCATTCTAGGGAAACAATACAGGCTCAAAGCACATGACAGCATGTGATTAAAAAAGAAAACAATACATGGCGTGTTTAAGGTTTGGTTAAAAGTCCATGGATGAAGAAAGAAGTAAGGTGTTAGAAAAAGGGTAAAAAGTTTCATGACTAAACTTCTTTAGCTCCTGGAGGTTTGACAGAGAAGGTTCTTTCTCCAACACAAACACTGGGATTTACAGGAGTCCAGCCAATCAGAGAAGCTATTATTCAAACTACAAATGCACAAGGTCCACTAAGTTCATCCATAAGAGATTGATACAGCACACCTTTGAGGTGTCCATACTTTAAATAATACAAATTCAAATGTTGGTGAAGGTTTGTCATTTTGGGGACACAAAGGTGTAACATATAACAAAAGTTTGTTTGTTTTTTTTTATTTGCATTAATAAATGAAAACCTCTTAAAAACTTGGAAAACCTCAGTATGTTGATGGGCACTCAGCCACTGTAAATCACTTCGCTCTTGTGCTTCCAAACGTTCCACTAGATTGAATAACCTGGCAAGAAGGTTTTACTCCTATTCGGCCTTGAAGGCATCAGTGAGGTCCAACACAGTTCATCCCAGTTCATCACAAACATGTTGATATATGGCAATGGGGTCAGTTAAGTATCACACCATTTTTTCTTAGCATTTAACATTTATTGTGATGTTTTGTTTTTTCTATTTATCCAATAGTACAGCCACAATCCTTCATTGTCAGTCTATCATCTTGCTACTGTCTATTTGAAGGATTATATCCTCTTATCATTTCATAGCACCCCCTTCATCTCCTCATCATCACCCAGTTTTCAAATATTTATCAACTTTATTATTCACTGGTTTCTCCAGGATCATCAGCCGCCGCCACCACCACCACCAGTGTCTGACTGCTGCTGCCCAGGATAGATACTCTCTCAGCTCAGTGGGGGTCAATACACCAAAGATTTTCTACGGCATGAATTATCACGCATCTTATGACATACCACCTAACTCCATCACCTTGGAAACCTTCTCTAAGCATGTAGAGCCACGTGCTAATCACCATATTATATTATGAGTTATCACACCAAATATGACGGATCTGGATACATTTATTGTCTTGTCAAAAATGTCCCAAACCGGGTCACTGAATAGGATGTCTTCCCCCGCCGCCCCTGCCTCGTGTCAGAGACACCCGTGGGCTATTATCTTCCCTGACTCCCTCCCAACTGGATTTAAAGACTTGCAGACATTATCATTTCCACGTTTGATTTAAGGGTCGGCCTGAAACTATTGCTTGACTGACTTACTTGTCCAGAACAAAGTAGAGGTCGTAGGCTCCGTGACAGGACGGCTCCTCTGCCCAGCAAGTCGAGGCGAACAAGCCCACGAAGATCACAGCTACCGTCGCGGAAGTCCACCATCTCCTTCTTTGAAAACGTCTGTCTTCTGCGGTGGAATACCGTGATAACTTTTCTAACATTTTGCCGCAGAAACACCTCAGTGAAGTCTCGTAATAATAAATAACTCTAGGTCGGTCCACGGAGTGCAGTAGTTGCTGTTCACACTGTGCGCATCGCTCACTATGAGCAGCTACATGTCAAGTTGCTCCAAAACAGCAAAGTTAACTGATTGACCTGCGAAATAAAGGAAATCACCGTGCCGACGTCATCATCTGTTTCCCCATCTTTTTGACTCACTGTTAACTCATTCACATCCTCAATAAAACTCCTGGACTCACGTTTGTCCCGTCCAGAAGTTACAAAACCGCTAACAGCAAACTTCACAGCACTTTAGTCAACACTCCCACAAAGAGTTATGCTGCGTTCAGGGCCTTCCTAAAGCTCGGACTTCTGAACGCTAAGAGACATTACGTGACAATAGATACACTGTAAAATATTCTGTTACGATGTAATTAAGTAGCTGAATGCTGTTACATTGGACAATAAAATAAGGAGAATTGTTTTTATGAAAAATTCAATTATTATTCTTCATTCTTACATTCATCGTCAACTGATTCATCCACTTTGGCGGGTCGCGGCGGGCTGGAGCCAGTCCCAGCTGACTGAGGTCGTGAGGCAGGGGAAACTCCGGGCGTGACGCCAGCGCACCCCAGAGTCAGAAAGAGACAGACAAACACGCAAGCGTCAACTGGGAACGGCTAATTAACCTGAAGCGCATGTTTTTGGAGGTGAGATTAAACCCGGAGAACCCGGAGGGAACCCACGCGGACACGGGGAGAACATGCAAGCTCCACACAGAGCAGGACTCGAACCCAGAACCACCTTGCTCTGCAGCGACAGCGCTACCCACTGCACCACCGTGCCGCCCCATTATCCCCACTTATATATTTAAATAAGCTCACTTGAAAACCTCACGCTGTCACGCTTCCGGCGTTTATCGCTTGCTGTATATATAAGCAAAAATAACCAGCCAATCATATTTTTCACAAAATAAGATAAATGGCCAGTTGTGCAAAATGGCAAAGTTAAAAGGTTAAAAAAAAGTTTAAAAACAAGCGTCCTACGCCTAACTTATCTACAAACCAGCCGACATGAAAGTGACACACAGTAATCAAAAAACATGACAAAATTAGTGTCTTCCAATTCGTCATACAGCTCAGATTTAGCATGTCACAAAAGTCGTGACACAATGTTTACCAAATGAATTGACCAGGCTACGGAGAAGAAGCCTTGTCAGTTTCTAGTCCAAGGCATGCCAAAGGCGAAACAGCAAGTGAACACTTGAAGGACTTGGAATGTGTTGGAAGTTGTAGCACAGGCACTCCACAACAGCTGTTGTTGAGTGATCGCAAGTACATGTATGTTGTGTTTTTCTAAACCAACCAGGATTAAGTTGACTCAGTTGACGCAGGTTAGCAGTGAGGTCAGTTACGATGAGCCTTAGAGATTTTTTTCAGACTGCAGTTTTAAAAGTGATCTATTTAGTTCACAAGCAAAAGCAGATGTTGTGGGTTTGATTCCCACTTTTCTTTCCGTGTCAATTTTTGTCTTTTCACCGAAAAACATTGTTTTGGTGTCAAATATACACAGACATGATCATTTGATTTGATTTCCATTTCACGTTTTTCAGGCTGTTATGATTGAATGCATTTTGTAGGAACCCAAACAGCTGCATACACATCACAAAACGACAGCCTGGTGTTTCCTCTTCCCGTAATTTAAAAAGGTTCCACAACTGAGTCTCCTTTGGCACGCATGTTGGGAACGTCTCATTGTACCACTGATTTCAGCTTGGCTTGACACACTTCATTTGAGACAGCGTGGACACACGTGGCCAACAAAACAGTCTGCCAAAACAGAGTCACTCTGAAGCAAAGTCAAAAGTCTGTCTGGAAAATGAAAACGAGACAAGGCTACAGGTGAGCTATCTGTGAAGTCAGATGTTCAAAAAATAATGCTCCTCAAATTTAGGTGGCTGAACACGAGACGATTACAGGGGTCACGTCTTCAAGCAAATGGATAGAATGAAAGGGGTTTAATACAAAATTTTGGGGTGAGTGTAGTGTCCACATTTAGTCGAGTTTCTAGTTTGTTATTTTCCTGTTTTTATGCCTCATCTATATGGAAAGACAGTGATAGTCCCACATCTACACACTACATAACTTCTTCTGTATACTCTATAACCATAACTTAACTGTTGTGTGTCCATAACACACAACAGAAATAGAATTCATAATAAAGTAATGCTGATTAACACTTAAGTTTTGATTAAATATTAAGTTAACATGTTTTTGATCGGATCACCCGTAGTAACAATGTGAATCTGTTTTGCTTGATGTTTTGCTGCTATCCAAACAGAAATCTTTTTTTTTTTTTTTGTCACGTTAAACACATAAAAACACAAGATAACTGCTTGGAAGCATTTAACATCCAGGATATATCCGGATATATCACACATGAGCACTGGAAATAACATTCAATTAAATTTGCATCTTTGGACTGGATGTGTCATTGTGTGGTTTAAATCCCCAAACCTGGCAGACTTAAAGCATTTCTCCACTAATTTATCCACAAAATGAGCTGAACCTCGAAACCTGACGATTCCCCTGAGCTGGATGCGCTGGAGCCTTCTTTCAGGGCTCTACAGAAAAAAATTCAACCAAATGCAGTATGAATATGTGGCCATTGTGAAACCAGAGCTCTGTCAGGGAATGCCAAACAGGTGATGCAAATGTTCTCAGTTTTACAAACAGACTGTATAGTACATGATTAATTATGTTTCATAACTTCAGTGTATCAACAACCCCTCAGGTAACACACAAACACACTAATCATACCTTTCTTCAAACCGTATTTTCCAAGTCATCGATGCACAGAGAATTCCAGGTATGGTCTACAGATCACTTGTTGGAACAAGGTGTGTGTCGCTGGTGAAGGATGTGTCCTCAGGCCATGGAATTCTTTACAAACTCTGAGTGAAAAACATGCCGTAAAACATGATCTCAAGAAAGGTAGAGTTGAAGTGTTTTGTACACAGTATGCATTAAATTTTCTTTGATTTGTGAACACCAACATTTTAGTTCACTGTACAAGCTTGCATAGGATTAAGGTGGTCATAACAGGTGACACAATGAAGTTATTCAGCATTTACAGTCTACATGCATTTGGAAAAGTTTAATTTACATGCAAAGGAAATGTGTGTCTATTCCTACCCAGCTGTGACACATCACATTTCATCAACAGTTTTGCATTTAATTGTGCCATAAATATTTCTAACTTTACAAGTCACAAGCAAATCTCACTTACACTTCAGACTGAGTGTTGGTTATTTAACCACAGCAGGATGAAAAAATTAGTTCAAACAAATATTTATATTTACAGAATTTTAACAACTACACTATTGGCTGGCATGTCTTCATTATCAAATTAATTTATTTGCTAAAAAAATGTTATTGTATTCAAGTCTTTCATTTTAAATCTAAGCTTTTCTTGTCTTGATAGACTTTAGAATTGTAGAATTTTTTTGGAAAGATTTAATGTATAGTGGCTTCTGACATTTTACTGTTAGTGACTTCTCCATTGTTATTACAAACCTGAGTGTAATATTACAGACATATAGAGAACTCTCATCACAAACAGTGATGCCTACGTCTTTCACACGAATGCCATTTCAAGTAACATCGATGGCCTTCACTTTTAATTTTTCTCTTCCTTCCTGAAGATTTCTTTCTTTATTAATAAGTCATTCCACTAAAATAATGATTACATGGCTGAATTATGGTATTTATTTTTGGTTTTAACTTAGTGTCACAAAACTCCATATCAAAGAGCTAATTTCCACTAACACACCTCATCAAATCTGAATAGTCCAGAGAAGAGCAACACACAAATATAATTATCTGGAAAACCAAAATCTAATTGGATTTTAATGAGAATGTTAATTCCATTGCATGCCATTCAGTTTCAGTATATGCTGCTCAACTTGGTGTATCATGAGCAGGGCTCACAAAATGTAATAATGAGAAAAACTAAAACAAATATCTAAATCACATTATTTGGCAAATGTACATGTTTATGAGAATCCACTGGCTCGAGGAAATAGTTTTGTGCACAAATTTGTCACAGGACTTCTAAACTGTAGGCGAAATAATAAATTGACAGTTAAAACAATGACACTGGAAGCAGTGAAGTGTTGAAGCTAATCAAGAGACAAACCCATGACAAAATGCAAAAGTGTAAGAAAAAATAAATATTTCAAATCGGTAAGAAAAAGTACCATAACATTTCTATCAATTGATCCTCCAAACTAATGACTCACACAGAACACTATGAATCAATTTATAAATGTTTGACCTGTAACTTTAAAATGATTATTTTCTCATTTACATAAAGTTAAATTGACTTTGTCCAGCCTTATAATCAAAGACAGAAGGAATGACTCATTTAAATTCTACATAGGAGATAAAAGCAAATGGCTCATAAACTTCCTGGATCTAAAAATTCCAGTAATGAAAAGCAGACTTAACCAGTGCCCTAAATCACATTATCAAGGTCAGAAGGAGCCCACCTTTCTGCACCACCATCAACCACTGCTTATTACAAAGTAAGTCTTGTCACCATGGCAAATACAATATGTGCTCAATGATGATATTCATAATCTATCGTCTTCGACTGCTTATTATTGCAGGGTCTAAAAAGGCTTGAGTCTACCGTGACTGGTGGTGCATGACAGGTGGGGTAGACCCTGGACAGGTCACCAGTTTATCACAAGGCCAATAGGGAAAAAAAACACATGCAGGTGATGTGGAGGTGGAGAGCCTTTAACAGCAGTATGAATGACACTAAGGTACAGAGAGTCATGATTTCAGTGAACAGAGTCGATGGGATTGTTTCATCATGAATGTGTGTTCCTGTGTTTTTAAATGGACAGCTGTGAGCAGCTATGAGAACAGCTGATGTCTCCATGACCAGCTTCTGAGAACCACAAGATATAAAGACTGGTGTGAATGGTAGGATAGTGTTAATGCAACACTATAGACCAGACCTGGGCAAACTGTGGCCCGCGAGCCACATCTGGCCCTTAATACAGCTCGCGTGAGGCCAATCATAAATTACATACACACAAATTACACAAAGTACATAAATTAAACACCACAACTTCAAATAGCCTAATACAAATTTTTACAGGGTGCTATTCTTCTGTTATTCTTCTGGTTACCAGTACCAGCTATTCAAAATATTGCATTTTGCAATTGAAGGAAGGTGAGCAGAATGAAGTTCAAGCTATTGTTGAAGTGGCCTTCTGACAGTTCAGGTTTCTAATGTGGGCTCTTGTAAAATTAAATTGCCCAGCCCAGCTATAAACTGTAGACTTCCTGACTGCTTGCGAGAGCTTCCTGTGACACAGAATGTAGTGATTATAATAGTATTTCACTCCCATGTAAATATGAAGGGTTTGATCCAAGATCAAAACAAAGAAACAAATGAATAAATATATAATTTAAAAAAAAATATTTTTTTTTACTTCAAATTCAGAACTACTGCCTGTTTTGTCAAGAGACCAAAAAAATTAACACTATCAATAATTGCAGAGGCTTGCAAATAAAATAAATAAATAAATAAGAAAGTGCCAAATAAATATTAGTCACTATATCCCTAATAGCATCTATAACTCTAAATTACCTTAATAACTGATGCTTCCCTTGTTTTTCCTCCTTTGAGGAAGCATTGCTTTTCACTGATGGCCTCTTAAGTGGAAATTGAGTGCTTTGCCCACAAGTAAACAGCATCTATCAATCATGATTTGAGGCTAAATGTCACAACACACAAGAGCCACAACTTTGCAGGTGTCTGTAATGAGAGTAGTGTGTATGGCACTCACACAACCACACCTGGCTGATAAGTGTGAGTGGTATTACTCACACAATACAATTTCTTCCTGTTCTTTATTCATTTAATAACAGCATGCTGACTCATCAGCTGCTCTTTATCATTTAAAATGGGTTACTGATGAGACTCATAGCCAGTTTAGGGAAGTGCAAATTGATGTTATATCCATGTACAGTATGTTTGTGGGTCCACCCATCACACTCCTTCATGCTGGCCCTCAATCAAAGCTTCCACTCTGCTTCAGAGGTGGATGTTGCCATTTCTAAAAGGTAGCAAGGAGTCGTCCAGATAATGACATTAATCCATGTTTGATCCGCTCCCTGTCTCCATGTAATTGTTCTTTACTCTTCCTTTGTGTTTCACGCTTCAATCCCCATTCATATCAGCCTCCATGTATAGAGACGTGATCTATTAGTGACAGCAGAATTCAAATTAAGGATGTTCTTTGCCTTATCCTTTCTCGAGGCTTCTTTTCACGTGGCTCCAGCAGAAACGTGTTTGGCAGTGACAGTGCCTCTGCTCCCATGTTTAATTGGATTTGAAGGAAATCAGGATGAATACACTCTCAGACTGGGTGTACGGGAGGGCCTCATGAGGGAAAAACAGGTGATGAAGTCATTTCGGAATTACCATTTCAGCTTCTTTTGCTGCACTGTTGAGACATCAAGGATTTCTGTGGTGTGGTGTATCGGGGTATGAAAGCCAGTGTGAGAGCATGTGGATTAATTTATGGAAACATTGGCCTAAACAGATTAATGTCACAGCAGAAGCATTCACTGGCTTCCTGATGTTTTGCAAAGGAGATGGGGCAGTGTGAGGTTCTATTAAACCAAAGCGCTGCATCATTATTCCAACACTAACAGAATAGTCACTCTTCTGTTGACCAACTGCAAACGGCATTATTTCTGTTGTCGTTTGGAGGTTTTAACTGTAGACAAAACTAGGAAATAGTCACAGACTGCAACGAGCTGCAACAGTTCAAAATTTTACCCTGACTTACTTTCATAGGTCAGGGTCATTTAATAAAAGACCCACGATCCAACTAGTGCATAGACTAGTGCATATAGAGAAGGCCAGTGTGAATAGACCATAGATCAAAGCTAGTGCATAGGTAGATCAAAGCACTAGCTATGATCTATGGTCTTACAATGGCCTTCTCCAAAATCTTTCTATCTTATCTGGTTCCTGAGTGTACTCTTCTTCTTCTTTTCCTTTCGGCTTTTCCCTTCAGGGGTCGCCACAGCGAATCAATTGCCTCCATCTAACCCTGTCCTTTGCATCCTCTTCTCTGACTGTGACCTACTTTTCCAAAGGTCAAGGTCATCAGCTCATTTTCATCCCCTTTGCCGCATGAGTAATGTGCTTTTTGTTTCATCTTTCTATCTGCAACATTTGCGAAGATATTTGGTGGACAAAGGAATGAACGGATGGATGGACGGACGGACGGACAGTGACAATCGCAATACATCAAGCGGGATGTAAAAAGCAACAAAGGCCACAAAACCTTCAGTTTCAAAGGTTCATGACGTTGTCAGTGGGATTGGCTGACTTTACAAGAAAATTTACAGACTCAAGAAGATTGATTAATAAGAAAGTGTTGATTTAAGAAAATCTGTAAGTATTTGCATGTGAAACTTGCCAAAATGAAAACTCCAGCAAAATGTACAGTATCAGGAACAATTGTAGTAGTAGAGCGATACCTTTCAGCTGCTGGTGTTTTTTTGGGGTCATAATAAAATGCAATGGAAACAATATTTTGGAGACCTTAGTTTATGAAACAAAAAAAATTGAAAGAGGCAAAAAAAAATCCAAATATCCAACCATATACATTTGCATTTACAGATTATGTAAAGATTCACACACTATTAATAGTTATCTCGTTGACATTTTGAAGTATCCATAAAGATTGAAAAAAAATACTGCACTTAATTCTAGCAACAAACTGAATGTATGGTTGTATTTTTTAATTTTAAAAGACGGTATTAACCCCAACGCTTTAGTTTGAAAACTGCTTTCTCAGAAATGGTGTAACCACCGCTATTATTTGCTAAAATAAAAACCATCCATTTATGTCCAACTACATTTTATGTCGCTGCCTGACATACAGTTTTTATGCTGGCAGCTTTGACCATCAAATAACATCTGCTCCTGCTGATTGTTTGCTCACCTTCCTGTCCAGAACGTTACAGACGAGTGTCAGCAGTGTTTTTCCTTTCACCACCTCTGATGAAATGTCTTCCTCACTGGCGTGAGGGTGTGTAAACGTCAGTACAACGTGGCGTCCTGAGAAACATCGGTCTCTATGAAATTTGCAGATTTTCACAATATCAATACATTTCATCATTTTTGGAAGATGTTTGGTTATGACTCCTCACATGACTGTGCAAGAATTTTTCTCAAGGACATTTCATAATGTGTAACTGTTGATTGACACAGTTCCTGTTAACACTAAGGGCCCAAAAGCATCTCCCATTCAACTTATAGGTCATGGAAGACACATGAAACTGGAGCCATAAGGACATAGGTAATATTTGGAGGGAAGCAGTGTACTCACGGATGGGTCTAATAAGGACAACATACCTCCATTTTCAGCTACTCATGTTTCGTATTCTGTTTTTCCCTCTCAGTGTGATTTCAATAAAAATCTCAGTAAGAGGTTAGGAATTTTACCCCTTACTTATGCTGGTGAGGTGTTTGCTACTGAATTAGCATGAGGGGCATGAACAGTTTGCGGTCCTTCACATTCCTGACCAATCCAACATGAGGACAAGGAAGGTTTTTAGATACGGCTACATGAAATACATATTGGAAAATAGAGGGAGAAAGACAAATAGATAGAATAGATTAACATATAGATAATGCACAAATGCCCCAATGTCCAGATGCAATGATTTACAGGGTATCAATGTACAGAATCAGATGATCCAGAGAAATCCCCTCCCAAAATATGCCTCCTGTAAAAACCCATAAAACAAGAACTTGCAAACACAATGACGACAACAGCAGTACTTCTGCCTTTGTGGCTTTATTGTCAGTCCATGGGATGTGGTCTTAGAGCAACTACAAAGTACGAGCACAATTGGAGTTTCACAACTTCGTGGGAACTTTAAAGGTTGTCTAGTTCTAGGATCATCTGATGGAAAATTCTCAAACTAATGCAATGCATTTTGTAGATGATGCACTTTCTTAGGCTTTGCTTCTGGAAATTAATTCATTCATTGACATATTAAAAAAATTAGACAAATTAGTACATTAAGTTAAAGTGATATCCAATGATGGGCAAGTAAAAACAACATCTGACAGAAAGATTCAATTTCAAACTGTAGGAATTTTGAATTGTTCTGTTTTACTTCAAAGTAGAGAAAAGATAGGAAAATCAGTACTTTGAAGGCTGAAATTGATCCTTGTGGTGTGCAAAGTAGTTCCTGTGCGGCTGTCAGGTTTGGCTCATAGCTAAAGGCAGCAAAGATCTTGCTGCTGCCCCTTCAGTTTTAGAATCAAAGTCAAAACTAAGATCCAACTGAAGGTGTATGTCAGGAATACTTTGCTTAGGGTTAAAACTGTGAGTGTGAGAGTTTGAAAAAGCATTCAATAGGGAATTAGGGTTAGTTGTACCCGTGTCTTTGACTGAATGAGTACAGAGAAACAGTGAGCGGAACAAAGAAAGACAAAGAGTACAAACAGCAAGAACACAGGCGCTCATGTGAGGCCTGTGTGGACGAGGCATTCGATTAGCTGTTGCTTCACATGTCAGGCTGCAGCACCTCTGAACACTGAAGGGCCCTGATTGGTGAGGGCCATCCCTTTACCACGCAGTGATTGTTCCACAGCATCCTGTCCCCTGGGGGGAAAAACACTTTTTAAAGAAGAGGGAAATGCATGAGCCTTGCTGTCGTTTAACTTGGCAGCAAATAATCCATCCAACCTCATCACCTCCCATGCAAATCCCCTCATCCACCCCCCCCCCCCATGTTCCACCAGCCCTGGATCAAACCGCCCTGGGCGTTCAAAGCAAGACAGGGAAGCACAATTGTTGTGTTCACAGTTCATCTTGCCGATGTTTTTTCCAGCCTGTCACGGGAGTCTTTGCACTTTTCCAGCACTGGAAGAAAACTTGCCTGCACATTGTTGTTCTCTCACGGCTCGAGATGGGCGTTTGACCCGACATGACCTCTCCAGGGCGCAGTGGGCTCAATGAATGTATAATACAGCCTAACATGTTTGAACGGTTGTCATTAAACTTTAAAATGTACACATGTGCAGTACGGATCACATGCATGACTTGAGTACGAATATAGGAGGTCTTTTTTGATCATTCATGACCTTTCTGTGACTGTCCTCTTGTGCATTAACCTCAATGGGAAGAGAACTCTTCACCGATATGGCTCTATTACTGTTTTTTTCTTTCTAGCTTCAGGATTATTTCACATTGTATCTGATGACCGTGATCCTTTTGCATTGTTACTAAATGATAAATCAAACATTATCATCCATTTTCGGTCTTTGCAAAGAGATTATATTTTCAGTCCTGTTTGTTTGTTTGGCAGCAGGAGATTGCGAATAACAGACTTTTGTTGAATTTGACTGAATGTAAGACTATTTGCCAGGGACATTGTTTTGGTGCTCTTCCAGGAGTTTAACCAAATTTATTCTAATAAACAACAATACTTCCTTCGAAGTGCTACATCTATGCCATTTCTTTTAATCACAATATTTATTATTTAGACATTTCCCAGCATTTATTTCTTTTCATTTCTATAATTATTGGTAAATATTTTTTTCTTCCATTTAGCTTTTATATTTTTGAGGGGAAAATCTATTTTTTTTCCTCTTTTCTTTTTCCCTCTTTTCTTAAAAAAAAACCCCTCAACTTTTGTGGCTAAAATCTGAAAATTTCTTGACTTCATCTGTTCATCATGGTTTGATAGAATTTATGTGATATAACTGAAAATTCCAGAATATTTATAAAATTAGTTTTGATAGGAGTTTTGTCAACAAAGAAAAGATGGCTTGATTTTGGTGTAAACCCCAAAAATTTTTTTCAAGAATTTTCATTTCAAGATTTTGAAGTTTGACATTAAAATTGTCCAGATATGTTTTACTCTCAGAATATTACATTTAAAGAAGATGAAGTGGCTATAGAACCTTTGTTTCTTTATGGACTTAATCACATTTATTTTTCCAATAAAATTTTGCTGTAGTTTGTTGTTAACAATGTACAATTATATCAACATTTTATGGTTTCTACCATTCTCTTTTACTGTTGTAAGATTATTTTACAGGTATTTATGACACTTAGAAAAACTTTCAGACAGAAATTATTGAAATTTTCAGGTTTAATTTTGCCATGACGTTTTTGTGTCTATTCTTCTTTATCTAAGGTAGGATGTGACGTTAAATGTGAGGAGATCTTTTCTCATCTGCTCCCCTGGCTATCGCTGAAAGAATGCAGATTACCCCCTGTTTTCCGCATTTTAATGGATTTACCTAAGCAGTAACACTTGAGTTCATGCATGGACATACCTCCTCACTCAACTTGACAAGCTTGCCGGTCCGCATTTACTCTGACGACCAGGAGTATCAAACGCATGTGACAAAGTCTTCAGACAGACCGGGGCGGCAGTCGGAGAAGGGGGGGTCAGACCTCGCCTGCTTCCCCTTAGTGTCACATCTCTTGACAGCTGCCATTTTCACTACCGTGCTTCACCCTCATAGCCCGCCGACTGCCAAGTCCCCATCAACTTAGCTTTTCTCACCGCCTTTTCCTGCTCAGGTTTCCAGAGCGCAGACTGAAGACAGCGGAGGGAGTTGCCACAGTGTCACCAGATATTAGCAACATGGGCCTGAGGGCCAGCAGGCCTCTGCCCAGACCCCAGAGACAGCTAGAGAAGACAGAAAACTGAAATTAAAAACATCCTGAACTTGGTGCAGAGCTCGAAATGAGGCTGAGATGAAGAAGAGGATGTGCTGACAGGAGGCTGATATGACCACTGGCACAGAGATCAAAAAGCTACAGAATCAAAATGTAATTGACAATCCGGATCTCATAGTATCACAGAAGAAAATGAAATGTTTTAGTATGACATTTATGAAGTTATACTGTATATGTGTGCAATTACGATGACATTACGCTGAGGTGAACTTGAAGGCATGTCTCCTCTTATTCAATTCAAAGACTAAGAATTCTTTAAACACATGTTCAGACAATTGAAACACGTTTTATTTCTTTCTAATTCATATTTTGTAAGGCCAAGAACTAACAAAAAAACAAACAAGTAAGACCAAAACCAGAGTTATCTGATGGAGATAATTATCTGTATGTTTGCTTTTTCATTGTGTTTTTAAATATTGACATTTTTCAATTTGTATAATTTTCATGATTTAAAGTGTTTCCATGGGTTGCGAATCAATGCAGCAGATGTCTTGATAAATTTCCTAGAAACATTTAACTGGAAAGAGAGTTATTATTTTTGCCTTTTTTTTTTTATTTTGTAGGCTTAAAAGTAAAAGACCAAGCCAAGAATTATCTGTAATATTGTGAAAAATTGGACAAAATTGTCCTGCTCTGACAAACTGACATCGTTGATCAGGAGAATCACTCCTCATATGAGCTCATATGCTTTGGATGAGACCCAGGAGTATCTCTGCAGTTCTCAAAAGTTTAATCAATAACCTTAGCACATGCCTGAGGGAGAGAAAACACATGTTTGGTGTTGCATAAGGAGAGTAGAGCATTCATGAATAATCGTGCTCGGAAAGGCTGGGGAAGTGAATACAGCTGTTTTTTAGGAAACATTTTATTGGAGGACTGATAAAAAAAAAAACCTTCATTCAGTATCAACTCATGTTACCTAGACAGCAGGGAAACAAACAGAAAACACAATAACAAATTGTTTGTTCCCTCCACTGAAGCTTTTAGTTTGGAGGAGAATGACCAGCATTGTTCTGCTGGAAGGTGTTGTTTCATTTTCGCCACAGAGTCGTAAAATTTTTATTTCTCTCTGGAATTCATCTCTTTGATCTGTAATGTGGCAGTTAGAGCTATCGTGTCACATCAGGAAGATTCTGGGTTTGAACCCAAATAGTCGGTTTGGGTTCATACCCAGAACCTTCTTGGGTTCAGCCTGAAGTTTGCATGATCTCCACAATGATGGACAAACTTTCAAATGGATGGATGGATGGATGGATGGATGGATGGATGGATGGATGGCATTCAGTGTAGTTCCCACCAAGTACAGGCAAACATAAGAGGCTTTCTTTCCACTGGTTTATTGGAAAGCTTACAGTATTTTTTGTACTATAAGGCGCACTGGATTATAAGGCACACTGTTGATTTTTGAGAAAATCAAAGGCTTCTGGGTGCGCCTTAAAGTGCAGAAAATACTGTATTTGTCTCCACATCTGCTGGGAAAACTGAAAACAGTGTAAATGCAATAATACAAAATAAGTGGTTGAATAATAAACAATTACCTGTTCTTTGTTTACAAGTAAAGCAAACATTCTTCGGGTTTCCTTATAATCTGTCACGTCTTATTAAAGTTCCCTGTGATGATCAAACCAACAAAAAGACACATGCTCATTGCTTAGCGACAGTGGTACCTTGTGTTGACTGCGTTTATACATTACTTTCATGTGGTTTTCATGCTAATGCTTGAAAGACATGAGGGACCTGGACATATCTTTATAAAAGCACTTTCCACCATTAGAATTAATTGTTTGTAAGTTGCCATTAATTTCCAACCTGCTCTTAACTGACTGGCTGATTTGGGGTCAAGTTTCAGTTTGTCAGCATTTTACAAACTGAGCTCAAAGCCCATTTGTAAAAAAATATTTACCTTTATATCAAGTTTGATGTTGTCACATAAATATTCTGTTTAGTTGGGAACCAAATCTTCCATTCTAGTCCTCTCAATGTCTTCACATCTCTCTGTCAGTACCCAGAGGACCATCAGCTAACAAGTTCCATCTCAGCCTGAAGTCGTGTCCCTGAAATGTTCACCATTTCACCAGTGAAGCTGAATCATCTCCCTGCACACGGGATCCTTTTTGAGGACAGCCACAGCACAGCGCTGTGTTCTCATCTCAGACCACTGTGTGAACTTTTAATGCGATTACCAGCCACATAGGATGATCTGAGTCCATTCCACGGCGTCCGTTTTCCCAAAGTGAACATAAGAAGTTGAAATGGATGGTGGGCAAATAACCCTGCGTATCCCTCCTGGCAATCACTTCAGCCTTCTTCTCTGGTCATCGTCTGATTCCCAAAGGGTCACTAATCTAATATTAAATGGCTGTGACAGTAATGAGTGCTGCGGATGTGTTGTCCTAGGCTGCAGGATTGAATGGGCACAGTTACAATACCACTAAATTCAGGCCAATCTCAGCAATATTTAGCCGGACATTGAGCCCTAAGTCATGTTAGCTTAAGACCAAACGCCACTCTAGTGCAAGTGGATAGAGAGGTGTGTGTACTTGTGTGTGTGTGTGAAGCCCCTTTAAATAGCTAGGGCCAAATATTCCTCTGGGTCACGTAATTGGTTTAGCAATGGAACATTTGTTGTTAACCAATGCCTTTGCTTCCATTTTCTTTGGCAGTTTGAGTGGATATGCTTGAGTTCTGTTAAGGTTTTCTTAATACTGGACTTAAATTAGGGATTCACTTGTCCCTGTTGTTATTACAGCGGATTGCATAATTTGCCAGTGAAAGTAGAAAGCCTTTGCTGCCTGTATAAATCACCTGCAGGGATTTAATTTACTTGTACTGAGTGACTGACTTATCTTATGATTTTAACATTTGCCAGCATTGTTTGTTGTTTTTTTCTTATAATCTGCTAATTGAAAACTCTTTATGATGCCTCATAAAAGCAATCGGATTTGAAAGGAATTGTGTCACATCCCATTCCACAATGTGTTTTTCTTTCTTACCCACTCCTTCACACTTCAGGCCAAGAATATGAGACCAATTAAAGATCAGAACAGGGTCCATCTTCTCTCCTGGCATGCATCCTCTGAGCATGTTTTGCATTTGCTTCTCCAGTAAGCCCTGGTGCTCCCCGCACCCTGTCCCAAAACCACATAAGACGAACGTGGACTGGTGGCTCAGCATGCGTGTCAGGCTCAGACGTGCAACAACAAAGGAGATCATGATGGGAATTAGGGGATTCCCCAGAGAGCAGAGGGGAGGATGATGGTAGTCGTGAGGTAAATCTGCTGTGAAATCTCCCCCATAAGAAGTGGACAACACCGCCTGCTTAGTACTGATGTGACAAGAATGAGGTCGATGTACCATGGGTGCATGACCCCTCAGTAAGTCCAGGGAATAGGGAGCCGGGGGCAATGTAGGGCTTCGTTAAAACCATGGGTCATTCATTAAGGACGAGCTCCTTCCCTCATCTTAAATATCTTGAAGGAGGGGGCAGCTTCAAAGTGATTATGGTCAGACATGGTTATCCATGTCAAGCAGGGTCAGAAGTTAAAGGGTCCCTGGTGACTGCTGGCATGTCCCAGGATGGTGCGCCCGTCTCCCCCATCAGCTTCATGAAAGGCATCGCTGGAAGTCCAGAGGGATTCATTTTCTTTTTAATAAACACCACCGCCAACATCCTGCAAGTCATGTGGTTCTAAAACAACATGCAGGATGGAGCGAGCAGGAATAGTTCTCTGGACACTGTCCAATGGTTCTGAAAACATCCCAGTCATGATTTACATGTAAAGAAAAATAATAATAGTCCCAAAAGATATTTAATGTATGATAAATGTTTTTCTCTAACCTTAAAATAAAATTCAACACAAACTGAAATCCATCACTTATATCAAATATTGTTTTGGGTTTTTTTTTTGTTACTTTTCATCAGTCAATTCTTGATTTACTTTTTCAACCTTGTTTTTTCCAACAATATGACTTCCTATGTCAGTTCCAGTGAGGTCAGCAGCAATGTGGGGAAACTCATCTACATCTGAGCTGCGCTGCTTTATGTCCTTGTGGTCCATTTTCACTGGCATTAAGCATTAGTTGTTTTTTTTTTTACAAGTGACAATAAATGAAATTCATTTCACTCCATGAAAAAATGGATTATTGATTGACTTTTATCATTTGTATTTTTCATCAGGTCCTCCCAATGTAAAACTCAAGTACACACATTATGCACAGAACAGTAAACCATTTTCACATTATAGAGTGAATTGGAAGGTACAGTTTTTATATAGTATTTATAGTAGTTCTTAAAAGTTCTCCAGGTGACCTTTGGGGTCCTGAAACAATAGTAGGTTTAATTCAGAGTGGATAGGATATGAGATAACTTCACTTGTGTGTTTAACCTTCCTGTGTCACTGTCAAACACATTGCAAAGTTGTTTTTGATCACTTTCTCTGCATATTTTCGAACCAACATTTAAATATTTCTCACTGGAAAGGTTCTGTAAAAACCTCCACCCTGATCGACTGTCTTCAGGGTCTGAATATTTATCTTGTTATTCAACTTTTTAGTCTGTCAGCTAAACCTCTACCCTCCTGAATTTTCATTCACTTTGCTTTGTGCCTTTGTGTCTTTGAGACGAAACTTTGATGCACTTATGGAACGAAGAGCTCTCCCTGTGCAGGGAGTCCGAAAGGGGTAACAAACAGAAAAATCTACACACACCTCAAATGCCCTCTACTCAGCAACTGTGTCCCACTGTTTGCTTTAAAGGAAGCCCTCCCATCCACAGACACACACACTCACACACACTCACACAGACACACACAGACAAAGGCCCAGTTCTACTTTGTGCCAACATCCGCCTGTCGATGCCCGTCGGGGCCCGGCTGTGTGTTTGCCGCTGCTGGCTTTGATTTGCTGTTTTGTGTCGCTGTCCTGCAGTCGTCCCAGGCCACCGCAGGTTTGGGGGGGTGGTGATGAGGGTGTGTTGGGGGGTTGATGATGGTGGTGCTGACAGAACCTCCTCAAGGCATTCCACATCATTTGTCATATTCATCTCAGATGTTTTTCTTTATGTGCTTTCTGCCCCCAAATTTTCAGAAGTTGTAATTAAAATTGGTGACAATAAGCTTTGTCCATGTTGGATCATATGAGTCCATAACAGTGGTTCTTAACCTGGGTTCGATCGAACCCTAGGGGTTCGGTGACTCGGTCTCAGGGGTTCGGTGGAGACGGAGGTCAAGACAAAACACCCAACACGATGTGTCGGGTGTTTCTGCCGAGCATACACAAATCACAGTGTACGTTTGACGCATCGTGTCAATTCGTGATGACACGCGACAGTGGTCGGACGAATATGTGCAACATGAATTTACATGTAGTGTATAACGGAACGTGACGGGAGTCAGCGTTCTGCATGATTTGCAATGTCAAGTTGAGCAACTCTAGTCTCGCACGGCAAAAATTATGGACCACTTTCATAAAGCTGCATGGAAAACAAAAGAAACAAACTTTGCTGTGAAAATGACATCAGCGTAGCACTTGCCAAGGTGAAGCCACGCATATCTGGTCTCTCAGTAACAACAGCAGAAGTCACACTGATTTGCAGGTAGGTCATTTCATGTGAGTTCATGCACTGTCTTGGTTTTGTTCTTTGAAAAAGGTGACATCAATGCACAATTCATTAAATGCACCAGTAAAACATATACTGTGTTTTCCCCACCTAAAAGCCTTTTCTCAATTTGTTATAATCCAATGTGCCTTATAAATGAGAAAAGTTTTAAAATAGACCATTCATTGAAGATGAGTTCTCAGATGCGCTTTATAATCCAATGGGCCTTATATATGAATTTTTTTTTATTTTTTTTAAATAGGCCATTCATTGAAGGTGCGCCTTATAATCCAGTGCGCTTTATATTGTGGAAAATACTGTACTTCTGTCGTAAATAAAAATAAAAAAATATATATTTTACTAAAGAAGAGCTTGGTGAGTGAGCATATGAAACCGGCAGGGTTCGGCACTTCCAACAAGGTTAAGAACCACTGGTCTATATGTTCTTATCGATGGACACATATAGGAAAAAGAGCAGGGGCACCGTGTCAAATGTTTTTGATTCAAATCAAGATACTGAAATCAATGTGATGATTGAATTTTAACAAACTTTTAATTTTTGAATACAGGTCTGTGAGACAAGTAGAATAAAGCAAATTGAAGCAATTGAAGAGTTGTGGGGCCACTGCCCCCTCCAGACAGAGGCAGAAGCCTCATCCCGAAGTGGGTGTTGTTAGGTCATGTTTGGGACGATTCCCCGAGGGCAGAGGAACCTGAGCCATTGTGGCTCAGCGTAACCCTGAGCCTTGAGCTGCTCTGGCAACATGTCTAGGGGAGAGATGGCAGCAGGGGTGGCACAGGTTTGGAAAAGGGCCCTCAGACAAAAAGGATTTGTGCTCAAGATCATAGAAATGTTTGTGCCACTTTATTCTTTGGAATCAAGATGCTACAGAGGGTAAAATTGGCTTATGTGGTCGCTGTTTGAACATGTTCACCCAGAGAGCAACGAGAAATATTTTAGGGAGGGATGCAAGAAAAATTTATGTTCTGTGGCTGAATAGTTTTCATGATGAAGACTAGAAAAATATCACAATCCCTTTGAAAACACCCCCAAACTAATCACTCTTTGAATAGATTAAATCCAGATTGATTCTGGCTTCTGGAAACTGAACTGAAAAACAGTAGATAAACAGGATTTACCTGACAGAAAGTCATCAAAAACTATGAGGTTACAGTTGGCAATCTTCAGGTTTTACTGAAAACTGGAACTGTATGAGAAATCTGTTTATTTGGTTTAATTTGGTAGAGGTGAAGAGAATGATCTCTATGTTGGCCAAAGTTTATCGAAGGCTTTGTTCAATTATTGTTTTCTGTCAACTTTTTATCAGCAAATTTGAAAGGTTTACTTCATTTTCAGGACAGGTACAATAGGTTTTTTGTTCAGTTTTGGTGCTGGAGTTGCACATTGGTTATTGCTCTGTCAAAATTAAGAATCCCAATGGTATTACTCAGCTATCACAGATGACTGAACAAAGTTCCCACCCCTTCTTGTATAAAAGTTGATTTTGTTGCCTCATTTTTCCATGTTACATGGTTGGACAGATTGGAGTGAAATGTAAGAGCTCTTATCAACTTACACGTAGATTAAAAAAAAACTGCTGTGGGTCCCCCAAAATAATTATTTGAGGTTCGTCAAGTGAGCTCTGTTGGACTCCCACAGTCTTCATGGAGTCAGGAAGGGGCCACGTCATACTTCTAAAGTCCATTTGAGAAATATTACAGCACAAATGAAGGATTAAATTTTGGGATTTCACCAAATATCAGAGAGCATTTCCAAAGAGAACTGTCTGAATTCTGATTGTTTTACCGACAGAAAGTACAGCAATTATATCCCATCTCAAACCACTGAAGATCCTGTGCAGGGATTCAAATATGTGGACCAAGTGTGAGAGTAGTGACAGACCCAAAAACATTCTTCTGGAACCCGCCCAGGTGTGACAGCAGCTTTCACACGTAAACAATGGTACCAAATTCTCAGGGCGAGTAGTCTCAGGTTCAGTCAGACAGAGTGTGAAAACGCCCTTAGAGAGCCATCACACCTACACTTTATTTCTTGGAAGAATTTAATTTGTTGCATTTGTGGACTTGATACATTTGAATTCTCTCAAGGTAAACCAGGCTTTAGATGCATTTGGAAGCTTGAGGTGTCTCTTGTTCCTCAAGGTGAGATGATCAGTGTAAAGACATTGATGTAGAACCTGACTGATGGCGTTCCTTCTCTACAAAGAGACAAGACATGTCTCCTTGTAGAGCAATGCTCTACAAATTTTGATAGATTTTTCTTAGTAACTCTTTTTCCAAACTAAGAAAATAAGTTTTCTTGTAGACTCAGTGTAGAGCACAATGAGTCTACAAGAAAACTTATTTTCTTAGTTTGGAAAAAGAGTTACAAAGAAAAATCTATCAAAATTTGTACAGTACATACCTAGTTTGCTTAACAGTTGCATCATGTGACAGCTGAACAAACAGCCTCATCTTAAAAAATGTTTAGATATGATCATAGAGCTTAGAGGCTCTGATCCGTCTATGGAAGCAATATCAAGACATCAAGAACCTCACCTGAGTAAATAGCCTATGCTCAAAACAGGCTTTGGAAACATGGTGACATCAGAAGAGAGCACTTAATGTATTTCTATTGTTGTATAAATGGCACACAGCTGTGCATCTTTAATCAAATCAGATAAAATAAGCTATAGATTCCATTACCGCCAATCATTTGGTCATCAATACACAAATGTGTGAGAATTTCTTAAACATGGACAGGGCTATCACTACCGTGAAATTTAAATCCCTGGATTAAATATGATGTTACAACTTGTTTTAAGCCTCATATTAACAATGAGAAATTAATTATAACTAGAGAGCAACCATTAATAAATAAAAACAACAGAAAAACTGATTCATGTCTTTCTTTCAAGCTGACTTGCTAACTAGTCTCACAAAGGGAGTGATAATGTTATTCCACATCGAGCTGTCTTTAACTTCCAGTTATGTTGACACAAGGGTATTCCTCCTTAAAGTTCTTAATTGGCTATATTATTTCAATTATACAAAAAAAGAGAAAAAAGAGCCAACTGGATATGATTAAGGTTTGTGGAGACATTTCACCTCTCATCCAAGTGACTTCTTCAGTTCTGACTAATAGAGTCCAGCCATACACTTGTGGAGCAGTTGTTCAGTCTCCCCTAAGTATGTTACTGCATTCCTCACTGCACTGGACATGTACATTGGGGAGACCAAACAATCATCCCACAAGTGGGA
Organism: Antennarius maculatus; assembly: GCA_013358685.1. Taxonomy (NCBI): domain Eukaryota; kingdom Metazoa; phylum Chordata; class Actinopteri; order Lophiiformes; family Antennariidae; genus Antennarius; species Antennarius maculatus. Next base: position 8,179,350 of record CM023608.1, read on the forward strand.
CAGAACAAAAGGTAGAACCAGTGCAACGCAAACTTTGGGACTGCCACAACTCAGTTTTCCAGTGCCAGCATGGCGATAGCGGCACAGAAACTTTTTTTAAATGAGTTGCAGTTGGGGCATGAAGCTGAATCTCTCTTACTGAAGAAACTCATCTTTTTATACCCTGTATGTGAAGATAATATTAAAACACCAACCTCACGTTTATCAGTCCTTACTGTTTACAAACCTTTTCATACAAGTGGTATTTATTTATGTGCCAAGACTAGCTGTGATATTAGGACTGGGAGTGGATACATCTCACTCTAAGTCTTCTCTACAAATCTTCTCAGTGCAGCCATTGTAAGACTTGATGAGCGTAACACAAAGGAGTGTGTACCAAAAGTGAATATAGAATTCCTGATGTAGTTCCTGAGTTTACATTTTCCAAATGGTCATAACGGTGGCTTATTTCCACTGCTGGGCTGGCTGTCACACAAATGCACAACATCAAGTGAAAGCAAGTGGCCTCAATCAGACTCGACCAACCCAACCCAACAGAGGTAGAAAATATAGCTTGATCTGAATATAGTTCCTCTTTGTCGACCTCTGTTTTTTCTTCTTCTGTCTTTATTTTTCTATTTCTCTCTGTGTCTTTGTAGTTAGAGCACCAGAAGCTGTGGAGATGAGAATCCATGTGAGCCAACAAAGCAATTGAAGCATTTCTCCCCCCTCCTCCCCGCTCCTCCCATCACCCTCTCTCTCCATCCCTCGCTCCCTCTCCCTCTGTTCAGGCCTTGCTGTGTTTTTGGCAGTTACTACTGACCATCATGAACGTCATTGCCAATTTTTGTGAAAACTGGCACATATGGCAGCTGAAGTGCCATATGCCATACAGAATATTTTTTGGCTGTTTCCCCCATTTGTATAATCACTGGATCCGGTATAAAAGTGGCTCATTATTAATTCATTCCTTCCCAGTTTTTTTTCTTTTCATTTTCCCTCTGTTTTTTTTCTCTTGTTTCATTTTCCTTCATTTTTTCCAGATATACTTGATGTCTGCGAGGACAGCAGTGACATGTTAATTTAACGTGCAGTGTGCGGATTAAAGCATTTTGTTGATTCAAAGCTAGCTGTGAGGATTACATCCAACGTGGAAGTCCATCTACAGTACATGCATTACTATTGTTTGTACTCAGAGCTACTAAATTAGGTTTAAACGCTTTGCTTCAGAACTAAATTGGTTTATTGCAACAACAAACCCAAATCTTACATTAGGAGGATGGAATCACACTAATTTGCTGCTACTTGTTTTTCTTGGTGCAATTTACTTTGCAGGTTGAGCCAATATGCAGCAGCACCAACCTCAGAGACTGAAATATTTCTTTGACATGCTATATTTTTGATTGTATTTTTGTGTTATTCTTTTATTTTCATTTATATTAACACTCTTTAACATTCCACAAGTGCCTAAAACAAACAAAAGAGGAGAATGTGAACATCTTTTGTAGGAGATATTCTGAACTGAACAGAGACTAAAATATTGAGACTGAACAGCAGGACTTGCATCTATATGAAATTGTGATTAAATGAGACAAAACCTCTTTTTTTAGTGTTGCTGGTATTTCATCCCGTCACACACGAACAACTCTCACATTCTTCTCCACTATCGCAGGAAACTTGTCTTCTAAGTCACTCTGTCTTTCTTTGACAGTCACACACAAACATCCCACTCTTCCTCTTTGCTTCGCCTCCGAGTCGCTGCACATGTCTTCCCTCTCCTCTTCTGCCCTCCATTGGAAAGAGACTGGAAGGTCTATACTAACTACCACAATCACAGTCCCATTACTAAAGTGTATTTTCACAAACTGGTGTCAGACCTAGGGTCTGCTTCCTTTCATTCCTCTAACAATGATAATGCCGTTAACAGATAGAATATATAGAGACCTGGTTCAGGATCACTCCTGTGACCAGTTGTTCATAATCATAGGTGACGGAGAGCTGGGAGTGGACCACCCACAGTGATTTTTCCTTCTCTGCTGTCTACGTAATATTTTACAAGATGAAAACTAAAACAGAATCTGAAGTAATTACATTTTTTTTATATTACCATGTAAATTATTTTGCTTCCTCTGAAAGTTCTCTTCCATTATTTTAAGGTGGGTGTTCTTTGTGCCGGGGGGTGATTCAGTCACTTTTCTTCATGTTGTGTAAACTCAATGATTTATTATCTTTATTAACACGATCTTATTATGACATGGTTTCAAAGTGTTAAAGAACATACACAAAACAATTGATACATCTTCTTTATAAAAATATCATAAAGAGTGATCTTTACCAGTATGGACTACACAAATAACTAAATAAACTAAATAAATATATGTAAATAGGAATGACCATGTGACCTTAATGCGAAAAGAATTCAACAAAACTATAAAGATTTCATAAATAATCTACCGAGCATCAGGTAGGGACCCAGAGATACAATGTGGAAGTCTTTGTACTCTATTTTAGAAGAAAGTAACCTATCCTCCTTCTATATTATTTATGTTTGTCGGTGTGTGTTTGACTATTATAAACAACACACTACACTTCATGTATCGAAGTAAAAGAGGATTTATTAAAGAGTTTTTTTGAAAACAGTAGCTGTCAACATGCCCACACCTGAGGACTTTGACATCTGGGTGAATAAATGTTTTTCCTATAAAGTGTTTACTCATTTAAGATCAATGCATTTGTCTCCAGAGCTGCTTTTCTTTTTTATTACAAAGAATAAAACATGCATTGTATTTGATGAGATGCAGTGACAGTATATCCCACATGCAACTCTGTGAGTCTGCTGAAGTCCATTTGGAAAACCTTTAATTGTCATCTCTTGGTATGTTGGATGAAGGGGAAGGGAATTAACTTATCAAGGCCGCAGAATTTTACATCAGATGGAGAATTAAAAATGAAGGTTAGTTAAGAAGTTGCTCACGAAATATTCAAGAATGTCTGTTGACCCATGATAAAAATATGATCCTGTCAGAAAGTCTATCCATAATTCATGTCATCAAATACAGAAGTGATTTAATCACAGTGAGAGCATTGATCTGCATCCCTCATACAGTATTTTGCTCAACAGGTAATTTGACCTGATAGGAACTTCAGTTTCTTACAGCAGAAAAAGGTCACCACCTGTTGAAGATGCCAGTCTTCATTTTAGAAATCTGCTTGCTGATCTCCTGGCTCTGCACACTTTCAGTGTGTAGTGCAGACTGGGGCAGTCTTATGTAGTTTCTGATGGAGATGTATTTAATGTACACATTTTTTCAAATTTGATTGAAAAACACTTAAAAAAGTGATTATTTTAAAATACATTAATCCCTCACACGTTCAAGATGCCCTGCTTCACCTCATCACAGATTTTTAGTAGATAGTTACGTGCTACCGTATGCACATTCTATTGGCTGACAGCATCCGGAAGTGTGCTGTGTTTGGAGACTCATGGAACGCAGCACACTTCCGTGTATTAAAGAAACACTTAAAAGCACTTTAAACAGTCTATAAGAGTGTGGGAAAAGGTAAGACAGATAGAACATGGTTTAATATCACAGTTGGATGTTTCATAAACGTTTTAATTCCGGTAAATGATAATATAGATAGTTTGTTGCAATATTGCGGAATTTTGTTATTTGCAGTGGCCATGGAATGCATTAAAGGTAAAGGTAAAGGTCTTTATTTTTGTCATTATACAGATGTACGATGAAATTGCAAGGTCAGTACAATTGCAAGGTTAACCGCAAGTAACGAGGGATCACAGTACTTTTCATTTCATTTAATTAATATTCAGAATTTTGACTGTTGATTGAAAAATATTCCAGCTCTCCAATAACATAATTTGTCCCAACTGATGATGACCTCCGTCTGCCTCACTCATCCTTCTCTTTGAGATTCTCTGGTATCTCTTTTTTCTATATCTTCCACTGTAAATCTCCTCAGAAACACTTTTTTCTTTTGTCTGCTTGTTTGTCTGGTCCCACAGGTTGAACAACAACAACACTCACCGATGGTTACAGTAAATAGGAAAGATAGAAGCAGTTAGCATTGATTCCACAGGCCCCATTAGTTTGAAATGACCTTTGACGAATATTGATGATGGCTGGGGCTGTCAGTGGGGAAATCAGCTGATCATGTCTGCTCAATAGCACAGCAAAACACCTTTATTATTTGCTGATCACCTAGCAAGCTCTCTTTTTTATTATGTGTGACACCCCCCCCCCTTTAAATTTATTATGCCCCTCTCACATCATTACCGTATAGTCTAAAGAGTCACCAACTTGATCATTTTATCAGTCTCCTTTGCCACAGCAGAATCATTGGCCCCCACCTGCAGGGTCTGTAATCCAATGTGGGTACCATGTTGCTGCAGATCAAGACTGAGTTTTCAGATTTTTGTGTTTTTTTGCCATTAGCACAGGACTGATTCATGGCTCTGCCTTTAAATCTTGTAGTGGCTTTGTTGGCTTCAGGAAAAACTAGAGATGTAAGCTGGAACCAGGCTGCAAAGCAGTAGATGTTGGGGGTGAATATACACATCCTAAACTGAAATTTTAATGTTAGCATGCAAAATATTAGCATACCATATTAGGTTTTTGAATGTAACCCTGCTAAAATGATAAGTGGGACTAATCATTTACCCAGCAAGGAGTGTAACACAAATCAAACACTGTATTCTTTTTCTTCTTCATTTCCTTTTGGCTTTTCCCTTCAGGGGTCGCCACGGCGAATCAGTTGCCTCCATCTGACCCTATCTTTTGCATCCTCTTCTCTCACACCAACTATCGTCATGTCCTCTTTCACTACAGAAAAAAACAAATACTGTATTGTAATGTTAAAAATCAAAAGGTAATAGCATGCTATCATTAGCATCTAATGCTACAGCTGTGGTTAATGCAACACTCTGAGTCTGAAGTTGCCATTTGATCGTCTGATTTCATTTGCAATTAATAATTTTGGAAGTCTGTTCATTTATGCATTAACGCATTTATGCATTAACGTTAAGGTTTGTTTATGAAGTTTATGAATGGTGACGCTATTTATCTGTGGATATCTCTTTTTTAAACTCCAAATTCATTGGAGCAAATGATCCCAGTGATCATTATCTAAGACATAATGTTTCGGATTTCCTGTGAATAGATCTCAGTCCTTGTCTAATGCTGATGCTCATATTTCTCACCTCTTCACTGATGACAAATAAAAATGATGACTTCATAATCTTTGCCTTGAAGTGATCAAAAACATGAATGCAGACAGTAGAGAATGGTGCAGGAAGCTGTTATATCATCCAGATGACTCACATATAAATGCTCCCTAAACTGTGAAGATCTGTCCCTAAAATGTGGACACGCACACACGTGTGCGCGCACACACACACGTGCCAGATGCAGTGTCTTGGAATTCTTCTAAAATGCGCTATGCTCCACATCTGTCCTCTCATTTCATTTTATTTGCTTTCTGATTTCTTGTGTGAAAAAATAATGTGTTCATTGAAGCTGCTCGGTCTAAATACAAAATCTAAATATATATATATATATTACAAATCACCATTAGAATAAAAAACCACAAATCAATGAATAGAGCAGTGCTCAAATAATGCTGATTTTACTTTTTGCTCTGATTGAAAAATACAGCACTGTACAATTTTATGTTACACAGTCTCATCTTTCTCATTACATTGATACTTCTTTATGGCAAAAATAGAATTCTGACAATAAGCAAAGAAGAAATTTTCTGGAAGACAATGTGTATTTTTAATCTTCTTATATCTCTTTTGATTTTTGCATAAACATATGCACAAAATGTATTTAACAAAAAATGTTATTTCCCCAAACTAGATTAAAATGATGAAACATTTCACTAACACAATAGTGCAACACCGAAAAAGTGTGAATGCTATCATTTGTGAGCTGGCATTGTCATTATGAGCATGTCTTTGAGAATTTATTGTGTTTATTCCAGTTTTTGTATGCGTTTTGATCATTCAGTCCATTAGAGAATGTTTCAGCTGATCACTTCACATTCACATGTGATTTACTCTCACCTACATTTGCTTGCATTTAATTTATCCTGCATTTAATCCTCTATCTGAGGACTTTCAAAAACACGACAGAGAAGAAGTAGCTGGAGGACAACTTCAGACCTGAGCCCACAAATGGTATCCAGACTTTGTCTCCTCTGAACTTTTGTCTGTTGAGATGTGATCATTCCTTTGCGTTCTGTTCAGCAGAGGAATTACTTTCATCAGAAACTGATTTGTTCAAAGGTCTGAGAACAACCCCTTTCACTTCATGTTTCCTGCTACTGCATCATTTTATGACTTCTAATTAATTCAACTTCAGTCTCACTAAGCATCTCAAATAACTGAAGTGTAATCTGAAGGAAAGTAATTTAACCCTTAGCACTTCCCTATTGCTGCTTTTGGACTGTATAGCTGTGGCCTTTGACCCATCATATTTAAGCTTTTTGTCAAATAAAAATATTTAAACCAGATTCCAACAAGATAAATCCAATTTTGTCTTGTTCCTTCGGCTACCATTTCTTCTGAAATACAACACATGTTTTTGTGCCTCTAATAAATCTTCTCTTAAATTTGGCAGAAATAATGGTTCAATGATGAATGAATGATGATGAAGATTCTTACACACTCAGCATGCTGTTCATTCAGACAAGCAGTTATGTTGACAAGTTTAACATATAATAAATACAATCTTGACTGGAAATCATTTTGTTAGTTCTTTTTGTAAAACATAATTTCACACTTTTCAGCAAATACAGATCTCAGGTTGCTCTAATGGAGGGTGAATAAGTTAATTAAGTTGTCAATTCATTAATTTTATATCTTAGAAAAGGTCCCATGAAATAATAGATCAGCATTATAATAAAGACAGGATTTTAAGAATTGTCTTATTGAAGAAAATAGATCTAATGGAACCTACAGGGATTTAAAAATCTTCTCATTCATGTTTTACATCAATCACCTTTCTTGCCAATACCTTGACATTTTTGTCTAAATCTACAAAGTGAACACATGAAGTTATAAACTTTCAGCTTTTGCTTATTTAACCATGGATTGAAGAGTAGATTAAATGAACTATAGCATGATTTTAACTGCATTTTATTGTGCAGAGCGATATCCTCGTTTCTTTTTTAAAAACCAAAAACTGCAAAAAAAAAACGCATCACCTGATCTGAAGATTTTCTCTCATTTTCCTCAAAATGAAAACCACTCTTAAAATGCAAATTATACACTGGCGCCCCCTAAATGAGTGTGAACACAGTACACGGAGCAGCAGCGGCGGCCCACGGTGGCACTGAACGTGGACGTGGAGGCACTGCGTCCGGGTGGATGGAGGGGGGGCGGCGGAGAGACAGAGACTTCACCAGGTTGTCTGATGTCTTTTTAATTTATTTGGGATATATTCAGTCAATAATAATACAATAATAACAATAATAACAACAACAACAACAACAATAATAATAATAATAATAATAATAATAATAATAATAATAATAATAATAATAATAATAACGACAATAAAGTGTCTTTTGACTTTATTCCAGATGAAAAAAAAAAAACCCTTCCAGAATATTATGTTTTGGTGACACTTTATTCTAACAGAAGCAGCAACTATTGTGATTAGAATTACAATCATATTGGGAGGGGTTCCTCAGCCCAGCGCTCCTCCATAAATCGTGTCAAATGACAGTCGGCCAGTGAAGAGTTAAAGGGAGGAGACGGAGAGTGACACGCCTCATTGGGTAGATTATTTGCCGCAAACAAAAAGTGTGTGTCGGTGTGCCAGTCAGCCAGAGCAGCGGGCCCCATCTGCACGCCTCTCTCTCTCTCCTTCTCTCTCCTTCTCTCTCACTCTCTCTCTCTCTCCATCCCTTTATCCGTCCAGCGCCCGCTCACTTCCAGTATCCGCGACTATCTGCAGCAGCAGCAGCAGCACCGTCACTTTCAGCGCACCGGAGGAAATGTACTGACACAACGGACCGGTTCGGGAGCGCATCACCATCTCCATCACCTCCATCACCCTCACTTCACCCCCCTGCTTGTTTTTTTTTTTTTTTTTTTTTTTTCTCTTTTCTTCCCCCGGGGGTGCAAACGGGGTTTTGATTCGTTTGTGGATTATTGTTCCTCCTCCTCTTCTGCATCGGAAAGGTAGGTTTGTGAAGCGCATGCGGTTCTGATAGTTCTACGGGTTTGTTTTGCGCGACGCACGCAGCGACACATCCTGCAGGCGCTGAAAGAGCTGCAAGAGGAAAGAAAAAAAACAACAACAACGCAGATGTGCCGCGAACAAAACCCACAATTCAACCAGGACAGTTCTCAAAAGCCTGGCATCGGCTTTAGCAGATGGGTTCAACACCCCCTCATCACTGCTCCCCTCACCCCACCCGCACTGGGTTTGAATGGGAGGGTGGCTGATTTCCTCCAGTTTATGGATGTGCAAATATGCAAATATCCCGTTATCTCTCTCTCTCTCTCTCTCTCTCTCTCTCTCTCTCTCTCTCTCTCTCTCTCTCTCTCTCTCTCTCTCTCTTACCTGAGCGTAATCAGGGTTCGATATTATCCACCAAAAATTTTACATTCATCCATCTGTGCTTGTTGTCCACGGCCTCATCGGTTTCTCTCAACCTGAAGAGGATTTGTGTAAATAGTTTCGGTCCGAAGCTCTAAAAGCTAAGAGCTCCCTCATTACTCCGTGCGTAAAATGCTCGACAACGATCCTTTCTTGTGCCATAGATCCTCGAGAAAAGTTATAAATGCTTTAAATCAACAAGAACAAAATAATACATAAGTTGAAAACTCAATTTTTAACTATCCATTAATCATCCGTTGAATGAAAAACCAGATTAGAGCTTGACACTGCTTTTCGTTATTAAAAAGTCTCTCTTAGATGCGTAAAGGCGGGTTGACCCACTGTCACGCACGACAGAAAACAACTGTTAGCCCCACTGGGAATTTCTTTCCTGTATTTTTACATCGGCTAACTTGGTGTAACGCATGGATTCATGGTAATGCCAAGAAAAATAAAACATTTAAATAAATCAAGCAGCGGCTAAAATAATCACACCATTAATCAAACGCATTAAAAGACTTGTGAATTATATGTTGTAATGTTAAGAGGCATAAATAGTTGGCGCAACTGTAATTTAGTCTAGGATGTGATTATTCCACTGGGAATTAGTTTTTAAGAAGCAGGCCCATTGCAATAGAAAAGATCTATTCTAACTGCACCTAAGTTGTTTTTTTTTTTTTTAATTCATTATTAGATGATAGATGTAATTAATTTATGGCTGGAGGAGTGTGTATCAGGTGCGGCTTTCCACGCGTTGTTTCTGCTGCCGTTAAAGGCAGGAGGAGGAGAGGAGGGAGGGAAAGAGGCGCAGCCGTCTAAACACACACATTCAGGGGTTAGAAAAGGGAGAAAAGAAATAATTAACTGGTCCTGCTGCTTTAATTACAGTCTCAGAGGGGAACGTGGTGGATTATGCTAATGAGGAGGCATACGCTGCCGCTTGTAGAAAGGAGAGAAAGGTTGGCTGACGTGAAATCACTGACTCTGACAGTCCACTTGAAACCCATTGGACATGCTCTCTCTCCTGTGGACACGCAGGGACCTCACCACGGAGTTCCTCTTTGTTCATGGAGAGAAATAGTCTGAAGAGATGCTGCAAAATCCTTTTTAGGCAGTCAGAGGAAACCTACATGAAGACATGCAGTAGCTATTATTAGAGAGGAATCCTACACTTCTAGAATATAAAAAATAAAACATATCCTGAAGCAGAAGCGGGCTTTGGTAAGCGATTCATGGGGACCGTCAAGACTTTTCAGGCCACTTTAGGAATAATCTAGTGGGGTTTTTTCCCCCTTCTGAATTTCGCTAATAGCCTAATAATTACTTCTAATTAAAGGAGAGCAATGTATTCCGTAGAGGCCTCCTCATGCTAATATGGTCTAATATTGATTTTAATACTTAACATAATAATGAGCGTAGACGGAGAAATTATAAATCAATCTGTTAAATCTGAAATAATCGACGTGAATACTAAAATAAATTAAAAGTCTAAATGATGATGATGATAATATAGTAATAATAATAATAACAAAATAATAATATTAAGATAATTATTATTATTGTTATATCTTTATTATTATTATTATTATTATTATTACTATTATTATTGCGTTTTTTTATTTTAATATTATTGGGCTGTTATTTCGAATTTTTTGTTATTTTTGTATGACTGACAGCTTTCAGAACGCACATCATCATGTTGGTGATGGCGTCAAGAACTTATAAAGCGGCTTGAATGAATTTAAAAAAAATCCTGGATAAAACAGGGGGAGAGGAGAAAAGAAATGGGCCCCAAATGACATTCTTGACAGCTGCTTTAGCCAATCTGTCTCGGAAGAGATTTATTTCTTCCCTGCAGAGACAGTGAAGGCTGAACCCTCATAACAACCGGTTCAGAAGAAATAAAATAGATGCTTTTAATATATTTTAATTTGTGTCGGCTGCTGCTGGTGGACTATTTGTTTTCCGTCACATTTCTGACGCGTCATATCTTTGCCTGTTTCTGCAGTGTGACATGGAGGAGTCCAGCTCACAGAAGTTGGTGTGGGATGGAGACGCCAAAGCGGTCCAACAGTGTCTGACCGACATTTTTACGAGCGTCTACACGACGTGTGACATCCCAGAAAACGCCATTTTCGGGCCCTGCGTGTTGAGCCACACGTCGCTCTACGACAGCATCGCGTTCATCGCTTTGAAATCCACCGACAAACGCACAGCACCTTATATATTTAGGGTAAGTGGTCCTTTTTTTTGTTTTTGTTTCACAATTTTTATGTTGACTCAAATTCTAGGTTTTTATTCCAAATAAGCTCAAGAGGAAATTTATCATAAATTTAATTTTCAGTCACATTTATTACTTGGGATCCTACAAGCCAGCAAAGTGCTATTATGCTTTTTTATTGGACAAATATATTTTTTATATTTAAGCCTTTGCCCTGTTTTACAATTAACACAGACTGGAATTTACAACATGAAAAATGTGTTCTGTTAGAAGATCATTTCGGTATAATTTAATTTTACAAATCTACAGCACATAATGTCTATATATGTGGATCTATCTACAGAGCTGTTTAATTACATATTATCTAGAGACTTCAAGACTGACCTTAAATTCCAGCTAAGAATGACATTTAATTCTTTATTGAATATTGAAAATAATTTCTTGAATTGGATAATCTGAATGTGCTTTTGTAATATGTTATCGAGTAAAAATCTCGTAAAAAGAGCACTGCCTTCTCTCAACATATAAATTTTTATATGGAACAATTTCCAATCTACAGGGGTTAGATGGTATTACACTTCCTTATTCTCTGTATTTTTATATATCTTACTGAAATATAAGATTGTGACCTTACGTTTTGCATATTTAGGGCTGTACTTTTCTTTTCTAATATCTCATTATGTTGTTCAGGTGGACACATCAGCAGCCAACAGCACTTCGGAGGGTTTGATGTGGTTGCGACTCGTCCAGTCTTCCCGGGACAAAGAGGAACAGAACTTGGAGGCCTACGTGAAGAACGGTCAGCTCTTCTACCGCTCCCTGCGCCGGATTGAAAAGGATGAGGAGTTGCTGGTCTGGTACGGCAAAGACCTCACTGACCTCCTGCTGCTCAGTTCCAGCAGAGCTCCCTCCAAAAGTAAAGGTGAGCGGACTGGAATCATACGCATTCCAGGCAGTGAGCTGTTGTCATCCTTGTTGACTGCCTGTCTCAAGGATTGTCTCATTTTGCCAGAACTAATTTCTGTGTCTTCTTCACAGGTTCTTCCCATCACCTATGTCCAGACTGCAGCCAGCGGTTCCAGTATGAGTATCCATTCTTGGCACATCTGCGGTTCCGTTGTACCAAAAAGCTGGAAAGCATCACGGGAGCTGATGAGGAGCCCAGCAAAGAGAGCAGCACCGAGAGACCAAACACGACCCCAACGAGGACCAGCCCAAAGCTGAGCCGCTCCGATGGCTTCAGCAGTCCTCAGGACAGCAGCAAACCCTCTACAGATTTTCACAATCTGGCCAGGGACCTGGAGAATAACCGCACCAGTCCACCGAGCGACAAAGAAGCTGAAATCTGCAGCGAGAGTTCAGGAAAAAGGAAGTTCTCAGAAGTGGAGGACAGGGAGTGTCGAGGTCGAGGTCATCCACAGTCCAAGTCTAAAGATGAGCTTGTAACGTCTGCACAGAACTACAGAGGAGCATATGGCCTGGAGGAGAACCACAAGTCCTTCTCTCCACTGGGCTCCACACATCTTGGCGAGGGTAAGCGAAGCGCCTTCACCGAGGTCAAGAAGTCACCGCAGAACCTCAAACACCACAGCGGCAACAAAAACCTCCAAAGCTCCAACTCTGAAAACAAAGATGGTGGACGCCAAAGTAGCAATTCAACGGAGAAGCATCTCAACATCAGGCAGGTGTTATCAGAGACCCAGCCACCCCAAACCTCACCCATGGGTAGTGCTTTCACTTCGGTTGGTCAACAAGGTGATGGCAACAGTGGAGAGAGAAAGAGCGCTTTTAGCCAACCATCTCGCTCCTCTTTCTCCCAGATCTCACCGCTGGTGATGCCACCCAAACTGCTGGATTGCCACCCAGCGGTGGGCGACACCATCTCCTCATCTAGACTCTACCAGGCTGACCACCTTGCTGCCAAATTACAGGGTGCAGAATTGGGCGCCAACTGTCCTGTGCCAGGTGGAATGTCCAAACAGAATCCCTTTGTCTACGCCACTGCCTTCTGGCCCAAGAACTCCGGGCCGATTCAGCTTCAGATGCCCTCAGCGCTCACCCTCCTGCCGCCCTCCTTCACCTCCCTTTGCCTGCCAGCTCAGAACTGGTGCGCCAAGTGTAATGCCTCCTTTCGCATGACCTCGGACTTGGTTTACCACATGAGATCCCACCACAAAAAGGAGTACGCTATGGAGCCTCTGGTCAAACGGCGGCGTGAGGAGAAACTCAAGTGCCCCATTTGCAATGAGTCCTTCCGTGAGCGGCATCACCTGTCACGTCACATGACCTCCCACAATTGACTTTCACAGACTAAGAAGGAAGGGACTTTTTTTAACAAGATGGGACCGTGGCCACTGTCTGGATTTAGGTGGTCCACCCGGAGACAGACAATTAAAAATATACAAACACTCCTTGCACTTGTTTTCACTTTGGACAATGGTCTTTTGATTCCTTTGGTTTGTTTACTTTTGTTCCCCTGTACAAAATGTCATGTTTTGGGTGTATGCAAATTTCGACTTCAAAATAAATCTATTTATGAAGCACTTAAACATTTGAGAAAAAGGGAAGATTTAAATATGTGTAATTGTACAGTAAGTTGTATTTTATATCATATAAATGCAAATATAGAGAGAAAATACCAATGTAGTCACAAGTCATGGTTTACAACACAGCAATTTTTTTCATGTCAATGGATATGGACACAAAGTGGGGATATTATGTCAGACTATATTTCAGAGTGCATGTAATGTTAAATAATATTGATTTAAGATGCAGTCTATACATTACAATGTAAATAATTTGTTTAACTCCAAATACAAAGTGTAATATTTTGTGTCAGTGGGGAATAGTTTCAGTGTTTCTTCCTCTTGCGGAAATTTACTACTTCATAGTTTATCTAATCATGTTGAATGCATTGACAATAAAATAGCTTTATTTTCACCTGTGGCCTTTTCTGGGTTTCTTTTTTCTTCTTTGGAACTGAAATATGATTCCTCCAGATTTACACAAGACCAGCATTATAATATTATTAATTACACATTATGGGTTTTTTCAGTCTAAACTTCACATGTGTACTCTATTCGCTTTCTTTAAAAAATGTAATCCAATTTTATTTCGCTTACAATCAACCTCTCATTCATAATAAAAAGATGAGATCGACAGTGTCTCTATACTTAAAGTAAATACGCTGAAGAGTAGACAATATTATGAAGTACATTTGTTAATACAGTTAATGTTTCTACCTATTTTAATTTCCTATTGAGAATGAAAAGTCTAACATCGAATATCACCATTATTCCTATCGACGTTATTGACCGACGTCAACTCGGTTAAATTCCAAACGAACCGACAGACTCGCGTAAACCACGATTCTGAAAACATTCATACAAAGCTGCCAGTTCATTAGATTTAATTTGAACCGTAGTTTTATGTTTACAGCACGTTACACGGGCCTATAATTAATTTGTACAGTCAATGTTTTCGGGTGTAAACCTGAAAGCACGGAGACTGTAGAATTTAATTTACAGATGAAAAAAAATCACAGCCTCACCGGACATTTGAATTGGGGATTCATTATATTAAATATTCAATGTTTTTTATGACACCGGATTATCGGTTCTGATAATTTAAAAGAAATGCAGTACACGCTCATGTGAAAGCCAAACGAGTTCGTCTAAATCAGTTGTTTTAATACAGTTTAGTGTTTGTAATTTTAAAAATTACTCTACAAATTCCACTAACCTGTGGAGAGGTCCGGTGAGGTGCCTCATGTGTCTGAAATAAAGAAAAAAATTCATGGCTCGACATGTCCTCTGTCAGAATTTGCGCAAAATTTTGGATTAAATCATGAACAATAATGAATAAATATTTTAAAGTATAGTTTTATAGATCAGCTATCAGGACTGGTAAATTTTCTGTAAATCAATCACCATTTTGTTCTGGTAACGTAATTGCACGACTGATAGCTAATCAATACCATGACTCAACAGCTCCGTCCTGAAACCGAAGATGAAAATGCATAAAGTAGTTCGACAGCGCCATCTAGTGGTCAACATAAAAACTACAAATACATCAGCGCTTGTTTCCGGTTTGCCGACAGGTGGGAAAAGAGCTGAACATTACACTAGTTAAAGTAACACGTGTGTACTTGAGTCTTTTGTCATTAAAAATATGACGACTTCTTCTTTTCCTGTCGGCTTTTCCCTTCAGGAGCACATCAGTTGCCTCCATCTAACCCTGTCTTCTGCATCATCTTCTCTCACACCTCTTTCACTACATAAAAATATGATGACTATGAACATTAAATGAAATTGAACTCAACTGCACTGAAGTTAAATGATTAGTTGTAAAGGATATTTTTCCTTATTTTGAATGCATTCATTTATATATAAATTCCTAATTCAGTTGTACTCTGTTTTACACTTAAAAAATGAGTTTAAAAATGTTTCTATTTCCAAATTAACTTTTACATTTAGGAAAAGTAATATCTTCTTCTTTTCCTGTCGGCTTTTTAGGGGTAGCCGCAGCGAATCAGTGGCCTCCATCTAACCCTGTCTTCTGCATCCTCCTCTCACAGCAAACTACCTTCATGTCCTCTTTCATTACATTCACAACCTCCTCTTTGGTCGTCCTCTAGGCCTCCTGCCTGGCAGTTCAAAACTCAGCATCCTTCTATCAATATATTCCCTATCTCTCCTCTAGACATGTCCAAACCATCTCAGTCTGGCCTCTCTGACTTTATCTCCAAAACCTCTAACATGTGCTGTCCCTCTGATGTACTCATTCCTGATCCTATCCGTCCTGGTCACTCCCAAAGAGAATCTCAGCATATTCATCTGCTACCTCCAGCTCAGTCTCCTGTCTTTTCCTCAGTGACACTGTCTCTGGACCAAACAACATCACTGGTCTCACCACAGTTTTGTACACCTTTCCTTTAATTATAGCTGAAACTCTTCTATCACACCTGACACTTTCCTGTCCCATCCTGCCTGTACATGGTTCTTCACCGCTTTTCCACACTCTCCATTGCTCTGGACTGTTGACCGTAAGTGCTTAAAATCCTCCACCTTCTTGATCTCTTCTCCCTGAAACCTCACTTTTCCACTTGGGTCCCTCACATTCACACACATGTACTCTGTCTTATTGCAGCTAACCTTCATTCCTCTCCTTTCCAGGACAAACCACCACCTCTCTAGCTTCTCCTCCACCTGTTCCCTGCTTTCACTACAGATCACAATGTCATCTGCAAATATCATAGTAGATAGAGATTCCTGTCTAACCTCGTCTGTCAGCCTGTCCATCACCATAGCGAACAAGAAGGGGCTCAGAGCTGATCCCTGATACAGTCCCACCTCCACCATGAACTCCTCTGTCACACCTACAGCACACCTCACCACTGTCTTACAGTCCTCGTACATGTCCTGCACCGCTCTCACATACTTCTCTGCCACTCCAGACTTCCTCATACAATACCACAGTTCCTCTCTGAGCACCCTGTCATAAGACCGAGTGCCCTTACACTCTTCCTCTTCAATGCCCTCCTCACTTCATTCTGACTAATCTTTGCTACTTCCTGGTCCTCCTTTTCCACGTTCATTAACTCTTCAAAGTACTCTTTCCATCCTCCCATCACACTACTGGCCCCTGTCAATACACTTCCATCCCTATCCTTAATCACCCTAACTTGCTGCACGTCCTTCCCATCTCTGTCTCTCTGTCTTACCAACCTGTATAGATCAGTCTCTCCCTCCTTATGTCCAACCTGTCAGGGCCGAGACAGGAGCGGAGACCAGGTGCGTCTGAACTAAAGTCTTTATGTCAGCAAAGGCACACGAGGAAGCACGGGAACGACCGGTGCACGAGTCCAGGGAAACAGAGTGGGGCGGGCAGTGTGCGGACACGGGAGGATACAGACAGGACTCACGGGGGAAACAGACAGGCAGACCGAGGTACAAGTCCGAGAGGCAGAGTTCGTGGTCGGGGACAAAGCAGAGTTCTAATACGGGTCCAGGCAGGCAGGTCGGGGTCCAATAACAATCCAGGGTCAAGGTAGGAGTCAAGATGAACTGGTGACAAACAAGGCATCTACACAGAGGATCTGACACTGGGTCTGTGTTCAAGCAGAGTCTTTATGGTTCTTGATTAGGGGTAAAACGGTGGCAGGTGTGTCTGAATGATTGGTGTGGCATCTGCACTGCGGGAAACCCAGCGCGAGACTGGGGGCGGGTCCTGAGCCGAGTCGTGACACAACCTAGCATACAAGTCATCATGAGCCCATTGTTTGGCCTTTGCTACCTTTACTTTCACCTTATGTTGCATCTCCCTGTACTCCTGTCTACTCTCCTCAGTCCTCTCAGTCCCACTTCTTCTTAGCTAACCTCTTTCTCTGTATACACTCCTGTACCTCATCATTCCACCACCACGTCTTCTTATCTACTTTTCTTCCAGATGACACACCAAGTACTCACCTACCTGTCTCCCTGATCATATTAGCTGTAGTTGTCCAGTCTTTTCACCTTCCTCACCACCAGAGTCATCCTCCACACCACCATCCTATGCTGTTTGGCTACACTCTCGCCTACCACTACTTTGCAGTCACTGATCTCCTTCAGATTACACCATTTCCACAAGAAGTATTCTATCTGTGTGTTCCTACCTCCACTCTTATAGGTCACCCTGTGTTCCTGCCTCCTCTGAAAGAACCGTTTTCATCCTTTTTGCAAAGTCAACCACCATCTGTCCTTCTGCATTCCTCTCCTGGATACCAAACCTGCCCATCACCTCCTCATCACTTCTGTTACCTGCATCAACATGTCCATTGAAGTCTGCACCAATGACAACTCTCTCACTTCTAGGTGTGCTCTGCATCACTTCATCAAAGTCCAACCAGAATTTCTCCTTCTCCTCCAGCTCACATCCTACCTGTGGAGGATACGCACTAACAACACTGAACATCACACCTTCAATTTGTAGCTTCATACTCATCACTCTATCTGACACTCTTTTTACCTGCAGGACATTCCTAACAAACTCCTCCTTCAAGACAACTCCTACTCCATTTCTTTTCCTATCTACACCATGATAGAACAACTGATATTGTCATTTGAATTAAGCCAGCATGAAGGTGAGCAAGCAGGAAGAGAAACCTGGTGGAAAGAGAACAAAAGTGTCCCCAAAATGCTTCCATGTTCAAGCCAATGAACAAAATACCCTTAATTTTCAATTATACATGACAAAGAAAAGCAGAAACTCATAACTCTAAGCAGCTGGAACCAGGAGATGTTTGACGTTTTTATTTAAAAAATGACTGAAACCGTTAATTAGTTTTGATGGTTGCAGACTGTTGATCAGCCGACCTGTGAATGTTCTTAAATCCTGCTCACACACATAATCAGTTGTTTTGAACTCTAGAGGTTGTATGTGGCCGACTGTCCCTGCTTTGCTCTGATTAGGATATCGCTCTAAATTTATAAAAACAGCTTCGTCTTCTAAGCACTGACGCTATTTCTGAACCACAAAGCACTCCATCCACAGGTCCGTTGACAGGCACAAATTTACACATCATGTCCACTCTGAGATGATCACTGTGCCTCTACATACCAATGACCGAGTGTCTCTCCCTCTGGTCCTCTACCTGTCTGTGGGGTATGTCTAAGTCCCGGATTCTTCACATGGTGGAGATGGTGATAACTCCGAAGGTTAGATATTTAGGTTACACCTGTTTGCCAGCCTCAGCTATTTTACTGCCACATACAGAAGAGCAATGGAAGTTCTACAGATTCAATGCAATTCACTGTGTTCACATTCAGTAAATACACTAATGATGAAGATCACATTACTGTCCTGGAATCCTGCAGCAATCAGACACATCCATTCAACTATTAAGACTTGCTATTATGTTCAGCGGTCAGCTTTTATTGACCAAGCTGATGTCAACAAGCAGAGACTAAATATAAATTACACCTGTCAGCACATCACAGTACAATTCAACAGCACAACAGATTACAGTCTTCAGAAAACAACCGCAGTTCAACCAGGATGTCTGTGAAGGTTTCAGTAAATACTTATCATGTCACACTTCTTTAATTACATTTTCTGATTGTGTAATTCAAGTTTTTTTAAATAGTAGGTTGTTAGTTAGTTTGTTAGTTACCTGTTAGTTAGCTAGTTATTTAGGTAGTTATTTAGCTAGTTGGTTAGTTGATTCATGGGTTACAAATAAAATAAGGTAAAATGTTTGCTCTAGACAAAGACAACAATAAAGAAAATAGCAAGTTGCGAGATAATATATGGCACAGAACAAAACAAAACAAGCTGCGTATGTTTTTGTGTGTGCATGCACTCGTGCATGTATGTGTGTGTGTGTGTGTGTGTGTGTGTGTGTGTGTCAATTGTGTGTTGCCATTTGGCATCCATGATGTTGTGACTCTGCTCCGTGCTGCAGGAGCTGATGAATATAGTCGTGTTACACATTCCACCGCTGCTCTTGAAGTACTTCTCCATAACAGCCATGCTGCCCCCCTCACCCCACCCCTCCCTTCCTGCTGTCATGAAAGTCATCCCAACTTTATCAGCGGCAATAATGACCTCAGACTGAGAACCAGCTCGCCTTGTGCCCCACTCCAGGCTGACAGCCAGAACTTCAGAGGACACCTTACTTAGTTACAACCAACAGTCATCCAGCTGACGCGCACACACACACACACACACACACACACACACACAAACACACACACACACACACACACACACACACACACACACACACACACACACACACACACACACACACATACACACACACACACACACACACAGAAACACACACACACCTCGGACCCCAGAAGAAATGTCCACTAAAACTACACAGGATCAAATTTAGCTTTGCTTCTATTTAGAACGTATTTAATAATTTGGACCTATTGCAGGTGAATGATCAAGAATAGAACTCTCGTCCATAAAGCAGCTTGTGTTTAGTTCAGCACATCAATAGACATCATACTTGAGCCTTTCACAGTTATTCTGTAGAGGCTGAAGAAAAGTTCAGACTACAGGAGTTGGGCTAGAACACACATATTGTTCTCTCTTTTGTCACAAACATCCAAACATGAAATACGATGTTGTTTTATACAATAACATCAGTGATGATGATGATGATGATGATGATGATGATGATGATGATGATGACAGTGAGAGTGATGCACCTAATCATGGGATGTCTCTCATTTGATCACATGGGGAAACAGGTACAAACCACATGGAAACGGCTGTGTTACAAAAAATAACTTAAATAATGACTTTGAATGAGGTAATAATAATAAGACAGATAGAAGATTAAGCATTAAGGTTAAATGAACCCTCCGCTTTGTTTTCTTTTCATTGTCATCGTCAGCTGGAGGTGGTGAACCTGAGGCTTTCGCCTCCCACTATGCTTCCTTATAACAGTCAACTGCAATCTTTAAAACCCCCATTTTGATCATATTAACCAAAGTTTGACCAACTTAAGATTCGTCCAATAATGGTAGTTAAGGTGAGAGTCACTGTCTTTCAGCAGCAGCATACTACTCCACATTAAAATATTCACTTGTGCTCAGCAGCAGAATCAGCTGTAACTTTGAGCTACAGTTGTTTGTTTCAAAAAGTGACAAGGCAGTCAGAGACTGCAACATCCCACGACACCCCTAAAGTCAAAATTTTACCCTGGCTTATTTTCTTAATGGTCGCAGCAATTATTCTATACTGTACTATCCTATATAAAAGTGTAAATATATAAAGTATTTTTATATTTTATATATATATTTTATAAAGTGATTATATCTCATCAGCTTTCAGAGATGCGCACCTAAAAATTTATAAAAGTGAAAATTTGACCTTGACCTAGTTTTTCAAGATCAAGGTTGTGATCAAATTTTCATCCCCTTGCCTTTCTGAATCTAATGCCTTTTGTTTTGTCTTTCTATCTTATCCGGTTCCTGAAATATGTGCAAAAAAAATGTACAAAAGTTGAAATTTTACCTTGACCTAGTTTTCTTAAGGTCAAGGTCATCATCTCATTTTCATCCCCTTCACCGTCCGAGTAATGTGCTTTTTCTTTCATCTTTCTATCTGCAACGGTTGTGAAGATATTTGGTGGATGGATGGATGGATGGACGGATGGACGAACACACAAACACTGACAACAAGGCAGTCAGAGTCTGCAACATCCCGCGACATCATCACATTTTTGCGTCTCTGGCTTCCGGAAAATGTTGCTTTTTGTTTTGTGATTATAATCTGTGATTATATCTGATTATATCTCTATATCTATATATATGAAGTGGATTTTAATATACCACAGTGATATGATGTTACGTAAAGAAGAACACTTGAGTAAGGTCGAGTTTAGCTATAAAATTATGGACCCTGATGTTAGTTGTCATAATCAGGGTTGAAGCACATATTTTGTGTGCATTAAGCACCATAGTTATGTTTAGGCATGTGTGTGAGATTTATTAGTTAACAATATGTGTTTTTCAGGCGTCAGTGAATAATGTTGAAGGACAATCCTGGAAAAATGCCACAAATATTATCAGGAGCTGGAAAGTTTGTTAATGAAGTGTAATGCTGTCTGTAATTACTCATTCAAATACAAGAACTCTAACATAAAGTGATGTAAATAACCCCAGAAATATAGTTCACTTTTTCCAAAGACAGGTGAAAGCAGCCCTCCTTCAGAGCTCCTAGTCAAGCTGCGTCTTACAGGAACTTCTTATCAAGTGAGATAATGAACGATGTACAAGGAAGAGATTTTCCCAAGAAATCTTCTATTAAATATACATATACTGTATTGGTCATAAAAACACATTAATGCTAAAAGGAACATATTGTGAGTCTGTTCATTTAGACTTTTTCTAATTGCATTTTTTTTTCTCGAAACATTTATGGCTGATTGTTTAGTTGAGATTTTAAAACCATACCACAAACAAGACAGACCAGCTTCACCAAAGTTTACATGAATAGTAACCGAAATAAGGAATTGTAATCATTGCTATTTTCATAGAAAAGACCAGCAAATCAGGTACATCAGCAATGTCAACATTCTAGCTTCTCCAAACCTCATAAAGTAATTAACATGATAGCTGTGCCTCTAGGTGTTTTGACTGTGTTTTTAGTTCATTGATGGAAAGATAATTCTTAGGTGTCTCTGCAAGTCAGCCTCTGAACAGCATATAAAAAATACACCACACTAGGTACTGAGGATGTGTCATTTACTGAAGAATTCCGCTGTGCCATTTTTTGAATGTTTTTTACATGTGATCTTCTTGAATAGTTACTATAAGCACTGAAATATTATTTTCCTCCTGAGATTAATGAAGATAAAAGGTAAAGAATAGGCTCTGTGTGTGTGTGTGTGTGTGTGTGTGTGTGTGTGTGTGTGTGTGTGTGTGTGTGTGTGTGTGTGTGTGTGTGTGTGTGTGTGTGTGTGTGTGTGTGTGTATGTCTGTGCATGCGTGTGTGTGTGTGTGTTTGTGTTTTACAAACATGCTTTGGAGTCCAAGCGTGTGATCAGGTCCAGTGAAAGGTCTAAATGAAGACGTATGGCGTCCCGGGGGTGGGCCAGACACAGAGGTGGATAATGGATTAGTGAAGACCAGTGTTGTTCAATCCGGCTGGTTCCTGTGAGCAAAAACAGACCAGATTTATCTTGGTGTCCTCCATCCCACGGCCACCCAGGGACCACTTAAGGAAAAAGATCTAAGTCCGATTTGTGAATACCTTCAGAGGGGATCTTCTGGCAGAAAAAACAGATGCATCATCATCATCAATTGACCAGAACAGAAGAAGAAAAAGAAGAAGAGTTTTGGTTAATCCTGTACATTTGTCAAAAAAAAGCTAATGACAAGAGGAAGAAGGGCATTTACAAAGAAGTGTTTTTGTTTCCCAGGGAGGTATGATTCATCATCAGCCTGGTCCGAAGAGGTATTCTGATAATAGTACTGACATGTACTACTCAATGTGAAGAGATGAATGTCTGCTGAGATTACTGCAAAACAATTGAGAGCAAATAACTCATTAAAAGCTCTTTAGAAAGTTCTCAAACCATGGGTAAAAAATAAGCCACATTGAGTTTTTACTTTAATCACTGTAATTCATATGCAAATCATCACATCTTGATTTGTTTATAAGCTTTTACATGTCAAGATTATTTGAATTTTAACAATAGAGAAAACAAGAGGCAACCTTATCTGTCTGCAACAGGGAGACTAAACTACAACAACCAGGAACTTTTTAGAGGGCAAGTACCTCCATCAATACCCTCATTAATAAAACTATATCATCCTTATGAGCTTTTTACTTCACCTCTATGTGATTGTCATTCATTAAGTAACAGACTTCTGAGTCTGGGTGTACACTTTGATCACATCCATCCATCCATCCATCCATCCATCCATCCATCCATCCATCCATCCATCCAATCATCATATCTTCAGAGGTGGGGTACACCCCAGGTAAGACGCCAGCTCATTGCTCATCATCATTATTATTATTATTATTATTATTATTATTATTATTATTATTATTATTATTATTATTATTATTATTTTATGTTGTTCCAAAGGTTTGTAATGCTAGTGTGCCATCACAGCAACATTGTTTAGTATATTTTTCATTCCTCCATTAAAAGAGATGCAAGTCTCCCAGAATAGTGAGATCCAGCAGGTAGATGATAAAAACATTTTTTGCATTTTTTAATTTTAGGACACTTGACATTATTTTTTTGCTTCACGTCTTTCCTGCTACAAAGAATGACATTTTGGGTATTTCAAATAATCTCCAGCACAAATGTCACAAATTCAAATAGAACCACACAAACATGCTCATGGGGACAAGCGTCAGCTCCAAGTCTTTCTGCTGGATGAACTCCAGACTTTGGATTTCCATGAGCTGCTGTCAGCTGTTTTCACCAGGAGCTGAGGACCTCCATCAATGCCTTCACAGGGAACATTTCAACACTTGAAATCCTGCTCGCTCACTTTTCAACCTCGCCCTCAGGGATCAGACCTGAGCTTCACAGGAACCAAAATCTTGTCCGGAATGACGACTATGTGGCTGTGTGAATACACAGAATACCGTTTTGAAAACAGGTGTAGAAATGCAGTGTTTTATTTTTGGGCAGCAAAAACAAAACAGTTTCAAAAAATATTTTGGCTGATATGTATCATCCTAGATGTGGAATAAAAAGCTGGACTCCACAGACAGAGCACTTACAGTAATATCAGACAGTCAGACGTAGACCTTCACGGCACACAATAAAAGACTTGAATGTTAAGTCTCGAACATTAGATGTTCTACAAATCGCTGACGGTATTTAAACGAGGGTAAAAAACAATGAAGAGAGCAATATATATATATAAAATCAGGCGTTATGATACATTATCATGTAAATTCAGATAAATATGTTATCAATACAAAACAGAGAGATACGGTTCCTGCGATAGCCGCTGTCATCAGAAGAACTTATCACAGCAATGTCAAACAGGGTCAGAGCCACATCCAACACACACACACACACACACACACACACACACACACACACACACACACACACACACACACACACACACACACACACACACACACACACACACACACACACACACACACACACACACACACACAGGTGCTGACAGCTGGTCTGTCTGTAATAAGTAAACAAGTGCTGCTTTGTGGCCCCGCCAAGAGACAACATGCTACAGGAAAAAAAACAAAAAACCAGCAAACAAGCCGCAGCCTCGTCATCCTACTGATTGCTGTGAGAGTTGATCACTCATTCTGGAGTTAAAATGTTCTGTCCCAGCTTGGAAAATGTATTTTTCATTTCCCATGCAACACTCTTTTTTCTCAAACTTTATTCCTCATATTTTGCTGATTTGTTGTTTTGAACTTTAAAAGAAAACCAAGAATCTTAAAAAGGTCAAACTAGCCTTTGGCAAATGTTGAACATTTCAAAATTTGTGTCAGAAATGCTCCAGAGGTGATTGTGTTGTGGAGAACGCTGATAAGAACGATTCAGTGACACATTGGACTTATGCTCCTGAAAATCAATACAACTGTCAGTAAATTGTTTATGTATGTAGATTAAAATGACCCCTCGACAATGTAGGGCATGTCTTCATAGTTGCACAAGACATGATTATAAAGAGTGTAAATCATACATACACTGAGTTGATCTGAAATCTAGTATGTGACGGAAAATTGGCTGATCTCTGTAACCTTTGCAAAAAATCTCAGCCAAGGCAACACAGAGAGGTATGACAAACCACCTTAAAACATTGGGTGGTCAAATAATATGTACACAAAATGGATTTGAGTAAGTCAAGTCCTGTTAAAAGGTTGTAGAGCAAAATAATATCCAACAATTAATTCTGAACGGTACACTAAAGACAAGGAGCTGCTGAAACTGTTTCTTTTGTTGAAGAATGCAAGTATGAAACTGGACAATCCTGCACGGCCACAATCAAAGGTGGCTTTTAGGGACCCTTAAATTCAAGTTTTATCAAGGCATCTCTGCTCTGTCTGCTTACAACATACTGGGGATTAAAGCGATAAGGAAGTGTGCGACTTTTTGACAGGTAAATAATATGCGTGAAAATATTTATAATTCATCTGTTTGTCCATTTTAGGCTGGACATTCATTCATTCATTCATTTTCTACCGCTTCGTCTACTGCAGTGGGTCACGGGGAGCTGGAGCCTATTCCAGGTGGCATAGGGCATGAGGCGGGGGACACTCTGAGCAGGACGCCAGTGCACCGCGGAGCCACACACAAAGACAGACAACCACGCACAGGCACACTCACCCCTACGGGAAATTTCGGACATGCCGATTAACCTGGAGCGCATTTCTTTGGAGGTGGGAGGAAGCCGGAGAACCCGGAGAGAACCCATGCAGACACGAGGAGAACATGCAAACTCCACACAGAGGGGGACTCGAACCCGGACCCGCCATGATTTGCTGAGACAGCCTAGGGGCGGCCACCGTGCCGCCCCTAGGCTGGACATAAATTACTTATTTCTAAGTTTCAAGCCATATTTCCGATATGTTTCAAGCCATAGTTTTCATAGCATACAAGGTAAAATGATCTAGTGAGCTAGCAGCTCTCGAATGACCTGGTATACGACACATTTAAATATCAAGTATGAGCAGTTTATCCCCAAAAAGCAGAGGACAGTGAGAAAAGATCTAGTGTCTTCAGATCATCAGCAGAGAAGGCAAAAATGGTGGCCTCTGTAATGATGGTAGGTATACGTGTATGTCTGTGGCAACCACTAGCTTAATTAATGAAGTTATTATATTAATATGTGTCAATTGTGTCTTTGCATTGAAAAGAAACAGAAAGGTTCCTCAGCAATAGTGTGACCAAATATTTACTTCGAATGAATATAGTTTGACCATAAAATAACAGCTTTTAGAATGGAGATTAAAAATCTGTCTCCTTGAAAGTGGGTATTTGGTCCTAAAAATGTATATATATAGTGTACCCAGTGTTGGCTCACACTTTGAAATACAGGATTGACTTCAACTGATCTTTGAATTTTCTTTGGGTTAATAAAATGATGCTGCTCCCACTACAAGAATAAAATGAAGAGTTCCTATTCCTAAGACATAAAATGGATAAATAATAAATAGATACCCTTCAGTTACAACTTATTCTTAGCTATCCCCGGCTGAAGACAAAATCCACACATTAGCCAGTATTTTTGGGTATGGGCTAACCAGTATCAATCATCGTGTTTTACTGGACAGGTGACCAATAGAGTAGGGCAGTCTTTTCTCTGTGTTCCCCTTAGAACAGCAAAATATTTTCCAAGAAGTTGTCTCAGGCTGAGAAGACATATGAAATAAGCGACCAAAAATGTTTTTTTCTTGTTCTGGAATTAGGAATCAAGGCACGTTCCTGTCATGTGTAGGTTACAGGAATATGGAACACAGAACTGCTGGAGATGTGACGGTCATGACAAGTCTTGCAGCAGATGTTCTTAATCTCTTCTCTTTTCCATTGCCCTGGCTCTACCAACATCAAGCCTTGAGGTGTGTTTGAGGTGAATGGCACCACTCAATCGCCCTTTGCCATCTTCTCTCTCATGTGTGTTATTATAGTTGTGACTTGAGGCATTGAATTCATAGTTAATTGACTGTTAAACGGAATCAGATATCCGATGGTTGCTCTTCGAATAACATTTTTGTCCTGGTAAACTTGATTTGTGGGTCCCACAAGGGGGACACACTTTCACCACCAGAAATGGTGGTGTTCTCAGTCTTGTAAGACAGATATTATGGTGTCCCTCGCGAGAGAAGGACCTCAGGGGCTTCACTGCTGCTCACCAGATTCCTTCCACATTCTTCCTTCCTTTCCCTGTGTTGAGGGGTCTGCACATTCCCTTGGACTTCCTTTGACTGTCCTCAATCTGTTTCTAAAATAGCAAACTTTGCTTCCTTTCTCTAACTCATCATTATCCAAGAAGATGCAGAAGGCAAGACTAAAAAAATTCTTCAGGACACTGGTGAAACTCAATATGAACTATGCAAAGCCCTCAATCCTTTTTTTTTTGCAATCCAAACTTGTGTTGTGTATACTGTGCATTGCCTGATCAAATGTCACACAAAAAGATTTGCCCTTTAAAATAATTATCAAGTGTAGCATAACACTTTTTATTCAAGAACGTGACCTAGTATTAAATATACAGCTCAAATGAATTTTGTGCAACTGGACACCGGAGTTTTGCCATTGTGTTGATGATTGAGGCCTTGGCTAGTCATATGCTCCCAAGCAGCACCCTCAACCCTCAGATTGATCACCATCTCTGGGCTCAGACGGTTTAGGGCCACAGCAGAACCTGCTGTCTGGTGTTTGCTTAGACTAAAAAGCTGCTAAAAGCTGGGATCAATCGGGCGGGAGAATCAATCAGGATCATCCATGTTTATATGGCTCAGTAGGATTACCTCACTGTTACTGGAATGGCCTCAGAGGACTGGCCATTAGAACAGTGGGACTAAACACTGCCCTGCTGTTTACATAAAAGGTAATGTGGGCCTCGCCTCAACTCTGTGTGCCAGAGACAATTAGGCCCCTAAACAGGCCATAATCCACTGCTGGATTAGAGGTAATCAAATTCAAACACAGCTTGGGCATTGATAGTAATGAGGGATGGGATAACAGCAAATACACATAAAGAGATATATAATAGAAAAATAATTACCTTAAACTAAAGTTGAGCTCATGTATAACTGAATTACAAAACTGCAGATAAAGAATATAAAAATACTTTATGTTGTGTGATTTCCAGCTTTCCTTTCAACAAAAGAGCCTCCATGGTGATGATGACGCTCTTCAAACCATCAAAGATTGAGGTCCTTTGTGGACACAAGGAAAATGGTCAACTTATTATAAAATTGTGGAAAAAAAGTTTCTCTTTTTACTCGTTTTCTTGAAATAACGAAAACAAACCAATTCTCTTTTTCTCGAGGCCATTCGAAATGGTAGTAGAATATGCAGAGTGTACTGCAGCGACGTGCGGTGTGGTTCATTGCTGGTGAGGCACTGACTTCATCATAATCAGACTTACGAACATGGTGAATAAGCTACAGTGTAGAACCATTTAGTAAGCAACATGAGTGTTTTTTTTTTTTAAAGTTTCAGAGCAGAATTATTTAGACATACAAAATGTAACACACAAATAAGTACGTTTGATCAAAAAAACGTGGTTATGTTGTTACTTACATGTTTGTTTATATGTTACGTTTACCTGTAAATGAATTCCATGCGCCCAAAAGCTGAACAAAAGCATCGGAAAAATTTTGAGTTGAGATATGTACTCCTCCATTTTTATAGTAAGGCAAGGCGAGCGGAAAACAAATGAATGGCTGCACTTGACTCGCTGACTATAGATTGTAGTTTGCTGTTCTTCTGCGGGCGAGGAAGAAGAATCCTCAGCCGAATCCCTGGGATCACCAGCGCCCCCTACCATGAGACAGGAGAAATGCGTGCCTCACTTTGTGCCTTTTCCCAGCCGTTTCAGGACCGCTCAACTCAAGAAAGACGTTACACACATGCAGTTGTTGACAAAAAGACACTCTACAATATATACGTTAGCTAAATTATGGATATTTAGTTTATAGAGCAAACGTGTTTGAACATTTTAATAGCGACATATAGAGAGATAGCATTACGGTCTCCCTGTTTAGCTACCAGCTCAGCTAGTCGAGCCATTGCGCAATCCATGGTGAGGCTCGGCTGGCTGGTGCCTCACCACAGGTTTCTGCTCAGTATTTCAGCAGTAAATGTGAAAATTCAGTAATTTTGAGTAAAAATATCCTGAAATTGTTCACTTAAAAATGGAAAATAACTTTATAATACACATCACTGGATAAATATAACCATTTAATTTATTTCTTCCATTTCCATTTTTTCTTTCATGATGGCAGGTGAGGCCGTGCCTCCCCTGACCGCACGTCACTGGTGTACTGAATGTAGTGTGTTGTGTAGCCATGACCTCTTTTAATGCAACTCCAGTGAAAGTGACAAGAAACAAAATTTACTCTGTTTATGCAATGAAACACCTAGATGGAGTTCATCTCCGCTTAAGCAGGATGAGTAACACAGTTTTTCAAGTTTAGTAAAGCTGGTCTTAATTTTCAGATCTTTTATTTCTTTGTGTAAAAGGTACTGCATTTGAGACTGTGTGTCTAAAATCAGACATGTTCATACGGTGGACACGGTCAAGAAGGGGATGCACATAAGGGACAGTAAAGAATGGTGTCAAACAATAAATCATTCATAAAAGAAAAGTGAGGATACATTCAGTATATAATCAAAGCGATTTCTTGTGCATTTCTTGTGTAGACCTGAAGAAATAAAGAGACCTGATTGTTGGATAACTTGTTTTGAAAACTCGTACTTGTATATTTTATTGTAAATCCAAAATAATATGAATTTACCTCAATGTGTAAAAAAGAGTTGAATGTCATGGACCAGTGAGGATTTTGTGTTACCTGTTTCTAAAACTGGTAAAACTATTTTCACGAGGCATTCACTGTTTTGCTCAAGGACAGTTTTCGTGATGGTAAAAAAGATGCTTACGAAAATAAAATTTAAAAAAAGTTAAACTTCAGAACTGTGCTTGCTATAAAGTAGTGGTGTTTCAGTAAGCCATAATATGCCTCTTGTCTCAACTGTCACACATGGCTCAGAATACCTTGGGAGTATTGGAGTCTTGACTGACGAATGTCTCCTGTCTGTATGGGGACGTATCGGATGATAAGGTGGACTATAACCTATAAATACGACTGACTGGTACTGTGGAGACAGTACCTGCTGATTCTTGCCGTCTGAGCACCACCATTCTCTGTCTCTGTCCATTTTTTTCCTGGTTATCTAGTAGGTAATCGCATTCTAGATATATGTAAACGATGTCTCACTGTGCGTAAAATGCTGCGATTTGTGCGTCCTGGCGCGGACGATTCCTTGGAAAATGTGCGGTATCTGACGCGCTTCCTGCTGTTGTGGATCGCTGCTGAGCAGAAGTGGAATCCCGGCGACAAATTTTGTATGAAAGAGCGTCCTTTAGAGCTCAGGCATGCATTGAGCAGTGAGCTCATTGGCGTTATAAATATCCCCGTGCCAGCAGAACAACCTCAGCTACTACAGCCGGGGTAATGCCCAGGAGCGCTGCACTAGTGTGTGCGCATGGACAATTTAAAAGGCTAGAAATGGACTAGCGTCTCCTTTTAGGAAGAATGAATGTTCTTTTTTACCTTTTTACCGTCTCTCATTTGATTTGTACCGTCACATCACAGCAAGTCTCTTTGGAGCGCCAACTTCTGGAAGAAGAGATCAGTTCGGGACGCAGGACTTGCAGGCTCTATTGTAGGGTTGGCATCGGGTTCCATCTACAGATTCATCTTGACGGCAGAGTAAACGGCAGCCATGAACCCAACCAGCTGAGTAAGTTATTCTCTTCAGTTATGTTGTGCAAGGAGCAGCAAAAAACGAGGTCCTGAATGTCTGACGCGCAGATGAATCCGATGCATCCTTCTGATAATGCGCACTTGGATCTACACTCTTTTCTTTGACCAAATCGAATCAGCCCGATTTGTGGCGGTATTTTTTTTTTCCCCCCGCCGTCTTTTTCTTATACCAATAATGATTTACACATGAAGCTGGAGTGTGAAGAACGCGCAACTAAACTTAGACTGCCAGACAATGAGAAATATCTGAGCAGCGGTCATCTGGTTGACGAGTCATGTTTGTGTCTGCGGTATGTTGGCAGGTAGACTATTAGTGGAAGTAACAGGTGCAGCAGTAAGACACCAGGATGCGTTGCATTGTCAATCAGAACGACTGTCATCAGAGCAACTTCACCCCATTCATTTTAAAATATCCACGATCGTAGTTTTTTTTTTTTTTTTTTTTTAAATCATTAGTCTATTAAAGAAAAACAACAATGATAACTTGATAAACAAATGTGTATCTTACCTCTATGGAACTAAGATTTTTCCGCCGTAAAACAAACAGTTAAGCAAACAAACAAACAAACAAGCAAACAATCAAACAGCAAACTGACAAACAAAAAAGTCGATTTTTTTTTTTTTGCAGTGTTGATGGCTTAAATGAACATTTTTAGAGTACCCAGAATATTTTTTTTCTTCCAGTCTCCAGTCATTTATGGATAGGATACTAATTTGGTTACTTGGGGTTTGGGCCGGCCAATTTGGCTAATAAAATAAGTGAATGAATAAATAAATAAATAATAAATAAATAAATAAAAATAATAATATATTGTGTGGCCATTATTGTTTTAGCTTAAACACAGCATTTTTGAAATATAAATCTAGGCATATCAGATTTTTGGTAAAATAGGGAAACTTTTACTCTAAAAAAATCTTCTTAACAATAACTTCTTTAATAACAATAAAATTTTATATACTGAAAATTAATTTTTATAAATATTTTCTTTCAAATAGATAAGAGATCTCAACTGTGCTGACAATGAAAAGTAGGACTGTACAGAATGTCTTTCCAGTTGTGTCTTGTCCTCTGTTATCTGGGTGAAAAGACCAAGTTTTGGTCTCTACTGCACCACCAAATCCTGCATTGCTCATCCCTTGACAAAAAAGCTGAGGCTAACCGTGAAAGTGCACTTGTGCCTCCATTTCATGGTCCCCTTTAGAAGAGTTGTCAGGTTACATGGATTTCAACATGACAGCCATGTAGTTTTGAATCCTGCACGCCAGCACTGGAGATCAGCAGGAGACTGGGCTTCTTATGATGACTTTTTACTGGTACACTGCTTTCTAAATCAGTGCATTACATAAAACCTCCGGTAGGAGAACACTAATATTAATCTATGATAACAATTCATTAATCAAGGCCACAGTAAGTCTTTCACATTTCAGTTCTGCATGCAATAACAACTGAATCCAGTAAATAACAAGAGTTATGCCCATTTGCATTTGCAGGTCATGGGTATTTCTATCCCAGCTGACTACGGGCGAGAGGTGGGGTAGTTCGTTTATTTCTATTCTAGAAAGATACACCCAGTCACGCACACACTCATACCTATGACAATTTATAACAACCAGTTCATCTAAACTGCATGTTTCTGGAGGTGGGAGGAAGCTGGAGAACTCGGAGAGAACCCATGCAGACACGGGGAGAACATGCAAACTCTGCACAGAAAGGCCCCAGGTGGAATTGTTGCTGTGGGGCAACAGTGCTACCCACCACGCTGCCCTTGTGGGCATTTAAACAAACAAACAGCTGTGAAACAATAAATGGGTTTTATGAAGCTAAATGCAAAAGTGCATCCAGATGTTTTTGACTGAAATGGCCCCAGAGCTGCACTGGTTATGCAAGAGAGACATAAAGTACATGGCATTCATTTACAATTCCTCATGTTTAATTACGAACATCACAACAACTTAGTGTTTCTAACATTCCTGTTCATATGGCTGACATTTTTATCATAAGAGACTAATTATTTTTAGAAGACATGAAACTTTGTCAAGGTTTACTGCAGGACCCAAATGCGAAGCACTTCAGGTAAGGGAAAAAAGAGATTTCTTTAACAAAAGAATGTAGTGAAATGATGGACCAGATGACCTGGTGAATTGGTAGGAAGTAATTAGTCGAGGCAGGCAGGTGGGCTGGAAGGTGATAAGGCAGCAGACAGCAGACCAGAACTGGAAACATGGAGAGAACAGAGTTATTGAAAGTCAAGGCCACGGTGCAGATACTGACTAGCAGTACAAACAAACTGGTGATGAATGGTGGGAAGCTGGTCCTCATGAAGGTCTGGAGATTGGAAAGGGAAGACAGGTGTGTTGCTCTGCTACCAGGAGTGGCCATGCCCAGGTAGGTGGGACCCAGGTGGGACCCAGAAGAGGAGAGAGAGAAGGAGCAACTGCAAATCCTGACAAGCTTAATAACCCAACCAGTAACAAAAAGAATAGAGAAGCACCGCAGAAATATACCATAAAGTATTCATTCCATATTCTTTTAGTCCCAAATAAATGTTTTCTCCTGTGCTTTGGATGTTGATGTTGTAAATGTGATGAAGGTGAAAAGTCTGTGGTAATAACATGTCCGAAAAGAAAAGAAACTAAATCACTTGCATAAGAAAAACAGCAAATTTAAAAGTGGTTGAAAAGTTGGTTCAGAATAAAGTTTTGTTTTCTCTGGTTGCCTAGTTAATATTATTTTGATTGGTAGGGGAGCCTCCTTTACATAACCCTATGGATATACAGTATGTAACAACAAATAAATGCAAAAATGTTGTCAATGACTTTGAATTTGAGTATGTATACACACACACACACACACACACACACACACACACACACACACACACACACACACACACACACACACACACACACACACACATCTGCTTTAAGTAATTAAGAATCCTGATTCTGTAATCTAGATTAGGTAATATTGTTAAGAATGAGATTAAAAGTAATATCTATGATATAAATCAACAAAAAATTATCTCTGAAGAAACTTGCTATATAAAATTTTGTCCTCTGCTCTAGCTCTGAAATTACTCAATATCATGTTTTATCAGCGGGGCTTGGATTGGTTACTTATCTACACAATACGGATGATCCAGTGTGTGGTTCAGTGCAGTGACCCAGAGAGTCGGGCCCTGACTCCAGGATGCTACCATTAATTCCACAAACAGTATCACATAGCCATTAAAATATCGCTTGCAGACGACGGTGACGGTCAGCTAAGCATGCCAAATGCGTGCACCATGCAGATGATCCCAGTGTCCTTTATGTCTGCAGCCAATGGATCAGGACCACATGGGGTCTGCCAGCTCTCTGAATGCTGTAGCAAACATTAGGATTGGGATTGTTTGACGTAAAAGTAAAAAGACATGATTTTTTTTTTTTAATCAGCACAGTAAAACACTGAAATGTCCAGTTATAATGTATGTCAGCCAAAAATGCCATAGGAGAGTTCAATCAAACTTAGCATACCTTTTAACTTGTTCCTTGTTACTGGTATTGTTGCCATTTTGGATTCCCCCCCCCCCTATTTGCCAGGAAAGACTAGATGCTGTCTTCTTTTTCTGTTGAGAAATGACCAAGTCCCAAAAATAAATGTAGGTCATCAACCAATCACCACAGCATGTTGTCTGTCTATCAAGGTGTCCTGGAGCTCTTCGCTGTTTCTCAGGGGGTCATCGGCATCAAAGGGGTCTACAGCAACAGATTCCTGGCCATGAATGAAAGAGGACGTCTCCATGCCACTGTAGGTATCTGCACACACTTCACACTGTCTGTCAGCCTGCACCACCAGCACACACATACTGGTACTAATGGCAACACAATAAGTTAATGCTATTGAATCAGTCACAGCTTCTCGAATTGATTCTTTTTCTATATGGCTTAACAGGAATCACATCAGACTATACACTCTTATTTAACGCATCTGACAGACACACACCTTTCTTATTGCCCCACTGGAGCATGCCAAGTCAAAATCTCTACTCTACGATAGTTATCTGAAAAAATGCTGATGCACAATGAAATAATTTTAAGTGAGGATTCAACAAGAATATCAAGTCATTATAGTCCAATTAATGATTAATTAATGACATTAATCATTCCAAAACACTCTATGTTCTACTACTCAGCATTTTTACTTCATTCTGCACGGTATTGTTACAGTATTGTAAATCGAGCCCTTGTTGTACCAGGTCATCCAATCCTTAATGTGCTGTTTGTGTTGAGCACAAAGTGTGATACCAAGACATACTGGCAAAAATAGATGCCTGGTAATGGTAAAACCAAATCAATGAGCGTAACGTGGCAAAAAGGATTAAATAGAGCTGGTAATTTATGGGATAAAATTTTCAAAAAAAATTGATTTAGTGCAACATTGAACATCACTGTAATTTTTTTGCTGAGTACTGTAATCATGTTGGAGACTTTAACAGTCTCTCCTTTCATAAACTGTCTGAGCCAATTAAAAGTGTGTGGTCTGCTTAACAGACATACAGTACCCAAATCATGCGACTGTTTTCAAAAGCTGTTTGATGCGATTAACAAAATGAGAGAGGCTTGAAGCACATCGATGCTCTTCTCAGCTTTTCACAGCTCTCAGGGGATAGAGTTCATTTTGAAAGATTTCATCCTGCAGCATCCTTTAGCCTCATAAAATATGTGTATATTCCTTCAAAACATCTTTCCTGCAGCTATATATATTTTTTTTTTACATATTACTGTGTGTTACTTTGCATCTGTGCTTTATAACACAATCCCCAAATCACACATCAGCATGTTGTGGCATACTGCTGTAATCTTCACCCATAGTTTTAAAGTCTCTTAAATCCTCCAAAACTCACAATAAGCCCAAATCCGCCCACAGCAGCTTGGCCTCGCTGCCACGAGCAGGATGGCCAGCCAGCAGCCAGCATTACTGAAGAGTCATCTGTGGGATCCTTGGCAGGCATATTGATGGAGGCAGTTCCCTATCAGCATGGGTTAATGGGAACAGCAGATTAAGTCCTGTCTGGGACAGCTGATAGTAAACAGAGGAGTGAGTTGCAAAGTGAAGATCAATATGCTGAGTAAAAAAAACAACAGGGAAGCAGCGCTGGGAGAGATGGAGAGTCTATGATCCGCTCTGGGTGTGAATGATGAACAATGATTTATTCTCCCTCAGCTCCTGGCATTATTTCATGAAACTGTGTCAGGGAGTGACGTGATGTCTTTCCTCACTGTATTATCAGCCACAGCTTGCTTAAAAAATTTATTAATTTGACTGTGAGCTGTCCACCAGCTGATGCATATTCAATTGTTGTTACATTCTGTATAAGCAAAAACAAAAATGACAGCATTTTGGACATCTAATGGACATTTAATGGGCAGACATACAATACATAAATAGAACAACCATTCAAGAAATTAAAACAACAATTCAATCTAAAGCCTTGTAGTTTTTTTTTACTTTCACATTGAGACTGAAGTTGATGCCCTCAGAAGAGACCTGTCTGTACATTTTAGCTATCAGAGGCCATTGGAATTCAGGGAGAAAGGCTATTGTGCTAGGAAGGTGCTCAACAGAGAGCGTCCGTCCATCCGTCCGTCCGTCCATCCATCCATCCATCCATCCATACATCCATCCATACATCCATCCATCCATCCTGTGGTACTGTATTCCAGACATCCATCTCCCCAGCAACTTGTTCCAGGTCATCTAGAGTGATTTGGAAATGCTGAAGTGTTCTGGATTTAATCAAGAGTTTTCACTCATTTTTACGTGCTTTGTTAGGTCTCCCTTTGGAATAAAATTAAAATCCAGTCAAAAAGATATTTGTCCCACTAAAATGATGTTCCCCATTTTTTAATTATGGGTAATTCCTACATAATTACTGAAACTTATGGGAAAAAAAAAAACAATCTTGCAAAGGAGGAAAAGTAGGTGAGAGAGTTATTTTCTGGAATGGATCCCTTTGTCTTCGTCCATGCCAAAAAATTTAAAGATTTCTTTCTTACCACATGCCCTAATACTCCACTAAAATTCAAAGTAAATAAAAAAAAGAAACTGCAACTTTATCCAAATCTAATCCAAAACTGAATGTGAACCCTTAGGCCCAGCGATACATTTTTTAGAAATCAATGTAAAGCACCTCTATAGACGTAAGAAAGATGATTCACTTAATCAAAGACATAAATTTTGCTGAGAAGCTCTCATTATCAACTTCAGTATCCTTCATTCTACTAATGATAAAAACACAAGGTTAACCTAAAAAGAATGAGCTGAAATTAATTCCATCTGGTTTCACCAAAACTGAATTTTTCTTCAAGTGAAAATCTTTATGAATCTTTATCTGCTTTTTTTTCTATAATGGTTTAAAGGTCTAATGTTCACTGCAGCAGCTGACCTTTCACTGTACGTATAGCTTGATGAGCATGAATATTTAGCTTCTTACTTCGGCTTTTTATCTTTCAGACTTATTGTTGATCAGTTGTTATAATTCATGCAATGGAAATTTCTGATAACTAATCAGTGAAGTGAATTATACAGTTTACTATTGAGAGACACTAGCTAAGACTTTAATTTGTAAAATAAATTTCCTGCATGTTGTTTTTGAGAATTATGATAAACTCTATAGTTTTATACATAACAAATTAAAGTTTTGGTATTTCAATCAGTTTTGTTTCTGCAGTACAGCCTTAATACCCTCTCTAAATATTTTCCTCCATGGCAGCTCTGCCTCAGAAAAATATTTGTACAACTAAAACTCCAATCTGTGGTTACAGCTGCACTCTGCTATTTAACCGCCTTGATGATTTGGGGAGGATGTAAACCTCCGGGGCCACAGACAGGCTCTGGCCTCACATCGGCGTGTCAGGTGATACCTTGAACCTTATCTTGTTGCACCATCTGTCATATTTCATATTTATATGTTTTCACGGTGGCAATTTATTGGCTGAATGATGGGTGACAAGACAGATGTGCATTACTCTGCATAACCTTCTCGGCAAGCCACCACAAACAATCTTTTGAAAGGTGAAAGGGTCATGAGCATTTGTTAAACAAACATCGACGCTGTGAGGGGAAGAGGAATGAAAGGGGACAGCCAGGAAGAGAAACTAACAAATTCATGATTAAGTGGCTGCAGGAAACACTGGTATGAAAGATTTTATTTGTGAAACCAACTGAGCTAATTAATGATTCTGAATAATTTGTTCTAAATAAGTTTCAACATTCAGTTAACTTCTCACATTTATGACACATTTTTGCTGAATATTATAATGTTTTTGGCAGATAATTTAGCGTTTCTCCTTCCCAACCACTTCATCATGAGCCCTGTGCCCTAAGCTACTGTAAATAAGAGTAAAGTTATGATAAAACTGTAGTCTGTGGTCTGCTTACTCTGTGAACACCTCCAATCAACACAGTGAGAATAGTATTACCAACAGCATGTGGTTGGTTGGATATTTAGTTTGCTTCTTGGCTAATTGGTTGGTTGGTTGGTGGTTGGTTTGTTGGTTGGTTGTTTGGTTGGTTGGTTGGTTGGCTGGTTGGTTGGGATGCATGACGGACGGGGCATTGTGCCGGTGGGTGGGAAAAAATAATTACATATTCAGAAAGGAGATGGATTCTAGATGCTTGTCTTCTTCTTTAGTGGGATTGGTCCCATTTCAACTTTTTCTGTAATTATGCAAAATCTCCTCTAAACCCAAATTTGTGAAGGAGCTTCAAATTACATTATAAATAGTTTTGGGTGAATTGTATTTAAAATAACTTGAAATAGAACAGCAAAAGTTAAATCATTCTCTAAAAAAATTCACATTTAGCTAAATGTCTCATTGTAGTTGAGTTTGAGTCAGGATGTGGTTCAGTCTGTGTGATTTTATTTGAATTGGCAGTAACATTTCATTATAGAGGTATAAATAAAATGAGCAAATTTGTGAATCAACTTTGGCTTATTTAAGAGAAAAAAGTTATTCATAAGTAACTGTCCTCTTTGTGCCTCATTCATCTTGCCGCAATGCAGCTTAACCTTAAGGATCATGGGAAAGGTCCCTTTAAAAGAGTGTGACCAATCCAGTAGGGCAAAAGCCAGGTTAAACAGCTGTACAAGCGTTATGATTTTAACAATAAGATCTCTGGAATCTTACTGCTGCCATTAAATCATATGAAACACAGCGAGGGCCAAAGCTCCGTCCTGGTATGCAGGCTTGAATGTGTGTGTGTGAGTGTGTACACATCTGTGTGTGTGTACATTCATACATGCTCCAATGGATTTGTTTCTAAATGCATAATTCCGTGACTGCCACCGGAGCTGGTATGTTGCTCAAATATAGCGTTCTGTTAAATCATTGCAATCCACCCATAGCACTGACTAAGGAGGCCCGTTCAGCTTTCTAATCATTTTTAAAAACAACAGCCAAAAGGAACAGTCGGTCACTTTGAATAACTTGTACCATGCAGCTGCGGCGGCAGCACACTCTCTTGTGACTGACATGTTTACTAAACTGTTGTAATAGCATCGTTTTCTGCTATATTTGACTCTTCAGCAAAGCAGAACAGTTTGTTTTATTTTGGAATAGCAAGAGGTTATGCACGGAAGTCATACTGCACTGAAAAGCAGGCATCCCTGGGTACATGTCGAGTTTCCCATCTAAGATATTTTAGGACAAAATGGGAACATTCATTTGATATTTGCATCACTGTGCTCTGAACATGAGCAGAGCAAAATACAATATGGCATGCAGGTGTTGTTTTTACATTTTTTAGTAGGAATTTTAGTGAAGGAGTTTGGGTTGGTACATAATTTATGCCCTGCTTGGTAGATTTGGTTCAACCTTTGAGTCAAATGAAGATGGAAGTTCCGCCTGGAGAGCTTTTGCACTTCTTTCAGTCATGATGTTAACCTAGCACTATGGGAAATATTTGGATCCTCCACATTATTACTGCTGATATACTAATTCAGCAGCATTTTAATCCAGCTTTGAAGGCCAGCCTTAAAAACAAATAAATTTCTGGAATTATCTGCACAACACACACAAATGAAAAATGAGGGCTGAAACAGATCATATGTCCTACTGGACATCTTTTAGGTTCCTCGGTAAAATACAGACATTACATGTGGGAGCCCAGATAATCCAGAATCCATTGTATTGACGCATAATTAAATATAGTATTTCTTTTTTGTGTTTTATGAGTGATGTATAATGCTAATTGTTTCTTCATTTTGTCTTTTGTTATTTCCTCCTGTCATTTCACGAAGTTGTCACCAATTTTGAACTGTAAAGTAAGCCTATTTACCTTTATTTAGTTTCTCATAGATGAAATTACACCAACCTAAATGAGTTTCTGACCAGCACAAATCAGGTTCTGCTGCTGTCAGTCAAAGCATCACTGTGAATAAGGAAAGTCATTTCTGGAAACACAACAAGATTAAAGTCAAATCCTTGCTTGTCTCGAAATTACATTACACTGAAATTCAATGAGGCTATGTAGTATTTAAATTCAGGATTACTGGTAGATTATTCATTTTTTCCGTTGTCCAAACTGGATGGGATATTTTTCCGTAAACTTTGGCCATTGTAGTGAGCAGTAGGACCAATATAAAGCTATCCTACAATTCTCACGTTGCTGCCTTTTTGAAGAAGAAGAAGAAGAAGACGATTCACTTTATTAATCTCCTAACGGAGAAATTACTTTTTACAGTCTACATATATATATCTTTGTGCTAGATACAGAGTCTTGCATAGGCCCCTGAAACACAACTACAACACACAAGGGGCCTGCAAGCATGCAATTAGTAAACACAACAATACAATACTTCAGTGGCACCCCAATTGAGCAGCTTGTAAGAGGATGGCGCCTTGCTCAAGGGCACCTCCACAGTGGCTGGGAGGTGAGCTGACACCCATGGTCAGCTCACACTCTGGGGATGTCTGGCGGGAGCGGGAATTGAACCACTGATGTCTGGACAATGTCTGGTCATTGGCAGTCAGCTCTACCACTGAGCCACTGTCGCCCTAACCCTGAACTCTGAATGTAAGCTTGCTTTAAAGATCACAAAACATTTCCCACAGTAGCAGTATAGTATAGAGTTTATGCACATTCCATGCCAAAATTTCACCAGCAGGGAAAGTCTGGCGTGAGGTCAACTCCCAGACATGTGTCGATGAGAGTTTTCTTATAAATAAGTAGGAGACTTTTCTTTTTCTTTCCTTTAACAACAGTTATCTCAGGAGCAGTTTACAAGAGAATGTATGGTGTTGGGTTACACGCTAGCTTGCAAACAGAGGTCCCACACCTGCAGCTGAGCACTGTTTACATGTGGACATATCCTGTTTCATGAACATATGGAACAATTTACACTTTTAGAAAATTTGAAGTTTTGTGAAAATGAATTTAATTTCATCTCTGACAAATTAATCTCTGATATGCTCCTATTTCTGTAGGAATGGTTCACAGATGACTGTAAGTTCAGGGAACGCTTCCAGGAGAACAGCTACAACACCTATGCCTCAGTCATCCACAGGAACCACAGGACTAGTCGTGAGTGGTACGTGGCCCTCAATAAGAGAGGAAAAGCTAAAATGGGCTCCAGCCCTAGGGTCAAATCCCAGCATGTCTCCACCCATTTCTTGCCGAGGCTCAGTCTGCATGAGAAAAGCGAACGGGGCTTCACCATCACAGACAGAAACAAAGAAAGGAGGAAAAATCCTTCGCCAACCCCACCCAAACCTCCTTTGGCAGACACTAAAGTCCATACAGGAACAGTTCCTAGACGTCGGCAGGTCAAGTACTGGCCTAAGTACCGGTTTGGATAGATGCCAGAAGTTTTGGCCCTGTTTGGAGGATGTAAGGTTCATAAACATGATACAACTGTGATGGACAACAAGTAATGGACATGACCAAAAAGTTGACAATGGTCATTTATCGTATCTACATCATTCCGGGTATCTGCGAAAGACCTCAAAGGGCTGTCAGGTAGCACTACTGACTTGATCATTACCAGGAGTGGCCCTCCATTTTCTGTTGGTAAAGACTGTCCCAGAATTATTATTGAGGAAGTGTGGGCTGGAAAAGGAGATTTCTCTGTTTTTCATGGCATTGTGATGAAGGGACACTCATCATCACCTCAGATGTATGCTTCTTTTACACAATTGCTGGTAAGTTATTCTGAAATGAGTATAGTAAATATGCCCCCATAAGGACAAGGCAATAATCTTATGGTTGATGCAACACAGGAATCTACACAGGACTAATGTGACAGTCAAAGGAAATGTCTTTTATATTTTATTTTTTGATCATCAGATGTAGTTGAGCATGGTCAAAAGCAAAGAAGATCTCAGTTTTGGCTATCCCACTGTGGCCCTCACATTAGTTTTTCAGTTAATGCCAATAGATTTGCTAGAGGAAGGGCTTTGTTTGTGTTTTTCTAACTCAAGGCTGTTCCATTTGCAATTTTTGTGCAGTTGCTTCAAAGACAATAAAAAACCACTGTACAACACAGAGTTCTAGAACTATGTTTTGTCTCATGGTACAACAGCACCGGATTGAACAAACTCAGTCATGACTCTGATTTATTCTTTGAAAATCAATAAAAGTAGGCAGCTTAAATTGTAGGGAAATGAGCTGGAGAAAGCAAGGCAATATTATAAGACTCAGACATTTTAATGACATTGAAAGCTAGATAGATGGCAAAAAAACTGCAATTAGTTAAATGAAAACCAGGTTATTGACACTGAACTTTATCACAAGCAGGTATGCTCACCTTGTTGGCTACATGGTGATTTTTTAAATCCAAGGCTTCATTTTTGTAAGAACTTTTAAGGCATGAGAATCTCTTTTAAACTTCACTGGGGATTTTTTTTAAACATATTACCTTACAACGACAGTGACAAATGGCCACTTTCCTAAGACCAGTTATATGATAATCAACAAGAAAAGATAAGACCTGATCCTCCTCGGACAGCTGAGAAGGACGAAAAATCTGCCCATCAAAACTATCATTAGATGAATCAGCTGCCCCACAAAAGAAATCCAGTCATGACCTTAAGGCATTCCAGCCTAGGGTTGCAAACACTGCCAGTACCAGCGATAAAGAAAAAAAGTTCTCATTGTTTTTTGGGAGGGAGGGTTCTTTAAGAGTATCAGATGACAAACAGCCATGGATTGGCAGTCAGGAGCATTCATGTCTCTGAGGAACCGTATATATGAACTATAAATATGAATGTGCTCCTCTTGCATTAAACGATTCAGTTAATTGAGTCTGGGGTATGTTTGACTGGAGCACATTTAAAATAATCTGTCAAACTGTTTTGATCTTTTTAAACTGTGTGTTGACCAGAGGGAAAATGTCACAATGCGTGTTACATTTAATGAGATGGATAATTTCAGATATCTGCCTGATTTCCAACAAACATCTCACACAAAACAAAACCCTGAAAAACCTGTATCCTTGCATTTGCATTTGTTTTATTTTCATGAGAATTGCAAGTGTAAAAAAATGTGCATGGTGATGGATAGAGTTTCTCATATCTTAACACTGAATTATGGAACATTTTTTATACTACACTGTGACTTAACAGAGTTCACAGGTGTAGTTAAGATTGAAGCAAGTTGTAGAAAAACAACCTACAATACACCATACCAAGAGCTGGAGTTCTACCTGTCCAGAATGTGATATGAGCCAATAGATTACTGTTTGGACTGGATTTAGGTCTGGGTATTTTCATATGTAATTTATTGCAATATTTCTGCTTTTCTCTTTTATATTGTGTTAGCAGTCTGGTCCCATGTGTGCCAAGTATTGCAGATGCGTAACTCCCACTAGCAGAGGGAATGTAAAATGACTCTTTCATAGGCAAAATACACATTTTAACACAGCGGAAATGTGTACATGCAATGGCCAAGTGTTACACAGTGTTTTTGTCTTTGTCCAACCAAAATGAAAAGCTACAGGCCCTGAGGTCCTCATACCGAAAACTGCAGATATTTTGATGTTGTTTGTTTTTATCTTCTATGATGTCATTGTTTTGTAGCTCCTCATCTGGAACACATCCCAAAGAAATATTTTTTGTATCAGTATTAAAAAAGAATAAAAACTAATGAATGAAAAAGAGCTTTGAAGTAATTTGTCTATTAATAAGTACATGTATTGGTGGATATCACATTTGTTACATGTATTTGTATTTTAACAAAATGCAGTGAATGGTTTTCACTAGTATTCAAGATTGTGCTCTCTGGTGTATGTTTGATGAGTTTTAAATTATTTTATTCTTTTAGTTTTAGTATTCAAACTTTTAGGTTGCTAGAAATTGTTGCAATCCAAAGAAATCTCAACCAAGCTGAATCTGTTACAGAAGTCCACAGCCAAGTAATGGAAGACAGGTGTTTGTGAGCGTGTGTTTGTGCGAGTTTGTGTGTGTGTGTGTGTGTGTGTGTGTGTGTGTGTGTGTGTGTGTGTGTGTGTGTGTGTGTGTGTGTGTTTGTGCATTATTATTATTATGTGTAAAATCTGCCAACTTTTTGGATGCAAATACAAAGTCACTTCCCAATTTGTATTTCATTTGAATTTATTTTTTTCTTTTCCTTAATTGAATAAATTATGCTTTAGCAAGTTGTGGAACAGCAAAAAAATTGCTTTTTTCACTTTTAATTTAAATTCTTCTCTGTCCCTTTTTACAATACTTATTTTCCAGACCTGGGTGACTGAAAATGCGTATTTGTTTTCAGCACTACCATAGTTTCAAACCAGCCTGGATTATGAATCTTTTAGTGTCTTTTAATTAGCCCTGTACCTGTTCGGCTA
The DNA here is from genome assembly GCA_013358685.1 of Antennarius maculatus. Lineage (NCBI taxonomy): Eukaryota > Metazoa > Chordata > Actinopteri > Lophiiformes > Antennariidae > Antennarius > Antennarius maculatus. The sequence goes on from CM023608.1 coordinate 8,224,010, forward strand.
GGTCGAGTGTCCACCTCACTCATTTTGAGGCCAGCAAAGCTGTAGTTACAATAGTGTATTACATCAGAGTTTGCTTTCAATGTCGGCAACATCTGCCACTTTGCAAACTCCGTAAATGTTGTACATTTTTATGAAGCAGTAGAAGGGGCCCACGGGCAAACACTGGTCGTGTTTTGGGGGTCCTGTGATTGCTCTGTCTCGACAGAAGTCCTTACTTTTACTTATGAAATATGTAGCTGAGTGGAGGGAAAGTCTCAGTACTACAAAACAAAAATTAAATTAAAGTGACATTCTTGGGCTTCTTATAAAGTGTTGCGCGTGTGCATGTTAACATAGCCAGTGTGTCCTACAACACCATTCAAATATCTGTCAGCTGGGGACAAATGCCCATGCCTATGGGTGAGGAGAATAATGTCTTCAGTAATTCAGTTAAATGTAACCTACAGATCGAGGTTATTTTTTCTGACTCTCTTGAAAACACAATTGAAATGTTATAACACTTTGCCTGTAGAGAATTTTTTTTTCATTATAAAATTTTGTAAAATCGGTCAAAATAAGAAGAAAACATAAATCCCTATGAAAATAGTGTTCAACAGAGCAAGAACAACAGAGCCTTGGCACTAATTATTCATACTGGTGCTAAATAATGAAGGGGCTCTTTATTTCTTGTTAAGATAACACTTGTCAACTTCAGAAATTAGATGAGTCTTGCGTGACAGTCTTCATTTAAAGATGATCTGCAAGGAGCAGATTCCTTTGTTAACCAAATGACGTCATTACTCCCTTGCCCACATACCAGGTCTGCCATCTGTCTCCACTTCCTTTGGTCTAACTTGTCTGTCTATGTATGCTTATATTTCTTATACCTCATGTGACTTGCACAAGAGTTCAGTCATATCAGCACTTTTAATCTTAACATTTCTTTCCATGGACGTCATTGCAGGGCTAATAAAGATCATGCGGAATGAGAAAATTAAAATAAAATCATCATAAAAGATAAAAATGAAAGCCAAGAATCACATTACTTCTATAAATTAAGCAGAGAAACTCTACTGAACATTCTATTCTGTATTTTACAGTCAATAGAGGTGCCGCAATTGCATAGTATCATCCATGGAAAGCACAGTACGGTTATTTTAGATGGAAAAAAAACTATGGAAAAGACTCTACCTGTTTTTCTTCTGAAGGTAGCCAAGGCAAATTGGTTTATTTCTTCTTCTTTTATGGAAGCTTGCAAACAACTGTAGTCTGTTCAGCCCTGTCAAATTATTGCAAAAAGTTTATTTAAACAGAAACAGCGGTATGTTAAATACACTGTATAATGCCTGTGTCTTGCCCAGACAGCTTTTTATAGTATAGAGTCGCCTGAACATTGCTGGTGATTCGGGTATTCATTCAACACTGAGAAAATGGCTGCAGTCACTAAGTCTTATTTTTAACTGAAGAATGTTGAATAATGACTCAAAAGCATGTGAGTGGCATCCATGATAGGAGGTGTCCATGTCCACCAAATGCTAAGAAAAAGTGATGCAGTGCTTACTTTATTGTCTCTTAAAGGAGCAGCAAGATTTAATCAACATACTACTTGGTCACTCATATAGACAAATAGCCTTGTCACATCACGCATTCACAGCTTTTAACAACAATAACTGCTTAAAAGCACAATCAAGTCAACACTTCATGTCAGCCAATTGTTTTCTTTAGCGAAAGGAATCATGGTGAAACTTTGCAATGAAGAAAAAAAAGAAGCTCACAGCTATTTACCCTCTGACAGATTTTACTGTGATCTCTTTTTGGGGTGTTGCAGTCATTTCAGAACTACTAACACACTTCATCTTCACGTCTTTATCTGGTTTAGTACTTTTTAGTCCCTGGTTTAGTACTTTTCTTAGTACTTTTTTGTAGACAAGATGATTGTAATAATCTCGTATCGGTTTAGTACTAGTGCAATTGAATTCTCTAATCACCACTTGTACTCTGTTTTGAATCCCTACTGTACTCTCCTTGACCGTCCTTGACCTTATTCATATCATAAAATCTAGGTAAGAAGGTAATAATAATAGAACAAAATCTTTATCTTCTGCCATATCTTACCTAAAAGCCATTTCACAGAAACGTCTAGTTTTTTATAGCCCTGTGTAACATAGCCTAAAGCGCACAATGGATTCTGAACAAACTAGACTTTGCATAACCTAGTTTATCCACAAACCAGTCAATAAAAACACTTTATTTATATTTATGTATTTAATTTTATTGTTTCTTATTAAAATACATGAATATTGAAAAGAAACACTGATTTCTATTGTGCTGACAGTCAACCAGTTTCCCTCTTCTCTTCTTCACAGTCATATAATATAATTCCCAAACATTTCATCACCGATCTAGGTATGCTTTTGATTTAAATAACACTTCAAATTGTACTTGAGCGCGTGACTTCCGCTTCCTGTGTCGTGCAGCCAAGCGGGTGGGCGGTTGCCATAGCAGCGTCCTACAACTCGAGCCGCGTGAAGATGGAGTACAGCACTGCTGCTAGTTTCCACCATTCTGAGGCACAGTTTAAAACGTACGAAGATTATCTGGACTCCAAAGTCACGCCAATGGAGGTGTTTTATTTGAAGGTGAGTGACTCTGGTCTAAACGGAGGACTTTATGTTTGTTCGGTGAGCTTTGCTTCCTTTGTAACCCTGGTTCCACTGTTTGCGTCCCGTGACGTTTTACAACGTACGCATAGCGACCACGATTAGACTCTTGGCAAAAATAAATAAATAATGAAAGTAATTCGGTATATGCCTCACTATAAATGAATTAGTACGTTCTTAATATCGAATAGCGAATTGAGTATGGTATGTTTTTGAAGTAAACTGTCTCGGTGATTCTCTCTTCACAGAGGGCTTTAGAGTTAAATCCTGCTTTTCCAAGAGGTTTTTGTTGGTGTCATATCTGTAGTTGTACGCTAGGTGGCAGTCACACATAGGTTTAGGTACTGTATATGGGTTTTCAGTACACTCTACGTATCATAATTCCAATCTTTTTAAGTTTGCTCCACGAAAAAAATATTGATATGATTTACACTGAGCAACAAAAAACACAAAGTTTTTGGTGTGAAAACTTCGTGAATCCTTTTGCACAGAGATTTGTCTAAGAATATCATTGTAAACTTGTGTATGTGGCATAAATATATACATAAATTACATACATACATTTAATCTTTATAGATTAAATTCACTTTATTGATCCCCAGAATTTGTCCTCTGGGGATCAATAAAGTGAATTTAATCTATAAATATTAAATTCTCTTTATTGATCCCCAGAAGGGAAATTCTCTTTTCACTCACAGTACAATACATGCGTATATGCATGTATTGCATAAGTCTAAGTTTTGACAATACGTTCTCCATCCTATCCAGGGTTTTCAAACTTATGTTCAAAAACATTCGACAGCATTTTGTCCTTCAGAACACAAAAATGATGATCTATGTATCAATTGGAACACAAATCCAAATACATGTACAGACTTGGATGAATAATATAGCCCATCAGAGAGATTCAGTTCTGCTTTGGCCCTGTAGGTGGCACACTTGCCAATGATAGACGCAGCAGCTGCGTTGGCCACTTTGTTTGAACACCTGTGTCCACACAAGGAAGAGAACATCTCATATCTGAGCTGATAATCAGCTGCAGTCAATCAGGATCCAACTCACTCACCTCTGAGTTGTGACACAACACAGGTCATCTAACCTGCGCAGTCATGCCGATAAGGGTCATGTTCTGACAATCAGCTAATTATAAACCTATTTCTCCTGGGTGATGTTATTTGAGACTTGTCACAAACTATGACTTAACCTGCTAAACACTGAGGGGTTTTATTACAAAGTTAGCATGACTCTTTGCCAGGAGGTTATTAGTGCGAGACTCGATGCCTTGACAGTAAGAAGCAGCTCATTCAAGTAGACTTATTCAATGAGCCTTGAAAATGAAGACAACGGTTTTCAGGCAAATTTTAGGAATGGTAAATGCTTCTGGTGACCCACATCAAAGTTGGAGGAAAATATAACTTTTCCTCTCGGGTGCGGGACACAGGCTCAACTGCTGGGATTTTGGGTAGGAAGACATGTGGCCTAAGCTTTGATCTGACATACCACAGAATCTGACAGAACGATTTTGTTTTTAGATGATGACTTTATGGCTTGGCTTTACTGAAGACGAGGCTGTGAACGGTGATTGGAATATTGTCGCTAACATTCATTGTGGAAACACTAACACATGTTTTCCTGCACAGACAAACATACGTTCTAAGAAAATGAATCGGCCTGTGCGTAGGCATCAGATCACAGTAAACCCACAAGATGAAACTATATCTGAAACTTGCGGTATTGCAGCGTCGGCAGTCTCTTCCATATTTGGGGGGAGCAAGTGTCTCAAATGCCAGAGCATTGAATAAAATCCTTAAACAACTGCCTGATGATCATTCAAATTTCAGTTGTCAGTAGTTAAGTGTAATTTTCACTTGGATCACAATACAAGATGTTGGAAAAAACTGAATATACACTTCATTCAAAACAGAGAGGAAGTTAATCAACACAAAAGTAATTGTTTTGACAGGCAAAAATGCCTAATATTTCTGTACTGAATACTACAGTGTCAAGACATGCTGGTGCTTGTTATTGTGCATCATAGTATATCAAATGTCTCACCCTTCTGGACTATTAAGCATCAGAGTGAGCTCAGGCCAACTGATTTTTTACGCTACTTTCTGGCATTTGATAATAGTAAAACCACTACTTACACTAGGGGAGCAATGAAAAAATAAATCAAATTACCAAGCCAAAAGACTGACAACGTCTGACAATCTTCAGCTCTGCCTGCAGGCCCTGTCCTGTCTCCTTGACTGACTCCTCTTCCTCTCTTTTGCAGAACAGGGAGTTGGCCCGTAAGCTGGTGGAGCACGGCCACAAGGGCACAGTCCTGAGCAGGGAAGAATTTGAGAAGAAAGCAGCTGCGCAGGCTGCAGAGACTGCAAAGAGCGACACTTCTTACAACAGATCCCAGCTAATGTGAGTTCAATTTTCTCCAGTCCGCCATGCTCACCTCTGCATGACTACAACGGGAGATAAATTCATAGCACCCTCTATCCCAATGGAAGAGTGTGAGGATACTGGAAATCAAATTGAGCTGTTTGAAGTGTCAATGTGGTCAGTGGCTTTTAGAATCTGGGCGGTGAATCGCCCTCTGTTTCTTGTGATGCATCAACCAGGATCCTGTATTGGAATGTGTTCGATTGACTAATGCAGTGTTTTGCTGAATACTGCTGCAATACTTTGATATCAGAGTAGAACCAGGTTTAAGAGTTATGGTATGACCTTTTATTTTTATTTCTCTCTTTTGTCGTGTAGTATTTTTATTACAGTGAAGGTGAATGAGATCTGACACTTTGCATAGAAAGTGATAGAAAAGATGCGATTGGATGTAAATCCAAGTTGGTCTAAGGTTTACAGGGGCAAAAATATTACACCAGTGTGCAAAACTCTGGAGCCGAGTTCAGTCAGAGGCTGAACTGAATGTGGACAGACATCTTAGCTGGGAAGTCTTACACCTACCATCTGTATATTTAATGCTGGCAAAATACTCATGGTATTCATTACTGAAAAAACGAGTTATGATTCATTTTAATCTATATGTGAGGTTAAAAATAATGACAACACCTTGTAAAGTTTATAGAAGCTCACTGATGAACTACATTTTCCTGTTAGTACACCCAATAGACCAAAGCCTGCACTACATAAAAACATGAACATTTAATTAAATCCAGAGTATCTGTCACTTTTGCTTGAAAAAATACTGACAAAATTAACTATATATCAAAATAGTTGCTGTTTCATTTCCGTTGATTGACTGATCAAGTAATCATTGACTTTTTTGCTGCTCAGGTCCAACGACAGTCTATATTTGACCATCACCGTTCATCTGACCCTAAACAACACACTGAACCAGCTCTGAGTGTGTTTTCCAGATCAGGTTTCTGACTTCCTGCAGTGAGCGGGAGCAGCTCTATCTAGAGGAAATTTTAAATGCATTTTTGGCAGAAGTTCTGTTCTGCTAATCGAAGCGTGACGGATCATAAAACTGGAATCTTTTATTGTTGTATCCGGTGTGGTGGTGTGGTTTGAGCGGCTCATAATCCTTTATGATTGCATTTTAGAAAAGACAGGCTAAATGAGAGTCATTCATCAAGTCCTTGTCCTACAGAGGAGCAAAACTGTTATTTGAGAAGGGGCTGCCCATCGGTCTAAATTCAAACAAAAGTAGTTAACATAAACAAGTTGTACGACAAAACTACAAACTTGAGTCCTCTATAAACTTCCCTTTGTGAGGAAAGTCATCACACAGATACTGTTCTCATTCTAGATTAAGCCATGTGGTTGTGGTAGCTCCTTTCATGACAAGCCAGAACAGACTCCAAGTACGGCTACACACACACACACACACACACACACACACACACACACACACACACACACACACACACACACACACACACACACACACACACACACACACACACACACACACTCACAATGTTTAGTATCCAAACATTTACCTGTGAGTTGTTGGATTTAATTAAATCTTCAGATGCTTATCCAAACGTACAAATGTCCTGGTCTCTCCCCCCTTCCTCTGTAGGTTTATGAACATCAGTGACACTGGTGAAATGGGAGCCTGCACACCTGCAGTTACAGCGATGTTAGTCCACAAAGCTTTCATCTTGTCCCAACAGGACCCTGGGAAATGATGAACCAGAAATTTAGGTGTGCAGACAGTCTTTGCATTTGCAAGATGTGCATTTGCTTAGAGACTGCATGAAAGGCTGTGATACACAATGTGTTTGCAGAGATTAGAGCAACAGAGACTCTGGGGTGATTTTGAAGTCAGTACTCCATGGAAAATCTATCTCTTGATTATCAAATACTCACCCCACCTCAGTTTGAAAGGTGGTTTTACAATTTTGTATGTTGCTTTTTTACGTGGACGACAGCAGTTACTCATTTTGGATTTCCATTGAAAACCAGTTGCGACCAGGAGTCAAAACAACATAAAAACACATCAGACTAACACCGAGAATAACCACACAAGCAAAGCTTGTACCCGTATAACTCCATAGACTCATGGTACGAGTGTGTCAGTACACCAATTTTGTTGGTGATAATCTTAATCAGCATTGTGTGATGTTATCTACATGTCATTGATGAAAATACTACACTGCAGTTTTAAATAGTAATTATAATCATAAAATAATTGATTTCTATATGTATGATGCCTTTTGGTGATTATTAGCTGTCTTTTGACCATCAACCTTGGTCATTTAAAGGCTTTTTGTTTAAAATTCCAAAAAACTGAAAAGAAATTGAAGTGAAGTGAGCTATTTGGTTTGAATACAAAACAAATTACAAAATAGCTCCAACTGGCCAAGACAACAATGTAATTTTGCCAGTATCATTTACAAAGTACCTTGTTTTTCATCTTTAATAGACAGATGAAATGCTCTGTTGGTAATTGGATGTTTCTGGGAGAGATATCATTCATAGCAGTTTTACAGTCTGTTGTTTTGACCACAGTAAGTGGTTTTTGAATGGTCTCCAAGGTAATTAACCAGCAAGTTTATATTATTTCAAAAAGAAACACTTAATATTGAATGAGATCCAGTTCTAGGCACATGATGGCGTATAACAAATTCACGTATACATTTATAGTATTGTATTTTGTCCTTAAACCATCTCGTACATTGTGTTTAAGATATTCTCACACTTTTATGTGGCTTGAGAGTGAAGTCTGAGTAAAAAAACTTTACAACATTTCACCTGCTGTTTGGATTATGGCTTCAATGCCAATAACCTGTAGGCGAGTAAGCAGACATAATTTTTTTACAATCGAGTTTTGAACTAATTAACAGCTTTTATTGCTTTCCCACATTTGGAATTTTTTACATTTTGCAGATTTTTTCCATCAAAAGTGACAAGCTTGAGCTGCGTACCCCTCTCCATGTGAATGCAGATTGCTCTTTCCCCTGCGGTTTTCTGATTCGACGTCTACTAAACTGCCCTCTTGAACTTCTTGTTATGGACACATTGGGAAAACACAAGCCCCAGGATGCAATGTACCACCTGCAAAATGAACAAACACAATCCTAACCCTGTTGTGAATAATTAAATCTGGTGGTGGTCCAGTAAACAAAATAAATGTTGTTGCTCTTATGCTAGTAAAGGTGTGATGTGTGATAGAAGAGTTTCAGCTAAAATGAAAGGAATGGTGTACGAAACTGTTGTGAGACCAGAGATGTTGTTTGGTCCAGAGACAGTGTCACTGAGGAAAAGACAGGAGACAGAGCTGGAGGTAGCAGAGATGAAGAAGCTGAGGTTCTCTTTTGGAGTGACCAGGATGAATAGGATCAGGAATGAGTACATCAGAGGGACAGCATATGATAGAAGTTTTGGAAATAAAGTCAGAGAGGCCAGACTGAGATGGTTTGGACATGTCCAGAGGAGAGATAGTGAATAGATTGGTAGGATGCTGAGTTTTGAACTGCCAGGCAGGAGGCCAAGAGGATGACCAAAGAGGAGGTTTGTGGATGTAGTGAAAGAGGACATGAAGGTAATTGGTGTGAGAGAAGAGGATGCAGAAGACAGGGTTAGATGGAGGCCACTGATTCGCTGTCGCGACCCCTGAAGGGAAAAGCCGAAAGGGGAAGAAGAAGCTCTTATGCTAGCAAAGAAAAAAAAAACTGGCAACCTTTGTTTCAACTTCCCTAAAGATCTTTGCACCTGCATACTTATCCTCTTATGCACTGGGTAGCCATGCTGTTTTGGGAATGCCTTCTCTGTAGGCCTTAACCTACGTCTCCCAGGCATGTCTTTTTTCACTGTTCTGTCACTGCTTTGTGTTTTTTCTCCTTCCTTTTTCTTCTTTTCACCCTCCCCGTGCTCTCTTGGAAACCTTTAGTGCCTGCAGGTGTATAAATATAGCTGTTTTCAATTAAGGGCTAACCTTGCCTGTAGCATGCATCTGATCAATGAATGCCCCTGCACCTGTGGTAATAAAATACCAAGGGAGTGGAGATAGTGCCTTGAATGCTAATCAGATGTTGCTCTGTTGTTACCCTGTCTCATTTCTGAGGACAACCTGCTCCCCCTAACAGTTTGGTTTTGAAAGGGGGGTCTTTACTAACACATTATGAAAAGACCAAACAAAAGACCCGGTGCTCTGATTGAGATACAAGTGAAATTCACTGAAAAAGGATACTTAAATTAATGAGATGTTTGGTTGGCAATCTGGTTAAAATCAAGCTCAATGGGTATCCAGAAAATCGTTGCCACAGAACATTACTGGGTTTTGAATGCTGGTTGACTTCCTGGGTCTGATTTCAAATCGATACTCCAGTTATTTCTAATCCGCTTCAGTTTTGACTTGAAGGGAACTCATTAGAGCAAAAATTGCTGAGAACAAAGAGGTCTGAACCCAGATTGATTTGTTGATTGCATCTGACTTGACTTCTTCTTCTTTTCCTTTCGGCTTTTCCCTTCAGGGGTCGCCACAGCGAATCAGTGTCCTCCATCTAACCCTGTCTTCTGCATCCTCTTCTCTCACACCAACTACCTTCATGTCCTCTTTCACTACATCCATAAATGTAGGCCTCCTGCCTGGTAGTTCAAAACTCAGCATCCTTCTACCAATATATTCACTATCTCTCCTCTGGACATGTCCAAACCATCTCAGTCTGGCCTCTCTGACTTTATCTCCAAAACCTCTAACATGTGCTGTCCCTCTGATGTACTCATTCCTGATCCTATCCTTCCTGGTCACTCCCAGAGAGAACCTCAGCATCTTCATCTCTGCTACCTCCAGCTCTGCCTCCTGCCTTTTCCTCAGTGACACTGTCTCTAGACCAAACAACATCGCTGGTCTCACCACAGTTTTGTACACCTTTCCTTTCATTTTAGCTGAAACTCTTCTATCACACATCACACCTGACACTTTTCTCCACCCATCCCATCCTGCCTGTACACGTTTCTTCACCTCTTTTCCACACTCTCCATTGCTCTGGACTGTTGACCCTAAGTACTTAAAATCCTCCACCTTCTTGATCTCTTCTCCCTGTAACCTCACTCTTCCACTTGGGTCCCTCTCATTCACACACATGTACTCTGTCTTACTGCGGCTAACCTTAATCCCTCTCCTTTCCAGGACAAACCTCCACCTCTCTAACTTCTCCTCCACCTCGTCCCTACTCTCACTGCAGATCACAATGTCATCTGCAAACATCATAGTCCATGGAGATTCCTGTCTAACCTCGTCTGTCAGCCTGTCCATCACCATAGCGAACAAGAAGGGGCTCAGAGCTGATCCCTGATGCAGTCCCACCTCCACCTTGAACTCCTCTGTCACACCTACAGCACACCTCACCACTGTCTTACAGTCCTCATACATGTCCTGCACCGCTCTAACATACTTCTCTGCCACTCCAGACTTCCTCATACAATACCACAGTTCCTCTCTGGGCACCCTGTCATAAGCTTTCTCCAGATCTACAAAAACACAATGCAGCTCCGTCTGGCCTTCTCTGTACTTCTCTATCAACATCCTCAAAGCAAATACTGCATCTATAGTACTCTTTTTTGGCATGAAACCATACTGCTGCTCACAAATGCTCACTTCTGCCCTTAGTCTAGCTTCCACTACTCTTTCCCATAACTTCATTGTATGGCTCATCAGCTTTATTCCTCTGTCGTTGCCACAACTCTGCACATCTCCCTTGTTCTTAAAAATGGGCACCAGCACACTTCTCCTCCACTCCTCAGGCATCTTCTCACTATCTAAGATCCTGCTGAACAACCCAGTCAGAAACTCTACTGCCACCTCTCCTAGACACTTCCAAACCTCTACAGGTATATCATCAGGACCGACTGCCTTTCCACTCTTCATCCTCTTCAGTGCTCTCCTCACTTCATCCTGGCTAATCTTTGCTACATCCTGGTCCACAACAGTCACCTCTTCTAGTCTTTGTTCTCTCTCATTTTCCACGTTCATCAACTCTTCAAAGTACTCTTTCCATCTTCCCATCACACTGCTGGCACCTGTCAATAGACTTCCATCCCTATCCTTAATCACCCTAACCTGCTGCACGTCCTTCCCATCTCTGTCTCTCTGTCTTGCCAGCCTGTATAGATCAGTCTCTCCCTCCTTACTGTCCAACCGAGCATACAAGTCATCATGAGCTTCTTGTTTGGCCTTTGCTACCTCTACCTTCACCTTACGCTGCGTCTCCCTGTACTCCTGTCTACTCTCCTCAGTCCTCTCAGTGTCCCACTTCTTCTTAGCTAACCTCTTTCTCTGAATACACTCCTGTACCTCCTCATTCCACCACCAAGTCTCCTTATCTACTTTCCTTCCAGATGACACACCAAATACTCTCCTACCTGTCTCCCTGATCACATTAGCTGTAGTTGTCCAGTCATCTGGAAGCACCTCCTGACCACCCAGAGCCTGTCTTAACTCCTTCCTAAAGGTCATGCAATACCCTTCCTTTTTTAGCTTCCACCATTTCGTCCTCTGCTCTGCCTTTGCCCTCTTCATCTTCCTCACCACCAGAGTCATCCTACACACCAGCATCCTATGCTGTTTGGCTACACTCTCGCCTACCACTACTTTACAGTCACTGATCTCCTTCAGGTTACATCGTCTACACAAGATGTAGTCTACCTGTGTGCTCCTACCACCACTCTTATAGGTCACCCTATGTTCCTGCCTCTTCTGGAAGAAAGTATTCACTACAGCCATTTCCATCCTTTTTGCAAAGTCAACTACCATCTGTCCTTCTGCGTTCCTCTCCTGGATACCAAACCTGCCCATCACTTCCTCATCACCTCTGTTACCTGCACCAACATGTCCATTGAAGTCTGCGCCAATGACAACTCTCTCACTTCTAGGTATGCTTTGCATCACTTCATCAAAGTCCAACCAGAATTTCTCCTTCTCCTCCAGCTCACATCCTACCTGTGGAGCATACCCACTAACAACATTGAACATCACACCTTCTATTTCTAGCTTCAGACTCATCACTCTATCCGACACTCTTTTTACCTCCAGGACATTCCTAACAAACTCCTCCTTCAAGATAACTCCTACTCCATTTCTCTTCCCATCTACACCATGATAGAACAACTTGAACCCTGCTCCTAAACTTCTAGCCTTGCTACCTTTCCACCTGGTCTCCTGGACACACAGTATGTCTACCTTCCTCCTCTGCATCATGTCGAACAACTCTCTACCTTTTCCTGTCATAGTTCCAACATTCAACGTCCCTACTCTTAGTCCTATACTCTTGGCGCTCCTCTTCTCTTTCTTCGTGCGAACGCACTTTCCTCCTCTCCTTCTTCGACCAACAGTAATCCAATTTCCACCGGCGCCCTGTAGGTCAACAGTGCCGATGGCGGTCGTTGTTAACCCGGGCCTCGACCGATCCGGTATGGAAGTCATAGATTTGATTCGCATCTTTGATTTGGCAAAAGTTTTACGCCGGATGCCCTTCCTGATGCAACCCTCTGTATTTATCCGGGCTTGGGACTGGCACAATAAGACACTGGCTTGTGCCCTCTTGCGGCTACATTTGCATCTGACTTGACTAATCTTATCTAATTTGATATGACCACATCAAATACTGTACCAAGTTTTAGTTTTCTGGTGGAAGTATTGTCACATCAGAACTTAAAGTAAGACATAAATGTCTATTCAAAGCCACTTGCATTTCTCATAATACAACACGTAAAACAAAAGAATACCCACAGTAGAAATCCACTATATTTTTTACTCAGAAATAATAAACTCAAATAATATTAGGAGAAAAAAAAAAGGGAATTGATAAGAGCCCGGCAGGAAAGCAGAGCAGATGTAAGTCCTATGTTTCTTCACTGCAATGGGCCAGAAGTCCATGTCAGCATTTGTCCTGACCTTGCGTGCTCATGACAGACCTGTGAGGCTTCTATCAGGCTCCCTGCGATCTCCCCACAGTCCAAACCACAGCCATGCCCATTGTCCATTGTGCTGCAGCGTTTTTTACACTCTGCCTGAAGAATTTTCTCCTCTCTCTCTCTTTCTCCACTCTGTATTAAAAGTGAGCTATCTCTTGCTCTGCCAAGTTAAACCGATGCCATGAACACGCACAGTGAATTTTTCACTGCGGATCCAATCTCCAGATGCTTAGCAAACACAAGTGTGTGGAGGTGAATGACATGAGAAGCTTCTCAAAGCTGATCCCAGGTTCATTTTTAGCCAGCCAAACCACCGACACTCTCCATGAGTGCTGCTCTGGTAAGCGCCCTTGGGCGACGAGGTTGTGCAGTTTCTATTACATGTCCTGTCAAGCCAATTGCCTTCTTTGCACGTTGTGATTTTGGATGGGTGTGTAAGTTTTGAGCTCTCCCCTGCAAACTCTGTAGGGAGACACGTATCCTGCCAGGCTTAAGCTTGCCACCACATCCCACCACCACGCTGCACATACACCAAAATACACACCAGTCCAGGACCAGCTAGTGCAACACGATAAATAACAAGCTGTCATTAGATTTGGATGTTTCCACATTTTATAAGTCAGCCCATTTTTCATGTTAATGATTTGATTAATGAAACAACTTCCCTCGCTCCCTGGGTTCATGTAATATGCCAACATATTCTGTATAAACATTCACAGTCTAACTGACTAGCTTTTCTGGAACTTTCAGCCAAACTTGGTTTGAATGTGGTTTGATGGATGTGATAACATTCTGACTGCAGTAATATGTATTTTTTCCTGCCCACATTTATATAAGGTGTTAATGGAAGTTCTGCTTCATTTTTTGAGATTTCACTGTCCTTCACCAAACCCTTCATTGGTAGTATACACAAATATACAATACAGCTTGACATACAAGATTTAGCTGACATTTATGATGTAACACTTGATCGTTTTGAGAATATCTCACCTTACATGTTATAGTTTGGTTTGAATGATCATTCATTGGTTTGTGGTTTGTTTGTTCTGATGTGTGTGTGTGTGTGTGTGTGGTGTGTGTGTGTGTGTGTGTGTGTGTGTGTGTGTGTATGTGTGTGTGTGCGTGTGCGTGTGTGTGTGTGTGTGTGTGTGTGTGTGTGTGTGTGTGCATGAGAAAATTCATTCATCTTCAGCACCCGCTTCTTCAGTTGTCGTGGGTTTGCTGGAACCTATCCCAGTGGACTAGGGGCGTAAGGGTACACTCCGGGCTCGTGGCTGGTGCATCGCAGACAATGAGAAAATTATTTTCCATATTTACTTCCACAAATAACAGTACAAAGACAATACATCTAAAGTTCAATCGTATCAACTTCATTGATTGTTGGAGTTATTCTATTTATTATTGTACTTGAGGTTTGCCTGTTTTTTTAAGTATGCAAATAGTCCAACAATTGAAGAAAAATGCTTCTCAAAGCCCAGATGCAATGAACTTAACATCTAGAGTCTGTTAAGATGATTAATATTTTTCAGTAAATTATATAGTATTTGCAAATGAGGAGCAGTGAATGACCTAAGTAATATGTGTTTCTTCAATCTCCCAGTTTCTCTTTGATTCTTCTACACATCAGCAGCGCAGTGAGGCACAAACAATATGTCCACTAATGAATTAATTGGATTTAGCATTGATTGTGGCCACCATGCCATCTTTAGATCCAACTACTCCTGAAGTAATTTCCTTTTCTTAAGCTAATTATGGTCTGACCTTCAGCAGCAGTGACTTGCACTTTTATCTCTCACTCTCTGTAACAGACTCTGCCTGTCTTTGATGATTGATCATATGGAGTAGAAGCATGTGAAGCAGGTGAAACATGCTGAGGACTCTTTACAGTTTGCCTACTGGGAAAAGGTTGGCGTGGAGGACGCCATCCTCCACATGCTACACCGAGCCCACTCGCATCTGGACAAGGAAAGCGGCACTGTGAGGATCCTTTTTCTGGATTTTTCAAGTGCCTTTAACACCATCCAGTCCTGTATACTACAGGACAAACTCCTACAAATGCGAGTGGACCCCGGCCTGGTTGCTTGGATCCAAGACTACCTCACCGACAGACCACAGTTCGTCAGGCTAAAGGACGCCACGTCTGATACTGTGGTCAGCTGCATTGGTGCTCCACAGGGGATTGTCTTGTCCCCAATCCTCTTCTCCATGTACACAGTGGACTTCTGCTACAACTCAGAACTGTGTCACATCCAGAAGTACGCAGATGACACAGCTATCGCGGGATGTATCAGAGACAATGAGGAGGAGGAGTATAGATGCTTGGTGAACTTAGACCAGTTCTGATAGGAACGGAGGAGGTGGAGATTGTGCAGATCTATAAACTGTGGCTAGACAACAAGCTGGACTGGACCAACAACACGAGGCAGCTGTACAAGAAAGCACATAGCAGGATGTACTTTCTGAGGAGGCTGAGGGCATTCAACATCTGCAGGAAGCTCCTGTGGATGTTCTATCAGTCTGTGGTCACCAGCGTCCTGTCGTACATTGTGGTGTGTTGGGGAGGGAGCGTGATTAAGGTGGATCTCTCTAGGCTGGAGAAGCTGATCAGGTGGGCCAGCTCAATGGTCGGGATGAAGCTGGACCCTCTGGCAATGGTGGCAGAGAAGAGAACATTGGACAAACTGCTGGACATCATGGACAATGTCAGCCACCCTCTGCACACCGTTACCAACAACCAGAGAAGCCTGAGAAGCCTGACCTGCCAGAGGCTGCAACTCCCAACATGCAGGACAAACAGACTTAAGAACATGTTCATCCCCCGAGCCATTAAACTGCTCAACTCTTCTCTGCAGGAGATGAAGAAGAAGAAAGTCCACACGAGAGCTGAGGGATGACACAAACAATACAGCAAAAACAATGCAAACACAACAGATATTTCACTATACCCATGCTTAACGAGGCCTGTTTATTTATTTTTTATTTCTATGCCTATTTATGATTTTCTATGTGTATATTCTTGATGGGTTATTTATTAATCTATCTATTTGGTGTTGTACTACTTTCTATGTGCTGGTGCTTTCTGTGTGCTTTTTCTGTGTTTTGTGTGCTCACTGTGCTGTGTGCGACGGAGAAATTAATTTCCCTGATGGAACTTCCTTCAGGGATAAATAAAGTTATACTCTCTAACTCTAACTCTCTGACTTTGCCTTCTTAGACATCCAGTACACTATATCTTAGGGCCCCTGACAAAGGGGACAACAAGCTTTTTGCAATATATGAGATGTCCCATCAGGATGTCAAGCTGTACCGTTATTAGTACTTCCAAATGACAGACTATGACCATAAATAAAGAACAGAAATGCAAGTGTTTTGTTGCTAAGCGTATTCATCAATAATTAAAAAAAAAGAGTTGGAAAACATTGAAATGATTTCATTGGCGATTATGGACAAACCACGCTGTTTGAGAGCACGTTCTTTCATTATCCTCACTGACCTGATTATTCTTTTCATCCACTGGCATACGTGCACTGCTCAGGAAGGCAGAGCACAATGTGCAACCTCCGAACTCCCAAAAGCCAAAATGGCCACAATACACAAAGAAAGCTCAGGTAGAATATCATGCGTAGCACATGTGTAACTGATACCTTCAGCTCATTGTAATCACAGGTGACAGAGGATTTTAGAAAAACCCCAAAATAAAGTAAATTGTCATGCTGTGCGGAATTTCCCTTGACATCCATCAGCCCAAAATAATATTTTCCATAGATTCATTTTCCCAAGCACTCTGAGGAAAAATATTCTGGTACTTTATGTCTTGTTTCTTAAAGAAATCACTCTATGATTGAAAGTTCCAATCTGCCTTGCTGTCAAAGACTAGAGACTCATGAAATCTTAAATCTGCTCATTTGTCTTGAGAGTAAAAGACAAAGTGAGGCAGCTCACCATTAAGTCAATGCATTTAAAATCAATAGACTCATGGAAGTTTGACCTGCAGAGAAGGACTCCTCGACCAAGGAAACTTTCATTTTGCTTTCAAAATCACATTGGTATGATAATTAGTTTGATAGTTATTAAAATACCAGTGAATTTCATGATCATAGTTCTTATGGGGATGTCATCATGAACTACTTGTCAAGCATTGGTCATGCCTGCCCTCTCCAAACATTTGATCAGTATCCACTAACAGTGACACTAACAGTGACACACAGAAACAGACCAAGTCAGACAATGTGTTTCAAAACATCACATCTGACACCTGTCACGAAATTAAGATTTGATTTGCTTTAATTATATGGTGAGATCATCAGCTATAGCAAACAGCCTGATACTGATGACAGTGACAGCAAATTGCTTCAGTATAGCAAACTCTTTTTTGGATGGTTTAATCCTCTCCTAACCTGAATGATTACTACAGTAAGTATCCATCCATCAATCCATCCATCCATTTTCTTAACCGCTTCATCTGCTGTGGCAGGTCATGGGGAGCTGGAGCCTATCCCAGCTGGCTTGGGCGTGAGGCAGGGGACACTCTGGGCACGACGCGAGTGCGCCGCCTAGCCACACAGAGATGTAGACAAACACCCTCACACTTACTGGCAATCCTAATGTGGGAAAATAAGTTTTATTCTAGAGCTGGTGGCTTGTTGAATTACAAAACTGAGAAGTCAAGATAGTCTTTTGTCTTAATTTTTTGTAAAAGAAAGTGATTAGAAACATGAAAACACAATTTGTCTCATGAGGTTAGGTAGGGGAAAATGGCCCCAGCAGGGTTGTGGCTGCGTACATGTCACTATCATGCTGTTTATACATGTGTAAACACACTTGGAGGGTAGTTGCTGTGCAGTAACAGCTGTTCACCCCCAACTGATGTGGACAAAGAATTGCATAATTTTTTTTACAACACAGTGAACAGGAATTTTTTAAAAACCAAATGACACATTAAACTTGAATTCAGTCATTATGAGACCAGCATGAAACAATGTTGAGTTCATGACAGTCGTTACTTTCACTCACAGTAACTTTGCACATAATACACTTTATGCTTAAGGGGTTATTTGTTTAAAGCAATGTTTTTGATTTAAATTTAAGTTCAATACAGATATCCGGAAACTTGACCTTCTTTGCTCTTCTAGTTTTGAGGACACATGGTTGGTATACCTCCCTACACTCACCTCCTCCTTTAGGATTTGTTTAGAACAACTCAAGCACTGTATGAAAAAAAGAAAAAAGCAGCTCATTCATGCATTTCTGTAGTTAGCGAGTATCCAAGATGTAGATATATTAACTGTTATTAAATAGGATTTATGTCCTTTTTTGTCTAAACTGTCATAAAAATCTAATCACAGATCAGGACAGATGCTCTTAGACACACATTCTTTTTCTAACAAACCATGTGATGATTATACACACCCCATTTCACCCACTTCTATTTTTTTTCAAATTCCTGGCCCACCTGCCTTGAACACAATCCAAAAAAAGAAGCTTGAAACATATGGCTAAATCAGTTAGCTTAATACCTAGTCATTAGTACTAATAACAGTCATTTAAAAGTGAAGTTCGTGTTATCCCTCCTAAATGAGGCTTGATAAGAAATTTGTTAATTGACGGGAAGCTCAAACTTGCAGTGGTCCATATGTTTTGCTGAAGTATTATTCACTCTCCGTGACTGTGTGTTGCTTTAGCTACTGGATGGGGTAACCCCAGTCACTTGCCTCCTCAACACCTGTGTTTACTTTGGGGCCTCGGCCTTCATGACCCAGCAGCAATCCTTCACTCACTCAGAAGATGGAGTGAGGTTCCAGCCTCCAAATATGTGCTGTCTGTGCACTTTTACCACCGTGTGATTCCTCAAAGACTTTCATTATGGGGTATGGTCCAAACGACCAGTATAAATTACAATCCCTTTCCAAATCCTAGTCAATTTAAACATTCAGATCCTGTTCTCTTTTACTTTAATGTTAAGTTAGGCTAAGAGCTGAAATTGGCTTTGGCATTTGTCTGTGCTTGTTGTGGCTTTTTAAAGTGCTTTGAGAATGGAAAGTGGATTTAAGGACCTATTAAAATAAAATAGAAGTGAACATGTCTATTCTTTGGATGACAGAATTGTATTTAGCAGTTTGGCATATTGTTCAGTAATATAGTGAGATCCCATAGTTGTATAACTATGGGATTGTTGGTTTAAACTCACAGGTGCCTGGAGGGAAGTGTGGGATTATTACTTCCTCTCACACTCTCTACAATAGAAGTACTGACTCTCAATACTGTGCACCAAGCAGGTGCATCGAAAGCATCCAAAGCACTAGCTGTGCTTTGGATGCAGTTATGAGTCTGTAACCTTTTTCTTTTTTTTTCACAGCAATGATTTTTCTGTGATCATTTCAAATCAAACATTAAAAGTTACTTGGATCAGACTTTGATGTGCAGTAAATCTGAATGGTTTTTTTCCAAATACTGAAAGCATTATCTATGAAGGTACAATGGAAGAAGATTTAAAAAAAGATTAGGCTATAATGACAATCTAATGAACCATTCCTTAATCCCAATATTTCAAGTCAATACTTCAGCAAGTATTTCAGTTTCAGTCTTCATATTGGTCCTCAAACAGAAAAACGAAATGTAAGAAAATTATTATCAAATGATTATTGTTTATATCTATCATTTCTTCTATGATTTGTTAATTAATGTGTTCTTGCGCAATGTCCTTAATAACTAAAGTAGTACCTTGACACACAAGCAACTCAACATGCAAGTTTTTTGAGATACAAGCCATCACTCAGTCCGAGTTATAAGTCGTGCTTTGGGACACCATCGCTAATTGGTGGATGGATACAACATCAGCTGAGACTGCATCACCTTCTTTCTCATGTGTTTGCAGAGTAAAGACATAGCTCCGTGTGTGCTTGTGATTTTTGCATTTCTTTTCATACTTTATCATTGTTTACGTAACTTATATGTAATGTTTTGTGGACAGGAAGAGTATGCACGTCTAATGTTTGACAAAAATAAGTTTCTTTTCATAATTTGGGGGATTTTGCTTTTTTTTTAAACAAGGCTAGAACCAATTAAAATTATTTGAGTTATTTTAAATGAGGAAAATCATTTCAAGTTGCAAGTAGTTTGACTTACGAGATCATATCTCAATGTACTAGTAATGTGCCAGTAGCTATCTTAAGCAAGTGGCTCAGCTGGTTATACACCTGTAGCGATTGGGCAACATAACTGCAAACACACAAGTTCTTCAGCTTTTTCAAACAAAAAAGAAATAAAAATAAAAATAAAAATACACCAGCATGACTTGAATCGAGTTTGAAGTGATTAAATTAGTTAAAAATGAATTTACATATTTCAGCTCCAAATTCTGTATAAAATACTGACCTGAAATGTCAAGTACACATTTTAAATGGTTGTGTTTTATTGTAAAATTAGCAAAATTATCATTTCAGACAGCTGAAGTCAATGGACACTTCAGTGTTCTACACTACAGAAACTGTAATTTCATTATTTTTCTCACATCCTTTCTTCATCTGTATTTGTAACCACATGTGAGTTACCAATGACCTGTTTACTGCCTTTAAGATGTTAACTTGGTGTGGATCTGATGAATGTTTTGCAGGTTCACTTCTGGATGCATGCCAGAGTTCTGTTGCTCATACTACAGTGTTAACTGTTCAAATATTAGTGCCAGTGTTGTTTCAGGGGTGGATACATTTCTGTGTGCCAAAACTATGTTTCCATGGAAACAGGCCAGCCAAAGTGTAGAAAGCTGCCACAGTGTCATAAAAGTCATTATATACAGTACTTATATGACTAATATGAGAATATTAGTCATATGACTAATTTCTGCATACTAAAATTAGCAAAGAAATTACACTAAACATTTCTGATTTATAAGATTTATTTCAGATTAAAAACTATCAATAATGATAATGTGTCAAGAAATGGTATTTAGAATACCGTATTTAGGAGGTCTTTGGAGCTTGGGAACACTGTGTATTGACATACAGTATTTCACACTGCAGTGTGTCAACCCCATGACAGATTAAATCAAAACCTTAATTTAAGTTAAGCAGTACATATTAATATATTAATGAATGCTACAGTTTCAATATTTGAATACTACGGATTACTGATGTGTTCAATTAAGCTATGATCATATCATGTGTACAGATTAATGATCATCTGATCAATTCCATGTCAAAAAAACAATATCAGGGAATAATACTTAAGCATGGAGTTAAAATGTGTTCAGGTTTGAAAAGCTTTCATAATGAACCTTTAAGGCATCTTGTGACATTTTTTCAAGTTAAGAGAAACATTTCTAACAGTTTGAGTTGTTGTCTTTTCCAGAACACTGGCAAGTGCAGGAAAAGAACTCAAAGATAACTTCCTGAAAGCCCTGGCAGAGCGAGAAGAGGCCAACCGCAGTGGGAAAGTGACTGTGAGTACATTATTACAGCACTTCATTTGCTACGTAATGGGATTCCCCTCAAATATTTCTGCAATTCCATTCGAAGGGGAACAAAATCCGTACTGTCAAGTTGACACGAAATACCCCCAGTCTGTATCCAAATTCCAAAAGTTCCAACTTCTTGCCCTCTCCAATCCATAAAACTGTTTTCCAAGCTTCAAGTACTTGTTGCTTGATGTCGAGCTCATTTGCATGTCTTTGACATTGCAATTTATCTTTTTAAATTTCTTGGGGTGGGCGGCTCACCTTCAATAACAAAGCACTAAGGACTTGTATTCAAACACAACTCCCACTTTGCACTATGCAGAATGCAGAGTGTATGTGGCATTGTGTGGAGAAAAGAGAGTTGATAGTAGTGTTGAAAAGAGAGCTTTCTGGGGTGGTGGTGGGGTCATGGATTGAGTGGAAACAAACTAAACAAGAAGCACAGGTGAACTTTATTAATCATTTATTCAAATCACAGACATGGAATCCTAAAGCTTGTTGTCATTCCATTAATTTGCTGCCATCATTTGCTGCCATCAGCTACTGTTGCCGTCCAATAACACACAGTCCCATGTTTCTGACCAGGTAGGTCATGCATTGCTGCTATGATTCACTTTCTCCCAACATCCAGTAGAATGACAATACACATCTGTGTACCGAGTTATGTGAGTTACAATGCACAATAAATGTCACTTTTCAAGATGAAACTGCATATTTCAAGTCTTCGTATTTTTTATTGTGACCATGTACTGTGTACCTAGTCAAGAATAATGTTCCATCATCATCTTGGTATGCCATGCTCATTGAGTGGATGTATCAATTAGTGTTCAGTAACATCAGTACAGTAATAAGTAAACGATCTATGTGGACATTCTTTACTTCAAATTGTAAAAAATGAGAGCAAAAACAGGGCGGCATGGGGGCACAGTGGGTAGCGCTGTCGCCGCACAGCAAGGCGGATCTGGGTTCGAGTCCCACTCTGTGTGGAGTTTGCATCTTCTCCCCATGTCTGCACGGGTTCTCTCCGGGTTCTCTGGCTTTCTCCCACCTCCAAAAACATGCACTTCAGGTTAATCGGCTGGTCCCAAATTGACTGTAGGTATGAGTGTGTGCGTGTGTGGTTGTCTGTGTCTCTGTGTGGCTCCGCAGTACACTGGCGTCACGTTCAGAGTTTCCCCCGCCTCATACCCTATGCCAGCTGGGATAGGCTCCAGCTCCCTGTGACCTGCAACAGCGAATAAATGCGGTAAAGAAAATGGATGGATGGATGGATGGATGGATGGATGGATGGATGGATGGATGGATGGATGGATGGATGGATGGATGGATGGATGGATGGGTGGATGGATGGATGGATGGGTGGATGGATGGATGGGTGGATGGATGGATGGATGGATGGATGGATGGATGGATGGATGGATGGATAGAAGCAAAAACAAAAGTATTCTGAATGTCTTCAGAGGTATGCAACACCACACCATCACACATACATGGACATGCTGTATATATGCTTGCCTGACAATCAAGTACATAATGAACATTTCACTCATGCAACTTAGCAACTACAGATGTAAAGGTGTAAACTCTCAGGCATAAGGATCAGATCTATTGTTAATCTATTGTTAAAATGTATCTTTCCTGTCAGGACAGGAAAGATACATTTTCTGAAACAAGCACCAGACATCTACATTCAGCATGTGCCACAGTTGTCAATCAGATACCTGTTGCTGATAGATAAGCTCTGCCTTCTACATCTTTTTGACATGACAACTGACAGTAATACTGAGCAATCTGGATACCTTTAGACCGTCTACTCTTTGATGTTGCCTGAAAGACGGAGTTTAGCTGTTGAATGATTACTGTGTGAATAGGGAGAAGTCTTATGCCATTGTTGTGGATGTCTGGTCTTAATTCATCTGTAGAGCTGTGTCCGTATTCGCAACTAATGGGCAGCTGTACTCAAGCTTCGAAAAGGCCTTGCCACAATCTCCAGGTGCAACTAACAAGTAGACAGAATGTCTGGTCGGCTCATCAGGCCATAGCCTCATTTTCACACATTTGGGCAGCTTACAATACTGTGTGAAGCAGTTGGAAAGAAAGTTCATAATTCCTCAAGTATGCAGTCCTTTGCCCAAAAATGGTCAGAAAATGCCTCCAGTGGTTTGCTGGCCCAAGAGAAGTTGCTCAATCATCTCTAGGGTAAGATAGAGAGCATTAAAAGGAGTGGTGGCGCAGCACTGACAGTAATGAAGGTATTGAATTGTCCTACATATCTGTGTTAGAGCATTTTCTTTGAGCTTAGCAATCTATTGATCGGTGTCTCAGCACTCCAGTCCACATGTATGGAAGTAGCTTAGACAATCAGACTGAATAAAAGCAGTGTTGTTCATACGATGAACTGAGAAAGGGTTCAAACATCTGCCTTGGAGTAGGACTGATGCTCCTATAATGAGATGGTTTGAGCATTTGATCATAGTGTCGTGATGAAGAGCTCTTGATGCATGAACAAAGCCTGTGTGCTTAATTAAACATAGATGCACCAGGTTGAGAATTAAACAGCTGATCATGAGGCTGGCTATTTTTCCTAACATTGTTTAATTGAATGTCTGTGTACCTACATTTTGAAACATTGTGCTTAACACATGTAACATTTTCTGGCAGGGCATTTAGGACTTGATAGACTTCAAATGACTTACTTATATGATGCTGGAGGACAAAAGGTTATTCTTGACCTCCATTTACCTTCCCTGTGCGCTTTGCAATTATGAGATCACGTGAAGTGCAAGGAAGGGAGTCGAGGCAGTAAAACCAGAAGTTTTCCCACTGGTGGGCCACTGTGTAAATACTGTACTATCATGCAAAAGTATTTCTTTCAGCTCTTCATAGCTTCAAATATTCTGAAGCCTCTTTTTTTTTTCAAAGAAACTTGTTGTGGAAATCTTAGTCATTTAAAATAACTCTTCATATACAGAAAGCAGAGCCAACAAAAAACAAGCAAAATATTATGTGCTGTGTTACCAACATTGTTTTGCTGACATTATACTTTCCCACCTCTTAGTTTTCATCTCTTAAGAGCTTCCTTTGCCAAAAAATCTGATCAGGAAGATGTTTATTTTCCTTTGAGCCTGCTCTGTTTAAAATTGAACCCACATTTGTGCACTTAATACCTCTGGTCTTTGAAACTGTTTGAGTAACAGGTAATCTATATACAGTTTGACATAGCTTGACCTCATTGGTTTATTTAGATTACACAGATGTATTCCAGACAACATTTTCACATGTGTGGACAATAAATGTGTGTTGTACCTTGTTTCATACATGTATATAAATTCATATTTTACTACATTTGTATATTTTTGATATTGTACTTTTAAAAGTATTGTTTGTATTCATTTATGCTACATGCTACAAATGGTGTATTTTTTGACATCTGTTAAAAATTGTTAACAGTTCTGGCACTTGAAGTTGGATATGGTTTGGATTTTCTTCCTCTGCTTTCTCATAGGTAAAATCCTTTCTAAAAAAGGTCAAATTACCCTGGTTAATCTTTGATAAGGTTCAAAAATAAGACCACCCACTGTTGTGAAGTATCTTTCACTCTGTATAACACTGGACCTTTAGAAATCCATGACTGTAGCTCCTATCTGCCATGTTCCTCGAACGTTAGGATCAGTCTCACTAACACATTCCAGTCCTCATATCTGCAGGTTTTCAGTGAATTCTAAGAGAGCTTGTCAGTTTCTTGCATGTTCCACAATCTTTGTAAAAAAACAAACAAAACAAAACAATAAGCAACAAACAATAAACAAAAACATTTTTCGTGGTCTATTCTCTGATTTTTTTAATACATTAAAAATCAAGATCAAACACAGATTGCATGATTTGCTTGTATCTGACTGAGAGTTTTTTTCTCTATCTTGTAAACGCAACATGTCTTGTGTGTCACCTACTCAATTTATCATTAAAAGCCTTGTCATTGTTATGAAGGACTGTTAGGACATAGAAAATCATCCATTTTTAGGTGCACAATGGGCCAGGAAAAGAAAATACAAATGGATGACATTTTCATTGTCATTTTCCATCTCATTCATCAGAGGGGTCACTCTTTTGTCCTCTTTTCATGTCAGGCTCAGCCTTTCAAGTCAGGTTGAAATTACATTTGTCAGTTAATACACTTGTCACTATATGCTGTCCGGCCCCAAGATATTACAAAAGATTGATCGCATGACTCTTGATGAAGAGAGCTCATCTTCCAATTGTGAGTGGTCCTTAACCCCACCCCATTTCCTTCTCAATATGATATGAACAAAGAAATAGTAATAATTAAGAAGTTTTTTCTTAATCAAATCCAAGCTGCACCTGATGCCTGAGGGGTTCCATTGTTGAGAGCTAAACAATTGAAACTGAAGGTGCGCTGCCGCCAGCCACCCCGATCTCTGTTTTTTCAGATGCTTGTTAGGAGGTCCTGTCCTGCTCATGAGAAAATAAAATGTAGCCACAAGAGGACACAAACCAGTGTGTTATTGTGCCAGTCCCAAGCGCGGATAAATACAGGGTTGCATCAGGAAGGTGCATTCGGTTTAAAACCTTTGCCAAATCAAACATGTGAATCAAACCTATGACTTCCATACCAGATCGGTCGAGGCCCGGGTTAACAACGACCGCCATCGGTGCTGTTGACCTACAGGGTGCCGGTGGAAATTGGACTACTGTTTGTCGAAGAAGGAGAGGAGGAAAGTGTGTTCGTAGGAAGAGAGAGAAGAGGAACGCCAAGAGTATTGGACTGAGAGTAGAGACATTGAATGTTGGAACTGTGACAGGAAAAGGTAGAGTTTGTTGACATGATGCAGAGAAGGAAGGTAGACATACTGTGTGTCCAGGAGACCAGGTGGAAAGGTAGCAAGGCTAGAAGTTTAGGAGCAGGGTTCGAGTTGTTCTATCATGGTGTAGATAAGAAGAGAAATGGAGTAGGAGTTATCTTGAAGGAGGAGTTTGTTAGGAATGTCATGGAGGTAAAAAGAGTGTCAGATAGAGTGATGAGTCTGAAGCTAGAAATAGAAGGCGTGATGTTCAATGTTGTTAGTAGGTATGCTCCACAGGTAGGATGTGAGCTGGAGGAGAGGGAGAAATTCTGGTTGGACTTGGATGAAGTGATGCAGAGCATACCTAGAAGTGAGAGAGTTGTCATTGGTGCAGACTTCAATGGACATGTTGGTGCAGGAAACAGGTGATGAGGAGGTGATGGGCAGGTTTGGTATCCAGGAGAGGAATGCAGAAGGACAGATGGTAGTTGACTTTGCAAAAAGGATGGAAATGGTTATAGTGAATAATTTCTTCCAGAAGAGGCAGGAACATACGGTGACCTATAAGAGTGGTGGTAGGAGCACACAGGTAGACTACATCTTATGTAGATAGTGTAATCTGAAGGAGATCAGTGACTGTAAAGTAGTGGTAGGCAATAGTGTAGCCAAACAGTATAGGATGGTGGTGTGTAGGATGACTCTGTTGGTGAGGAAGATGAAGATTGCAAAGGCAGAGTACAGGATGAAATGGTGGAAGCTGAAAAAGGAAGAGTGTTTCATGACTTTTAGGGAGGAGTTAAGACAGGCTCTGGTTGGTCAGGAGGTGCTTCCAGATGACTAGACAACTAAAGATAATTTGATCAGGAGACAGGTAGGAGAGTACGTGGTGTGTCATCTGGAAGGAAAGTAGATAAGGAAACTTGATGGTGGAATGAGGAGGTACAGGAGTGTATACAGAGAAAGAGGTTAGCTAAGAAGAAGTGGGACACTGAGATGACTGAGAAGAGTAGACAGGAGTACAGGGAGATGCAGCATGAGGTGAAAGTAGAGGTGGCAAAGGCCAAACAAGGGGCTTATGATGACTTGTATGCTAGGTTGGACAGTAAGGAGGGAGAGACTGATCTATACAGGTTGGCAAGACAGAGAGACAGAGATGGGAAGGACGTGCAGCAGGTTAGGGTGATTAAGGATAGGGATGGAAGTCTATTGACAGGGGCCAGTAGTGTGATGGGAAGATGTAAAGAGTACTTTGAAAGGTTGATGAACGAGGAAAATGAGAGAACAAAAACTAGAAGAGGTGATTATTGTGGACCAGGAAATAGCAAAGATTAGATTAGTCAGGATGAAGTGAGGGGGGCATTGAAGAGGATGAAGAGCTGAAAGGCAGTCAGTCCTGATGATATACCTTTAGAGGTTTGCAAGTATCTAGGAGAGGTGGCAGTAGAGTTTCTGACTGGGTTGTTCAACAGGATCTTAGATAGTGAGAAGATGCCTGAGGAATGGAGGAGAAGTGTGCTGGTGCCTATTTTTAAGAACAAGGGAGATGTGCAGAGTTGTGACGAATACAGAGGAATAAAACTGATGAGCCATACAATGAAGTTATGGGAAAGAGTAGTTGAAGCTAGGCTAAGGGCAGAAGTGAGCATTTATGAGCAGCAGTATGGTTTCATGCCAAAAAAGAGTACTAAAGATGCAGTATTTGCTTTGAGGATGTTGATAGAGAAGTACAAAGAAGGCCAGAGGGAGCTGCATTGTGTTTTTGTAGATCTGGAGAAAGCTTATGACAGGGTGCCCAGAGATGAACTGTAGTATTGTATGAGGAGGTTTGGAGTGGCAGAGAAGTATGTTAGAGCAGTGCAGGACATGTATGAGGACTGTAAGACAGTGGTGAGGAGTGCTGTAGGTGTGACAGAGGAGTTCAAGGTTGAGGTGGGACTGCATCAGGGATCAGCTCTGAGCCCCTTCTTGGTTACCATGGTGATGGACAGGCTGACAGACGAGGTTAGACAGGAATCCGCATAGACCATGATGTTTGCAGATGACATTGTGATCCGCAGTGAGAGCAGGGAACAGGTGGAAAAGATGTTTGTGTTTAAAGATTAAACACACACTTTATTGTCCACACAAATGGGGAAATTATCTTTACACTCCTTGTTGTACATGTATACGTGTTAGTAGCACTGCACACACAAACACTGTATACAGGCCCTTGTAAACACAACACACTAGGGGCGTTGCTGGCATGCAATTAATCACACATTATTAATAATCACACATGACTGGGGGAGGCGGAGTGATGGGTCGCGACTTCAGGGTGCGCCCCAATGAGCAGCTTGTGGGGGGACGGCGCCTCACTCAAGGGCGCCTCGGCAGTGGCTGGGAGGTGATCTGAAGCCCCCACTGTCAGCTCACACTCCGAAGATGTCCGGCGGGAGCGGGATTCGAACCACCGATGGCTGGGCGATTTCTGGTACTAAGGCGTTTGCTCTACCGCTGAGCCACTGCCGCCCCAGAGAGGTGGAGGTTGTCCTGGAAAGGAGAGGAATGAAGATTAGTACATGTATGTGAATGAGAGGGACCCAAGTGGAAGAGTGAGGTTACAGGGAGAAGAGATCAATAAGGTGGAGGATTTTAAATACTTAGGGCAGTGGTTCTTAACCTGGGTTCGATCGAACCCTTGGGGTTTGATGAGTCGGTCTCAGGGGTTCGGCGGAGATGGGGGTCAAGACAAAACACCCGACACGATGTCATACATACACGAATCACTGTGTACATACACAAATCACTGTGTATGTTTGACATATTGTGTCAGTTTGTGATGACACGCCCCCCTTAGCCATCACTGGCTGCAGGTGATCACGCTACATTGATTAGCCTACCTATGCTACAGGGGATTTTCAGTAGTACAGGGGATTCACTCAGTAGTCGATTTATGCCCGTCATGATGGTACGTCATCGGATTGCTTTCTTAATATTTTAATTCATAGTAACTATGTTGAACAAGAAAAAAAAAAGTAGTTGGACAAATATGTGCAATGTGAATTTACATGTACTGTATAACAGAACGTGATGGGAGTCAGCGTTCTGCATGATTTGCAATGTCAAGTTGAGCTACTCTAGTCTTGCACTGGAAAAAATAAAGGAACAGTTCCTTAAGCTGCGTTGAAAACAACAGAAACACGACTTTGCTGTGAAAATGACATAAGAGTATCACTTGCCAAGGTGAAGTCACGCATATCTGAACTGGTCTCTCAATAACAACAGCAGAAGTCACTCTGATTTGCAGGTAGGTAATTTCATGTGAGTTCATGCACTGTCTTGGTTTTGTTCTTTGAAAAAGGTGACATTAATGCACAATTCATTAAATACACCAGTAAAACATATACTTATGTCTTAAATTTGAAAAAAATATTTATTTTTTTTCTAAAGAAGGGTTCGGTGAGTGAGCATATGAAACCGGAAGGGTTCGGCACCTCCAACAAGGTTAAGAACCACTGACTTAGGGTAAACAGTCCAGAGCAATGGAGAGTGTGGAAAAGAGGTGAAGAAGCATGTACAGGCAGGATAGTGCGGGTGGAGGAAAGTGTCAGGTGTCAGCTAAAATGAAAGGAAAGGTGTATAAAACTGTGGTGCGACCAGTGATGTTGTTTGGTGTAGAGACAGTGTCACTGAGGAAAAGACAGGAGACAGAGCTGGAGGTAGCAGAGATGAAGATGCTGAGGTTCTCTCTGGGAGTGACCAGGAAGGACAGGATCAAGAATGAGTACATCAGAGGGACAGCACATGTTAGAAGTTTTGGAGATAAAGTCAGAGAGGCCAGACTGAGATGGTTTGGACTTGTCCAGAGGAGAGATAGTGAATATATTGGTAGAAGAATGCTGAGTTTTGAACTGACAGGCAGGAGGCCTAGAGGAAGACCAACGAGGAGGTTTATGGATATAGTGAAAGAGGACATGAAGGCAGTTGGTGGTCGAGAAGGGGATGCAGAAGGCAGGGTTAGATGGAGGCAACTGATTCGCTGTGGCGACCCCTGAAGGGAAAAGCTGAAAGGAAAAGAAGAAGAAGCTCATGAGAAAATAAAAGAAATGCCCTATGTTGCAATGATGTCATAGGGTTTTCAGGAAAATACAGTAATTCCATCCTTAACTCAACTGAAGTCCACCAAAAACTGCTCACCATCCTCCAGAATGATCATTATTGACGGATCTCACAAATATATATAGTCAGATTGGTTAGGTAGTTTTAATTTCAATGTAGCAGTGCTTATGATGCCAAGTACAGCTACATTGACGTTGCATTCTTCATAAAGAAGAATGCAAACAGGCAGTTAGAGATAAATAAAAATGGCCAAACTGGGCTTGCACTAGGAGGTAGTATGACTAAGCCACTGTGGCTCAGTGTAAAAGAAATGAGTAAGCAACAAAATCCCACGTTCTGTGTAAGTTTTACTTGCTATTATATCAAGCGAGGTGAATACACATTACATGCATCGCTGGTTATTCCTGCCGGTCATAGGGATCAAAAGTCTAAGACTACAAAAAAGTGTCAATAATATCTTTCATTTACCTTCTGATCTGTCTGTCACCACTCCTACCCCCTCTCAGCATTCACCATTTGTTGTTCAATTAGAACAACAAATGGAATGAAAAATAGAATTCTTTTTTTTTCATTGGGTGAGTGCATATTTAATGATCGGGAGCGTTCGGGTCACTTCGGCTATTTCCGTCGGCATGTGTTTCGCCTAGCAAGAGAAAAAGTTTGTTTGCTTGGGGATTTTCACGAGTCCAAAAAAGTTATAAGTTTTAGCCAGCCAATCTGGAATTTACTTCGCCTATGGCGTTGTGGCGATCGGCTCGCGCAAGCCCAGCTAAAATATATGAAGTGTAGGAGATGAATTTACCTTGAACAACCTGAGTAATGATACCAACATATTCATATAAATGGTTGACGTTGATGATTGATTTACTGTATAGTATATTATCCATCCATCCATTTTCTGTCACCGCTTTTTCCACTGTCACGGGTCATGGGGAGCTGGAGCCTATCCCAGGTTTACCCTAAGCCTATGGCTTAGGGCAAATCCAGGCCCGATGCCAGTGCACCGCGCAGCCACACAGCGACAAACACGTACACACTCACTTCTACGGTCAATTTGGGACTGGCCAATTAACCTGAAATGCATGTTTTTGGAGGTGGGAGGAAGCTGGAGAACCCAGAGAAAACATGCAAACCCCGCAAAGGGCGGGACGCGAATCCGGAACTGTCTTGCTGTGCGGCAACAGCGCTACCTATTGCGCCACCGTGCCGCCCTATATTGTATCATACTAGCAGGAACCCGTGGAAATCCACAATAAGACAATAATATCAGACTTCATACCAAACATATGAAAAGGATAAATAGCTACCTTGCTCTATGGAGCAAGATAGATAGCAAATAAAAATTGTAAAATGCTCATTTTACAGTCGGAGTTTCACTCAAAAATCGTTGCCGTTTTCTGTGTTGTTCCTGCTGTTTGGACTTTCTCCTCAAAAACATGAAAATTGTTGGAACAGTTGACACTCTAAATTTATGTTAACTGAGAAGTCCATGTATAATGCCTGAGCAGTGGATATGTGCAATTTCCTCCGAGATTAATAAAGTGTCTGTCTGTCTGTCTGTCTGTCTGTCTGTCTGTCTGTCTGTCTGTCTGTCTGTCTGTCTGTCCGTCCGTCCGTCCGTCCGTCCGTCCGTCCGTCCGTCCGTCCGTCCGTCCGTCCGTCCGTCCGTCCGTCCGTCCGTCCGTCCGTCCGTCTGTCCGTCTGTCTGTCTGGTTAACATAGCAGATGCCTTACGCCATATTGTTCACGTGATTCCTTCTGGCTGATGCGACATGATTGGTTGGGCTCTTGATTGACCAGTAGGGGGTGGAGTTTGTGACAGTGTAACAGCGTGAGACTTTTTCAAAGGCAACATTTTTTAACTCACATTTGTCCTTGACAAGCAAAATCTGCAATTGCATTTTCTGACATTACAAAGATGTCTCAAAAACCAAAAAAAATGTGGATTTTATTTATTTCAAGACTGAGAAAGAATATCAGATCATCAATATCTTTTTACTTTGCAAAGCTGCTAAGTACATCTCAGAATTTATGCATATAAATCAGTTCGTTATTCCATAAGAACATGTAAGGACACGCATAGTGGTTTTAATTGATGATACTCAACTGTTGCATGTGAAAGAATTATATTAATGAGTTGCATCATTCATCATGGCATAATATTAGATCAGTACATGAAATTTAAAAGGAAAACTCCTTAGAAATGTTTTTTTCTATATTAATTTCACAATTTTGTGAAACCGGCTTGATTGAGTTTTTTTTAGACAATATTCAGTCTCCCACCCTTTGAGTTGTGGAATTTAGCTAGTTGGCCTGCACCGCATGTCTCATGCCCAGAGGGTACATCCTGCATAAAGGATGTGTTTGTCTTTGGTCTGTGGACCCAGCAAGTTCTGTATTGATAAGCTCCTGTCAGTATAGATAATAAGGTGGTCAGTCATGCAGCCCAAAGATCAAGTATTGCATTGAAATTAAAGAGGAATTCCCAGCCCTATTGCATTACAAGCTGTGTGTGTGTCCCTCATTGCCCGGTCCCTTTGTCCTTGTCATGGGCAGTAAAAACAACAATGGCAAGTTTGATTTCAAAGCAGCAGGACCAAGGTGGACAGATTTTGGAAAGCAAAGAGTCCTGCAGGGCTATCATATGACCTTGACTTGAATGGTGTCACAGGGTTGTGGAGAGGTGGGGATAGAGCCCAACAGTTTGCAACCATCTATCACATGGGCAAAAAGGACTTTTTGTCTGAAGTAGCTACCATTGTTATATTTGAAAGACTCTTGATCAGAGTATATAGTCATCTTTAGCTCTAAAATCTAATTTTACGTGATACATTCACAGAAACCCTGTATGTATTAAATTACTCAAAATCTGTTGTTTGAGCTGGTGTTTTGGCTCTTAAATAATGAACCACTTTTCTTGAGTTTAAATTGTAATCCTTGGGATGCACTTTCTCACAATTGCAGGTCTTGAGAAAACTCATAACATTTAATTATGAAATATTTCTTTGGGTCAATCAAAAGATGTGGATTTAATGGCAAGTGTCCTTGTCTATAAAAAGAAAATGGATAGCTTAAGCACCAAATGTATTATGTTAGCCCTGACAGCCAACATGACAGCTGTGCCCAGTCTCTCAATGTACCGTATTTGCTACTGAGGGATTTGAAAGGAATGAGGAAAAGAAAGATTTAACCACTCTAACCCTCTTTTAGAGCACCTAATAATAGTGATCAGAGGATACAAACACACTCTATATTGATATGAATCTAAATTATATCTATATATTTGTATTATTTATGCAATGTTTAGGCTCAGTATTGTAGCTGAGACAATATCTTAAAGTTTAGACTTGCAGTAATTTCCTGAATGATAGCACAATTAGTTGGAGTTGAATTCACAAAAGGCATCTCTGACAAAAACATCCTGTTGGCCATTTGGAACATGTTTTAGTGCAGGAGGAACATTTGTTTAACCATGAAATCAAACTTCAGATAGTCAAGAAGCATTAATCGTCTCAGTGTTTTGCCACTGAAATCCTGGATGAGCCCTACTGTAATGATTTCTTCTATACCCCTCCCTCCTCTGAACAGCTGCTATTGTCCAGAGGCATCGCCCCAAATATGTGGTGCCTGGACCATTTTCAGAGCAAATGAAAATTGATACAGTCTAATGTCTCAGGATTTTTTTTAACTCAATGCATTCAATATATTTTTAAAAAAATACTTTAGGGACATATTTGAATTGTGAAGGATCACCGTCAATATATCCATATCCAGCTAGATTTCCCAGGGGAATCTTTTTAAATCCTCTACTTGATATCAAAGGAAGTCTTGCATTAACTAGAGGCAATCTGCCAGTCTGAATAAACTACCGTTGTTCTTTATCAACAGCCTCCAACATCTCTCATTTTGGACATTTCTTAATTTATTGTTAAGACCATCGATGGGGTTTTCTCTGGCTTTTAAGAAAGATTCTTGTGTAATGTTAATGTGTTTGTGTGTGTGTGTGTGTGTGTGTGTGTGCGTGTGCCCGTGTCTGTGTGTGCATGCGTGTGTGTGTGCGTGTGTGAGGCAGGAGAGTACTTGGTATGTCTTCTAGTGGGAAACAGGAGAAGCCTTCATGGTGGACCCCTAAAATACAGGAAGCAATTCAAAGAAAAAGGTTGAGAAGTAGAGGTGAGACACTGAGAAGCCCAAGAAGAACCAAAGTGGAGGCGGCAAAGGCCAAGCAAGAGAAAATTTATGATACGTGTGCCACGTTGGACACTCAAGAAGGAGAAAAAGATCTCTACAGGTTGGCCAGACAAAGGGATCAAGATGGGAGGGATGTCCAGTGGTTAGGGTGATGAAGATATAGAGATGGAAATGTGTTCACTGTTCACAGCAGTATACTGGGTAGATGGAAAGAATACTTTGAGGAGCTCATGAATAAGGAAAATGAGAGAGAAGGTAGAGTAGAAGATATAAGTGTGGTGAACCAGGAAGTAGCAGTGATTAGCAAGCATGAAGTTAGAATGGCACTAAAGAGGATGAAGAACGGACAGGCAGTTTGTCCGAATGACAATCCTGTCAAGGAATGGAAGCATCTCGGAGAGGTGGCTGTGGAGTTTTTGGCCAGGTTAAACTTAAACTTACTTTATAAACTTATATTATATATATATATATATATATATATATATATATATATATATATATATATATATATATATATATATATATATATATATATATATACAGGGGCCTGTATACTATATATATATATAGTATACATACATACATATATATATATATATATATATATATATATATATATATATATATATATATATATATATATATATATATATGTATGTATGTATACTATATATATATATAGTATACAGGCCCCTGAACCATCACACAAGGGGCCTGTAGGCATGCAAATTAGTATAGGGGGAGACAGAGTGATGGGTCGCGACTTCGGGGTGCGCCCCAAATGAGCAGCTTGTAGGGGGGACGGCACCTTGCTCAAGGGTGCCTCAGCAGTGGCCGAGAGGTGAGCTGACACCTCCCACAGTTCTGCCAGACATCACACTCTGATGATGTCTGGCAGAAGCGGAATTCGAACCGCCGATGTCTGAGCGAGGTCTGGTCATAAGACATCTGCTCTACCTCCCAGGTTGTTCCACAGAATTCTAGTGGGTGATAGATGCTCGAGGAATGAAGAAAGAGTTTGCTCCTGCCCATTTTGAGGAACAAGGGTGCAGAGTTGTGGGAACTATAGAGGGATAAAGTTTATGGTTCACACAATGAATTTGTGGGAGGGAGTGGTGGAGGCTGAACTTGGATTAGAGACAATGCCACCGAAAAGAAGACAAGCCTGTCGTGGTGGATATGAAGATGTTGAGGTTCTCTCTAGGACTAACCAGGTTGGATAGGATCAGAATTTAGTTCATCAGAGGTGAAATGTTTTAGAGACAAAATTAGAGAGAGCAGACTTCAAATTTACTCTCTGAAGAAGAACTGTTATATTTTAAGTTTGATCTTTCAGTGACTCACTCATGCTGCCACCAAATGACTGTTTTTGCACAAATACTAATGATGTCTATTGATCACCTGGACATCTTTTTGTCTTGATGAACTTATAGTTGATACAGATGCAGTATTAAAATGGTTACAACTGTTGTAGTTGCCCTTTCTTGTATGCAACAATCCAGTTGCTTCACCAATATGATTGGCAGCACTGCTTGAAGCTCTCTTAAGTGCTTGCAACCTGTATTTTTTGTAGTATCACCATCTCAGCAGTGCTTAGCAGGTCCATCCATTGTGGACCTGCTCCTCTACTGCCTCTGGTATCATCCTTCATCTGTTCACCGGCTGGGGTCCATCCTCCCTTTGTCATCATCATGCATTGATCTATGCAGCTGTGATAGTGTTTATGATATAGCTAGCTAGATTGTAGAGTTCTGTTATCTGTACTAACAGTTTTAGTATGCATCCATGTGTGTACCCCTATATCCCCCCCTTCTCCCCCTTCCCAATCCTTATTTCCCTTGCTCTCACACTCTCTCTCTAGTGACGTTTTGGGAGTTTATGAGAGAAATAGATGGGAATGTGGTGTCTACGTGCGTATTCATTCTGTCTTTTTTGCTTTTTTGTATACGTGCATCTTCACTTTCAGTTAGTGATGGTTACATTGCCGTTACGTTCGGTAGTTGGTAGAACATTTGCGGAGATTAGGAGGCACTATGGTGACCCCGAGATGGGCAACCGTGGAGGAAAAAGCGGCACTGATGAAGCTCACACAGCAGCATGGGATCAAGTTAACCCCCTCCCCAACTGCTTGGTGGGGGAGGTGTGTTTAGCGGTGAGAGAGCAGGTCGGTTACCACACCGAAAAAGGCAGGCTCCAAGAATGAAAAAAGGGGCAGTCATTTTTCTTGACAAAACTGAAAAGGTACACCAGGTAGTTGAGAGCGGGGTGGTGATTAAGAATACCTTCATCCCCATCCTCCACCTTGTTACGCCTTTTGGAGACAAGTTATGATGATCCCTAATCGGATCAATGAAGAGCAGAATTTCACACTCACGTTTACAATTGATTACTATGATTACACAGTTTATGTCACCAGTGAGGGCGTGAAATGTTTTAAGTGTGGATGGGAGGGACATCTCATGTGTAACTGTCCGCTGAATCGGTGGTTGCAACTACTTACGAGGCTGTCCGCCGCTGCTGCCCGGGCTCCGAGGCCACGGCCTTGTGGGTTTCCGACCTTTTCCCCGCTGGGTCGCCGGCAGCCGACCCGGAGTCGTGGAATAACACGAAGGATACAGGTGACAGTGCAAAGGTTAAACAGCAGGGGACTGCAATCCCTCTGGTGTCTTCCAGTACTGCGGTCCTGATTTCACAATCGCAGCCTTGTGAGTTTCCAACTCCACCTCCCACAGAATCGCAGGCCATCAACTCAGCTGTCACGGGTGACAGAGTTCACGGGTGACAAGGTTAAACAGTCGCCGGCCATCAACCCGGAGCCAGAGAATAGCATGCAGGACACGGATAACAGCACAAAGGATGGACAAAATGATTTGGTGAAGGCTGAGGTGGCCAGAGAGACAGCTGCCAGGATGGTAGAGTCTCAGCTGGAGGAGGAGGAGGAGGAGGAGGATGATATTGTGATAGACGAGAAATTATTAAAGGTAGCTCTTAAAAGAAAACACACACAAGAGTGTGTCTTCCTGTCTGTAACCCCAACTGGTTAAGGCAGACAAACATCCAGGAGCTGGGGTCTGCTTGAGGCTTCTGCCTGTTAAAAGGAAGTTTTTCCTCACCACTGTTTGCTCCTGGAGAATTCTTTTGGTTTCTGTCAATAGGCTTGAGAGACTGGTTTAGACCAGCTGTCTATGTAAAGTGCTATGAGATTACTTCTGTTATGATTAGGTGCTATATAAATCCAATTAAAATCCATATAAATCAAAGGCCAATGATCTCACTGGTCAATCGCCATGTTACATTAATTTACCTTCAACTACAACATAGAAAGCTAAATTGACTACAATTAATGTGAATGCCATTGGTCCAGAGACAAACTGGTGTCATTCGTTCTGATTTTTGAAGGCCTTTTAAAGGCATCATGCAAGTTATATTACAGGTGCTTCATATCTGACGTATATTCCAAATTGTAAAACTAGAAGGGGATTTTGATACAGCGCTTGTCGAGAAAAGTAGTATTCTATATCCACGCTTTGATTTTAAATTTGTTGCCCTTTACTCATACATACGCCTGTTACAAGAACACAATTCCCAAATGTTCAATACTTGACTGTTTTGGCCAGAGTAGGCAAGGCTTATGTTATGTCCACTCAGGTTCACTCATTTTAATATGACCTGTAATATGCAATCCCTTGTTAGAAAGCTTTGGCAGAGTTCAGTTAGTTCTGAATATTTTCCTTTGACATGTCAAGGTCACAGGCCTCTCCCTTTCATAGATATTTAATACTGAAAGGTTTAAATAATATATTACTGTTATCCATCATTATTTAAAGCCATATTATCTTTTGCATTCCTTTTGTACTTTTCATGGTCTCATGAATCTTCGAATGTTTTTGCTCCAACTCCCATCAATGTATTAGGAAGACATGGGGTGCTTGTGCTTGTTAATGTTAGGGAGGATTGAACATCTGTGTTAAATACTATCTTAAAGGTTTCTGGTTTGTCCCTGGAGGAATGTGCACCTGCCATATGCAGGCGGTGTTTTTTGGACTCAAAGTCAACAGTTTGTTTAGCAGGTCATATCCTAAATCTGCTACATTATCTGAAATGTCTTCAACCAACAGTAATATCTTATTTGCAGTCCCACATTCTAAAATAACAAAGGCTTGCTTTCACAATTGATATAGCAAGTGCAGTTATTCAAGTACATCACTGGCTCTTTTTACATTTCTTTTATATGCCAACTTTGTGAACATTCTTCCACAATAGTGGGCAGTATTTTTATTTTTTTTTGTCAGGGTTTATCTTGGGAAAGGAGGTCAAGACTTAC
Organism: Antennarius maculatus; assembly: GCA_013358685.1. Lineage (NCBI taxonomy): Eukaryota > Metazoa > Chordata > Actinopteri > Lophiiformes > Antennariidae > Antennarius > Antennarius maculatus. Next base: position 8,262,896 of record CM023608.1, read on the forward strand.
TCACAGCCTGGATTCAACTTTTGAGACTCATCTGAGGTTACTTCCTTTCTCTCGAGGGCAGAAATTTAGATTCCTTCACATCTTGCTATGCAGTTCATATGGTATACTCTCAAAGCACTACCAAGTTCATGAAAAAATCCATCCTCCATCTATCCCTCCATTTTCTTGAAGACAACACAAACTTAATCATCTCGCTTCAGCTGCTTTTTCCACCTTACGAATCCCGAAAGACATTGGAGCCTATTCCAGCATACTATGGTGAGAGGCGGGTTACACCTAGGACACATCTACAGAGCATCTCAGGGGCTTCATGAAGTAATCATTTTGGCTAACTACTGTAGGTAGCCTCATTTACGGTCAAAACATTGACACCTAATTTGGGAATTCCACAAATGCTTGTCCGCTCTTAACAACATATGGAGTACATTCTTCAGAATCTTTGTTTTATCATTACACACCAGACTGCTTTGGCTGTGTATTATTCCACCTGAGTAAATACTGGACGGCATCTCTCCTACTTAGAGCTGAGAGCATGTCTTTCAGAGGCATCCAGGTTTCAGCCCCTTTACCTCCTCAACTTGTCTTTGGCTCAGTTTCGTCCCTCACTGCTATCTAAGAGCAAGTCCAGGAGTTTGTGTTTTTGATTAGTATCCCGAGAGACCAGCTGCTGTTGATAGGCAGTTTTTCATCAAGTCAGTGTCTATGTCTCCCTGTTTCCTTCATACAGTCCTGCTGAAATGCCAAAGCTTTGAGTTCATGGTTTTACTTTCAAGCTTCTAAAATTAAGTAAGGCCAAATTCCCAGCATATTTTTATGTAATTGTAATGCATATGAACATGTGTATGTGCTTCTTGCCAAATAAAATACAGATGCTTTGAGTCTGTTATCAAATTCAGAGGATTTGGGTTTAAAGCTACCTGCTAATAAGCCAATAACATATAATCAATATTGTGGCATGTTTTCACTTGGATGACCCAGTTATATATTTCATCCAAGTACTGTACCCACTAGACTGAAACAGAGTTAAATATTGTAGAGCTGTAAAATTACATATTAAAGTGTAACTTTGGCTTCTTAGAAAAAAAAAGCACCAAAAATAGAAGAGAAACAATAACAATAAGGACATTGTGATTGGTGCAATGAGGAAATTGACAGTCAACAGAAAGCCACACTCATTACAGTGCGCCCTTGTTCTTTGCGGTCAATGCGTTCGAGGAACCACATGCAATTGAGGAATCCGCGATCGAGATCGCGATCGCGATCAATTTATCTTATTATTTACGGTAATGTAAACATTTATGAATCCTCCCCACACTGATATTAAACTACCTTCTATTTGTATTACCTTTTTCTACGCTCTTATTGACTGTTTAAAGCACTTTTGTGTCTCACAAAAGTCCGAGACTGACGGAACAGAGCGCACTTCCGGATACCATCAGCCAATAGAATGCGTGTACGGTATCACATGACTGCCTACTAAAAATCCGCGATGAGGTGGAGCCGCAATCATTGATGTGCGAATGCGCGAGGGCGCACTGTAATTACCGTAGGACATGTTTAAAAACAAGAAAGACTTCAAAGTTCATTAGAAAATATAACAAAACCAATTTGCTATGTTGAGAATTTATCTAACACTACCACAGGATATACCACATTTAATAGGTGCTCGAAGACATTTTGCTTTAATGAGCTTTGTTGATACAAGGATGAGAATAAAAATGCTAATATCTGTCAAAAAAGCAGTATGTGACTAATTTATGTCAGGTCTTTTTGTTTTGTTTTTTACTTTTCATTTAGCCCAGTCCGGTGTTCTTCTTTTTAAATCATTATATTTTTCATTCCAGTCTTTAGTGAAATCAGTCATGTAGGAGGACACCAGTTGTCTGGTTTGTTCATTTTTGATGTATTTGTCTCTCTGTCTTTCTGATCATGCAAACTGTTTGCTCTCTCATGTGTGATATGTTGAAAACAGACATTTGGTATCAGACGGAGAGAGAAAGCGACAAGTTTGGGATTGGGTCTCATATTTGGCTGTGCCAGTCAAGTGTGATATTGTGATAACTGACAATCTGTGTCTGTGCTACACTAAGGAAAGGCAGGTTGTTGTGCTTTGCACTGTGTTATATTGTAGGCTTTGTCAATTACACATCTCCAGATGTGTTAACATTTTGTTTACATGTTCTACTAAACATTAGAAACATCCCTGCTGGGATACCTCTTCACACAGGAAGTGCAACATTTTCCAGCTACAGCAAAATCAACTTGTTTGAAGCAACTAGAGGAAGAAGCAGGACATAAGCATCAGTATAAAAAAAAAAAAACATTTGTAAAAAAAACATATATATGTATATATTTATGTATATGTATATATATATATATATATATATATATATATATATATACTGTGTGTGTCTTCTTCTTCTTTTCCTTTCGGCTTTTCCCTTCAGGGGTCGCCACAGCGAATCAATTGCCTCCATCTAACCCTGTCCTTTGCATCCTCTTCTCTCACACCAACTACCTTCATGTCCTCTTTCACTACATCCATAAACCTCCTCTTTGGTCTTCCTCTAGGCCTCCTGCCTGGCAGTTCAAAACTCAGCATCCTTCTACCGATATATTCACTATCTCTCCTCTGGACATGTCCAAACCATCTCAGTCTGGCCTCTCTGACTTTATCTCCAAAACCTCTAACATGTGCTGTCCCTCTGATGTACTCATTCCTGATCCTATCCTTCCTGGTCACTCCCAAAGAGAACCTCAGCATCTTCATCTCTGCTACCTCCAGCTCTGTCTCCTGTCTTTTCCTCAGTGACACTGTCTCTAGACCAAACAACATCGCTGGTCTCACCACAGTTTTGTACACCTTTCCTTTCATTTTAGCTGAAACTCTTCTATCACACATCACACCTGACACTTTCCTCCACCTGTTCCATCCTGCTTGGACACGCTTCTTCACCTCTTTTCCACACTCTCCATTGCTCTGGACTGTTGACCCTAAGTACTTAAAATCCTCCACCTTCTTGATCTCTTCTCCCTGTAACCTCACTCTTCCACTTGGGTCCCTCTCATTCACACACATGTACTCTGTCTTACTGTGGCTAACCTTCATCCCTCTCCTTTCCAGGACAAACCTCCACCTCTCTAGCTTCTCCTCCACCTCTTCCCTACTCTCACTGCAGATCACAATGTCATCTGCAAACATCATAGTCCATGGAGATTCCTGTCTAACCTCGTCTGTCAGCCTGTCCATCACCATAGCGAACAAGAAGGGGCTCAGAGCTGATCCCTGATGCAGTCCCACCTCTACCCTGAACTCCTCTGTCACATACAATACCACAGTTCCTCTCTGGGCACCCTGTCATAAGCTTTCTCCAGATCTACAAAAACACAATGCAGCTCCGTCTGGCCTTCTCTGTATATATGTGTGTATATATGTGTGTATATATGTATATACTGTGTGTGTGTGTGTGTATATATATATATATATATACACACACACACACACACACACACACACACACATATATACTGTATATATATATATATATACACACACACATATATACTGTATATACAGTATATACAGTATATATATATATATATATATATATATATATATATATATATATATATATATATATATATATATACTGTATATATATGCACACACAGTGGTACCTCTACTTTTGTAAGTAGAGACGAGTTTTCCATGCAAATGCCCTAATCCAATCCATGCCCCCCAAAATTCAGACATGTTTTATAAAGCATAAAAATGCATCAAAACATGTAACAAATACATGTTACAATTAGATTATTACACAATAAATGAGAGTTGTGCATAATGTAAAAAACAAAGAATAAAGAATAAAAATGATGGTCATTTACCTTTCAACTGCTGTCCTTATTGTTTATTGCCCTCTTTGGTTCTCGCGCTACTTGCTTCACCATGCAGAATAACAGAGTGTATTCCAGTCCCCCTTTGAACTTCTCGACGCAATGCCTTAAACTCCCGGTGTTTTATGGCTTCCTTTTGTTTTAATAACGTGGCGATTGTAGATACATTATGGCCATATTCTTTGGCAAGATCAACCAAACGCATTCCTTTTTCATACTTTTCTATTATCTCTTGCTTTGTTTATATGGACAAAAAAACAATTTTACGTAAAACTATCAGAATACCGCATGAGTCGAGGGCCAAATGATGAAGACGCTGCAGAGACACCTATCAAGCTACACATTGAGGTCCCTCTTAGCCAATGTGATGCCAGGAAGATGCTAGGTTATAGCCAATAGCAGAGCAGCTATAAGAATGTTGCGCCCCGCTGAGCCACTGGGGCGGCAGTGGCTCAGCGGTAGAGCAGATGCCCCGAAGACGGATCGTCCAGCCATCGGTAGATTGACTCCCGCTCCCGCCAGAACATCCCCGGAGCGTGAGCCAACGGTGGGAGGCATCAGCTCACCCCCCAGCCACCGCCAAGGCACCCCCGAGCAAGGCACCGGCCGCTCCACTGGGGCGAACTCCAGGAAGCTGCTGCCCATCACTCTATACAGCTTGATGTTGTGTATTGTACTAAAAGCATGCTTACAGGTCCCCTTGTGTGCTGTGGTTGTTTTCACGGGCCTGTACATACTGTGAAAAAACTTACACAAAAATGTAACAAACCTGAGTGACAGATGTAATTTCCCCAAGGGGATTAATAAAGTATATCTTCTTATTATTCTTCTTCAGGAAACTTTGGGAGCTCCGAGTAGCAGCTCATACTGTATTTTTACCTTTTGTATCTTGAAATTTCTTTCGTAACAAGAGGCAATATTTTCCTGTTGAAGAGTTTCGTAACTTGAAAATTTTCATATGAAGAGACTTTCGTAAGTAGAGGTACCGCTGTATATATATATGTGTGTGTGTGTGTGTGTGTATATATATATATATATATATATATATATATATATATATATATATATATATATATATATATATATATATATATATATATATGCTGTGTGTATATATATATATATAGTATATACTGTATATATATATATCAGTAAGAGCCACACACACACCCCCACACACACACACGCCAGTGCATTTGGAAATTTCTTTCCAGCACAGAAACTGCTGGTTAAATAAAGTTTATTACAGGAGGTCGGTGCATGGAATTTTCTTTCTCCAATCCAAATCACACCTGTATCCAAAACTAACATTTGACCACAGCTACCACAGTAGCTGGCCAGAGCTCACCTGTTGCTTTAACTATTTTCTTTAGTTACCTACCAAAGTGGCTGGTACGGTAGATAAACCTCCAAACCACAGTTGGAATTGCCTAGCGTTTAGCTGAGGACTGGTATTTAATTTCCATCCTGTCCTCTCAGTCCTTTTCAGTGGTGTACCCTAACAGTACTTTTAGCTCAGCTTATTATCAGCTACGGGTTTCCAGTCACCATCTGGTTCAGCTGATATCACAATGTGGACACCCCACACCCCCACCCCTACCCTATTTATCTCATTCCCTATGTCAGAAACAACAAAATCTACTCATCTTGTCTTAGCAGAAAATGGTCAGGCAGGAGAAACCTGGAAAAGGGATGAAAAGGATAAACATGTTTGTACAACCAGATATGCGAGTGTCTCTTGTTGTTTTGGACATTGTTAGTTATCTTAGAACACAATCACCCTCAGCCACCCCCACCCCCTCAGCTATTTTAGACCCACAGAAAGCAGAGATCAAATAAAATCATAGTTTCTTTTATTCTTTTGCTTTTGCAGAACTAAACTGAAGTGCATTTCATGGTTTAAAAAAACACAGCAAAAACACTGTGAATTCCTTGTGCTGCAGTGTGACAACCCGCAATTGCAGGAGTCTTATAGCAAGCCCAAAGGGGGAGCTTCTCGGCAGAGCTGTAGGCCAACTAAAACAGAATCATGTTTGAACACCTATTTCCACTGGGAAGGGGGGAGGGGAGCTCTGCAAGCTTTAATCAGGATTTTAAAACAGGCAAGCCTTTGATAAAGAGTCTACGCTGTACATTTATCTTATTCCTCTGAAGCCTCTGCTGGATTATGTCATCCACTTTGATCCCACTTTTTTGAAGCCTGATGTTGCATGTATCCCTGTGGTGGATAACACACTGGTCAAGTTGTGATGTCGTGAAAAAAAACAAGAGCCCTGACCTTCCCTCGTTCACTACGGATTCCAAATGCATAATTGTGTGTGGTACATCGTACCATCCAGTTTTTTTCCTTGTATGTGAAAACAGTGCCATTAGTTTTCCAAATGCTGTCACAAACATCACCTCCTGGTTAAAGGGGAGCTCTGACATGCTGCTGCCCTACAATGTGTGAGGGCAACAATATTTGACTTGGATGTGTTCCTGGTGATGAGGCCAGACCCTGCAACAGGCCTCTTGGCAGATGTCATGCCTGAGTGCTTTGGAATAATGCTGATAGGAGCTAAACTGGACTGGACCATACTCATGACAGACTGGGTTATACTCTGTACATCAGCAGTCAGAGCACAACAGGCAGTGACACTACTCTTCTTCTGTGTGGGCTCAAGTTATCATGCAGTTCAATTTCCATCAATGATCAGACTGATATGTTTAAAATAGTATCGATCCTAAGGCCTAAAGCTTCCAGATGCTGCCTAGAACATTTGTCGTTCCGACACAAAACCTCCTATGTACTGGAATTTTTGCTGTAGTGATAGCAGAAGAGATTTGTTTGGAATACACAAAAGAAGTGGTGACATATCATGAGCAGTGAAAACCACAATGGTTGAACAGCTGAAAAATGAGCCTGTCTCAGACAGTAAATAAAAATCCAATGAAAATGCAACACAGGGCTGCCCACAGCTATTTGGTTACAAGGTGATCTTTGTTGGAGTGCAAAACCACCACAGCAATAAACATTTTTAGCCCAAAATGGAGAACTATTGACAAATTAGATAAATGCATAATTTTTTTAGCTTTACATTCTGAATCATCACCATTTACAATGAACATGTTTGAGGAGTTGTCCCAGTTCATAGTTCCTGAAAAGAATCAGAGCCAAACAATTTGATTGAAGACTTAGAGGAAGTGCATCCAGGAAGACAATGGGAATATAGAGAATTCCTCTGCGTCATTGGGAAAGACCAGGATTAGCAGAGACTTCCTGTTTGTGGCTAGCTCAGGGCCAGACCAGCCTGTGATGTTGGCATTAAAAAGAGACGATAACCTTTTGAAAGGATACCTTAAACGGGCCAGCCACAGGGGGCATGTTTTCTTTCCCATGACACATTGAACCTGCCACTTAACCCACGCAGAGCAATTTCAGTCTTTTCCTCCCCCCTAAGGGCCAACTGACGGATCATAAACTGATACTAAAGAAAGAGCTGGCAAAGAGAAAATTACGATAATGGTTTGTAAAATAACTTTCAAATTACAAGGAGGTGAAGTGCTCTGTTTTTCGTCACAGTGTTGTTGGTCACTGCAGTACACCTATCTTTTAAGTTACACAGGTGTGAGTGGTAAAGAGCTCTGTGTCACTTGACCCCGTTATCATTGAATGTGTTAGCCAACTCACTGTACTCACAGAGCCTCATTCATAACTGCTGTTTGTTGTAATTTCTCATGCAAATCTTGAACATTTTTCATCTTTAATTCCTAACAAATGACAGCAAAAACTACCCGCCTGTCACCAAACAGCAACACACAAAATAACACCGCGTGTGTGTGTGTGTGTGTGTGTGTGTGTGTGTGTGTGTGTGTGTGTGTGTGTGTGTGTGTGTGTGACATGCACACGCACAGTACCTATGATGGTTTTGTCACATTTTGACAAATGTGACAAAATTAATTAAAAAATTAATTAATTAATTAAAAAACTGGAATTACTTCATGTTGAAAGTTTGTGTAACAGATTGGATCAAAGTACCTTCCTTGTTCAGCACTTCTTTGAATTATCATGATCAGAAATATGGTTATGCTTTAAAACTTAAACTTAAGTGGAACCACATTTGTGATCATGTGCATCCTTGTTTTAAAGCCTCAGCTGTAAGGTTTCATGTGCATTGACTGTTTAGATTTACAGCTTTCACCTCGATGTTTACCATTCATAAGATAAACAAGTCATCTGAATTTCTAAACAATGATTGGTTTAAGTTCTAAGAGCCTGTCAATGTTACGGAAATGTCTTTACTGGAACACAAGCCTCTGTTAAGAGTGTGTTCATCCAGGCATGTAACGTTTTAACCCTCTCTCAGAGTAAACTCAACTAATAAATGCTTCTCAAAATAAACACAGGCCCTTGCATATGAAGTGGGCAAGGAATAACTACAGCAGGAGTCTATAGGATAACTGTGCTCGTGACAAGGAGATCAACAGTATTAAATGCTGCAAAAAGCAAAAAAAAAGATCTGTTTGGGAAAGTGATGCTCAAGGCCAATTGTAATCACTCTAGTTTCCCTTACGCAAGTTATTGAAGACCAGCTCCACCAGTAGATCTCAGAATCCAGTGGTAGGAACCCAGTCTTTACTGAGTAGCATCTAATGGCCGACTGCAGATAAACTTAATTATATTAATGCAAGTTTGTCAAATTACGCGGTATCCTGATGATATTTGCATTAAATTAAGTAAAATCATGTTTTGCCGTTATTTTGTTTGTCAGGTAGTTAGCAGGATGAAAATGTGGTCGCTTTTCTTTGAGCTTGGTTGACGAGATGGGCATGTGGCGAAAAAGGGCTTTTTAAAGTTTGGTGGCAATCTGAATAATGGGGCATATTTAAGTGTATCTTCCTATTTTTTCATTGCTGGCTTTTTGTAACTTTTTTCAAGAATTACCATTTGCTTGTTTGTCTTTTGGCAGGATTACACAAGGATTACTTTTTTATGACAATTGGTGATAGGGTCGTTCGAGGGAAGTCCGTTAAATTTTGAGTGGCTATGAATAATGATATATTTCCAGGATTTTTTCTCACTGTCTTTTACTATCCATCCATCCATCCTTCCATCCAACCATCCATCCATCCATCCATCCATTTTTTACAGTCACTTATCCACCGCACAGGTAATTAGTCTGCAGGGGCTTATCCCAACTGGCTACTAGGGATAGGTGGGGTTTTCCCCAGACAAGATGCCAGATCATCACAGGGCCACATGACAGACAAACAAAGACACACATTTACACCTATGTTCAATTTAAAGTAATCAGTTCACCTACATGGGATGTTTTTGGATGTGGGAGGAAGTCGGAGGACCTGGAGAGAACCTACTCAGACACGGGGAGAACATACAAACTCCACACAGAAAGGAATGGGACCTTCTTGTTTAACCAATTACACATAAATGACCTGACAGATTTAGATATTTAGATATAACATTATGGTTGTTTTTGTATTACTCCTGACCTAGCTGAAAATAAATAGATCTTTTGCCTCAGATAGATACTTTATTGATCCCAAACTGGGAAAGTCAGAAATTGATAGTTGTTTGTCACAGTTCTGTGAACAATTCACTTGTCTCGACCACCAGTGTGAAGGATGATGCTTCATTGAGATGGTTGGCATTCTTGCTTCTTTCGTTGACATGTTTGGTCTGTAACGAACAGGCTTTGAAAGCTTCTGTCAATGGCAGAAATGCCTAATAACGTAGAAGGAGTTTGTCTTGGGTCAAAAGAATTAACCTCTAGTTTTGTTGCATGGCCAAACTTGGGTCAGTCAAGGAGCATGATAGTAAGGTCTTTCAAGATTTATTTTGGGTCCCTCCCACTCTTTAAGACACACTCCAGGTAATTTTGTGCTGCCTGCTTGGTATGTGTGAGATTTCCTCCTCTTCCCACCACACACAATATTGTTCTTCACATAAGGACTCTAAGCATACTTTCAGATTAGCTGAAACTGAGGCTTGGGGGTATTGTGGCTTGACAGCTAAAGCATGTTTATCTTTGATGCTTTTTGCAGTTCTGATATGGCTTATCATTATTGCTCAAGGGCGCCTCGGCAGTGGCCGGGAGGTGAGCTGACACCTCCCACAGTCAGCTCACACTCCGATGTCGAAGGTGATGCGGGAATCGAACCGCCGATGTCTGGGTGATGTCTGGTTGGAAGACTTCTCTACTGCTGAGCCACTGCCGCCCCTACATGTACATTGGACATTGGACATTGGACACTGCACCAGTTTTAAAAGGACAGGCAACAATTTATAAATTAAAGGCTGAGCTTTGGAAGACCGTTGTTCTGTATTTCAAAAGATAGACAGTGATGGTTGGTGGTTTGCATTTCAGCTTTAAATGTCTGTGCATACTTTAACATTTTGAACCGGTAAAACACGATTGCTGTTCTGGTTCTTCCTTTGCTAGTCTAACACATCCATCATTATTATAAAATACTCAAAGAAAAAAATATATGGGGGCGGCACGGTGGTGCAGTGGGTAGTGCTGTCGCCGCACAACAAGGCGATTCCGGGATCAAGTCCCGCTCGTGGGTTCTCTCCGGGTTCTCCGGCCTCGTCCCACCCTCAAAAAACATGTGCTTTAGGTTAATTGACCATTCGAAATTGCGCATGTTTGCGCATGTTGTGCATGTTTGTATGTCTTCTGTGTGACTCAACGGTGCGCTGACGTCGCGACCGGAGTTTGCCCCGCCTCATGCCCCATGCCAGCTGGGATAGGCTCCAGCTCTCCATGACCTGCGCAAGCGGATGAAGGGGGTTGGAAAATGAATGAATGAAATATATATATACTGTTTATATATATATGTTATTTCAACTATGATCAGTAGTACTCATTGACAAACTAACAATTGATTTTAAAGTTATATTCGTCTAACCTAAATAATTTCTTGTATTGCTTATATTTTAGCCACTCAAAAAGGGGTATTGAAAAACAGTGTTTCACTTTAGGTAAATCAGCTAAACTAATTAATCTTTTTTTGCTAAATGAATCAGCTGATATCCTGATGTATAATTTGACCGCCCTTTTAAAGTTGCATCAAAATTGTAGAGAGGTCTAAGCTTTGAAGAAACACAGCTCTCCATAGGTATATCCCTTATATTACCACATGCAGTTTCTTAAACATAGTTTTCTTTATCCTGAAGCCTATCTGGATCTTCAAAGACTAATCATAACCTTCTCCCGCTGAGTTTATTTCAGTCTGCTCAACCTGTAATTACCAAACAGAATATCAATTTCTTGCAGGGCTTTCATTTGTTAGTGTTTGATCACCTACATTATTATCTGCATTTTGCATCCAATAAAATAGTACCACATTAGAGAAAATAGATATTCAGATATAATTGGGAGGCAGAGTATTTTTCATTACTCTGACAGAATGTAGAATTATAGGATCATGTTAACATCTGTACCAAGTTTGGTCATACTGTTGTTTCAAAAGTCAAAGTCAGCGTTAGTGTCAAGTGTACCATATATGCACAACATACAGCACAGATGAAATTGCAGTCCTCTCTGACCCACGGTAAACAGGCAGTACAACAGGCAGTACAACACAGACAGCACAATGCAGGCTGTACAACACAGGCAGGACAACACAGGCAGTACAACACAGGATAACACTGACAGTACAAAACAGGCAGGACAACACAGGCCGGACAACACAGGCAGGACAACACAACTGGCAGTACAACAGGCAGTACAACACAGACAGTACATCAGACAGTACAGCACAAGGTATGAGACGAAACACAAGGGATGGTAAACATCTCTATACACTCTTTAATCCCGTAGGGGAAGTGACATGTGCGCAGTCCCTGAGTTGACGGGGGGGGAGACAGAGAGGTAGTCAGGTGCTGGGGGGAGGGCAGGGCAGAGTGAGAGTAGAGTTCAGGGTTGTGGCAGGGGGCAGAGCAGGGAGCGAGTTGAGCCTCCTGACCGCCTGGTGAAAGAAACTGTCTTTGAGCCTGCTGGTTTTGGCCCGCAGACTCTGCAGTCTCCTACCTGATGGCAGCAGGCTGAAAAGACTGTGAGAGGGGTGGGTGGGATCACCTGCAATGTTGATGGCTTTGCGGGTGAGGCGGGTGTTATAAATGTCTGTGAGGGAAGGGAGGGAGACACCAGTGATCTTTTCAGCTGCTCTCACGATGCGCTGCAGGGTCTTGCGGCAGGAAACGGTGCATGTGCCGTACCACACGGTGATGCAGCTGGTCAGGATGCTCTCGATGGTGCCTCTGTAGAAGGTGAGCATGATGGGGTGTGGGGCTCTTGCTCTCCTCAGTTTGCGGAGGAAGTAGAGGCGCTGTTGGGCATTTTTGGCCAGTGATGCGGTGTTGCAGCCCCAGGACAGGTCCTCGGAGATGTGCACACCCAGGAACTTGGTGCTGCTGACCCTTTCCACTGCAGCACCATCAATGGTTAGTGGAGCATGCTGGGTGCGTGTTCTCCTGAAGTCCACAACAATCTTCTTCGTCCTCTCCACATTCAGATTGAGATTGTTGTCCTTGCACCACATAGCCAGGAGGCTCACCTCATTCCTGTAGGCTGTCTCATCGTTGTCGTTGATGAGACCCACCTCAGTCGTGTCGTCTGCAAACTTTATAAAGAGGTTCATTTGCTTCTTCAAATAGTTAAAATCTAAATCAAACTTAATTACAAGTCTGGTATGCAAATTCTCTTCTGTGAAGCTTTGCAATTTAGCTGTGTGTGTGCACCATTGCTGAACCTAACCGCAAATGTTCCTACAAGGTGAATCACCTTGCATTGCACTTATAGTCGAGATAATAATGCTCTGTAGGAATCAGCCCTTAACAAACATGCCCAACACTGACTCCAGGAACTAAAGTAATTGAATTGAGTGCAAACATTTTGCTTAAGCTCTGCCCGGCCCATCCCCCAGCAGTCATTTGTCTGTCTTAAGAACAAATTGTGCTATGTACACTTTCCCTTTTCAGAGTCTTACACCTGCAGCTTTGTCTGCCTGGGAATTTGTCCACAAGTATGAGACTGTGATAACCCTGCACCTGTTTAATAAGTTATTTTAAGTGGGTAAACAACAATCATGGAACAACTCATCATTACAACTTGAGCAGGGCCTATCAGAGCTGCTGTGTCTTTGTCTCAGTGGATGCAATTCTCTACACAGCTGGAAAAGCTTTCTTCCAAGGTGAACTAGGCACATTTTTAATGAGCATAGTGGTTAAAATAATTTGTTGTGGCTCTCAAAACAGAAAAAAAATTATCTTGAACTTTAAAAAGGAGGGTCAGAAGACAAAGTTCGGATACTTGCATCTCAATCAATTTTATCATGTGTTACGTGCATTCTTCCAGAATCACATAACAGTCATTTACCCGTGATCAAGGAAACAAGCTTTTACTGAATTTACTTCAGATGTTGGATTTCTACACTTTTCCAACTGCAACAGAAATCATGAGTTCTTTTACTTTAGTCTAGTAAGAATTGTGGTGAATGACTGATAGTTTTCTTTGATTTGACTTTATTAAAATGACATTAACTGTCTAATATCTACCACTAGTTAGCATTTAGAGGCTACAATTCTGGATCTCTCACATTCATTCAATTAAGCATTCGATTGTTTCCAATATTTGTGTAGTTCATACTAATCCACTGAATTTTTGTCCAAGTTCAACCTACAGGTACCTACATCACTTTATTTGAAAATGACTCTGACCCAGCCAAGGCCTTTCTACCCACAGGCTTATTATCAATTAAATAATTTGCTTCTAACCAAAAGCCAATGTTAAGCCAATAGCCTCTCGTTCAGTCTCATCTGCATACTTTCTTCCTGCCTGCAGTCTCAGCTCATATAGTGTGGTATATTGTTAAATAGCTTTTCAATGACCAACATAAGCATTCATTATTCATTACAGCCAAGTCTCTGTCCAGCCAATAAATATAAATCATTGTTTTACTCTACATCAATGAGAGAGATGTCTCTTCTGTTGGTTAGTCTGCTCTGCTTACCAATAAGTCACTAACCCTGACAGTCATTTGGTGCTCTGCAGGGTTTATTCTTTACTGGTTTGACTGAATCTCAAATGAAGTGAAGGTGAGGAACAAAAGTGCTGAAATTTTGAAAGTTGTATTTGAATTATAAATGCCCTGTCCAAGGCTTGAGGCATAGGATTTTGCATGAAAAAGATATGTAGGACCTGTTACACTTGCAGTATGTAGGACCTGTTACCGTAATGGAATCATTTGGCTTGAGTTTAATTTGTTTAACATATGGGCCATGGATGAATCACTGATGCCTGAGACCTTGTTAGTTACAAGGTGGCGGGTGTAACCATGAGACCACCATGCTGCCTAAAACATGCCAAAGGTTCTTGGCTTGATGCTGTTGTGTTCTTGAATGTTAACAGACCTAATACAGTGGAACTCCATAATGTCACATGCAGTGTGTGTCAAGAAAAGGTGGTTCTTATTATTTCATGGACAGAAATCAATATGTGTGTATGTAAGTGAAGTTGTGTTTCTGCTGTCTTGTACAAATGCATTTTCAATTGTGTGCATATATTTGAAGAACATGTGAGGTCAGCAGGCAGGGACTTCCCCTCTGTTTGGAGCGAATCACTGGTTGCACTACCCAGATTAATGTGCAGTGGAAGCAGGAGCTGATAATTACAAAAGTGCATTTTCACTTCAAATGGTCAAAGAGGGGCCACCTGCAACAGGCATAACCACAAATGTTAACATGTCAAACACGAATCCTGGAGACTTGACTGCTGAAATATCTCAGACGGCATTTTAAAATAGTGCATGACTTACTCACTTTAAACAGGAAGGCAATTGTTTTATGTCCACAAATTACGATTTGGTAGACTTGCTAAGATCAGACTAATCTCCAAATATTTTAGGAGGAAATTGTGCCCCACCCAACTTCTTTGAAGTGTGTTTTTTGTCAAAGGATTGACAGTTTAGACTGAAACATAAAAAGAGATAACAAGAGGAAGTGGAGTTTATGGCACAGAGAGAGAATATGTGTTGTGAAAAGAGGATTTCATTTTCCCAGACTGGATTTATAATCACTCTTATGTCATACAGTATTTTGTGAGATTCATGTTTCCAGACAAGAAACAATCACACAAACGAGTATGATTGTTTCTTGTCTGGCAGGTATACACACACTGCATTTGTTTAACATAAAGCCATGATTATTCTTAGGTACTGTTTCATTTGTTTGTTTAGTGATTATGCCTAACTGAACTTTTACAGTTAGTTCAAAATGCTTATTTGCTGCTCAGTCCTATTAGTGAACTTGTTTATGATTCTTGTACATTTTTTGTAAAAAAATAAAAAGACAAAAAAATAAAACAAATGAGATAAAGACGGGGTTGAGTGAGTGGTTTACTCTACTACCCTAGCTTACAAAAGCCCAAAAAGGAAGGAAAATTAACATGTCTCATGGGCTGTCTTTTGAGTGTTTTCCCAAAGGACAACTCCCTCTGAACAACTTTTTTTTCCCTCCCACATTCTGATTTCTGCACCTGAGCTGTCTTACACCTGTGTTGGCTTCCATGCACATCAAAACACGGGTATTACATATTTTTCATGTTAATCTCTCTGATGATATTATAAATGTTGCAAGAGGTTACAAAGTGTAAACTAACTTAACTCCTATGCTCACAGGATCAGCAAAACCAAATTGGCAAGACATCTACATGGTTTGAGTGCAGCAAAAGTAAGATGTTTAATTAGCATTTTTGAGGTTTGTAGGTTGAGGGGTTGCAAGTTACAAGACAATTAAAAATGGCATGGATTTTGCTTATATAATTTAATCCTGCACCTATTGCAAACTGCTTGTAGTTAAATGTTGTTTTACTGGATTAATGTCTTTGTATTTTTACATTAACGTAATCTTCCAAGGGTAAATTAAAACAAACTAAAAAAGATCACGTTTTTCCCATAGTTCAATTAGCTTAGCTTCAATTAGCTTATCCTGAATGTAAATTATTAATCTGTCTAATGTAAGAGAACAACAGCTGTTCAACCAGATAACAGATAAAGGTCAGTATTGGCAAGATGTCTAATTTCAGGTATACAGCTGTATAATACCATCAAATGCATATATGCTTCCCCCCTCTATGTAATGTGTTTCTTGTTCATTATTATTAGTGTTGACATGTACTTTCCGAGTGTGACGGAATGAATGAAGTAATGTTTTTTTGCAATTGTTATCTATTTATCATTATTAAACATTGATTTAAATCCAATTCTGTTGTCTTAATAATAAAACTCAAATCCTCTTTTTGTGGATCCTCGGATTCCAGTCGATTATTTCAGTGTTATGCATTCTCTACTGCTGCATCATCGTCATCATTCGGTTAATGTTTTCAGCGTTTGTGCCTAAAATTGCAACTTTATGAAGTTGGTGCACTATGTGTGTCTGTTGAGCTACAGATATGCCATGTATTTACTTCCACTCAAAAATCTTTTAAAGCATCCGCCTCAAAAAACAGGAAGGGAGTGCATACAAAAATAAAATTGTGTGTGGCAGGCTTGGTTGTGCCCACTTTAGAATGACGGGCACTGTGCAATTTTTACATAGCTATACCATGGGTAACAGTAAAAAATTTTGAATGACATTCATAAGGATTTTTCACCAAGGTGACAGTGACAACTACCTACCATGATGTTTTGTTTCTGTTTCCAAACAGATGCAATATGTTTGTCATGTTGAGTTTGGCATGAGCTGGTGTATGTCATCTGTGTGTACTAGAGCTGTGACAAAGTGTCACACTGAGTACAAATTCAAAACAGATTTTGCAATATATACTGAAAAGTATGTATTCATTTTTTGACGCTAGTTTCCTGTATTGTGCAAAGAATATGCAAAGCTATTTGCATAGATTTAAAATATACAGGTGACACACCTCCAGGAAAATGATCATTTACAATTAGTTTATGTGGAAAAAAAAAAAAGAAAAATAAATAAATAAAATACACTGACATTACTTATTGCATTTTTAGTACAAAATATTTACAATGACTTCTTCACTCAAGTTAAAACCAGTAATCTATGGCAGTTTGTAGTAATACTAAATCACCAAGTTGCTCTATTACATTGGGAGCTTGCAGATTATTACTGAACCTCCACTAAACTGCTCAAGGTTGATTAAAGAAAAAATACATTTCTGAGTTGCATACTACTTGTAAACTCATGGCAATTAAAAATTTCAACAAAAAATACTAAGTAAAATTATTAAAAACATGTTCAATGTATAGTTCAATAGGACCATGGTTTAAATTCTAGTTCATTTATCTACTCCTCCACTCAACATACCTTATGGAGATATCTAAGAACTAGAGCTTTGAAAAAAAATATTTTTCCATACACCCCAGTATTGTGATGATTGACGGTGTTAACTTTATTGTGTTGATCTTGTAGCATATCAGTTTCAGTAAAAACAATATTTTTCCTCCATGGTGTTGAATCAGTTGTCACAAATGATATGGCATCTACCACAGATGGTAACGCTGTTTGCATGCCCCTTTTTCACAGAAGAATGAGAAGTAAAATCAGCTACAGTTACCTTGCGGTCCTGCCTTTGCTCCACCAAGAAAACACAGAAGCTTCGACTTTGAGCGGTTTCCCACTGAAAAACAAAGATATGAAAACCTCAAGACTGATTTCAGATATTACCACACACACAAACACATACGCACACACGCTCACATGCACACACGCTCACACACGCACAAATGCTTAGACTGTCAAATTTTGATATATGCTTGCTCTACAAGTCACACAATCTGTTACCATTTTAATGCACCTGTAAAAACAGATCTTTGCGTCTGTAAGCATATTAGTGTTTCTTACATTATTTTTGTTTTTTAAAGATGAGTAATCCTCATCTTGTTAAAGGTCCCATATTATGCTTTTTTTAATTGATGTCATTCAGCTGCCAGATGTCCAACTACACTGTATTTGAAATGTCTTAACCCAAAATTATCCGTGGTCCACAATATCTTTGATTGAATATTGATAAATTCTCTTCCGCCCACAAAAGCTTTGTTTTAATGGGGTGTAGCTCTCAGCTCCCTATCTCCACCCCCTCCCCCATCTGAGCTGCCTCAATCAACATCTCCCTCCCCCTCACGTTCAAGTGCGTTTGTTTACTTGCGCCACTTCAACGCGACTGCATTACAGGTTGATCGATCAGCAGAGTCTGGAACTTTTTTAACTGTCTGTGCTTTGCTGCAACGCGTTTTGCTCTAATTCTTCTTGTGTTTTCCACTCTTGTTTTTCATGATATAACGCTTGATTTTTTGGCGCTAAGGGTGGATCTGCTTTTTCATGTTCCCCAGTCTTTGCTGAACAAAGACTCATGGCTCATTGTGTAAACATGATCAGAATGGCCGGTGAGATAATTAAGGCTGTGTTGTCCGAAAATCATCATGGACAATGACAGATTGTGGATAACACGGGAGCTAAGCTAACGCAAACTAAATGAAATGTGTTTGCTGTGATACTGGGTTAAGCCTCGGGTGGACACACACAAACACACACACACACACACATACACACTCAACTGAAGCAGCACTAACTAGTTAGCCAAATGCTAGCTGACTTCAACAGCTTGTGAGGAACTTTCAGTGTAGGTCGTAGGTCGGGAATTGCCACGCCCTTGGGCATGTCAACCAATCAATATTGTCAATCACTCTCTCCAATGGGTGCCATTTGTGACGTAAGAAATGGCCATTCTAGCGTTTTGATTCGGTCCGGGCCATGAATTCCTTTTACTCCAAGTATCTATCGATGCAGGGAGCATTTGTTTACCAGATTCTAAGAGTTGCTCGGGTTAGGTAGGACCGCCATGTATATGTAGAGACCTGAAAAAGTGTGATTTTCATAATAGGACCCCTTTAAGAAAATTCGAAATGCCCATTGCAATAGAAAAAGAGAAAGGAGACTAAATGATTAAAGATGTAGAACACAGACTACGTAGTAAAAATTTGTTGTAAGCAAGGCTCACTGAATGTCCATCTGACTAGATTCCTAGATTCTCTAGCTTCATGTATACTTATTTTCTAATACAGATAATGGTGAAGTGCTCGTGAAGTATCGTAGTGATTGACAACATTGTTGCTATTGTTGTTGATTTTATGTTTTTCAGACATGTTCCATTTTAGAGCTTGCGAACTTCATAATAGTTTACTGATAATTTCAAATGGAAATGCTATTTTTTAACACAAATATATTTCAGAGACATTTTCACAGAGCCCACGCATGTGGGCTGCTGCTGCAATACATCAGCCCTCAGACTTGCACATTATGGGGAAGAAATGTGACGCAGAGGATTAAAGTGCCAACAAAATTGAGTTTTTCTTTTCAGTAGATAGATGTTCACCAGTGGAAAAGCAACTCTTTCTGATATTTTAGTTTAAACTTGTGTTCTTCCCACTGTTATTTGTACACCAGTGGAATGTTGACAATGACTGTAGGAATGAAGGCGAGGCAAAAGATATGTCTTCCTTGGTCACTTTGGTGTCTGAAATGTGTAGCTGAGATGGTGTTTGTGTTTTGACCACATCTGCCAGACCCCCCCTGCTATTCTCAACCAGTAATTCGCCCCTGAATTTGGGGCCAGGATTTGTTTTTTTCCAGGGAGCAAAAGTTTTACCCATTTTTTCTGTAACAGGGCTCTGCACCAAGCCCTGTAAAGTGATGCCACCTGTCAGGCTGACAGCTTATTCTCCATCTGGGAAGACCTTTATCAACTGCAGTTGTGGGACCAAAAAAATTTCTGCACCTGCCAAGTATTTAAAACCTTTAACTCTCTTCTTTAACAGGTTGCACACGCTAGAGTGATTCTATTGTTTTTTAAAGTGAGTTATGGACAATGCTGGTTGGTTGTTAAGATAATAAGTAAACAAGTCTAGAAAAAATGCTTTTCCAAAAGGTATTCATTTCCAGCATTTTGACCTGTGCACCAGATGGTACACAAATGCTTAGCTTGAAAAAAACTTGATTGTGGTGTCATGTTTTCTTGCATGACTGCAAATGTCTGCACAAATACATTTGTATCCACATCAGAAATCATACTGATGCATTTCTTGTCAAACTGTAATCTCTTCATGCAGTCAGGTCTACTCTACATCATGCTGTTGCAGTGCATTGTTTACAAGGACAATGAATACTTTCCAAACAAAACCCAATTCACTATATTAGCCAATGTAATGCAGTTGCAGTTGCAAAACAGCACAGCCCCATTATGGGCCAAAAGAAGGCTGTTTTAATAGAATTCCTAAAACACCAATTGTGAAAAGCAGGATAGAATTTTCTGTTTCTGAGTACCCTGTAATTTGAAGTGTGTGGGTTCAAGCCACGTATTTTGTGGTGATGGCTTTACTGGTGAGTTCTCCAAAAAGAACAGTGCAGAGGCCAGTACAACCAAGGGTTGAGCTAGCTGCCCTGTCTTACTTACTGACTGACCGAGCTGCTTCCCCTTTGGTATCTGGTCACAGTCGTTCTGCCTTCATGGCTAACCTCACTGGGCGTAACTCTCCACCATTGGGTGTTTAGAAAGCCCAATAGGAGGACACCTGTTTCAGAATTTATTTATTCCGTTTCTTGCACAAACACCCATGCAAAGTGTTTATGAATGCAGATGGAGAGCACTTGGGATAAACAAATGCACAAATCTTCTTTTTCACTAAACTGTCGTCTAAACAACGACCTACATTCCCATTTCCTCGTCTTTTTTGCTAAACTGACATCTAAACAACAACCAAACATTTCCATATCCTACAATCTGTATTTACCATGCATCACCCAAAATGTAGCAATTTAGCCAAACATGCTATATACTTTGTGACGTTGCATTAATGTTGAATGTGGGCTTCAGGTCACATATCCCCCATGTGCTGTTTGGCATTCTGTCTTCTGCATACTTGAACTTCCCAGAATTCCAAATTGGGAAAATTCCTGTGGTTCTCAAGGATATAAAATGACAAACAAATGAACAACAAAAACCCTCCTACATAGTGCATGAACAAATGTGCTCTTTGTTTTACATATGCAAGACCATAAACATTTATGTGCACTGTTTCAATGCTGTTTTGAATTTCAAGAAGACAGTCAAAGTAAAACTAAACCCTGTAGAAATTTTACAATAGATTAATTTATTGTTGTATGTCATTAACAAACTTAAATTGAGCACATTACATTTTTTGAGAGGGTTTGACCTGAGGTCAGCGACAAAGAAAAAATTATTCAACAATTATAAGAAATCAATAGGATGAAAATACTTTTTTTGCAATGCTGCATTGCGTTGAAGAAAGTTAAAAGTTTCTTTGCACCATTTTGTGTGGCCTGGCCAGTCTTTGTGCATGCTTTAGGAGAGTACAGATATAACATTAAACCACACTGGAGGGGAAGAAGTGCTTTTGAACAGTTAAGTTTTGCATTTTTGTGTCCGGTGCCAAGACATCTGTTTAGTGGCACACCCTGCAATTATAAATGAAAGGAATAGAAATGTCTTTTGATTATTTTCATCCTTATTGCATGCACACACAATAAGACCTGCTATTAAAATTACACACAAAAACTTCTGAATTCTTTTATTCAGCATGATGTTGAGGTGTCTCTGTAACACTATGGCACAATGACGAAAACAATAGGGTTTAAAATGTCTACAGGTCTCGGATATGGGTCATGGCAAGAGGATTTAGCCTAATGTGAGCAGCCTTTAAAACGTAACACACACTCAAGTTAACTTTTTGCTCCTATTTCAGACTTTATGTGGCCTTTTCTTTCCTGTTGACACATCATCTGCAGCATTTTGTCTTTCTTATATCCACATCTCTGAGTCTGAGCAGAGTGTGTGTGTGTGTGTGTGTGTGTGTGTGTGTGTATGTGTGTGTGTGTGTGTGTGTGTGTATGTATATATATGTATATACAGAGAGAGAGAGAGAGAGAGAGAGAGAGAGAGAGAGAGAGAGAGAGAGAGAGAATGTTGTGAGTATTTCCCCCAATGGCAATTTTTTTTCCAGTATAGTAAACATTTTAAGTCACGATGCCCCACTGAATGTGTGGAAACAATCAAAGTCCTCTTTATTTATTTTTGTAAAAATATGCTTATTTTAAAATTAAACTTAGATTTGGATTTTTCAGCAGGAAGGGGGACTGCAGTCTATCAGCAGAACATTTGGAGGGCTGTGATGAGAGGGTATGCTAAATGGTGCTCAAAGAGATTATAGTGACTATATAATAGTGCTGGACAAACATCTCACAAATCCTCTGATATATCCAAATAGAACACCGACACACTTGTCTGAAGAGGAGGTAAACTTTGTTAACCTAAATTGCTTTTGCAAAAATTCCTCCCACTGAAAATGCTAATACAAAAGTCAGTAATATAATATTATAAAATATTAAATCTTTTTGATGATGAACTGTTTGATGAACTTTCCGATTAAGGTGAAATGCAACAATAATATACAATAATAATGTTGCACATTAATCCTTCTGCTTTTTATTTTATTTTATTTTTGGGGGGGGTGGAAAAAATAGCCAATTCAGGAGTTTCCTTTTTTTCTACGTTCCTCGACAGTATGTGTTGGGATGCTTTTCAGCATTCTCCCTGGCTATATAAAAACTATTGAACCTGTGCTATGTGCTCCCCTGAGTGACACTCTAGTTTTCTAGATATTTTGAAGCAATGCCAAATAATATATCTCAGGAGCAATATTTAAACCGCTCTGTGTTTACTCATTTTTAAAACATACCTTGGAACATGTGTGGGATTAAGAACATGAAAGCTACTTTTTGTGTTACAGTCATACTGTAGACAGAACAGTCAAGCACTGGCTAATGTAGGTTAGTGACTGTCATGACCTGGTTCATTGCCTACAAACTCTTCAGTGAGTAAGCTCTGGATCTGGATCACATATTCTGCAGGATGTGTAATTCGGGTAGATCCCCACGGATGCAATACACCACAGCACATATGGTTTCTACCATCACTTCCATTACAAAAGCAGGCTGTGTGAAGTTGTTTCCAAGTCAAATAGGTAATCATCTTTGCCCTCCATTTGAGGCCCCCTCTAAACTCTCTGGAAAACAGTCAAACATACATCAACATACATTGGGCGTGCAACACATTGGCAAAGTAAAAGTGTAGATATTATGGAAATCTCAAAAAGAAGTTAAAAACTGATGTACATACTGTATTTATTGGACTAAAAGAACAAATTAATACAAAATGAGTGTCGAATTATTTTTGAACATATTAATGCATATTGCATTAGTGTCCTTACATTTGGGTCATTTAAACAAGCAGAGGGTGGAGCAGAATCAAGCAGCTTGCTGGACACTTAGTGCTCATCTTGAACGAGGAGATCACTGGATGCACTAAGTCATCTTTTTTCACATAACATCACTGGATTTCCATTCTGAAGTGTACCATCAGCCTTTTTGAATAGAATATACTACTTTTGTATGTAATGCCATTTTGCATGTTCAATCAACAGATTGAATATTTTTTGTGTTTCATATCAGCATGTGTATTGTGAATAAAGTATATTAATTAGACTTTGTTTTTAACCTAATTGGGATCACACACACACACACACGCACACACACACACACACACACACGCACACACACACACACACACACACAGACACACACACACACACACACACACACACACACACACACACACACACACACACCACATGGGACATCCAGTGAGAGGATAAGGGTGAAGGCTTATAGAAAAAGGGCTTCCACCTAAAAACATTCCAGCAGTACAGACCATGTTTTCCTTACCCCAACAAATTTACACAGTTGTTAGTGATGGCCCGGGATTCCTCCTGAAGCACAGCCCACCAATAATAAACAGTATGGCAGCTGACACCGCAAGACACCTGCACAGCTCCCTGACACTGCAGGATTGTTCCCAGGGATTGGGAGAGCTGGCCTGGGCAGAGGTGGGCTGCCGAGTGAGTGGACGAGGGGGCAAAGGGGGCCAGGAGACAGGTTTGTGGTGTCAGTGTGTGTGTGTGTGTGAGTGTGTGTTTGTGAGTGTGGGGGAGGGGGGAATGTAGTTACACTAAAAACACTGTTGTACACAGTTTTGGCTTTCTGTCCTGGTAACAAAACATACAACACACATATAAGTAATTCAAACCAGATCTATGTAATTATTTTTATGCAGTTAAAAAAAAAATCAAGACAGTAGGCCAACATTCCCTGTTACTGCTTCACTTTCTCATGTCATATAGGATGGCTGTGTATTATGGAGCGTAATTGTTGCCATTTGTTGTATTATAACATAGAGGATGCGGGTAACAATTGGGACATGCACAAAATAAACAGAATACTGATCCAACAATTAACAAGCAAATTAACATAAAAGTAAAACATTCAAACATATTTCAGTAATTTATAGATCGTGAAACACACAGTCAGGCTATGAAGTAAAATTGCGTTTGTGGACTTAATAATCACAATATCTCCACACATATATAGTGGGTGGTAGTATGCGTGTGATAAATTACTTTGTATTTTGTCAATAAATGCAATACAGGACACAGCTCAACATTGAATACTATTTGTGCTATTTGTGCACATAAAATAAACACCTATCGCAGGATGTGCATTCAGTCGTACACTACTCACACCACAGGATGTCAGGTGGTCCAGCCATTGTGTCACCACCTGTAGGACATTGTCAAAGCACAAAGGAGGGGCACAGTACATGTCAGGCTGCTGTCAACTTCTGTTTGACTTGAATTTGTAAATCCCTCTCTTTAAGCTGAGGGGCTTTGAAAGATTATCCAAAGGTCTGTGTAGTAATTCACGTCATGTTAGGTTTTACTTCTTGTCAAGAGGCAGGTTATCCCTCCATAGTTTTCACAGTCCACAATAATTATGATTGTCAACACTGTTCAAGTTTCACAGTTTTTCTCGGAGCGCAGAAACACATTTATAGTAGATTTTTTTAGGGTGGGGTACCCAGGAAGATTTGAGATTCTTTGATGTGTTTATTACCTGCATGGATCATGGATTTAACGAAACTTTTGATCTACTGGTTTATATAACCTTTATCTTAAGACCACTGGTGTTTGCCTTGCAACCAGCTGAAATTTCAACTGAGAACCCACAACAAAAAGAGTTTCAAAGAGTATCAAAGTGCATATTGAGTATCACAAAGACCTAGAACCTTTACCTGGGACCTATACAGCGCTCAGCTCCACGGACACTAACCACACTGATGTTTGTCAAAGCGGGGCCTCTCGCTTGCTGCCCTGTGAGGTCACAGCACCTGTTCTCAGTAATTGTTGGCAGGTGACGTAAGGACTCCACTTGTTTTCCATAGTGTAATGTGAAGGTCCCCCGGCTCTCTCCAAAGTCACGTTGGTTGTTCACAGCAAATAAGTTATTCTGACGATCATTCTTTGTTCCCTTAGAGTGAAATGAACTTTGGCTTACTTGTTGAAGGAAAATTCGTAAAACAAAATGTAATCCTGCACATATTTAGTCAGCCTGTATTTGCTGCCCCATGCTATATTACATAATGTATATACAGTGTATAAAAATCTAAATCTAAAGAGGAAGGACCAGTTTACAAGTTTTGAGTTTATTCTTTTCTATACTCAGAAAATTCCACCAGAAAATTAGAATGTCACATAACAAAAATGTGTCACTAATTCACTTTAACTAGGCTGGGCAGTGAATAAACCATGACATGCTATATAGAACCTCTGTTCATGAATGAAATTATTCATATCATGTACCATGCCTTCTAATTATTTAAATACATTTCAACAATATCCATCTTAAATTAAAATTACAAGAATTCCACGAAGTCAAGCCCTGTATCCCAGTTTAGTTGTCTTGCTTCCAACACTTCTCACATCACCTAGTATCTCTTTTTAATGGGTTGATGGTCTTAAGTCTCTTAAATGCAGAATCTTGGTTTGTATATCTGTTTTATGGTGCCCTAGCAGTCTGGTAGTCCTATGATCCAGCAACTCAGAATCACTTTGATGAATGACAGGCAAAACTAAGCTGTCTAGCTTTCCACTATGTCAATAGACTTTGTGATACCAAACTCCTGCGGTATGAATTTGGCCCACAGCCTGCCAATTGGTGAACTATGATCTATAAACCCACATATACTCTGCAGGGTCACAGGTGGCCTTCACCCATCCCAACTGACAGTTCGCATGACACTAAGTACAATAGGCTGACACTTGATCACAGGGATAAAGCAGATATGACTATCCATTCTCACTCTCATTCAAATCAATGAGCACTGTAGAATCACCATTTTGGGTTGTGAAATCCATGCAGAAAGGCTTTGGTTTAAGGACCCCCTGCTGTGAGGTGATAGTCCTTACCATTAGGACATTGAAAGGAAGGAAGGAAGTCAAAAGTAAAGGAAGTCAAAACTAAAACTAATGTTACCCAGTACCCATTGCTGACAAATCACATGCTCTGGGTCATTTAGCAAACAGTTCACATTGATTAACTGTATCTTTTATTACCTGTACCCAAATGTTGCTTGCCTCCATTGCCTTGCTGAATCCAATTGATGATGACTTTTCAGGGCTGGCTGCAGGAGGACAGAAGCCAGTAGATAGGGTATCTGACGTAGGCCTTCAGCCAGCTGTGAACCTGATAGCATCTGTTTTAAATGTTTGAGAGGAGGCAGAGAGAAAGGACCCCTCTTCTGAGCTCTGGAGGGGTAGTTATCTCACGCCTTTTTAGTGAAAGGATCCACAGATGGCCTGTGTCCTAACCGTTATTCAGTACAAATGTGATATCTCTAGCTGAGGTATTCTGCATGGATCCACTAGCTGTATTTCTGTAGAGAAGTGGGACTCATTCATGCTCAAAGTAAACAAGAGGAAATAGACACAAAGACCCCTCCTTTTTACAAAACAGACAGAAAATAAAGAGAAGCTTTTTATCTTTGCAGACAAAACAACCTCTTCACACCTGAGTGTGTCTTCTGTTTTGAGTTCTTCCCCTTTGTTGTCATCTGTGTTATCTAAACCGAAAAATCAACATGAAAAGATAATTTCTTTATGTGCTCTCGCCTGAGGGGATTTGGAAAACTTGCCATTCGTTTGATTTGTGAGAGTTTAGTGACAAAACCATTTGTAATCTTTTTTCACAGGTCATGTCTGGTTTGAGTACACTTCACACACCTGGTCTTTGATGAGCAGCCATGAAACCTGCTTTTAGATTAATCTGTTTTGTTTGCATTGAAGTATCTGAGACTTTTTTGATCCTATTCATTGTGTTCTAATAATAAATCAGTGTTGGGTTTTGAGAGCTAATGAGTCATTATATCTAGAGGTATTCATCTATTAAATATATATTTATTAGGCAGGAGAACTGTAATACAGGGAGAGGTGACACGAAATGAGGGAGATAGAGATGCAACAGCTCTGTGATTTGTCTCAATCAGGGAATGATGCTCTTAATGAATGATATTTTAACCTCTATTTTAGCCTCTAAGCTAATTTTATGCTGACAATATAGATGAAAGAACATCAACCAAACGTAATTCTAGGTCTTCGCTGAAGGACTAGAATATCTCATTCTTAAATAGTAATGCATTGAGGTCACATTGTACATTATTGTGATTGTGACTATTTTGCAAACCTGCCTGAACATTTCTTAGTGGTGCCTCTGTTTTGTTTATGTTCAGACTGATTAAAATTAATACTGAGTCTAATTATCTTTGGATTATCATCTTTAGACCAGACTAACTGTCTGCTGGTCTCTTTCGTCACAAAATTTCAATCCATCAAATCATTCTTTTCCTATTTAGAGTTTGGATGTGGCCATATTTGACAACAAATGATGTATTCTTACTTGATAAACCTTTTAAGAATCCTGTCAGAAGTTTTTTTTTCCTTTTGCTTTGCTTTTTGCTCTAAACATTATCCCCTAATTTATGGTATTACGTTTAAGATTGGGACTCCACATTTCATGTCATTTCAAACTTCAGTCGTGCCTGGACTGTAGGTGTGTTGGAACGGAACTGAGACTTACTGTAAGTTGAAGGATTCAGCATGAGTCCCACGCACTTAACTGAGCAGGATATTCTGTAGACAGCCCACAACGATGAACTTGGGCCATTGCAGGACAGCATTCGTGAAGTCGTTTAATTTGGACCTAAGTCAAATTATAACATGAACCTTTATATTTCAAAGTGGGAGGATTTGTAAGCGATCCCCTCTAACTGTCAACTTTTAACAAGTGACATTGGTATTCCTGGCTTTAACTCAAAAGAGGCTCGATAGCCATGATTATTTACACAGAGGGTTTCCTTCTTTTTCTCTCTTTTTTACAGTCAGTCATTTTCATAAGGGATCATAATACCCTTGGACAGGAAGTATCTGGCTATATAGACTACGCCCACAGACTCAAGACCAAAGATTTTGAACCATATTTCAGCGGAAAGAAGAGGCTCATGCCAGGACGTTCGGATTTATGGTAAGTCTTCTTCCACTGTGACATGTCCGCGTTGGTTGAGGAGGCCTTGGCTTGAGTGGAATTTGACAATGTGAAGGGTAAGGAAATCTTATTATCCAGGATTAAGGACTCATATTGACTTGAGAGACCAATATAGGCTTGGAAGGAACTGTGCAATGTGCCGGTGTATTTAGTGTGTACAGCACCAGTCCTTATGGCCTTAACATAGATGTGGAATAAGTATGTAACTCCAAAGTGATATTAAGTAGAGCTGCCAAAGTTCCAACCTGTCTAGAAAAGAAAAAAATTATTCGAGTCAAGATGAAAGTGGCCCTAAAACATGAGATTGGAATCTTTAATGGGAGGCAAATTTGTCATGACAGATTAATGGAGCAGATTTAATGACCATGGAAGGCTTAATGATTGCAGAGATTATTTATACATTAATCTGTAAGTAGATCAAGCAGTTGATAGATTACTTTCAGGAGCCCTGTTACAAATGCAGAGACGGCACAGTAATGCAGTGGGTAGCGCTGTTGGTGCACATCAATGCGGTTCCCGGTTTGAGTTCTGCTCTGTTCACAGTTTGTATGTTCTTTCAGTGTCTGTGTGGGTTCTCTCAAGGCTCTCCGGCTTCTTCCTATCTCGAACATGACCTTCAGGTGAATTGATGATACCAAATTGCCTGTAGGTGTGTGCGTGCATGGTTGTCTGTTTACGTGGCTCTGCGGTGCACTGGCGTTGCGCCCTAAATGTACCCTGCCTCATGACCCCAGACAGCTGGGATAGACTCCAGCACCCCACGACAGTGGAAGAAGCGGGCATTTGACGATGAATGACTGAATGAATGACTGTAAAGTTGAAGTAAAATCCAAGGTTCTGTGCATTCAGAACCTTAGCGTTTACCAAGATTCTGAACGCACAATTGAAGTTAAAGGAGTTTACAACAAAAGAAAAACAATGTATGTATGTCTGATGTATAAAACTTTTATTGTACCAGTTGATGTTTTGGTAATTTTAGCTGCCTGACAAACTTTTCCAGTTGTCTTCACCTAAGAGGAAAAGTACAATAACAAGTCAATGTCCAAGCATGATTACATTGATGGAATATCTTGGTGGAAAACACAAATACTTCATGCCAATCTTCTGAGGTAAGTTTCATACCAGGTGTATGTGATGAGACATAGATAAAACTCAGAAAATAAAATCTGTAGATAAAATAAGGAAATGATTATCAAACCCCTAAAACATGTTAAAACAGAAATGTGTTGTGTGGTACTGTGTTAATACATTCATTCATTCTTTCGTTCATTCATTCATTCATTCATTTTCTTGAAAGGAGGCAATCAGTAATCATCATTTTTTTAGCAGTTTATTTGAATCCGGATCAAGGGTTTACGCTGAAGCCCATCCCAGGTAACCCTCCTTGCCTCTATCCCTCCTTGCCCCGTGCCCCTTGGGCCTGTCCCGTGTGCCCTGGCGGTCGCGGCCGCTGACTCCTCTGGGTCTCTGGGTCTCCGTGGTTCTCAGTGCCCCCGGTGGCTCTTCGGGTGATGGCTTCTGGATGCTCCTGGCTGGCAGGGTTGGGGGTACTCAGCCAGCGTGGCCCTGTTGGGTTCTAGTAGCCTATCTGAGCGTTGGTTTCCATCACAAATGCAGGTGGGTTCAGGGCTTACCAGCTCCTGTCGAGTCCAGTTATTGAGAACCATTGGGTCCCGTCAGAACGTGATGAGTCTCACTTCAGACATCACAATCTTATGCCCTCTATCTTCCTCCTACACTGTTTTCTTCTGGTGGTCTATTCTATACTGTCAGGACCTCCACTAATCTGGTGTTTTATAACATTGGTATTAAGGTATCAGTTCTAAGATATAATAAAACAGCCTAAACCTTTTTCACTCCAACAGCACTGCCTGTCTATCCACTAACTTGTTTGTGTTTTCTCTCCCTGTCTCCTTTTGCTTTCCCCCTTAACTCACAGAGGTGCAGCACTTACCTATCTGGCTCACAATAGGAAATTCTAATAAAGACTGACAATTTAGTTCCCAGAGCAGACTGGTGATGGTCACATGCGCGCATTAAAATGTATGAAAGATTTTGCTGCAAGACTAAAATAAGCATTGATCTCATAAAAAGTTGACCCCTTTTATGGGGTTAAACTATGAGAATACATGCAGACAAAAAAAAAGACGTAGTAAGATGAGGGAGAAGGTCAGCGTGAGTAAGACCATAGATCAAAGCTAGTGCTTTGATCTGCTATACATTAACTTTGATCTATGGTCAAAGCTAGTGCATAGCTTTGACCTACCCTGAAAGGTCAAAGCTATGCACTTGTCAGTTACTACTTTCAGGGTACCCTGACCTACCCTTCGCAGGATGTTGCAGTCTCTGACTGCCTTGGTTCTTTTTTATTATGTTATTGGCCTGGTTAAAAGAAAACCCTAACTGTAACCCTAAACCTAACCCTAAGAGTAAAATTATTACGTTTTTGAATCAGGATCTTTATTACATTATTGGCAAGTTATCATGTTATGGGCCTGTTACATTTCAAAAACGGCACATTTATTAATTGTATCAGCTGTTATTTCATTATTGGAAAAGGTAGAGAAAAGGTAGAAAGCTGGTTGACATGACGCAGAGGAGGAAGGTAGATATACTGTGTGTCCAGGAGACCAGGTGGAAAGGTAGCAAGGCTAGAAGTTTATGAGCAGGTTTGAAGTTGTTCTATCATGGTGTAGATAGGAAGAGAAATGGAGTAGCAGTCATCTTGAAGGAGGAGTTTGTTAGGAATGTCCTGGAGGTAAAAAGAGTGTCAGATAGAGTGATGAGTCTGGAGCCAGAAATCGAAGGTGTGATGTTCAATGTTGTTAGTGGGTAAAACATAATGAAAATGGTGGCACGTAGTGGGGTTTATAAAAAACAGTTTCTGGCTGCTGTTGGAAATAACGCTGTGAAAGATTATTGTAAATCAGAGTAATAACTATAACCAAACTAAGTAGCTAGAAAAGCCACAATTTTTAGGACTTGAAGATTATCCTAGTTGTGGGGTGGCACGGTGGCGCAGTGGGTAGCACTATTGCCGCACAACACGGCGGGTGAGGGTTTGAGTCCCGCTCTGTGCGGAGTTTGCTCGTTCTCCCCGTGTCTGCGAGGGTTCACTCCAGGTTCTCTGGCTTCCTCTCACCTCCAAAAATATGTGCTTCAGGTTAATTGGCCCATTCCACATTGCCCGTAGGAGTGAGTGTGCATGGTTGGCTGTCTTTGTGTGTGGCTCCACGGCGCACTGGCGTCATGCCCAGAGTGTCCCCCGCCTCACACCCTATGCCAGCTGGGATAGGCTCCAGCTCCCCATGACCCACTGCTGCAGATAAAGCAGAAGAAAACGAGTGGATGGATACTAGCTGTCAAAATACACAAATGGAACACTTAGAAAACGGGCCTCTATTCCATTAAAATATTTTTACATAGCTGTTTTAAGTCTTTAGGTGCTTTAAATCGGGCATATTTAGACAAGATACATCATGCACTATATGCTAAACAACTACATTCATCCTTGCCAGCAGAATAATTCCTGGCCAAGCCTCAAGTGAACTGCTGAACTTACAGGTGTAAGCTAAAGTCTAGTTTGCATCCCTCAGTTGGGCAAATAACATCTTTGTAATTCGTTGTCTATCCAGAGAGCCGTGTACATTTAGAGCGGTCAGCAAATTACTGGAGCCAAAACCATTCCCACATTCCACATATTCGTGCATAGTAACATATTACCAACATTTCAGACAGGTGCAAGAAATCTTGTGAAGACAAACACAAGTAGACAAGGAGGGGGATGGGAGTATGTATTCAATTTTCAGAGTGCAACCAAATGACATGCACCCCAGATAACCTCCATGAGACTGGGGAGAGTACTAATATTCTAATATTCTAATAATAAAGTTCTAATATTTTAATGTAGATAGATTCTCAAGATAAATTATGCTTCTATCTTATCATCCTCTGAATCAACACTGATTGCATTGGCATACTTTCCAATTTAGGTCAACGCTTAAGGATGTAACTTTAAAATAGAGATCATCACATTGAACTTTACAATAAAATAGATTGTGAACAAACCGCCAGCTTTGTCTAAGTGTTTGAGATCAAAATTGACGCACAAGGTCGAGGTCGATTTGTACCTGATTTATTTCAGACTTTAATCACATGTAACTTGTAAATCAGCAGATTGAGTTTATGACATGCTCCATGACAGCAGCACAAACTCCCTCTGCTGATTAAAACCAGGAGACTGCTGAGAATGCCAGAAAAGGTGAGAAAGTGGACCTTGAGTAAAGACTTTTTTGGCTGAAGTAAAGTTCTTGCTCTTTATTTCCCTTTAGTCTCTTGGCATTTCCTCTCTACTTAGTGTGTTAAATTGAGGTGTTGCTTTGGACCACAAATGATTTGTCGTCAGAAATTTCTTGTAGCCTATAATAAATTCAAATTTGCTTTTGAAAACATTTGCCTGAAAACATTCACCTGGGCAGCAGGTGCAGTGAGTATGTCTGTGGACTCACAGCAAGATGGTCCTTGGTTCCATTCCACCTGGGGCCTTTCTGTTCAAAGGGTTTGTGTTCTCTCTGTGTGTGTTCTCCAACTTCCTCCCAAAACCAAAAACATGCAACTTAGGTAAAATGGTCACATCAAATTGTCTGTAGGTATGAATGAATGGGTGTCTTTCTGTGTTATGAATCAACTTGGCCCTGCAATGAACTGGCGACTTGTCCAGAGTGTATCCTGACTCCTGCATATCGTCAGTTGTGATGGGCTCCAGCATGACCCATGATTAAGATTCACTGAATGAATGAACATATTCATCTCTATATATCACCCCAGTACAATGTTTGACTGCTTGCAATTCCTCATAGCTTTCCTTTTGCTACTGCAATCCTACTGCAACAAAAAGTCACTTTTGAGTAATTTTTCTCAATTGAAGATTAATCATAAATATCCATTAATTGTGACCTACAACATTAATTAAAGTACAAGTGGTGCTGCTAGATCTATCTTCTGCTGTATTTTTAAGATGTTATATGCAAAATAATATAATTTTTAAAAGTTTTCTTTATTCATAGCAGGTGAAAGCAAGGATTTGCTTTAGTTTTGGGTTTTTTTTTTTCTTTCTTTCTTTGTTTTTATTTTCTTTGAAGTGAAAGTGTCAGATAGAAAGAAAGTTTTGTTGTTTTACTTATTGGTCCATTTTTCAACATGTGACACATAACCCCAATCGTGGCCTTGAACTCTGCCTCCTCGAAGGCGAGTGGAAGCCCTAACAAGCTGTAGGTGTGAGTCATTGAGCGAACATGCCTGGAGGTACAGCCTACTCCCTAATGATGCTTTTACGAGGCTTCCCCTTACACGGGTCTCCCTGCCCTCCTTCCATGTGACATCTGACTTCACACTCCCTCTCTCATTCTCTTGCTTCACCTAATAAAATATCTGATTTACACACTTTCTGTCTTCATTGTAAGATTTTAAACTTTCTTTCCCTAACTTTGCTACATTTCTCCTTTTCTCTCTTCCCATGTCATCCTCCAACCCTACCCCCCACTCTCCTACCCCTTTTTTCATTTCTGTCAGGAACAATAACACCCAGTGTGGTTGCTACTAAGAAGGAGCAGATGCTGGAGCTGCTGCCCACTCAGTGTACTAAACCTCCCACTGCAAGACTCTGAATCCCGTGCCTCCTCCTTCTCAGCCACAAAGAACCCAGAACAGCGACACCAGCGCCAGCTCTGGCCTCAACCTCCCACCTCCACCAAGTAAGGGTGGATAGGTTCACGTCCACAGTCAGCAATGTCTCAAGCAGCAAAGTACAATAGCCCAGTGTCTCCCTTAATGTATGAGAATTCATGACGACTACACACAGCATTTTTTTTTCTCCTTTGGTGTGAACACAAATACGAACTATGTGTAATTCAAAACAAGAAAATATCAAAATACAATTGTAATAATGTCACTAATTTTCTGTATGTTGTTTAGCCGAGTGCTTAGTATCTCATGATTCAATAAGGTGTTTATATGGAATTATGGTTTTAATGTTCAATTCAATGAAACAAGTATCAAAGAACTATTCAAGGAGCCTGGTTCTCTGGGAAGGAGATAATTGGAAGAGCCATGTATTGATACTCTGGCGGTGTCATCCAGTTTCATCCAATTGTATCCCTGAACTGGATGAGTGACTTCTATAAACCAGTCTATAAAGTTAGCATTTTGGTAATGTATTAAATAATAAAATATAATGTAAGTATTATCATTACCATTTCATCAAATACATGCCATGAACTATGTGAATATATGTATAATATTAACATCAGCAGTTTAAGAGACATAGCACCAACATGTGCTTGACAAAATATAAATATTGTTTTTAATTATTTATCAAGAGAAGAAGAAAGAAGAAGTACACTTTATTCATCCCCTTTGGGAGGTTGTTATTTTTTCACTCATGGTTAGTATATTTTTGAAACAGAAGGCACTGTAGGGATGCAAAGTATATACAATGGAAGGTAGAGTGACAGGCAGCACCTTTGTGGTGCGCCCCAATTGAGCATTTTGTGGGGGGGGGCTTGCTCAAGGCACTTCGGCAGTGCTAATGAGGTGAGCCAACACCTCCCACTGCCTGCTGACACTCCAAATGTTTTGGCCAACGCGGGTCTTGAACCGGCGACGTAAATGGTACAATTTAAATAAATCATACACTACGAATCAATGCGTGATGTAACTGCAAAAGGGCACAAGCCAGTGTGTTATTGTGCTGGTCCCAAACCCAGATAAACACATGTGTCAGGAAGGGCATCCAACGTAAAACTTTTGCCAAATCAAACATGGAAATCAAATCTATGACTTCCATACCGGATCAGACGAGGTTAACAAAAACTGCCGTCGGGGCAGTTCACCTACAGGGTGCCGGTGGAAATTGGACTACTGTTGGTCGAAGAAGGAGAGAAGGAAAGAGTTTTCATAGGAAGAGAGAAAAGAGAAATGCCAAGAGTATAGGAATGAGAGTAGGGACGTTGAATGTTGGAACTATGACAGGAAAAGGTAGAGAGTTGATTGACATGATGCAGAGGAAGAACGTAGACATGCTGTGTGTCCAGGAGACCTGGTGGAATGGTAGCAAGGTTAGATGTTTAGGAGCAGGGTTCAAGTTGTTTTACCATGGTGTAGATAGAAAGAGAAATGGAGTAGGAGTCATCTTGAAGGAGTTTGTTAGGAATGTCCTGACAAACGAGTGTCAGATAGAGTGATGAGTCTGAAGCTAGAAGTCAAATGTGTGATGTTCAATGCTGTTAGTGGGTATGCTCCACAGGTAGCATGTGAACTGGAAGATAAGGAGAAATTCTGGTTGGACTTGAAGCAAACAGACGTGATGAGGAGTTGATGGGCAGGTTTGGTATCCAGGATAGGAATGCAGAGGGACAGATGCTGGTTGACCTTGCAAAAGGGATGGAAACGGCTATAGTGAATACTTTCTTCTAGGAGAGGAAAGAACATAGGGTGACCTATAAGAGTGGAGGTGGGAACACACAGGTAGACTACATCTTATGTAGACGGTGTAATGTGAAGGAGATCAGTGATTGCAAAGTAGTTTTAGGTGAGAGTGTAGCCAAACAGCACAGGATGGTGGTGTGTACAGAGGAATAAAGTTGATGAGCCATGCAATGAAGTTATGGGACAGAGTAGTTGAAGCTAGACTATGGGCAGAAGTGAACATTTGTGAGCAGCAGTATGGTTTCATGCCAGAAAAGACTACTACAAATGCAGAATTTGCTTTGAGGATGTTGATAGAGAAGTACAGAGAAGGCCAGAGGGAGCTGCATTGTGTTTTTGTGATCTGGAGAAAGCTTATCACAGAATGCCCAGAGAGGAACTGTGATATTGTATGAGGAAGTCTGGAGTGGCACAGAAGTATGTTAGAGCGGTGTAGGACATGTACAAAGTTCATTTTAGCTCAAGAAAGTAGGGCATCCCTGGGATGCACTTCAACAAAAATTTGTGCATCCCAACATGACATTTGTGCATCCCAAAAGTAATAACAGAATATACTGTAGAAGCGTACGCAAGGATTGAGTTTTGTCAATAGTAAAATATCAAAACAAAAGAAACAGTTAATTCTATCTGTTAATTTTTATTAATAACGACATCATAACTGTTTCAGTAAAAAGGAAAAAACAGGAAAATTACATATTATCTGTATCAAAATGTTACTGCCTGGTGGTCATTCTTAAAAAAACAATTCAGGAAATAAAGATGTAGGACAGTTTTTTTTCCCTTTTGCTTTTCACTCAATAGTTTTCTTTGCCTTTAAATCGTAGATTCTACTGTGGACACTGCACCAAGCTAACATAGCCTTCTCCACACACTTTTTTTAAGCTGCATTTTGTCTTGGGTGCTGACATTTAGCCATGCCTCACCCATGGAAAAAATCGTGTCCATTCGGATTTTTGCTGGTTTTCGCTCTGCTTCTTCTGCTTTTTCTTCCATACCGTCCACAGTAATGTCTGTCTTTTTCTTTTCATTAACTTTTGTTTTTTATTCAGGAAAGCACTCGTTGTCACTTGGGTTTTCTCCAAGTTTTGCATCTTTTTTGAGGCATGGTGATGATGTGAGACTAACTCGTCACTCTCTCACTGCAGCGTGTAGCAGTGAGAGCAGACATTGTGTTATTGTTTGGTCGATTTTATTCATTCATTCATTCATTCATTGTCACAACCGCTTCATCCGTCTATCCCAGCTGACTTAAAGCGTGAGGCAGCGGAAACTCCGGGCGCCACATACTCTGGGTGCCACACACTCACACACTCACTCCTACGGTCAATTTGGTATCAGCCAATTAATCAGAAGCACATGTTTTTGGAAGTGGGAGGAAGCTGGAGAACCTGGAGAGAACCCATGCAGACACGGGGAGAACATGCAAACTCCACACAGAGCGGGACAAAAACCCTTAACCGCCTTGTTGTGTGGTGACAGCTCTACCCACTACGTCACATTGCCGCCCCTGGTCGATTTTAATAAGACTGAATCAAGCAAATGAGTCTCATGACGAGAAACTCGCGTGAGATTAAAACACAATGGCGATTTCTGGATTCAGATGTTGAGTGGAGAAATGGATAAATTGTGAATATTGTTGTTGAATGAAAGTGCATCTTTCCAAATATTATATCGTGAAAAAAGGTAGCATCGATTTTTTTTTTTATTGTAAGTATACTAAACTTGTGTCCCAGGGACGTACATTGCCTGATGAGCATGCGTCCCTGTCAAAAAATGTGCATCAAAAATGCAAGGACGCACGCTAATGAGAACACTGTATGTACGAGGACTGTAAGACAGTGGTGAGGTGTGCTGTAGCTGTGAAAGAGGAGTTCAAGGTGGAAGTGGGACTTCATCAGGGATCATCTCTGAGCCCCTTCTTGTTCGCTATGGCGATGGACAGGCTGACAGACGAGGTTAGGCAGGAGTCTCAATGGACTATGATGTTTGCAGATGACATTGTGACCTGTAGTGAGAGCAGGAAACAGGTGGAGAAGAAGCCAGAGGTTTGTCCTGGAAAGGAGAGGAATGAAGGTTAGCCGCAATAAGACAGAATACATGTGTGTGAATGAGAGGGACCCGAGTGGAAGAGTGAGGTTACAGGGAGAAGAGATCAAGAAGATGGAGGATTTGAAGTACTTAGGGTCAACAGTCCAGAGCAATGGAGAGTGTGGAAAAGAGGGGAAGAAGTGTGTACAGGCAGCATGGAATGTGTAGAGAAAAGTGTCAGGTGTGATGTGTGATAGAAGAGTTTCAGCTAAAATGAAAGGAAAGGTGTACAAAACTGGTGAGAGCAGCGATGTTTTTTGGCCTACAGACAGTGTCACTGAGGAAAAGACAGGAGAAAGAGCTTGAGGTAGCAGAGATGAAGATGCTTAGGTTCTCTTTGGGAGTGACCAGGATAGATAGGATCAGGAATGAGTACATCAAAGGGACAGCACATGTTAGAGGTTTTGGAGATAAAGTCAGAGAGGCCATGTACTGGTGAAAAAAAAAATTACTTAACACATTAAATGCACAGTGAGAAAGAGACTACTCGAGATAAGTATTGTGCGCATCTGTGAAGATCAACACATATAAAAATGGCATGTTCGGAATACGAGCAAATATTTATCAACATGCCAGATTTCACTGGCATTGAATACTCCACCACCACCCCATCAAGGCTTAGACACAATGCTACAGGTTGAATCGCTAAATCACCTGCCGAGCTGGAACACTTTTTCATGTTTATTAAAAGTTAATAAAATACGACAGCAGTGCAAACATTTTTACAACAGAAAATGAAGCCAGACACACAGGTGCATAGCAGAGGCATAGCAGAGTATCGAGGCAACCTGGCTGAGGTTTCAGAAAAGGCCTGGGATAGGAATCTGCTGAACAGATACCTTAAGGTCAACGTTTTTTCCTGTCACCAAAAGCAGGTGAGGTAGAGTGAGTGTGAAATGCAAGTTTCATATGGTCCAA
The DNA here is from genome assembly GCA_013358685.1 of Antennarius maculatus. Taxonomy (NCBI): domain Eukaryota; kingdom Metazoa; phylum Chordata; class Actinopteri; order Lophiiformes; family Antennariidae; genus Antennarius; species Antennarius maculatus. Next base: position 8,301,813 of record CM023608.1, read on the forward strand.
CATTTCAAAACCTGTGTGAATTACAGGTCTGCTTTGGTAAAGACATGGTACACGCAATGTTAGAAGAAAATTCTGCTAATCTGGATGTTTAAAAGAAGGAAAGAGTAAATTACAACGATATAGACTATCTTGCCAAAAGTATTCACTTATCTGCCTACACATGCATATCAACCTGAGTTGCATCCCTTTCCCAATACAAAGAATTTAACATAATGTTGGTCCACCTTTAGAAGCTTTAAACACTCTTCTAGGAAGGTGTTCCACAAGCCTTAGGATTGGGTTTATTGGACTTTTTTTTTTAATCATTCTTCCAGAAGGGCATTTTTGAGGTCAGATACTGATGTTGGACGAGAGGGCCTGACTGACAGTGTGTGCTCGAATTCATCCCAAAGGTGTTCGGTCAGGGTGAGGTCAGGACTCTGTGCAAGCCAGTGAAGTTCTTCAACCCCAAACTCACTCATTAAATGTCTTTTTGTACCTTGCTTAGTGCACTGGTGGCAAACTATCAGTGTAACATGCTAGAAGTCACTGAGCTCCTGAGAGTTATCCATTCTTTCAGAAATGTTTGTAGAATAGTATGTATGTCTAGGTCAGGGGTGTCAAACTAATTTTCCCCAAGGGCCACATCAGCATAATGGTTGTCCTCAAAGGGCCAGATGTAACTAATAAGTGTAACAAAATGTAACTCAGAGTAATGCAAAATAAATGTAACTACTCCTTAATGTTAAATAATGTATTACTTATTGACAAACATTACAGTTGCACAGAAAAAAAATGTCTGTTTCTTTATTACAACATAAATCCTTTTACTTTGGCAAATTATGAAACCCACATAACTCCATCAACCAAGGATCAAACTATTCAAGTGAATAAAGAAAAATAACATCAAAACAAGACATTAACCTTGTTCACAATGTTTTTATCAACGTTAAAATGGGTTTAATTACTGCATTGTGGGAAATGTAGTTTTGGTGAAAGCACACTTTTGACCTATTTATTTTTAGACATTCCGACCTTTTATGCTCTTATGGGCCACATAAAATGATGTGGCGGGTCACATTTAGCCCCCAGTCCTTGAGCTTGACACATGTGGTCTAGGTGCTTGATTTTGTACACCTGTGGCCATGGAAGGGATTTGAAAACCTAGATTTCAAATGAATACTTTTGTGTATGTCAGATGCTGCCCAGCCTCTTAAAACTCTTTACCAAACACAGGGACTGAATAAGAGAGATAGAGAGCGGAAGGGGGGAACAACCAGAGTGCATAAACAGATGGTCACTTTGCAGGGGAACATTAAATAGACATCAGAGATGCTGTAGGCACATCTGTAGTGGCAGGAAGCAGGGTGCAAAGAGCTGCAGATCTGTGGGATAATTAGATGAGGGCCAGGATTTTTAAGTGCATGTATACTGGTGTGTGTGTGTGTGTGTGTGTGTGTGTGTGTGTGTGTGTGTGTGTGTGTGTGTGTGTGTGTGTGTGTGTGTGTGTGTGTGTGTGTGTGTGTGTGTGTGTGTGTGTGTGTGTGTGCGCACGCAAGCATATGTGTATTCCTTTCATTGAAGCCCTGGTTAAGATTAACACAGACACAAACATAATAAGTAGCCTTTATTCATAACATTATGCATTGTTCAGTTTTTGGACCATCATATGATATCTCAGCCATCGATTTTAGTTAGATTTAATTAAAGGCTTCATTCAGAGATTACCCTGAGGTTACAAGAAGTGATGTAGAACTCCTTTACATACTGTCCTGATTTGAAAGTTATTCCTTGTTGCTCTCAGAGGCACTTGTTTATTAAATAAAAAACAGCTACATTCATTCTAATGCTTGTATTTTTACCATTTCATTGGTTATCATTAGTCAATCTCAGCATTTACAAAAACCATAATCATAATTATTGCCAATAAATACATCATTTGTAATGTTGATCTGTATCTGCTTCTATGATGTAAACCCTCCTCAGATGTAACAAAGTAAATGCTGTGCTTCATTTACTTTAGACAACTTTCCAAAGAGGTCAGAGGCTGATGACATATGACTTTACAAATGATGTTTATATGATCCACCCACCCAGCGTGCCTGCTAAAATAAATCAAGCCCAGTGATTTGCAGATTTTTGCACTTACTGCTCCTATGGAGTTAATGCAAACACAAAGTTACCAAGACTGAGATGCCTGAGAAGGTATTGTAAAATGGAGAAAAAGTTAAATCTGGATATGAGTAGGAGTGTATGAGTGTGATTTTCATTTTACCCAGAGTCAGACAATAAAGGGTTTGTGTGAGTGTTTTTGGTTAGTCTTTGACTTTATTATGTGGTATGCATTGATTTGTAGTTTTCTTCTCCTTTCAGCTTTTTCCTTCAGGGGTCGCCACAGCGAATCAGTTGCCTCCATCTAACCCTGTCTTCTGCATCCTCTTCTCCCACACCAACTACCTTCACGTCCTCTTTCACTACACCCATAAACCTCCTCTTTGGTCTTTCTCTAGGCCTCCTGCCTGGCAATTCATTACTCAGCATCCTTCTACCAATATATTCACTATCTCTCCTCTGGACATGTCCAAACCATCTCAGTCTGGCCTCTCTGACTTTATCTCCAAAACCTCTAACATATACTGTCCCTCTGATGTACTCATTCCTGATCCTTTCCATCCTGGTCACTCCCAAAGAGAACCTCAGCATCTTCATCTCTGCTACCTCCAGCTCTGTCTCCTGTCTTTTCCTCAGTGACACTGTCTCTAGACCAAACAATATCGCTGGTCTCACCACAGTTTTGTACACCTTTCCTTTCATTCTAGCTGAAACTCTTCTATCACACATCACACGTGAAACTTTTCTCCACCCGTTCCATCCTGCCTGTACACGCTTCTTCCCCTCTTTTCTACACTCTCCATTGCTCTGGACTGTTGACCCTAAGTACTTCAAACCTCCACCTTCTTGATCTCTTCTCCCTGTAACCTCACTCTTCCACTTGGGTCCCTCTCATTCACACACATGTATTCTGTCTTATTGCGGCTAACCTTCATTCCTCTCCTTTCCAGGACAGACCTCCACTGCCCTAGTTTCTCCTCCACCTGTTTCCTGCTTTCACTACAGATCACAATCAAAGTCAAAGTCAAAGTCAGCTTTATTTTCAAGTGTACCATATATGCACGACATACAGTACAGATGAAATTGCAGTCCTCTCTGACCCACGGTAAACAGGCAGTACAACAGGCAGTATAACACAGACAGTACAACAGGCAGTACAACACAGGCAGTACAACACAGGCAGGACAACACAGGCAGGACAACACAGGCAGGACAACACAAGCAGCACAACAGGCAGTACAACACAGACAGTACATCAGACAGTACAGCACAAAGTATTAGACAAAACACAAGGGATGGTAAACATCTCTATACACTCTTTAATCCCATAGGGGAAGTCACGTGAGCGTAGTCCCTGAGTTGATGGGGGGAGAGAGAGATAGGTAGTCAGGTGCCGGGGGGAGGGCAGGGCAGTGTGAGAGTAGAGTTCAAGGCTATGGCAAGGGGCAGAGCAGGGAGGGAGTTGAGCGTCCTGACCGCCTGGTGACAGAAACTGTCCTTGAGCCTGCTGGTTCTGGCCCACAGACTCTGCAGTCTCCTACCTGATGGCAGAAGGCTGAAAAGGCTGTGAGAGGGGTGGGTGGGATTACCTGCAATGTTGATGGCTTTGCGGGTGAGGCAGGTGTTATAAATGTCTGTGAGGGAAGGGAGAGAGACACCAGTGATCTTTTCAGCTGCTCTCATGATGCGCTGCAGGGTCTTAGGGCAGGAAACGGTGCAGGCGCCGTACTACACAGTGATGCAGCTGGTCAAGATGCTCTCGATGGTGCCTCTGTAGAAGGTGAGCATGATGGGGGGTGGGGCTCTTGCTCTCCTCAGTTTGCGGAGGAAGTAGAGGCGCTGTTGGGCCTTCTAGGCCAGCAATGCGGTGTTGTGGTCCCAGGACAGGTCCTCGGAGATGTGCACACCCAGGAACTTGGTGCTGCTGACCCTTTCCACTGCTGCAACATCGATGGTCAGTGGAGCATGCTGAGTGCATGTTCTTCTGAAGTCCACAACAATCTTCTTCGTCTTCAGATGGATATTGTTGTCCTTGCACCACATAGCCAGGAGGCTCACCTCCTTTCTGTAGGCTGTCTCATCATTGTTGTTGATGAGACCCACCACAGTCATGTCGTCTGCAAACTTGATGAAGAGGTTGGAGCTGGAAGTTGGTGTGCAGTCGTGGGTCAGCAGAGTGAAGAGGAGGGGGCTCAGTACACATCCTTGGGGGACTCCCGTGTTCAGCATGACGGTGCTGGATGTGTTGTTACCGACTCAAACTGCCTGTGGTCTTCCTGTCAGGAAGTCCAGCAGCCAGTTGCATATGGAGGTGTTGAGCCCTAGCTGGTCCAGTTTATGGATGAGCTGCTGGGGGATGATTGTGTTGAATGCTGAGCTGAAGTTGATGAACAGCATTCTGGCGTACGAGTCTTTGGTCTCCAGGTGGGTGAGAGTTGAATGTAGAGCAGTGGAGATGGCGTCATCGGTCGAGTGATTGGACCGGTAAGCAAACTGAAAAGGGTCCAGGGTTGAAGGGAGGGCTGATTTGATGTGGTGCATGACTAGCCTCTCGAAGCACTTCATGAGGATGGGAGTGAGTGCAACTGGGTGGTAGTTGTTGAAGCTGGATGGGGGCGACCACTTGGATGCCTTGTGACAGGTTGGCCCTAGCCTTCCTTAGGCCCACCTCGTCCCCAGATCTGAAGGCCGCGTTCCATGCCCTCAGGAGCCTGTGAACTTCCCCTGTCAGCCATGGCTTCTGGTTGGCTCAAATCTACGCATTTCCTCATGTATGCAGTGATGGTCTCCATGTACTCCTGGAGGTCTGTGGTGTTGTTGTGGGTGGCTGTGTCTTTGAATACGCTCCAGTCTGTGGTTGAGAAACAGTCCCGGAGTGCCCCAGAAGACCCATCAGGCCACACCCGTATCTGCCTTTTCACAGGTCTGACGACTCTAATGAGCCGTCAGAAATACAGACCACTGTCTGTACGTCGGCGTTAGCATAACAGTGGTGTGGTCTGACGCCCCAAGGTAGGGGAGGGCATGGGCCTTGCAGTCATCTTTATGTGTTGTGTAGACATTGTCCAGGATGTTAGCTCCTCTGGTGGCAAAGTTAATATGTCCATGTAATTTTGGAAACACACTCTTGGGGTTTGCATGGTTAAAGTCCCCCGCCAGAATGAGGAAGGAATCTGGGTGGACTGTCTGCTGCTCACTGATGAGATGGTAGAGATGTCATCTGCGAACATCATAGTCCACGGAGATTCCTGTCTAACCTCATCTGTCAGCCTGTCCATCACCATAGCAAACAAGAAGGGGCTCAGAGCTGATCGCTGATGCAGCCCCACCTCCACCTTGAACACCTTTGTCACACCTACAGCACACCTCACCACTGGCTTACAGTCCTTATACAAATCCTGCACCACTCGAACATACTTCTCTGCAACTTCAGACTTCCTCATACATTACCACAGTTCCTCTCTGGGCACACTTTCATAAGCTTTCTCCAGATCTACAAAAACACAATGCAGCTCCCTCTGGCCTTCTTTGTACTTCTCTATCAACATCTTCAAAGCAAATACTGCATCTGTAGTACTATTTTTTGGCATGAAACCATACTGCTGCTCACAAATGCTCACATTTGCCCTTAGTCTAGCTTCCACTACTCTTTCCCATAACTTCATTGTATGGCTCATCAGCTTTATTCCTCTGTCGTTGCCACAACTCTGCACATCTCCCTTGTTCTTAAAAATGAGCACCAGCGCACTTCTCCTCCATTCCTCAGGCATCTTCTCACTATCTAAGATCCTGTTGATCAACCCAGTCAGAAACTCTACTGCCACCTCTCCTAGACATTTCCATACCTCCACAGGTATATCATCAGGACCGAGTGCCTTTCCACTCTTCATCTTGTTCGATGCCCTCCTCATCTCATCTTGACTAATCTTTGCTACTTCCTGGTCCACAACAGCCACCTTTTCTAGTCTTGATTCTTTCTCATTTTCCTCATTCATCAACTCTTCAAAGTACTCTTTCCATCTTCCCATCACACTACTGGCACCTGTCAATACACGTCCATCCCTATCCTTAATCACCCTAACCTGTTGCAGATTCCTCCCATCCCTGTCTCTTTGTCTTGCCAAATTGTATAGATCAGTCTCTCCCTCCTTACTGTCCAACCTAGCATACAAGTCATCATGAACCTCTTGTTTGGCCTTTGCTACCTCTACTTTCACCTTATGCTGCATATCCCTGTATTCAGGGATCGAAATTAACTTTTTTTCTTGGTAGCACTGGTGCTCACAAATTTAGAAGTTGGTAGCACCAGCAAAGACTTTGGGAGCACCTACCCAAAAGCAAGGCAGTGACGGAGCGATAGAGACCGCTCTATCGCTCCGGAGAGCGACATTTCTCCCTCGCCCAGGAGAGCAGCCGCAGCTGCACTCTCATTGTTTCCTGGCAGGACCGCAGCACCGCGGTCCCAATCAGACTATTTCGCGTACATTCTCCGGCAGGTCCACACTCACTGGATGAGGTACCGGGCTTGCATTTTTCTCGGTCATTTTGCCCTCAGCTCGGACATCAGGGGATAATTCTGCACAAAAGATCTGTGCTTTGTTTCATAGTGGCGCTTCATGTTACCACTTTTAATTCATGCTACGTGTTCAGACCATATGAGGTAAAATGGTTTTGAACTGCCTGGCGGAGGAATAAACATAAATTTCGTCCACTTGTTGTTAACCAGCAGATTTCTTGGTTAACCTCCCTTCGTTTTGAGCTATGCTGTCTCCCTTCTTCTGTGCTCCGCTGTAGCAGTAAACTCACAGCGGTGGCAAGCTGTCTCAGTTCCTGGTGCACTGACAGCGCAGGGTAGACAAACGATCTGATTGGCTGAACTGAGTGGAGCTATTACCAGATTAACTGGATGAGCAGCGCCGGCTGTCTGTAGCCGCGAACTGCAAGTAAAAATGCGCCAAGAAAATCTACTCTCGTGAATTTATCATGGAGTGGTCACGGGTCCGGACAGAACCGTCACGTGGTCCGGATCCAGAATGCGGTCCGCCATTTGGTGACCCCTGCTCTATAGAGAGAGAGAAAGAGTGAGAGAGAAGAGGGGAAAAAAAGACGCACCAGATTTTTTTCCCTCGTCGCACCAGTGCTCCCAAATATATTTAATAGTCGCACTGATTAAAATTTGGGCGCATATGCGACCAAAACGGTTGCAATTTCGAGCCCTGCCTGTATTCCTGTCTACTCTTCTCAGTCCTCTCAGTGTCCCACTTCTTCTTTGCTAATCTTTCTATGTATACACTCCTGTACCTCCTCATTCCACCACCAAGTCTCCTTATCTACTTTCCTTCCAGATGACACACCAAGTACTCTCCTACCTGTCTCCCTGATCACATCAGCTGCAGTTTTCCAGTCATCTGGAAGCACTTCCTGGCCTCCCAGAGCCTGTTTTTACTCCTTCCTAAAAGTCATGCAACACTTTTCCTTTGTCAGCTTTAACCATTTTGTCCTGTGCTCTGCCTTTGCCCTCTTCATCTTCCTCACCACCAGAGTCATCCTACACACCACCATCCTATGCTGTTTGGCTACACCTACCACTACTTTGTAGTCACTGATCTCCTTCAGTTTACACCGTCTACACAAGATGTAGTCTACCTGTGTTCTCCTATGCCCACTCTTATAGGTCACCCTATTTTCCTGCCTCTTCTGGAAGAGAGTATTCACTATAGCCGTTTCCATCCTTTTTGCAAAGTCAACCAGCCTCTATCCTTCTGCATTCCTGTCCTGGATACCAAATCACCATCACCTCCTCATCACCTCTGTTTCCTCCAAGTCCAACATTGAACATCACACCTTTGATTTCCAGCTTCAGACTCATCACTCTATCTGACACTCTTTTTACCTCCAGGACATTCCTAACAAACTCCTCCTTCAAGATGACTCATACTCCATTTCTCTTCCTATATACACCATGGTAGAACAACTTTAACCCTGCTCCTAAACTTCTAACCTTGCTACGTTTCCACCTGGTCTCCTGGACACACAGTATGTCTACCTTCCTCCTCTGCATCATGTCAACCAGCTCTCTACCTTTTCCTGTCATAGTTCCAACATTCAACGTCCATACTCTCAGTTCTATACTTTTGACGTTCTTCTTCTCTCCCTTCCTACGAACACACTTTCCTCCTCTCCTTCTTCGACCAACAGTAGTCCAATTTCCACCAGCACCCTGTAGGTGAACAGCACCAATGGCGGCCGTTGTTAACCCGGGCCTCGACCGATCCGGTATGGAAGTCATAGATTTGATTTGCATGTTTGATTTGGCAAAAGTTTTATGTCAGATGCCCTTCCTGACACAACTCTCTGTTGTGCTTGGGACCAGCACAATAAGACATTGGCTTGTGCCCTCTTGCAGCTACATTATATTAACTCTAAAGTAAAGTGAAAAAAAATGCAAATGTTTCCTGAGGTCAAATAATTTCATGTCTTCCATTTTGTACAGTCAATCATCTAAAGTCTAAATGTTTTCACTTAAGAATGATAAAGAATACAAAACATCAAGTCCTCACATGTAAGAAGAGGGAACTACCGAATGTTTAATATTTTACCTGGAAATTAATATGTGATTGTAAATATGATATATTTGTTTTCTCATGCATTGTTTCAGCTTGACACTATTGTGATGTTGACAACTTAGAATTTGCCCCTAGGAATCAAAAGTTTAAAGAAAACACATTGAAAACACATGAAAAGTTTTATTCCATTACTCAATCAAACTTTTTTCTCTTTTTTCCCCAGATTAACTTAATTATAAGAACAAACGTTATCGCAACCCACATATATGCACAGATATATATTCCCTTGTATGTTCAGGTTAATATGTAAAATAAACAATACTTTCCCAAATTAATGTAATTATAATTGGGATGCCCTTTAAAAGAGTGTGTAGTGGTGGCTGCATATGTGTTTGTTAGTGGGATTGTCAACTGGGCATGGCCCATCTGAGATTTGTTACAGAATCAGACCCATGACACCTCTACAAGTCTTAACAGTAAATTCAACCCATTACACCCTTCCTCTCAACACTGAAGAGGCCTTTTGTGATTTACACTGGAAACATTAACTTCACTAGTCTTGTATTCTTCAGCCACTAAAGAAAAAAAAACAAACTGCTGAACGACTGCACATGCTAGGTATTTGCTCTTTATGATATATATCATCCAGCGTAGAGTCCAGCTCCTCTGAGCCCTATAATGAGACTGTTGACATTACCCTGGAAAATGACCGCCTGGAGATAACAATAGAGCTAAGCATGGTAACTATGGAAAGTGAAAGAACACAGTGCACATGCCGAACGGCCATGGTAAAGACATAGGGAACCAGGAAGTAGTGCTTAGAGCACCGTCATTGTTTCCACCAAATCCAGGTTGTCATACTTTTACTGGTCCATGTGTCTGGGTGTGGTGCCATCCAGCTGCTGGAGCCTTCTCTGTGACCAAATGTGCACAGCAGTCGCCCTGGTGGCATGTCATATGGGATAGTGAGATGAAATGTACTCTGAGACAACCCAGTAACTTATTAATGAAATGTAGAATTCCTTCAATTTATTTTTTGCACATTTGTCATGCTATTTCATGATTGGCGTTGAACTATTTCACATTTATCGAATTCCTCTGACAAGCCTTCACAGACCACCACAGAATTAAAGTGGTTGGCCCAGAAACGTTAGTTGTTATAGAATACTGTATTGCATTTTGGTATAAATAGTCACTGAAATACTGTTAGGGAAGAAATACGTATGTGTCCAAAGGCAAGCCTCAGACGATATAATTTGACTCTGAGTTTTAAAGTAAAAACCTCAATTTGTGTTTCATAATTGGGGTATTGCAACAATCTATTCTGAACTTGCTTTACTTAGCTCTTTTCTCTCATCTGCAACTCAAAAAATGCCAGAATTCTCCTCCTATCATACCTTATAATTTTATGCATCAGTGTATTTCCTCACACACTTAAAGAATGTTGGACTGTCTGGTGGTTGGTGGTCAGATATCTGAGCCGAGAATAGAGCCTCCTAGAGTGGACGTCAAGGACAAGATCAACATGGTTTATGTGTTTCTGCCTCTATCTGCCTATCTGCCTATTCTGCCTCTATCATTTACTATTGTGATACAGTAAATTTGAAAATTGAATTTTTTACGTTTCAGTTTTACACAATTTTCTATGCGGTTGAACCCTGCTATGAATGCTTCTCTTTCTTTCTTTTGTGAAGGCAATCTTTGGTGTGTATGCAACCCAATTTGCAAAGTATAGCAAAAATCAAGCTGTTTGAACTCTTTAGACCAGAGGAGAAAAAGTCAGGTCCTAATTTAAAATTTAAGTTTAGTATTAAGCTGAAGTAAAATGCTTAAAGTCAAGTCTTCAGAGATGGTCTGAAGTCAATGTAATTGGATTAACACTTCAACTTCAACAAAAGAAATCAAAATCAGTTCATCGATAAAAATTTATTAATATATCAATTAATGTTGTCAGAGCAAGTTAAAAACTGTCTCAAGCATCAAGTGCTTAGTGTCAAGTTAATTACCTATTAAGTGCAAGTCTTTATGAGCAGATTTACAGTTTAGCAAGTAAGTCTTTAGGGTCCACTACTAAAGACCACGTATTTTTAATATGTGGTTCTTACAATTAAATATTAAATTCTTATATTAAATTTGTTTTCACAATTAAAACTTCTTATTTCAAGTGTGTAACTGTATTTTTGTCTATGTTCTACACGTGAACATTTTTTGTCACAACATTGCAAATAAAGTTTTAATCCTGGAATTTGCTCTTGCTTTCTTTATCAAAATGCTGTTATGATGTGTTCTATTGAGGATGAAATACAGAGTGGTATAAAAATCTATCTATTCCCTTATTCTGAAAATCTGTTTTTGGGAACATGAAAAATGTTCAATCTAGGAAAACTATGTTGCCAGGATACTAGCAATAAAGTTGCACTTGTTTCTTGCTTGAATACCATGTCCTTTTCATAACTATTCAAAAATAGAGCATTATGAAAAAATGATGTATTTACATTTCCCAAAATTGCTTGGTGGGGGTCTGTGGGTTTTGGAAAGGCCACAAGTTTTTTGCTCTACTTGTATTAAATGTTTGCCTGCAATTTGTAGGGAGCTAACTTGATATGCAGCAGTCAGGAAACATTTTTATGGCTCAAATGCAAATGGGTATTTGCAAACACGTTTCATATGCCACTAGAGATTGCGTGCAGAAAATATCCTGACACCGGACAAACAGCCAAAATACCTAAAAGATTGGTGGGGTCTCACAATGTAAATGCAAACATTTGGATTTGGATTTTAGATAGTGTGAGTCATTAGTACTTCATAGCAGCTGTTCATCATGTGCTAGCTGCAGTCAAATATTACAGCAAATAAAATATAACCTGCAGCATGCTGGCACTTTTCCATAATCCTGAGGTCCTAAATATTCCACTTGCTGCAATAACCCCCCACCCACCACCCCCCTCCTTGATATACCTCTTCCAAGATTTGCACTGAACCTTCTCCCTGAGGTCCAACTTAATTTTTGGACCACAACCATCAGTGCCTCAACATGTTACATGTGGTGTTGTGTTACGGGTGATGCAAAGAACTAACGATGAGGATCACTGAAAATGTTCTTGATTTTCCGAATAAAATAGCTCCGTAAAAAGGGAACATTATTCATTGTTACCCTGTAAATTGCAGTTGTTTATGGAGAATTTGTTGGCTTCTCTTTTTGCTTGTATCCTACAAAAAATGGTTGAGCCTTTCCCCACAAGTTGCCACCAAAAAAAAGTCACACTTTCATCTTTTGTTGGACCACCTTTAGCTTTGATCACAGGGAATTTGACATGCACTCCCTGTGACATTGTTTCAATAAACTACTGTAACATCACAAGACTTATTTCAATCCAGCGATGAATTATTATTTCATCAAGATCTTGCATTGATGATGGTGGGATGTGACCACTGGGCAAAACCATATCCAGCACATCCCAAAGATTCTCAATAGGGTTAGGATCTGGAATCTGTGGTGGCCAATCCATGTATGAAAATGATGTCTCATGCTCCCTGAACCACTCTTTCAAAATTTACGCCCTATGAATCCTGGTATTGTCATCTTGGAATATGATTTTTTGGGGGGCCAGGCAGTGTATTTTGACAATACAAAGAAAAAGCTTTAATTTGTTTTGAATTTCAACCAATTTGGGTTTTATGACATTTTTCACACTTATTATTGGCATCTCTCGGCTGAAAGGTTGTGCTAAGTCCAAACTTCCCATTGAAACGGTGCTATGTTCAAAATCCACTATAAGTGAGATGATTTTGATTCCCAAACCGCCCCATCGAAAAAGAAAGAGACCTTACTGTTATTTTGCGAACAAAAGTGAAGCTGCTGCTTCCTTCAACAAGAATGTTGACTCAATCTGCTTGAGCAATTTTTGATTGAATAATCATTTCACAGAACTACTTAATTATCCAGTTAGTATATCACATTGTAATGATTCACATCCTCACATACTAAACATAGTAATTCAACTTGAACAGTCGAACACTTTTGTCCGTCTTGTTTTTCGGACTCAAAAATAACAGGAAACCTAAAAGCAGACCAGGATCCAATCGGACACTGTGAATTAATCGCTCATTTATTTTGGAATTCAACCCTGTCTTTGGTTTCCTTTGTTTATTAGCTACAGCTTTACTTTAATACCTGCTTTGGCAAAATCTAACGCAGCGCCGTAACAGTTAGATGGAATTGGAAACAGGTTTTTACCCTCTGCCTCTTACTTAACCTTCTGGACTACTTTACTCCGTGGTTTGCTTTTTTTTCTTCTTACAAACCAAGGTTCTTTTGTAGATAGCTGTTGAATATTGTTATGATAACAATGGCGTATTAATGTTGTGTATTTGTGACGTTTTCTTTTCTCTGTGAAACATGCCAAGTTATGAACTTAACATGCTGTTTTAAACTGTAATGCTGTGTGAGCCTATAAAAGGTAAATGAAGCAGAATACAGAATGGCCAAGGAGCACACACCTCTGCCTCTCCTCTACCTCTACCTCTGTCACTATGTCTAAGATCACACTTTATGAAGTCATTATGAAATTATGAAACCATGCAATACTTGTGTGTCAAGTGTCTACTGTAAAATCACATTTAAAAGATAAGCTCATTTATTTTTCTTACTAGAAAATATCACCTTTTTTTTTCTATCTATGATATGTTGCAGTGTTGTATCAAGCAACCCAGCGTACACCAAAATCTATTCCTGAAATTCATGAAATATTTTGACTTTGGAATATTTGAGCTAAAATTGTAAATTCAGGGTTTTTGTCAATTTTTTACATCATTTATTTATATTACATATAGTATACAGTATGAGGTTGCTTTTAATGGTAAGACCAAAGATCCATGGTGTATCTCAACAGATGGTAAGAGAATAGACAGAAAGCAACATAAGCAGCAATGCATAGTGTCTCATCTTAAGCCAACTCGTTTGAACAGTTTTTACTGTACGACAAAAACAGAACACAACACTCCCACACCGTGCCTAAATGCTATGGGTTGCATACATCTGTTGAAATAGATGTAATTCAGTTGTGTTATTGTTTGTATGTGCAGACCATACATAAAAACTCTGTTTTGCTGAGGAATCCAACATGTGTCACTGACCGTCTGACAGTGCCTCACAGCAAGACATACATTCAACAGTAAAGCCTTTCTTCAACCCAAACTTTGAGCTGCACAACTAACTTTAGACTTAGCACAAATATATAACTTAATATAATTAGATATCACCAAATTAATTTTTGATATGTCAGAAATTTTGACTGTAAATACAACTACATGAAGTGCTAAAATACATTTGAAAGGTGCAGTAAAAACTACCCGAAATTTCTGCTAGATCAACAAATCAGAATGCTCATATCACACATGGTAAAGATGATCATGGCAGTGTTTTCCTGCCTTGAATACATGAAGAGTCTGCTACAAAATTTTTACTTCTTTGATAAACATACTCCACACTGGAGGAGCTTTCAAACCAATTTCTGCCGGCAGCTGTCCACAACCAGACCAATCAGTTAGAGTCAACCATCCCACTGAGCATGAACTGGGTGAGCAATCAGGTCATGATTTAATGATTATGTGGGATCACATAAAGAGTGAACTTCACATTGCAGATGATTTATGAATAGACACTTCTAAATCACAGTCCAGTGACCATAAAGCTTTAAAAGTCTCTTTACCTAAGTGATCTAAAAATATCTTCTTCTTTTTTTTCAGCTACTACAACTGGAAGATGCAGGTGTCCACATCCAATTCAAGCCCTAACTTTGAGGTGATTTATGACAACCCTAACGGCCTTCTCTTTAAGAACAAGAGAGACAAAAAGCTCCTGAATGTGGATCCTTTGGTAGGTTTTTTTGTTTTGTTTTAAATTGATTACAACAGTTCACCTGTTGCTTAGCAGTAAAAATGTCCCAGACAAGTAAAAACTATTTTCATATCAATTCTGCTGGACCAGGAACTTCTTTAAAGATAAACTTGTCGTCTTTGTTGCACAAGCTACTTGCTCATTATTTTTCACCTCTTTTCCAGTTATACCAGTTGTTTAAGTTTTAGCTGGTCTTAATTAAACACAGATTTCAAATAGTATTTTCTCAGCCTAGAGAAAAATACTGAACAGAAACAAAGAAGTGGGAGGGCAACATATTTGCTTTCCACCTGCGCAAAGAATGGAGGATCAAGGGGTTGAGACAGGTGTTTCCTCCAGAATCACAGTCCAACAGGGGCCCTGGAAGAATAACGACTGACAGTGTTTTTTTCTCTCTAGTTTCCCTCTTTGCTGGGGGGTAGGGAAGTTTTTGGTTGGGCTGAACTATTTTGAAACTGCAGACAGAGCTGTGGGGACTGCGTTTTTGAGGCTAAGCGCCAAAATGGCAGCACAGTGTTCAAGCTGTGGTCGAGCACCGCCCCAACCAGGCTGTCTATTAAAAACACAAGAGAAGGCAAAGGAAGCCAGACACAGCAAACCACCCATGTGTCCAGATCCCAGCTCTCCTCAGCCTAAATGGAACACGGAGAAGCACAGAAACCATCCAGCTTTTAACTGACCCTGAGCTCAGAAGCTGCTCATGTGGTCGCAGATCCAAAGTGAAACCCTTCAAAATCCAGGCTCTCATCAACTCATTTTGGGTTGTTTGCTTGTTTTTCTGCCTTTATCATACCATGACCACTTATTTAGTCCTCACTAAAATGTGGGTTGGGGCAAGGAGGAGTTGGCACACTTCAAATTATAACAATGTGTTGATTCAACCTAAGTGTCTGAATCGAGCTATTATGTTACGGTTATACTGAAGTGAGTGTTAATGACACATTTTCCTTTTTTTAAAAAATAAGATGTTTATCATTTGGCGCACCCAACATTTCCCAAATTTCTCAATGTATCCATTAAGTCATTTTAATTGGTGTATTTATATTTATTTTCTATTTAACTTTAGAAGGAATACCACCTTACTTACAAAGACTCTCACAAGTGTGTTTGAGGTAGAAGTGTAAATTGAATATAATGATTGGCTATAGATCCACTCCTGCTTTAAGATTTTGACACATTTAGCCCTAAATAAATGTTACCATCTGGTAGATGCTTTACATGTTAAGTGCCATGTAAGGTCTAACATTTAAAAAAATAGAAAACATCTTAAGCATCACTTACATTCCAATTATGTTTCAATGCTCAAATATACAGTACCTGTCATTGTAAAAACAACCTTTGGGTATTTATTTAATTGCCAATGGCATTTATTTTTCCAGTGGTTTTATTGGGGGTTAATTGTAGCAAATACGTAGGCTCATCTATACAGTACATCACTTTTTTAATTGAAGAACCAAACATAAAAAGCTGCAGAGAACCTCGAAGTTGGTATTGGTCATCAGAAGAGAGTCACTTTTAATGTATAATTTAAGAGATGTCGCTTAATTCGGGTTTCTAATTTGAAAACTGCAATGCTGTAGAGAAGCACAATAACTCAGTACTATCTATCAAGTTTTGGCCTTCTCCATCTGAAAGGTGTAGCCTACTGTTAGAATAATGCTTGAACCTGACACCTACAACTATGTAAGTGTAATTAAAAACAAAAGATAAGAATAGCCTGATAACTTTATTATGTTTTAGGATTTAAACTGGCAGCATTATCAAATTTGTAAATTTCAGTTTTACAGTGCAATGAAATTGGAATAATTGACACCGTTTATGTGAAGATTTACTTCAAATGAACCTCAGTTACACTGTGTGGTTAGGTTTTGCACAGTTCCTGAAATCTTCTGGAAAATATCTTTTCCATTCAGAATGGCAGCTTGGCATCATTAATCCCTGCTTTCTCCATTACAGTTTAAATTACTGAAGTTAATTTTTATCTAGTGTTATCAGTAGTTGCTACTCTGAGGAAAACTAAAAGTGATCTTTGTCTTACATTGTTGCCAAAATTAAAACCTTTTAAAAGACTTGTTGGGTTATCTGTTTCTAATTGGATAAACACAGCTCTGCATATGCACCATGTGGGCCTATACAAGCCAGATGATATTGTGTGTCACACTGGTTCAGTGTATCCTTAGTTAACTTAGTTTTTCATCAATGTCTGATAACATTATCCCGAATCAAAATGTCTTGATCATTTAACTCTTTCACAAACTGAGCAGGAGGCTATTTTTTTTTTAGATTCATGGCTATTGAGAGCTATTGAAAGCCATAAATCTAAAAAAGAGTGACTGAATTAGTATGTTAATGTCTTTTTACCACTCAGTAAACTCTGAATGCTCTGGTTTATTTTTAATGCAGGAAAAAAAATCAACAACTGAATGTCATCAGTCGCCTTTGGAAAAATAACAACAGCAACAAAAAAACCAAGAAACAGCATGACAGATGTGGTGTACGCTGCTGTAATAACACAGCATCATTCTGTGACATTAACTCGTGGTTCAACAGCTTTGCATATACAATGTCATGACTCTCAGAGGACATGTCAGGAAAAGATTAAAAAGAAGGACATCAATGTTTGGCATGATTTGGCGTGGAACTCAAAATGTTCATATATCACAAAAAGGTTCTATGCTAACATTATTGCTAATGCTAATGGATGAGTGTTTTTTGCAAAGTCTGATATTGAGAAGTTTCTACCTTTCTTTTTTGGTGAGAGTTAAGGATTAGTAGTGCCAGGTTTCACTTCACCTTTATAAGTTCCATCATTTCTAGCCATGATTGAATATCCATGACATGTTTGCATCATTTATTTCAGTCTCTGTTATAATGGGCTCTGAAATAACCATCTTTGTCCTCACACTGCTGTTACAGTACAACACGGGCACGGGCAGAAATTCCCTCGCTGTTGGCTGCTTCTGGCAAATCATATTTAGCTGAGATATAAATTGTTTTATTTAAGTCTTTTCTCTCGACTATCATCTTAGATTATTTACCTGTGACTCTGGCTTGTGTGTGTGAGGTGAGGGCATATTTTATCTTTAATTACTAATGGAATGCATTAGGTGTGTCATGGTTTAGAGGCTCTCTGCCCCCTTCTGGTCAAGAAAAAGTCTAATGCATTCTGAAAACTTAATATGTTATTTTATAGCAAATTTTATACTTATGAAAAGTCTACCAAAAGGCTTGTGCTCTGAATGGCTGCATTAACACGGAAAATATTTGACTTTTTATTTATGAGGAAACAACAAAAAAAGGAAATGAGATAAATAATTGGTACTCTGGTAAAAAAAACAAAACAATGATTTAATGAGAGAAGCAAAGACGAAATTCACTTGTCATTTAGTCTCAGAGCATCTTTATAAAATATAGACAACGCTATCAGAAGAATCCTGTTTAAGTGCTCTGTATCTGTGCTGTGTTCCAGTCTGGTCCGGGTGAGGACTCCAGCAGGACGTTCCTGCAGTCAGACCTCTACATCCATGTTGTCATCTTCGACCACAACCTCAGGACAGTCTGAGCTTCAGTCTGCCTCTGACACATTCATACATGTGGCATATATTGGAGAGCACTGGAAGCCTCTAATTTGACTGCGTCGCTTTGATTGCACCATCATTTACAATCTGTTGCCCTCATATCATGCACGCCATCTGGGTGGAGGTGCTGCTGTGAAAAAATGGCTTTAAACTGAACAGTCCCAGAGGGAGAAGTGAACAGACTAGTGTAACACTCTGGAAGATTCCCAGAAAAAAGTTTTTTATTTACAATGTCATCACCTCTGATTTTGTCTTACTTCAATTAAACACTTGATTCCTCTGTTTTACATTTATGAAAACTGAGATCCAATTCTCTGAGTGACGGTCTCAGCTACGGGCAGGAACCTGCTCAGGGACCGTGGCTTGTCCCATCATTTGGCCTGGCATGTTTTGGGCTGTTTGTCTAAACAAATTAAAGGCGTAAGAGCTTTGAAAGATGGTGGGGGTTGCTTTTATGTCCTCCCCCAGGCTGCGGTAGCTCCAATTGGACTGGAAGAATGGGTAATGGGCTTAAAGTATTCTGCATGTTCCCAGATGTAAGGCACTTTACATGACATCAAAGTGCTCTGTCATTTACATATTAGTCATTCACTATGGCATTTTTAATTTAAGACAACTCTATAAATAACTTGTTTTGAAAATTATTTAGGATGTTCAGATGACTTTTAGTAACTTACTCCCTTTTAATTTCAGGATTAAAAAAGAGGTTGCACTTGTTATTAAAACATATGGCAGGAATCAGTCACCACACAAGTCACATTTATTTTCTGTGTTTGTGAGCTAACAAAGACGGACTCTGTTATTTGTTAATCAGTGTGTTGTTTGCAGACACATAGTTAGGGTTGAAAGACACTTTTTCCATTTAGCCACAAAGAAACATCCTGCCCATGTGCACTGCACTCCTAACCATGAGTAACGACTGTTATACATGCATAAACGTTTGACTGAAACTGCACCCCACCACCACCATCACCACCACCTTATCAGCCCCATTGTTGTATGTGCTTTGCAAAGTGTTGAACTAAATTTTTAAATATTGGCATACCATTTAGTCCTGCCTGTTTCTTTGTTAAGAATGCAAAAAACAAAAAATATAAATTTCAGTCAAAGATTGATTATGGTGTTAATCTGCTCTTTGTTATTTCTTAAAATGTGCCTCCTTTGTTATCTTAGCATAATGACTGGAAACATGGAGAAACAGCCAGTTAACAGAACACGCTTACCGGTAGCACCAAAGAAAACAAACATGGCCAGTGTTTTGCGTCACAAACAAAGTTTCTGCTGGACCATTTCTTGACCGTTTCTGCTGGTGAGATATTTCCCTAGACTTCACATCTTCACAAGAAGCTAAGCTAACAAAAATCTGGCTGCATCTTTATATTTTCACATCCATGAATTTGATGAATGTGTTATGGATTATTCTTTAATATAACCGTCTAATTCCCTATGTGTGTGTGTGGGGGGGGGGGGGGTGAAGCTGACTTGCTCTGTATACGCACACGCGCACACACACACACACACACACACACACACACATACACACACACACACACACAGTTAACATGCCCTTGTACTTATTTCCCTGGAATTCAGTTTAAACAAATTAGTTGATTCGAACTCAAACCCTGACGATCCCTCAGCCTCTAAGATACCAGAGCAACCTTCAAGTCTTCATCTGTTTGTCTGTTTAGACTAAATTGGACCCTGTTGGCCTCATTGGAACAATATGTTTGGTGACATGGATGTGGATTTCTGGTTCTGTAAAAGCAGAGGTTTGAGGAATGGCAGTCTGGTTTCAGGTTTCTAATTCACTGGGTTTCTTTTTTTTGTTGTTGTTTTTTTAAGTTGTGAGTTCTGGTCCTGTTTTAGGGTGGCAATTAAAGTTTGATGAAATCTTGTGTGTGTAAATACAATGTGATTATCGATCATGGAGCTGCCTTTTTAATATTTTTTGACCTATTTTTTAAATGTGCAATTTATTTAGTATCAGATGTATACTTTGTACCTGACACACTGCTTTGTCTTTGCTATTGTCTCAATAAAAGTAACTAGACTGACAAGGATGAAATGCACATTCAAATATGACCAGAGAATTTTTTTGGGGGGGAAAGTCATTTCCCCTTTGACCTCTTCTAAAAGGTCAATTTAACCTCAGGGTGGGGGCTATTGCAATCAAAGAACCATCTACCTGCCCCTCTCGCTATCTGCACTTGTTTGTTTTTTATGTGCTTGAGGTAAGAACTCAAACTATCTGGGTGGCAAATGCACACTTCACTCTCCTCTACAGCTGTTTAGGTTTACAGGCTACAGCTCATTCATGTGGTCTCGCAATGGTGATAGAACAGCTCTGCTGTCTCTCGCTTTCCTTAAAAGTGGCATCAGTCCTACCAAACACCTACCCATCAAAACAGCAGATGTGCACATGGAAAATGGGCTAATTTAAAATGTTTGTGGATTGACAAACAAGCATCACTCATGAAAAGCACTAACTTTTTATTTGCCCCATCTCAAACCCCAAAAAAGCAAACTGCTGGAACTCGCCTCAACAGATGATATGTCTGTAGATTGTAATGATTTTACAATAAAGTCTGATTCAAATGGTTATATGCCTCTTCATTCTTTTAATGGGCTTTTAAACTGTTGAAGTTTCAAGTGAAGCATGGTTTTATTACTGTGAGGCCCTAATATACACAACATGAGGTAAAGAGACAGTAGAGGCATTAGTTAGTGTTTTCCATGCAAATATCTCAGTTTCACTTCAATTTGATGTCATTGAATCGAATGTAATCTCTTTTTATTCAAATCTTTTTATATGTTTGACATTTTAGTGTCTTTAAGCATCTCCGTCTCAGATTGGAGCCATTTGAACGGCCAAGGTCTGCATCAATCCTCATGTAAGGCAAATAAAATGTCACAATGACATGCTGAAAATTCATACATATAAAATATTACAGTGTGGACTGAATGTAAAATTTTTGTTCAAACGAAATAAAACACAATATTGTTCAGAATAAGGTGCATCTCTTTAAGAGATACAGCAGCAAACACCATTTTAAGCTCAATGTCCACATTTTATCAAATCAACAACAAAACAAAAAGTGAGGTGCATTTATTTCTAAAGAAAGCTTACTTTCTTATGTATCCTGTGTGGGGGGAAAAACTCAAAAAATGTCTTTGAACCTATAATGAGGCTTAAGTGGTCATTAGACAAGTCAGATCGTTGTCCTCCTAAGTCATGACCACCTCGCTATTATAGAAAAACATCACAAATATAAAACATCGTGAATATGTTTTGCTTTTTTGTTTGTTACATTTTACCATGTTTTTGTACATACCATAATTTAAGTCATCTTTCTTAAATACTGCATTTTCTTTTATTCAGAAACACTGAAGCCACAGTCATGTATGCAGTTTTTTCCCAAACGGTATAAACCTTTCTGGCCAAAAAAACCCTACAAAGCTGTTACTCTTTAAGCATTTTTTTTTTTTTTTTTTTTTTTTTTGTTGTTGTTCAACTTTTTTAATGCATAAATTTTATGCTCACATGGTTAAATCAGTCATGATCGTTTTTTTTTGTTTGTTTGGCTTTTGTAGTTACACGGCTACATTATTGCATATTGAAATATTAAAAGTATGTTTTCAATTCTTTCTCATTTATAGTAACGTGCGCAAGGTTTTTCATGGGTTGATTGATTGATTGATTGATTGATTGATTGATGGATAATTCTGAGTTGATCCGGTCCAGCTGACTTCACTCTGCCACTGTTTGCTGGTGTTTATGTCAATCCCCCCCCCGTTTGGGCGGAGTCCCAGTTAAAAGGGTTATATTCGTTCAGTGTGTTGACTGCTACGAACAACATGGCATGCTAAT
Organism: Antennarius maculatus; assembly: GCA_013358685.1. Taxonomy (NCBI): domain Eukaryota; kingdom Metazoa; phylum Chordata; class Actinopteri; order Lophiiformes; family Antennariidae; genus Antennarius; species Antennarius maculatus. The sequence goes on from CM023608.1 coordinate 8,323,818, forward strand.
ATTATTGCCATCAGATGTCCAAGGGCGGGGAAATGCCCTAATCATTTCCTCCCGAGTGCCCCTGAAAGAGAAGTCCGGTGACGGGGGGTGGAGGAGTGTTTCAACATAGCGTCTGGATGGGCTGTGTGGGGGGATGGTGGAAGGGTGGGTGCGCAGTACAGCATCCGGATCGGACCGTGATGGTACAGGATGTGTGTGCTTAAGTCCATTGAACTAAACTAAATAGGGGAGAGAGCTTTTAATGCCGACAATAAGCCGTTGCATTCAGTAGCCTGGCCCAGACGCACAGCTTTGCGGAGTAGAAATTACGCACGGAGGGGCCCTTCTGTGGCAGCAGTTCAGATATTAAAATCAATTTAAGAAATTGCCGCAATGTTATTTAAGTAAGTAGTTGGGTTTTGTTTTTTTTTTTTCAGTCAACTGACAAAGATATCATTTTGATCAGAATCACACGGAAAATAACTTTTTTGTTGGACTGAATGTGCATAAAAAATACCATGAATACCCCCACCACCACCACCAACCCCACCCGTCGCTCTCTCTTTTTTTTAGTTTGATAAATGTTAAAAGGTTAGATGTTTCTTTGTTCAGAAAAAGCAAAATATTAATCTTCTTTGTGTGAATTTCTTTTGGATTTTGTGTCAACCGGATTATTTTAGAATTGGACTTTTATGAATGAAAGTGATGTTAAAAATCAAAATATTTCTCCTCTCTCTCTCTCTCTCTCTCTCTCTCCAGGCGGCTCGTCTCTCTCTCTCTAGATATATACGCTCTCTCGCAGATCGGCTATCGATCTCGATCTTGCGCTAGAGCTCGCGGAGAACTAGTCTATCTCTCTCTCGCTCTCTCTCTCTCTCTCTCTCTCTCTCTCTCTCTCTCTCTCTCTCTCTCTCTCTCTCTCTCTCTCTCTCTCTCTCTCTCTCTCTCTCTCTCTCATCTCTCTCTCTCTCTCTCTCTCTCATGCATTTGTGTGTTCGCGCTTGCTCGCGTGTGTGTGCGAGGAATACCCAGCTGGTCCCACACAAGTCCTATAATACCAAGCACAACATGCTTTACCTTCAATGAAAGCTGAGACGCAGGGACATTTGACTGTTGGTCCTCCAATCAGCCAAAAAGCCGGACACGCAGAGATCCGCTTAGCGCTCCCTCATCTGCTCCAATACACCTTGTGCTGCGCGCCGGAGCACTTCTTATTCACTGACCGTAGCCCGTTTAGACCTCCACTTTATCAAAAGCAGGGTGGCTGTTGGATAACGCTCTCAAATTTCGAGCTCACTTGCTGTGACTCTTGGTAATGGTCTCATTTTCTACCTGAGAACTGATCAAGTGATGATATGTCTTTTTGGAGTTAGGACCCACTTTTGGAAACGTGCTCGTTTTTCCACAACTATTATTTTTTCTGCGCCTACCTTCGGTTCGCCAGCATGGCTGTCTACTCTGGGTTTGCAGTTGCGTTGCTTTATGGATGGAGTTATCTGTGCGTTGGATATTGTGCGATGCTGAAAACAGACAGTTTTACCGAGAGACGAAAGGTGGATTTTACGCATTCGATGGATAAAAGGCACCCCGTGAAAGATGACCAACATCTGCTTTTACAGGATACAATGACGGAGCACATGCAGATGCTTTACGCGAAGTACAATCAGGCTGGATTTCCATTCAAGGACGGCAACACTGTCCGCAGTTTCAAGGCGCACTGGGGTAGGCATCCAAAGTTTTACGCACGTTAACAACTGCGGAGTTTTCCAGTCTAGTGAATGCATACTTACTATCTTTCATTGAATTTGATGAATGCAAACAGGATCTGGTCAGGTCTCCTGTTGTCTTATTGGGATTGTCCCAACAAAACAGAAGGAGTGCGACGAGTTTTGCGACAACAAAATGTATTCGCATTTCTATTTAAAACAGCCCAAGCCAATGCGTGATGTTGACCCTATTGTTTCAAAACTGTCAAAAGGCGTCAAAATTTGTGCTACTTGCGCGTTGTTTTATTACACTGAAGCTGAAATACACCTGTCGATACATTCATGTAAATGTGATCAACCTGCTACCCCTAATCTAAACCAGGAACAGATTCCTCACCATCAAATCTCTACGCGCAACTCAAAATCGTTTGCCGATATAATTGTTTTAAATTTCAGATTTTACTGTCAGATTTTCCTTAGAGCCAGCAGCTCGCAGCTGCCCAGCCTGTCTGGAGCGGGGTTTTTTTTTTAAATTTTTTTTACTGCAGCTGGCTTCTTCTGCCTGTCAGATACTTTTAATTCCTCCGAGAACTTCATCAGTAACTTCAGTCTTCTGCAGCTCAAACCTGATACAGGTTACGCTGTGGTTTTATCACTTGGACTTTAATTCGACCCGTTCCCACTTCTGATGAAAGTTTGTTGGATTATACTGCCTCCTGTCGCCTGCTAGATGCACAAGGAGATTCAGTTCATCCAAATTACACACACACACACACACACACACACACATGTTCTTAACCCATCCACCATCCTATTTCGTTTATTCTGGACAGCCTACAGACCTGCTGTATTTTAAACGAAATGATAGATGAATAAATATTACAGTGTATTAAGCACATTTTTTAATGAGGTATTGCTGTTGGATTCGTTCTAACAATTATATAAGGAGATTCATTTGTAGTTTGTGTAATTCTCCATTTTGATGTGTACCATTATCAATAATCCTTGTTGTATTTACGCACAGGTACAATAAACAAAAAACAGCTGCAGATTTTCAACCTCACCTCCCTCACCAAGTCAGAAGACGTTCTGTCAGCCACTCTTCATTATTACATCGGAGACCTTCAAAACAACACACAGAGCTGCTCCTGGCCAAAAAGCTGTGGCCGCCATGGACCCCGAAGGCACAACCACATCCACATGGTCATCTGGAGTTTTGCCTCTGTTGATAACAAGATGAGGACTTTAGGGCACGTTCGTATCAATGTGTCCACCCTCTACAGGGACTTTATATCTTGGCAGTGGAAGGACATAACCCGTGTGGTCAACCAGGCCAAAAACCATGATGAGCTGCTCATTGGGATTGACGTGACCTCACAAGGGCCCCAACCATGGAAGAAGCTCCTGTCAGACCGCTCACCTTACATCCTGGTCTACGCCAATGACTCTGCCATTTCAGAACCTGAAAGTGTGGTCGCCACCCTCCAGAGACACCATCCAGTGAGAGGGGAAAGCTCCACATCACACAGCTTCCATAAGCTTGGAATGCATGAGCAAAACAACACGGAACAAGAACAGCTACAGCCCAGACACAGGCGTTCAGTGAACATCCTGCTCCCATTGCAAAACAACGAACTTCCTGGGCCAGAGTATCCATACAAGACAACCGGGTGGGATGAGACAAGTCCATATGAACCGTTTGAAAACAAGCATGCCCGTCGTCCAAGGAAAAAGACGCGCAAGAATCAGCGGCATAAGATGCCCCTCCTACAGTTCGATGAGCAAACAATTAAAAAGGCACGTAAGAAGCAGTGGAACGAGCCCAGGAACTGCGCCCGAAGATACCTGAAAGTGGACTTTGCTGACATTGGATGGAGTGAATGGATAATATCACCCAAGTCATTTGACGCCTACTATTGCTCAGGATCCTGCCAGTTCCCCATGCCAAAGGTGAGATTCAGTCCTGCAGTGCATATGCCTACAGTGGTTGCCAACCTGGTCATTCAAAACAGCAAAACCAAGCCGAAATGTTCTATCTTTTTTGAATTCAAATTTAGTAATACAAGAAAAGTAATACAAGAAAACTGGTTGGCCAGGTCAGAAACCATAAACCTACAATTGATGAAGATGGGTTAAAGCAGATACCTCTTTGTTTTTGGGGTCACTGGTAGACCATTGGTTTATCTTCCTAACACCATCCCATTTTGTTTCTTTGCTAGAAGATGACAGTAGAGTAAATTTATACAATTTTGTCAAAATGTTGTACGTTCTCTGGTCCATATAAATAATAATTGACTTAATTCACACAGAAGAGAAGGGTACATCCAACAGTCTAGTTGTTTAGCGTTCAAACACGAGGATTGTTTTCATCCCATATGGTGTATATTAAGTAAATAAACATACAATGTAAATCAGTTCATCGAGACATTAATCTCCAGTCCTTCATTTATTGTGGCTGTTACTGCTCTGCATTATCGTCACCTGGAAAGCATTAACATCAGAAGTCCCTGAATTTTCTCTGTCACATATTATGGACAATATTACTAAAGAAACTGACATGAATTTATATAATCTGCTTTTAACCTCAAATGCCATGATAAACTAGTTACAGTGGTAGAGCTGCAAGAGGTTTTCCCTTACGCTTTTATGTTTTGCAATATGTCTCAGGAACAAAGTTCATATAAGAAAGATATGCATCAGAGCTAAGTTATAAGGAAAAATGTCATCAAATGTGATCCCCTGCTGCACTGAATATCTGGTAAAAATGATCGAGCTGCACTGAATGGAATCGAAGCAGCTTTATAATTTAAAGTAAAAAAAAATCCTTTGTGCAACATCCTGTGGAGCAGGCAGCTTTAAAACTGTGTATGAGCAAAATGAACAAAGACTTTAGATGCAGCAATTTCAGATAATCAATGCCCTGGCTTGAACATTTCTCTTCAGTTGTGGGTAAATGACAAATGGTTTTACACATCTGAAAGGACAAGGCAGTGGGAGAAGCACTGAAACTTGTGTTTCAGTGGATTCACAACATCAATTCCATTTGTACTTATGGTCCCGGTGACAAGATAACATCACAGGTATTTTAAACATGGCTGGAATGCAACAGTTCCATCCACTTAATTCGTTACCTCGGAGCCACCGGCCTTTGTAGTTGGATGTAATTAGTCCCAGAAGTAGGGCCTAGGGCATAGGGTGACCCCCTCTCCTGCAGGTTTGCTGCCGACTCATTCAGGCCAGTGATCCTGTGATTTTGTTTGGCCTTTGTCAGGCTAACGCTTTAGAAGTTGTTAAACGGTGAAAACTAAAAGCTGCTTTTCCTAGTTTAGAGTGATGTGTGGGAATGACCCTGTTACTTAATAGACATGAGGCAGGTGACCAGGCCTGGGAACCTCTAAGGATAGAGCGGAATAATTCTCTCAGATTTCTACCTGTAGCTGCTTGTTGGATGTCTGTGAAGGTTCTATTCACTCAGGTCATGGTTATCAAAGACACTCAAATCAATCCACTGGACATGTAGAAAGTTCCTTGTTGGATGAACTGGGTAAAACACAAATGTATTTAAAAGATTTTTGCCATTATTTAATAGATGCTTCGTAGCTACTCATAAAAATAATAACTTCTTTCTAGCAATTGCATATTTGTGCAGTATAAAAAAAAGCTAACATATTATCAAGATGACCCTATCAGCTTTATTTGGTGATAAAATATAATTTGAGAATGTGTGGATGACAACCATACTAAGTATAGTAAATACAGTCTCTAAAGGGTGAAACAGAAATGGTAACTTTCCTTTGTAATGGATGTCAGCAATGGTCGTAATACAAAAAAATATTAAAATAAGTTTTATAAATTTTGAATATAATCTATATTATATATATACTGTATATATACATATGAATGTTGGACCTCTCTTTTTGATCTTGATCTTTGCTGACAACTGTAAAATTACTGAGATGACAATGAACATTGAAAATAAGATCAGATGTCATTTTATCTATTAAAAACGTTGCCTATGCACTCAAAGAAAAAGATTTGCTCCTGAAAAGTCCTTTTTAAACCTTTTTTTGTCCTTTTATTCAGGCACTGAAGCCCTCTAACCACGCCACCATCCAGAGCATCGTGAGGGCTGTGGGCGTTGTCCCAGGCATCCCTGAGCCGTGCTGTGTCCCGGAGAAGATGTCTTCCCTCAGCATCCTCTTCTTTGACGAGGACAAGAACGTGGTCCTGAAAGTCTACCCCAACATGACTGTAGATTCTTGTGCCTGTAGATAGTTTTTTTTTTTTCTCCCATCAGTGCCCGATCACATAAAAAGAAAACCAAACCAAGCACATTCAACCAATATGACCCTCTGTTCTTCTGTTTTGGTAGTCATACTCGAATTCACTACAAACACTCATTGACTGCAACTTACTGTAACATTTGCGCTGGAGGAGATTACTTCCTGTTGTTCCAGATGAAGAAGGGACTGGTCTGTTCATGGGAACGGATGGATCATGTAAGTTGTCCTTGTGCAAGATAACTGGAATGGAATATCAAATCTCCGTTCTCCAGTTTCACCACCAGCATCTTGTCATGTCTTCATGTCTTCATCATCAATATTCAGTAATCCGTCAGGGTATAGCAGAGTGAATGCAGTCACGGGCTCACTATCAAGATATACAAATACCAATGTGGCTGGAGGGAAGCAAAACCTGAAGGAAAATCACTGTTGAGGATAAAAGACTAAGTTTGATGCCTCTCAGTTATCATTTCATCTCCTTCATAGATTGATATTGTATTTGGTCTCCAAAACAAAGTCAGACTCGCACTTGCATGGTTTTTGTTACTATGTGTATGTATTTATGTCTGTACTATCACTGTGTTATTCACTATATGAGAAGATATTGTATAATTTTTTTGGGCTTGGCTGCATTACAGAGATGTATTAGACCCCAAAGCCAGCATTGTGTTGTAGGCAGAACAGTAGATAGTGTACATTTTTGTGTTGGATCATTGCTCCACTCACTTCATGCAGAAGAGAGGGCTACTCCTAATTTGATATCTTCATTAGAAGTTAAAATGTTGTTTTTTGGGAGGCCACTGATTCACTTTTTTAAGAAAATGTTCAAACAGAGTAAACTTCAGATTTAATTTTGAGAGAGAAAGGGATGAAGGGTGACAAAAGGAGAAACTACTCCATTAAATAAGGACTACCATCACGTTTCATTAAGTGAAACCACAGGACTCTAATATCCATTTGATGCCTTTGTGGCAACTTTGTGCCTTTGTGGAAACCTTTGTTGGGCCTGATAAGATCTGAAGTCTAATAAGTCAGGAGACTTGGCAGGCAGTCATACTTGTGGTTTCAGTGAGCCTGATATCAGATAGAGTTATATGACTTTTAGCATTGCTAATGTTCATAACATGATGCCATTACATAATATTTGAAATTATGTACCATATTTACAGCGTACAGTGACATTTATGAAGAAAACTTTCACAATGCTTCCATAAATAAGTTTTTGTTTGTTTGTTTGTTTATCCATCAAGATATCAAATAGCCACTATCAAATCAACCTGCACTGCTGGGCTGGAATCAGTTCTTTTACACATATCTTTCAGACTTATTAGTATTATGATTATTTTTAGCAATTTTTTTAGAAGGTTTACATGGGTTGAAAATCAGACTCTCATTTGGGTTGCATATTTTTTAAGCCTCTAAAGGCTATTGCATGTATAGCTCCAATAAGAAAGCATTTTGATTCATATTTTTTCTTCTAATTTTCAAATCTGAAAATACAAAACAAATGATAAGCAATGCATAATATGCTACACGAACAAACAGAGCTGGTCTATTTCCTTGGTTTGTACAACCCTTCAGTATAACTGTGTAGAGTGAATTGTACATGAATCATTTGGGCAGGTGTTGTTTGATTGCATGCAACAATGGAAAACAGACACACCTCAATGTGCAGTTATTGTAAGAGTTCATAAATCCAAATATTTATTCAAAGTAAATAGACTAAAATATAACAGCAAATCTTTTTTTCTATGGACTTGTACATTTTTTGTATATAGCTCACTATATGTTGATGACATTCTAATGTTTGAGATGAAAGTGTTTTTTGAATGGGTATGTTTTGGCTTTTCAAAAAAAATTATTTAATTCCTCACCTATTCAGAGAAGCTCAATTATTCAGAGGAGTGAGTTTCAAGTGAAACGAAGCACCCGAGTTCATAATGGTACAATATAGTTTAGAATGAGTAAACACAGTGCCTATTATTTTAAAAATATTTGCCAGTGGAATTTATTCTGGAATGTATTAGAAATAATTCAATATTTTGATATCTCAGAGACATTTATTTTTTTGTCAATAGCTAAGGGCTTTTTTTAACTTTATATATTTTCTACTGAGACTTTTTTCAGGTATCTCCTCATCTTGTGACAATACAGATTGGAGTAGTTTATGGGGTAAATAACTTCCTACAACAATGCAGATATAACAACTGCAAAGGAATAATTTTCATTACATTTTCATTTACTGCATTTAAGAGTCAAATCACATCTACAGTTCACTGAAGTCTTTGGATTGTGACTGTTCAAGTATGCAGTGTATCAGCAGATTATAAAACCTTAATCTACTTCATTGTTAAATCCCATTTTGTAAATGTTATGCTGTAGGTAAAAAGAAATGCTTGTACAATAAGCTTCATAAAACATATTTGTATATGGAATTTTCATTTAACATGCATCTATTTATTTTTGTTTGTCGCATATCTCGAGCTGTGGTTGGGAAAGGGGGAGCATTTGTCTTCATATCTGTGACGGCCATTTGTCACAACTGATGTCAAGGTGTGGTAAACAGTTTAAAGGTCTCTCCCTATGAGCTCTGACCATCCTTACAAAGCATTCAAGGAAATGAATAAAAGTATGCAAGACTCAGTTTTAATAAGGTTTTTTGGTTTCAAAACATTTTCAAGAGGAGTGACACAAAACAACACAAACAAAGCAAGATACATTGGCTTTACACTTTAACAATACCATGCTGCAGAAAATGATTTATGAAATCTAAAAACAAAACCTAGAATCTGTCTACATACAGTATAACCATTGGTCTACAGTTTCCACTGACCCTCTCAAGTGAATGGCATGAGAAAATAAAGACTGAATTAGTCTTGATTGTCAGACCGGAGGTTACAATGCATTAAATGAAATCTAGTATTATAATATTACTGACATTAAACTAAACCTAAAGAGACCAGTCTTTACACATTTCAAATACAAAACATTTTTTAAAAGAGACTCAAACTGAACTACTGTATTAACAATCACAGCTGTATCCCAGAATCAGTCCTGACAACCTTAAGGCCACAGCATAACTTTATCACACACTGTACACACATTTACCAGCCAATGTATACATATATATGTGATATTTACAAAATCCACTTCCTCAGAGTTACCCTATACATAAAGGAACAACTAGCTCAGATTGTATAACTTTAAACATTATACACATAGATACACATGAGACGGTTGATGTACTCTCAACCTAAATTGTTTAAAATGGAAAAAGCATATCCTTTTTTCAAACCATGACTCCTGAAAACCGCTGTCAGTTTGAAGTCTTTGCTGTTCCTTCTCACATCATCAACACCTCCAACGGAGCAGAACTCCCTTTCCTCTTACACTGGGAACTGCAGAGTTGACTCAGCTTCAAGAAGGTAAATATTTCTTCAGGTCAGGAAACTTACCACGTGATACTCACTCTCAAGAAGAGTGTGAGAAGAAAAGGTGTTCATGTTTGGTCAGTGGAGGAACTGCAGGCCTGAAACTGGTGGCATAAGGATCTCTACATCTTTCTTAGCACAAATGCTGAATGTTTGGAATCACGCTCTATTGTGGTTTGATCCTGTAACAGCAGTAAAGAAGAATTTCTTCTATTTGGACTGTTTCAAATTAGTTTTCCTGCCGTGTTATCTGTCACAATTCATCAGCTACATCATCAATTCCCTATAAACAGCATTTGGAGCCGTTATAATGAGAGGTGTTTGTAGAAGACGGGTGTATCAGGATAGGTTAAAACCTAATACTGTGACACGGATTAAAATTTTACTAAATCCTGAGCAACGTCAAGTTCAAAGAGGCTACCTTGATTGTGCAGTTGACTCCCATTTGGAAATAGCTTGCCTTTATACTAATTTTGCAATCCAAAAGCTGTAGTGATTTTCCAAAAGCCTGAAATTGTTTTTAAGTTTCTTCAGTCTCTTGTTGGTAATTTGTGGTAAAATGCTAGCATGACTAAAATGGACTGCTTTGATTGGCTTTCTTGGTTCTTCAAAGTCTTGAAAGAGGAGCCCCAGTTTGTCTCCCACTCAAATCAGCTGTCAGCTGTGTTTGGTTAAGGTGTTTGTATGATGAATCACATTGAAGAGAACATCAAAAAGTATTGTGGATTTTAAGCTTATGCCTTGCTACTACTACAACGCTGTTTTTGACTAACTTGAGGGCGGGTCAAACATAAACCCCAAAATACAATAATAGTTGTGTTTTGTGACACATTTGAATAAAACCATTGTATTCTGTGTTCATTTATGTTGAAATGTCAATCATAAGCTCCAAAAGTAACCAAATAATTGTAGCCTCTGTTGCCTGGAACCTGAGTACCTCCATCATGGTTAACCAATGTTGTGAGGTCACCTTAGGTCCCACTTTGTTCGTCACATTTTGGTCTTTTAGGTGTACAATGGAAAGAAAAGAGAGCAGAAGCTCTCAGAAATCTATGTCCCAACCAGACAACTCTTCAGGGGGACTGTCCTCATCTGGAGGGTAGCAGTCAAAATAGCTGTGGTCTGTTGGTCCTTTGAGCTGTTGTGGAAAAGGAGGTGATAAAGGAGGAATAAGTTAGAGGCTGATTTCTGCTGGTACTTCTTAAATAATCAGTACAGGCTCAGAACTTTGCTACAGTGCTTAAATTCAAGGTTCTGGATTTCTAACCATCTTAAAGGAACTTGTGTTCAATTGCTATCTTCTAATAAGACACAGGTGTTCAAACAACAGCAATAATGCAAAGTTACAGACAACATGACGACATGCAATACGTTTGTTGCTCTTCCTTTTCACATTCATGGAGATGAACCATTGAAATATTTACTGTACTCTCCAAAGAAACAATAAAAACCTGTTTTGTAACGCTTTCAGGACATTTGAGATTTCAGCTGGTAAAAAAAAGAAAATCAGTTGTTTTACACGCTGATGTCTCTTTTGCTCCAGAACTTCTCAGAATGTAGTTTGGATAAATACTTGGAATTACCTCTCTTTTCAGTGGAGATGGTAAACTCCTCGTCTTCAGTCCCTCCCAGTTGAAGCCATTAAACCACCTACGGATGCATTAGAAAGCATAGAGAATCATGTATATACAGTATATCTGTGTATGTGTGTGTGTGTGTGTGTGGGTGTGTGTGTGTGTGTGTGTGTGTGTGTGTGTGTGTGTGTGTGTATGTGGGTGTGTGTGTGTGTGCATGTCTGTATATAAAGTATATACAGTATATGTATATACACACACACACATGCATATACAGTAGAGGAAGTATTTGCTCCCCGCTGCTTTTAGCAGTTGTCATACTAAGAAATAAATTAACAGTCTCGGATTTTTATGGCAGCTTTATTTTAACAATTATAAAAAGAATGTTAAAAAAAATATTGAGAAAATTACATGAAATGAAAAATAAAAATTAATTTGCATGTCATTGAGGGAAATAAGTTGATCCCCTAGCAAAACATGATCTAATACTTTGTGGCAAACCCCTTGTTGGCAAGCACAGCTGTCAGACATTTCTTGTAGTTGCTTACTAGATTTGCACACACATCAGGAGGAATTTTCGTTCACTCCTCTCTTCTGATCATCTCCAAATCCTGAAGGTTTTGAGGCTGGCGCTTGGAAACTCGAAGCTTCAGCTCTCTCTACAGATTTTTAATAGAATAAAGGTCAGGAGACTGGCTAGGCCATTCCATGAGCCTTGATGTGATTCTTATGGAGCCACTCCTTTGTTTCCTTGGCTCTGTATGTTTTGGGTCGTTGTCATGCTGGAAGACCCATCCACGACCCGTGCCTTGCGATCATTAACCAGCTCCTCCTGTGTACTTCCCGGCTGATCGCCGACCTTTCCCATGATCAATGAGACCCACGAGGTCGATTAACAGTCATGTTGTACTCCTTCCACTTCCAAGTAATTGCACCAACAGTTGTCACCTTCTCATTCAACTTCTTACTTATGGTTTTGTAGCCCATTCCAGCCTTGTGGAGTTCAACAACTTTGTCCCTGACATCTTTTGACAGCTCTTTAGTCTTGCCCACGGTGGAGATGGTGGAGTATTACTGAGTCTGTGGACTGGCGACTTTTTATGCAGGTGACAATTTAGATCAGGTGTCTGTCATGCGAGTAATTTCTTCAGTGAGATTAGGAGTATGTCAGTTGTCTGTGGGGGCCAACATTGGTCAAGGTTGGTTGGGGATCAAATACTTATTTCCCTCAATGACTTGCAAATTAATTTTTATTTTTCATTTCATGTAATTTTCTCAATATTTTTTTTAATATTCTTTCTATAACTGTTAAAATAAAGCTGCCATAAAAATCCAAGACTGTTAATTTATTTCTTAGCATGACAACTGCCAAAATCAGGGGGGGATCAAATATTTATTTCCTCCACTGTACATATCTAAATCTACCAGACTGAGCTCATCAAGAAGACCCTTAGTGGAGAACTGTTAGCCTTGAGGGAAGCCCAGAAGGCACAACCAGAAAAGCGTGAAGGCTATTTGAGTCCAGTAATGCGATAAGCCTTTGATGAAGTTTTGCATCCCACTGATTTTGTACAGATTGCTCAGTTATTATCTAATTGCTGAGGTCATAAACTGCTGCCCACATCCATAATGTTCAAACAGTGCTAATTTGTGTGGCTTATCTTATCGCTGAGATCACCACAAAGTCAGTCAGTTCCTGCTTACCTGTGCTTCTTGATATCGGTTATTCCATTTTTGAGGTTGCCCAGTCGCTCTGAAGGATTTCGCCTGTTGGATAAATCAGGAAAGTAAATCACTTTTTTGAACCAAACACACTTGGAGGTTCTTTGTCTTTGCAGTTCAGCTTGCTTTATTAAAACATTTAATATCTATTATCATCATTTTGTTGTTATTTATTTTAATGCAGACAAAATCCAAAATGTTCCAGTCCAATGTGCGATCTAGTCATTCCTTCTGAGAAAAAGCAAAGGGTAAATTTAATGAAAATACAGTAAGATTTTACAACTGACCCCGGCAAAGTTGCTCCTCCATAAGTGATCTACAGCTATATTCAGCTGTTGACTCAAGTAATAACACCAACCCCACACAAACACACACACACACACACACACACACACACACAAACACACACACACACACACACACACACACACACACACACACACACACACACACACACACACAGGATAAACCATGTACCTATACATATACTTTTTGCAGGAGTTCTCCTTATTTATTCTTATGTCAGCCATGACAGTGTTGTTCTCTAACTTTGTTATCCTGATCATAGCCATACTCTTCCGTGCTGTTTTGAAGTAAGTGACATATTTCTCAACAGTGGAATGTTCTGTCTGTCAGCAGGCTGATGTGGACAGGTTCATGTGTGTGACTGTAGGTACAAGACAAGTGTTCATTTCTCAAACCACCATTCTTATTCAGTTTTCTGTTTTATTCCATTTTCCTATGACTTGTCCATGTCCAATCCTCCTGTTTTAGCCCAGTAGTACAACAGTGTTGTCCTTTGAAGCTTAGGTACCTTATTTTTATGGTTCTCCTTGAAAATTATCCCATGTCAACTCAATTTCACAATATATCTACTCATAGACAAACAAACAGATGCACACTAACATACGCATACATCAGTCATCCCTTCATCACAACATTTCACCTCAACCCACACACAGAAGAAAAGCTTTAATCTCTTCAAGCAGTTTGAAATTGTAATGATTATTATTATTGGCCATGATGCACTGGCGTTGTGACCGGAGTGTACCATGCCTCACAACCGCAGTCTGCTGGGATAAATTCCAGCAACCCCGCAACCCGCGACAGCAGAAGCAATGAAGATGAATGAATGAATGAATATATTATTGGTTGTGTTACTTAGATATACTAATGGCAATGTTTTGTTAATTTATGAATTGTGGGGTTTTTTCTCGAACTTTGCCAAATTAATTTTGATCATTTGTAAATTCCAGAGTTAATCCACAGCTCCCTAATTAGCATATTGGCTAGGCTGGCTTGTTCCAAATCTGTGTAAGATTGGAGGTCCCTTTTACAAATAATTTACAGAAATAGATATTTCAAAATTTGCTACTTTGATTTTTTTGGCTTTCTAAAACAAGTGATTGATGTAAACTCTCAGTCTGTAAATGACAATTATCACCAAATATCCTTAGATTGTTCCATTTTTTTGTTCCCCTGCACTTAATTTAATACCAGTATCAGATTCACAGATTTATTGCAAACACGGAGAGCATTTTGGATTTAAGAATTTAAGGGTGTGTTGTTTTTTAGGCGCCTCTGCCTCTGAGATCTGATAACCTGCATAGCTTTCGAATGAGGTCTTCAGGTCTCTTGGTTATCTTTTTTGGGATGTCCATCTTCTCAATGCCTTTCAGGATGAAGGTGTACGTCATCATCTGGTCACTCCCTGAGAATGGAGGACTGTGCAACGAAGGGGAAAAAGGCAGATTTAATTACTCTGGGCCATTCATTGAATTGAGATCTGCAGCAGTGATGCTTTATGGCAGTACACTGTTAGCGCTGTCATGTCAGAAACCAATAATTACTGCCAATCAGCTGTAGGAGATGAATGATTATTGGGTGATAAATCCAACAGAGCCATGCTGTGGGTGATCACATCCACAAACCTGCCAGTAAGGAGTTCAAACACCAAGATGCCCAGAGACCAGAAGTCCACACTGAAGTTGTGGCCTTTGTTGAGGATAATCTCAGGAGCCACGTACTCCGGTGTCCCACAGAAGGTCCAGGTTTTTTGACCACATCTGATCTTCTTGGCAAAACCAAAGTCAACCTGATGAAACAGGTTTGATAAAGTCATTAACTGTCTATTTTAGGAAAGTTAAGGAAAAATGTTTTTAAAAATGATCACTGAGTAAAGAAGCTTTATAATATAATTGTGGTTGCACTTATTTCATGTTTCAGACTACATTTAACTGCTAGAAGTATGCTCACCAGTTTGATGTATCCTTCAGTGTCCAGCATCAGGTTCTCAGGCTTCAGGTCCCTGTAGAGGACGCCCTTACGGTGGAGGTAATCAAACGCTTCAGTGACGCAAGCAACACAAAATTTAGCACTGGTGTCATCAAAACTTCCCCTAAAAACAAGAAAGTCAAATCTGACCATTGTGCTGACAAGACTACGCAGATCCAGAGAGAGCAGAGGAGAAGAAATAAGTTGATTTGATTGTAAGCTAACAAAAGTAAAATAAATTTAACATCATGAGAAACATCAGCCATTGGTTGTTCTCTTCTACCTGTCCCTTAGCATACTCCATATTTCTCCACCCAGACAGGCCTCCAGCAACATGTACACGTATCTGTTATCCTTAAATGTGCGATACAGTCTAGAAAAAGAGAAGAAAAGAATAATTAATGGCCACAGCTGTCATTTCTCGACCGTCAACAGGATAATTTCAAAAGTTAGAAGTGGATTTCTGATTTAATACTTAATCAGAAATCCACTAATGTGGGGTTATGGATGTGATCCACATTACCATGAAGCAGTTTTATCATTGTGAAATGGGGCAGTTATGAGGTTTTTTGCTTCTAACCTAATAGTTAACCTGCAAACTGTGGATAAAAATCACACAAGAACATCTCCATAAGATCAACCACACATTAGATTCTGATTTGGACTCAAGAAATATTCCAGATATGATGATCCACAATGATTAAATTGGTAGGGCCGATTGGAAAAATTCATTTCTGTGAGACAAACAAAAAATATTATAAGCTGCTAATTCAGTGTAGCTGTTAATTTTGTTGCATCATCAAAAGTGAATGGGATAGATTTTGAGGAAAACCACCAATATTGAATTATTTTGAAATATTTTTCTTGACTATCAATCAAATAACACCAATTTAATTCTAAATACTAGAGTCAAACTGTTAAGGGAATGGTGCTTTTAGGTGCAATGACATCATGTAAAACTGAGATGGAGATTTGTGCTCTCTGAGGGATGTGTAATGCATTTGTGTTAATATTTAAATTGCAGTATTTTATTGCAGGATTTTCTCCAGTCTCATTCTGTTTAATTGTCACTATAAATTAAGAACTATGATTTCACATTCAGTAATCACCTGACTTAATAATTATTATGCTGCATGATTCCCTGCTCTTACATATTTAACTGATGAACAATGAATAAAAAAAGCAACAGGCAGGAACTAATGACACAATTGATTATAAACATTAAGCAGGATGCTTAAATGAATGAATGCAGTCATAAATGCAGTCATTACTATCATGTATTGCTGTGGTCTAATATAGTTACAGACATTAAATAAATTACAGCTTGATTCGTGAAACTAATGTAATTTTAATTGACCCTTATGGTATCGCTTTCAGATGAAAGTCTCAATACAACCTAGAAGCATGGACTGGTTCAATAACCGGCTCACACCCATGAGACATCAGAGGGGTAGTTAACTACTCCACCACATAGTCTTACATTATTGTGAAACAGAGATTTAAAAAAAAAAAAAACATTAATTGAAACATCTGAATGAAATCAAATAAATTTTTAGAACATGTGAGGAGGAAGTCAGCAAGAGGAGCACTTCAGGAGGTGAAGAATGGCTTTAATATCTCAGGTTGTGCTGCATACAATGAAATTCAATTACTGCAGTCTTACAAAAGGCAAAGAGGAGCTACAGCTGTGATATTTTATAACAAATAACTACATTTTCATAGCAGGCATCTCAATATTCCATGTCATTCTATCCCATTCTGTGAAGATATAATCTCCTCAAGGGCCTCAACGGTGATCTCATAAAAAACTAATATGTGCTGCACTGTTTTCAGACTAATGGAGCCGAGCTGGCAGCCCGAGCAGGAGTACTGACTTGACAACGAAAGGAGAGCGAGCCTCAGCGAGGATCTTCCTCTCAGAATGGATGTGCTCTTCCTGCCTGTTGTCCACCACGTGCTTCTTTTTGATGACCTTTAGTGCAAAGGTGATGTCCTTATCCTGCACCTTCACCTGCAGATGCAAGTCACAGCCTGGGATGTCAGGAGATGGACCTTTCTCACACTCTTTCACACGTCATAGCAGAAAAACAGAGCTTTGACTAATGCAGTCAAGTTCGGTTCACAAAAAGTCCATCTTAAAGCAATAGCTAGACATTATACAATACTGGAGTTAATATGCAAAATATCAAGTCAGTTACAATGAGATGAGAAACCGGATGGTCGAATATTGTTGTTTGTTTTCGTCATTGTCGCTGTTGCTCTGGCCATAGTTAGTTTGCTATTTCCTCTCTGGGTGCATGAAACAGATTGACAGGAAGTGTAATAGGTGTGTGAACAGTAATTTTGAACAATTACAAGGTGGTAGGTTGGGCTTTTTCAAGTTTCCACTCATGTTTTCAAATATTTAAGGTTTCATTTCACCAAAACATCCTATTTGGATAAATGGATGAATCTTTTGGTGAACTAGTCACTACAGGTGACTGGGTTCCAGGACCAGGTTGCTTTTGCAGTCCTCTGGAGACAGTCGGCATTAAAAATATGCAGGCTAAACAAAAGAAATGTGACATATTTCAGGATCCAGGATTTAGATCTCACCAGTTCTACTCGTCCAAATCCGCCAACACCGAGAGTTGCAATGACCTCCAGGTGATCGAAGGGCCTGGATGAAGGGAACGCTGACACCATGTCCTTCAGCCGGATGACGTCGGGCGACAGCGGCTGGCTCTGGTGGCGTGACACAGACCTCTTCCTTGTTGGAGACACAGACAGATGGAGGAGCTACAAAATTATTTCTATGAGAACTTTTCAAACACTGGTGTGTTTATGGTGTCACTCTCAGGAAATTATGAATCATAAATGAAAAACAAAGTATTCTGTTCACTGCACCGTACCTACCTGGCATGTCTCTTTTTGTCGTCTCGATCAAGTGTTGCTACATAACCTTGGAGGTACTTCTGCAGCTCATTGAAGGTGCCCACTGTCTGATCAAATGTCCTTCATAAACAACAACCTCATATCAGTCATGTGAACACTTGAATGTTGGATGAGAAGCTTTACAATCTGACATTTAACTTCACTTAGCTAAGACATCCCACTTAGATTAAAAACAATAATAACAATACATAACTACATAACAGGGAAAATCTGGGCAAGAGAAAAGGTTTGCAGGCACTATTTGGACCAAAATTCAGTCTGTGCTTCCTGTGATCTTATCTTATCTTATCTTATCAGTGGGAGGACATTGTAGAACTGTCCCTGGTATTCAAACATTTATCAGGACATGTGGATGAAAGCATATTTTAAGACTTCATGTTTACATACTTTATAATAAAGGGCAAGAAAAGGAAATAGCTATGACTAACTGCTCTGAAACTAGAGTTCTACTCCGTAACACTCTGAGGGACAGAGTAGATTATTTTGTCAGCTCGATCAGAAAACTACACCATCAAAACACTCACTCTCTGTCAATGACGAGGCACTCCACCCCGTTCTCCTCAGCGATGATATTAGCCGACCTGACATCATCACTGGAAGAGACACAGCAATACATCACACACGTAAAAGCACAAGGGTTTTCAAGGTTTTATTTTTCCAATAAACCCCATCCATGACAAATTGTGTCTCTAAACTACACATTTGTACAAAGGATGAGAAGACAAACACAGAACCTTAAGTTAATATTCAACAGTAATGATTAATGGGTAAGGCAAGAGAGGATTTTGTCTGACATGTGCCCTCTTCACATTTTCAATATGTAAATCAGGTAGATGTTTCTTTACTAGCTTGTTGTTGCTGTTGTTGTTGTTCAGTTTTTCTTCATGTGAGGGTTTAGGGTAAACAGGGTTACCTCTGAGACGGATGGAGGATGTATGAGTTGGCTTTTAACAAATATTTCCAGCAGAAAATTAAGAAGTAGGATCAAAATCACTGTAGGTGTTGTTACGTCAAGTCTTTACCTGATGAGTGCTTTCTCTCCAAAGTAGTCTCCCTTGTGCAGTGTGTTAATGACCTGTGGTAACCTGTGGGCCTCAGTGGACTGGGTCACCTTCACCTGCATGACGAGACAGCTCCAAAGAGTCAGTCAGATCTCTAAAGCGTGCCTCCCTCCCTCACACTGCTGTCTCCGGATCACCATTGAACCTGTAGCAGGTGCTCAGGATTCTCCTTGAATTTCACAAAACTGTTAATAACAGTTAAAGAAATCTAAACAACAAGAACTGTAACCTTCACTCACTGGAACAGGATTGGCTTTGAGTTATTGAGTATTGCAGATGCACTGTATTTTCATGATTCTATTTTTTTGTGTTCTTCATCGAAATGCAGCTCAGAGAGCAACAGCCTTGAACAAAAACGCTCTGGCAGCCTGGATGTTGTGAAACTTCTTCTTCATTTGTGAGGTTCTAAAAACTAGTGGCCCACCCCAGTCGAGGTCAAACAATGACATCACAGCCATAACGGCCAGGGTGTGTTTTAGAAAATTGTCCCATTTGACCTCAGTGACCTTCACTTCCCTTGTTTTTCCTGGTGGCGCTTCCCTCCCCGGTCAGGGGGTACGATGTGGTGGGGGTTGGGGGCGGCGGAGAGGGGGGGTTAGGGGCAGGATTGAAGAACCATTTCCTGTATTAACCCCCTTTCCTCCCAAACAACATGTGTATCTCTCTGGTTCGGTTTGCATAGCGCTGAGGAGCTGCTGTCTCACAGGGCTCATAATGGCATTTTGAAAGTCCCCTGTGGACGGCTCTGGCCCCGCTCCATCTCTCCTCGCTCCCTGGTGTCGGGTTACGGACTTATCAGACAGACGGGTGGTTGAGTCATCTCCCACCACCTCCCAAACTCTCATACAGTTTGGACTGCTATTAAAGAAAAAGCAGAACTAAATGTTTTATCCATAAACATTTCATGATTTCAAATGCTGGGTCGGATGTGCAGCAGTATTTATCTTTTATTTACACTCAAATAGAAAGGAAAGAGGTAAAAGACAGAATGGAAGGAGTAGCAGAATGAAGCCCAAACGAGAGTATTTCTGTAGTCAGTCAACACTCATGCTTAATGATAAGAAAAGCCTTTATGGCAAAGCCAGAAGCAGCAGCCTGATCACAATTCACACACTTCTGTCTCCCTGAGGCACAAGAGGAATTTGATCATTGTAGAGGGAGGATTAGCGCCTGTTTCTCTGGACCCAGTGAATGTCTGCAAATGCATATTTACAAAAAGAACCCCACATTTTCTTGTAGGCTTTTCACTCTTGACCGTCTGTCATTGTTTTTCTTCACTGAATTTCACTATTATATTTTCTATACATCTGGATGTGTTGCTGAATTTTGAGATTCAACCTTAACATAACACAAATTACAGTGAATGAAATGATTTCCAGACCACTCCTATTACTCAACATTTACATTCACATCTGTAGTTTTAAGTCAAAAATTTTATTGCAGTTAAAGTAGTTGATTCATTTATGTCATCATTCATCATTAGTCAAAATATGGTGATCGGTGTCACGTCACCATCAGGTCAAACACTGACTCAGCACATGGGTTTATCAACTGACAGATTAGTCACTGAGTACTTACTGTTTTTTGTTTTTTTAATTAGATGGAAATTACATGGTACCCATCAGCCTGTGAGGATTGTCAGTGTGAGCATATTAGCAATTGAGCAAAAACCGCTACAAATGCACATAACATGCCTCAGTCATCACCAACACATCACGATTTAAGATGCAACAATTTTCTATCCCTCCCCCTGCCTGTCAATGCCACTGCTCCTCCACTCGAGTGCTGCTGCTGTACTCTCAGCCCCACCACCACTCCAGCATCCACCTGCCTGCTCTAGATAAGGCACTTCAAGAAGTTTTGTCATCGACTACATCCTGTGAGTTTTTGGCTGAATTGTAATTACCATAGTATACGTGTAAATGCAGAATAGTGTAGAAACATTGCAACATGTTGTAGGGTTCAGATATATTGTATTACCTTTTTTAACACTGCCTGATAAGGTGTACAATGTTAGGACACCTTACCTTTCCCTGTGCGAGGATGTAAAAGGTGCTGCCCTCCTCGCCCTCACGGATGACGTAGTCTCCTTTATCATAGTATTCCTGTTGGGACAGGGTGGAGGGAATGGAGTGAGGACAACAGTCAGACCTGAAGCATTATATTGATTTAACCATCGACCAGGCTGGTCTAGATTCCTGGTAGCCGGGCCCCTGCGGGATTGGTACTGGAGTTCAGTCATCAATGACGCTCTGTCAGTCAGAGGTTCTCAACACCAGGAAGGGTTTTTTGGGGTCTCATGAGATTTATGAAGTGAAAGTTAATTGTTAATTGTGTGTGATTTTAATGTCCCTTACTGTGCATTTTTAAATAAAATCACTTTAATTTACTTAAAAATTGTCCATATATTTTTCAAATCTTTGAAATCCCAAATCAAGCATCAATAATATCGTCAATGGCAATTATACTGACACAAAATGAGAACAGAGAGCTGATGTGTTTAGGAGTAAATATTTGTTTACATTTGCCCTGGATATAATTGTCATACCTTTAACCATACCTTTGTTCTCTCCTTGATCTTATTAATAATGGTATAAGTGATATCACACAAACCTGATGCACTGTAAGTTCCACCTCTGTAATAGAAGATGCAGATGCAAAGAGTATGATGATAGACGAATGATCATTTAGAACCCATTTTAAATTTTTTGTCCAGATAAATCTGCTTTTATTGCCAATTAGTTTTTGTGGAATAATTTAGTTAAATGCAGTTTAATTAGTAATAGTGGTAGTAGTAGTAGTAGTAGTAGTAGTAGTAGTAGTAGTAGTAGTAGTAGTAGTAGTAGTAGTAGTAGTAGTTGTTGTTGTTGTTGCTGTTGTAGTGGTAATAGTGGTGATACTACTACAAGGAGTAGTTGATGTAGTAGTGGTAGTAGTAGTGTACTAATAGTAGTAGTAGTAGTAGTAGTTTTAGTAGCAGTAGTAAAAGTAGTAATAGTAGTCGGAGTACTAGTAGTTGTAGTAGTAGAAGTAGTAGTAGTAGTAATATTAGTAGTAGTAGGAGTAATGGAGTAATAGTAAAGGTAGTAGTAGTAGTAGTAGTAGTAGTAGTAGTAGTAGTAGTAGTAGTAGTAGTAGTAGTAGTAGCTGTAGTAGTAGTAGCTGTTGTAGTAGTGCTAGGAGTATAGAAGTAGTAGTAGTAATAATAGAGGTAGTAGTAATGGTAGTAATAGTAGAGGTAATAGTAGTAGTAAAAGTAGAGGTAGAAGTAGAGATAGAAGTAATAGTAGTAGTAGCAGTAGTGGTAATAGCAGTACTGTACTAGTGCTAGTAGAGGTAGCAATAGTAGTAGTAGTAGTAGTAGAAGTAGTAGTAGTAATTGTAGAAGTAGTAGTAGTAGTAGTAGTCGTCCAGTAATTTTACTGTGTTGGTAGTAGTAGTTGTTGTAGTAGTAATACTAGAGTTAGTAGTAGTTGTAGTACTAGTGGTTGCAGTAGTATTAATAGTAGAGGAAGTACTAGTAGTAGTAGCAGTAGTTATAGTAGAGTTCGTAGTAGGAGTAGCAGTAGTCATCCAGTGTGGTCCAGTAATTTTACTGTGTTTGTATTTTGTACCCACCGGAGAGATGAATCTCTCCTCTGATGTTATTCCAGAGATCACATGACTGAGGAAGTTGTTTCACTTTTTTTTTTTTAGTTTTACAAATGTCATGAAAGTGTGTGACACTCACTAAAAACTAGGGTCACTCATTTTCCCTCACTCCATGCTGCCTTCGCTTCCCTCCATGCCAAACCATACCAATCATAGCCAGGCTGCTGAATCAGCAAGCTGCCGGATTGTCTTCTGTTTAATGCTTATAGGTGAATACAGAGAAATGCAAAGAATGAAGGTGACCAGGATGAATCGTTCTCTGGGACAAATGCCAAATTCCTGCTGTAGAGACAATGGATTGTAATCCATTCCACTAGGAAAGACTTTGGCAAAAAGTGAACAAACAAATCAGAGCAACCATGCGTAAACATTCCCTGGTGTTTACTGTCAAAACTCTTGACACGAGTGCCATTTTCCTTGAGTGTCAAACCTTGTTTATATCCCTTTTACGCTTCAGGAGAACTTTGTTTAACACCTGTCCATGACTGAGGAGACAACATGGCATGGTTCTGTTTAGAAAGACTGTCTGGATGATACTCGGACTGTTCAGGGGAGTGACAGCTTTTCAGTTGTGTCTCAAGTTTGTTATGTCAGGCGAAGGAGCTTGAGTCCTGACCTCAGGCCAAACATTTACCTTTTCAGGAAAGAAAGAGCACATTCTGACAAAAAAGCTTTAAAGCACTTTTCATACAAAACCTTTTGTGAGTACACTGACCCCAAACAATCACAAACATCACCTTCTGTCCAATCTTTACAATCAACTTGCTCTAATTTGCTTTGCCAGCGTTGGTGTTAGAGAAAGCCACTAATGCTCTGCTGGGTTTGGATGCAGTCGTCCTATTTTTGGAGACCATCAATCGATCACAACACATTTTCAACAGCACATCTGACTCTACTTTCAAATAGGCATAGAAACAAGAGGACATCCTAGACCTATTTTTAAGACCACCCTGGTCTTCAGCAGTGCCCCTGGTGGGATGATGTCTTATACAGTTCCTCGAAAGCCCTAACTTTAAGAGGCCGCTGAGGGATGTTAGCGAAAGAGGTTTTAGCTGATTTAAAAGGGAAAGATATAACCTCTGCTACTTTCAGCCATTCCTATTTTCATATATGTATTTTCATAGGTACAACAAGCAAAGAAAACTTGTAATGTAGTTGTTTTAAATGACAAAACAGTTTTCTGATTCAAATGTCGATCTGCAGATCAATGTGTAAACCTGACACAGTATCCTAATAGAAATTCCAACCCCTTTGACACAAACACACACCCAAAGAAAGACTTCCATCCTCACATTGTTTGACAAGATGCTTCAATATTATCTGGCAGTTTCCCCACAAACATCTGTGCCAATATTAAGTTACAATAATCTCCTGGGGTGCAACAAAATCAGTTGCATTAGTAATGACTGGAAGAGGAAAGTGTCCTGAAGCGGACAACCAGCAGGACGACCAAGTTTTGAGAACTGCTGAAGGAGGCTGGTTTTGACCAGAGGTGGACTCTGCGTTCTCCTTCGTTTGCTGAAATGCTGGTAGGAGAGAACTGAGACCTGAGATATACTTTTTTCATACAAGTTTCAGCACACACACTCACATACACACGCACATTTATACGCACATGTTCTCACACCAAAACCTGTCACTGGCACATCTTTAAGAAATCACTCATCCCCCATTTGAATAAACACTTTCTGGGGCCTTGGTCAAATAATTATGGTAACAACATACAGCGGCCAGCGATGACAGGAATAATATCAGTTCTGTTCATCAACAAGGTAATTTGTGAGGTCTTGCAAACTGGATATAGAGAGAATATGCTGACACGCAGTAATGGTATAGGGCCAAGTGGTAATGATATTTTGACAGCAGCTATCTGCTATGCCGGGGCTCCCATGAGCTGACAGGAGGTTGTGCAATACAATGAAAAGTCTAATTGTTCTTCCAATGGAAATGTAGATAGTCTGACAGAACAACTTACCACCTCAAGACAGTCCACAATTTTGCTTAGCTTATCTTCGGGTAGATTAGCCAAGAGTGAAACACTGGCAGAAAACACAGAAAAAAGATGTATATTATAGTAGACATTACATATGCTGCCAAGAAACATTCATATACAGTTTTATTTCTTATATCAAAACTAATCAAATAAAACACCAGGGCAATTTAAGTGATACATAACATGACCATTTTATATATCCTCAATGTTTTTCTATACTTTGGACTTTTTTCTCATTCCCTATGTAATTTACACTATAATAGTATAATAATATTCTTTCTCCAGAATTTTAGTTCTGAACTTAAAGTTACAGTAATCATTGAACTCATCAGCTGGACACAAACAAAACTGCTGCATGTGCAACAGATTGCTAACAAACCTCCAATGGTGATTTGTAACTATAATTTTGCTTTGGAAACTTTATGCCCCACAGTGGTCCTTAATCAATTAATTAATCCAGCTTTAAAAGTATGGAGGTATAACTGCTGTTTTCTTTTTTTTTTTTTTTAAGAAAATTTGCCATGAAACAAACAATGTAGGATCTTAAACTCATGCCAAATTTTCTAGCCTCTTATACATAAATACATAACTGTGTTTTTGAACTTGACAGTCACCCTTCTGTTTTCTACTTCAGCGCTTCTCAACCATCTGAATTTTTACATGTATTTGAGTTAAGCTTCTACCCATGTCATTTGCTTACTGGATTGTCAAAAGGATTTTGCAAAAAAAACAGATTGTATACTTGTTTGTAAGATGGCTTTTTGACCAGATTAGACCAATTACATTCTGGTGCAGACGTGGGTTTTATTTTTACAGTGATTTCTCAGGGAATAATGAATTGATCCTGATGAAGAAATACAAAATTTTTCTTCATCATTTTGTTGGTCATCTCTGATGCTGTATAGCTCAGGGCTAACCTGCGGAGGAAGTTGCGGTACTGTTCGTGCCGTGTCTCAGCCGTCCTCCTCATGATGTTCTGAAACACCTCCCGGTCTAAAGCCCACGTCCTCACATTGTTCACCGCTGAAAAAAGCAATGTCACATTCATCTGAAACAAGCCCAGGTTCTGATCTTTCTACTAACTAGTTGACCCGATTAGTAAATATTAAAGGAGCTGCAGCCGTTTTCAATAACAAGGAAAACGTATAGGTTGAAAACTAGGATGGAAAAACTAAGTGGCAAGACTAACTTCAGTTAAAGCCTGCTATCACCAAAAAATAATTATGTGGACTCATGGATAAAGATGGTGAGTCTCAGTGCTGACTCATATCAGATGTAAGGAAACTGTGTTGGTACAAGGAGGAAATACCTACGAAGTTTTGACAGAATCAGTAGCAAAGACAGTTCTCCTTTGTCCATTTCATCTGTTATCACACTGAATCCACTCAAAGAGGCTTGTCGAACTGCCCTGTTTTTTCCAATTCACCCTGAATATTGAGGTCAACTCAGCGTCCCTCCCTGAAGGTCCACCAGTCAATTACTTAGTTAAATATACAAACCCAGACAAAGAGCACTCACATAGTACATGTTGCTTTTCAAATGCCGAGGAGGTGAAGACCAATCAGAATGCAAAGCTGTGGATGTCATGTAAAGCCTTTGTCAACAGTCCCATGAAAAAGCTTGTTTACTTCAGTCTAATGACCCATCTGTTTCTCCTCCTCTTGCTATTGGGCCATTCTTGGCTTTAAGAAGTCACTCCAACTAAGAGGAAGATTATTGATGTGTCTGATTGCATTCTGCAAGGACTGGGAGTGGGCATAATGCGTTTAAGGTTGCTGAAATGGATGGAAAACCAATTTTTAGCAGATACTATGGCTCTATCACAACACAGGTAGCGACCACTCTTTACTTGCAGTCACAGACTTTGACGACTACGTAACCGATTTTAAGGAACCTTGGTGAAGGGGTGTGCACACAGCAAGTTTCTATGAGAACCATTGAGTTTTGGAATAGATTCCAGTGGCTTGAAGATTATAATGTAGGGTCAAATATACAGCTTTTGTCAAATATATATAAACTACTTTTATGATTTCTGACACACTGGGTGGAATGGTGTGGCATGTGCTGTGGAATAGCCCATGGGATTTTAGAGAGGATCCAGAAAAAGTGACAGGTTTTTTTTTCTCTTCCTGGAACATTGACAACCCGTGCATTTTTCTGAATTAATGTCAATTAAGTAAACTCCTTGACAGATTTTCCTGAATCTTGTTAGTTTATGGTAATTGCATCTGTATAATGGTTTCTTCTTCTTCTCCTTTCGGCTTTTCCCTTCAGGGGTCGCCACAGTGAATCTGTTGCCTCCATCCATAAACCTCCTCTTTGGTCTTCCTCTAGGCCTCCTGCCTGGCAGTTCAAAACTCAGCATCCTTCTACCAATATATTCACTATCTCTCCTCTGGACACATCCAAAGCATCTCAGTCTGCCCTCCCTGACTTTATCTCCAAAACCTCTAACATGTGCTGTCCCTCTGATGTACTCATTCCTGATCCTATCCATCTTGGTCACTCCCAGAGAGAACCTCGGCATTTTCATCTCTGCTACCTCCAGCTCTGTCTCCTGTCTTTTCCTCAGTGACACTGTCTCTACACCAAACAACATCGCTGGTCTCACCACAGTTTTGTACACCTTTCATTTTAGCTGAAACTCTTCTATCACACATCACACCTGACACTTTTCTCCACCTGTTCCATCCTGCCTGTACACGCTTCTTCACCTCTTTTCCACACTTTCCATTGCTCTGGACTGTTGACCCTAAGTACTTAAAATCCTCCACCTTCTTGATCTCTTCTCCCTGTAACCTCACTCTTCCACTTGGGTCCCTCTCATTCACACACATGTACTCTGTCTTACTGTGGCTAACCTTCATTCTTCTTTCCAGGACAAACCTCCACCTCTCTAGCTTCTCCTCCACCTGTTCCCTGCTCTCACTACAGATCACAGTGTCATCTGCAAACATCATAGTCCATGGAGATTCCTGTCTAACCTCGTCTGTTTGCATGTCCATCACCATAGCAAACAACAAGGGACTCAGAGCTGATCCCTGATGCAGTCCCACCTCCACCTTGAACTCCTCTGTCACACCTACAGCACACCTCACCACTGTCTTACAGTCCTCATACATGTCCTGCACCGCTCTAACATACTTCTCTGCCACTCCAGACTCCCTCATACAATACCACAGTTCCTCTCTGGGCACCCTGTCATAAGCTTTCTCCAGATCTACAAAAACACAATGCAGCTCCGTCTGGCCTTCTCTGTACTTATCTATCAACATCCTCAAAGCAAATACTGCATCTGTAGTACTATTTTTTGGCATGAAACCATACTGCTGCTCACATATGCTCACTTTTTCCCTTAGTCTAGTTTCAATTACTCTTTTCCATAACTTCATTGTATGACTCATCAACTTTATTCCTCTGTAGTTGCCACAACTGTGCATATCTCCCTTGTTCTTAAAAATGGGCACCAGCACACTTCTCCATTCCTCAGGCATCTTTGCACTATCTAAGATCCTGTTGAACAACCCAGTCAGAAACTCTACTGCCACCTCTCCTAGACACGTCCATACCTCCACAGGTATATCATCAGGACCCAGTGCCTTTCCACTCTTCGTTTTCTTCAATGCCCTCCTCACTTCATCCTGACTAATCTTTGCTACTTCCTGGTCCACACAAGCCACCTCTTCTAGTCTTTGTTCTCTCTCATTTTCCTCGTTCATCAACTCTTCAAAGTACTCTTTCCATCTTCCCATCACACTACTGGCACCTGTCAATACACTTTCATCCCTATCCTTAATCACCCTAAACTACTGCACTTCCTTCCCATTTCTGTCTCTCTGTCTTGCCAACCTATATAGGTCAGTCTCTACCTCCTTACTGTTCAACCTAGCATACAAATCATCATAAGCCCCTTGTTTGGCCTTTGCTACCTCTACTTTCACCTTAAGTTGCATCTCCCTGTATTCCTGTCTACTCTCCTGAGTCCTCTCAGTGTCCCACTTCTTCTTAGCTAACCTCTTTCTCTGTATGCTCTCCTGTACGTCCTCATTCCACCACCAAGTCCCCTTATCTACTTTTATCTACTTTCCTTCCAGATGACACACCAAGTTCTCTCTTACCTGTCTCCCTGATCAAATTATCTGTAGTTGTCCAGTCATCTGGAAACACCTCCTGATCACCCAGAGCCTGTCTTTACTCCTCCCTAAAAGTCATGCAACACTCTTCCTTTTTCAGCTTCCACCATTTCTTCCTGTACTCTGCCTTTGCAATCTTCATCTTTTTCACCACTAGAGTCATCCTACACACCACCATCCTATGCTGTTTGGCTCTCACTTCTAGGTATGCTCTGCATCACTTCATTCTGGTTGGACTTTGATGAAGTGCTCTGCATCACTTCATCAAAGTCCAACCAGAATTTCTCCTTCTCCTCCAGCTCACATCCTACCTGTGGAGCATACCCACTAACAACATAGAACATCACACCTTTGATTTCTAGTTTCAGACTCATTACTCTATCTGACACTCTTTCTACCTCCAGGACATTTCTAACAAACTCCTCCTTCAAGATAACTCTACTCCATTTCTCTTCCTAACTACACCATGATAAAACAACTTGAACCCTGCTCCTAAACTTCTAACCTTGCTACCTTTCCACCTGGTCTTCTGGACACACAGTGTGTCTACCTTCCTCCTCTGCATCATGTCAACAAATTCTCTACCTTTTCCTGTCATAGTTCCAACATTCAATGTCCCTACTCTCAGTCCTATACTCTTGGCATTCCTCTTCTCTCTTCTTACGAAAACACTTTCCTCCTCTCCTTCTTTGACCAAAAGTTGTCCAATTTCCACCGTTATCCTGTAGGTGAACATCACAGATGGTGGTCTTTGTTAACCTGGGCCTTGACCGATCCAGTACGGAATCTATCAAAATCTATGCGGTCATAGATTTGATTCGCATGTTTGATTTAGCAAAAGTTTTACGTCGGATGCCCTTCCTGACACAACCCTCTGTATTTACCCGAGCTAGAACACTGGCTTGTGCCCTCTTGCGATTTCATTCATCTGTATAATGATTTAATTGAACTAAAATTAACTGTTGGGTATTGACGGCAAAAATTACCTGCTTAAGAAATAGGTCAGGCAGTGACAGACAGCCCTGCAGTCATTCCTCACCATGCCACTCTGACATTCACATTGAAAGACTGCCTGGGGCTAAACGTAAATGTCGATGGTTAATGAGGAACAGTTTGCCACACAAGAAGAGCATATTCGGCCATCCACCATCCATCCACCTGGTTCTCTTCTTTAATTTCTAGTCTTGTATGGCCTTGAATTTAAATTGCTGCTCTGCAGCTTTCTTGTATTAAATGCATTTTGCTTTTTAGACTGTTTTATAAAAGGTTATTGTCAGCCTTAAATTACGAGAGTGGTTAAAAAAATTATTTTTCATAGAGCGAGGCTATGGATAATAAATATGTACAACGGTACAATGATAAAAATTACTTTGTGTTTTTCTGTAGCTAAATTAGTGTCACTGAACCTCAGATCACTGCCTTAAAATCCAACAAGATTCAGCTTTAGATCTATACAACCGGTTAAATCGTTGAAAGCAATACTTTAATATTTTGGGAAATACACAAAAACCTTACTAGATGTGCTTTGTCCGAATTTCAAAAATACTCTAAAGCCGGCCTAGCATCACACTAATTATTGTCTTATTTAACCATCATGTCCACACTGATAAAGTGTTCATTCATGTTCAGATGATCTGCTTCAGCCGTGTATATAAAATGCATTACATTCTCATCACAAGTTGAATCCTAAAGTGTTTTTTTCTGTATGAATGTAAAAATCATACCCCGCACTGATGCCGTCCGTGTGCAGTTGTAGAGAATGGCTAATTCTCCAAATGTAGTCCACACTGTTAACGATGTGAGCAGTTTGTTGTGCTGAAACACATCCAGCTTCCCATCTGTGAATGTAAAAGACAATCCGTTGTTGTTATTTTTTATATTGATGACACAAATGAAAAGACAAAATAACGCACATCTACCACATTTAGAATCAAATTAGATTCAGGCTTTGCTTAGTGAATTTAACTCAAGACAGATGGCTGTTACTTATTAGGTCTTGCTGGTTAATATGTCCCAAAATTGTTTCTGTGTTTGTCATGATTTCACCACCTGGTAGATAGAAAATACAAACAAACATTAATGTAACTGAGGAATCTCTTGAAAACATTAATTTTAGGCTGTATTACAGACCATTATATTGATATGTATCCATGGACTCAATAAAAGTAATCCCTTTCTTTTCCTACCCCCCTACTTCCTACTACCCCTGTATCTGCTGTTAGCACAAGTCATAATAGTATTTTAATGCTTGTGGTCCCCCAGTGACCCTGAAAGATATTTTTACTGCACAAATAATGACTCAAATTAAAAACTTCATTAATGAGATTGCAGGCACTAACTATACCAGCGGTTTTTATTACTCAAAAATTATCACACAGGAATAATTTTAATTCCTTAGCAACTATCACAAAACCAAAAACTGAGCTAGAATCAGTTTTGATGACAAAAAAAGCTGTTTTTACTGTGATTTGTTTGCTCATATTTTGACATTTATGATTATAAGACTGCTTTTGTTTTAGAGAATCCCTCACCTCATCATATTTACCTCCTGTATGTCCCTGTCCATCATGACAACAAATACAAGGACATTTAATCTGTACATGGCTAATTTCACCACCAAACACATTGGCAGATTAACGACCATTGTTTAGAAGCAATTTGGTCAGCTAAAAACTGTTGTCTGGTTACTTGAGCACACAAATAAAGAAATACTTCAGTAAGTGGAAAAACAATTGTTTGATGTGTGAAATATTGCTTATAACCCAGCCCAGTTGTAGGAGTAAAACCCAGTTCATCAACATGTAAGTCTCATCTGTCATCAAATACCAAGTTAGAACTGGCAATAGATCACAGGAGTAAACAGACACCATTACAACCATGAAAGGTGACAGGGTGATGATTGGTGTGATCTGAAATATGGCGCTTCCATTTAAATATATCAAGATGGCAACTCAGGTATGACTGACAGAGACTGGTTCTCATCAATATATTCTACCAGTGGCTACAAAAGTACAGCCTGACGGGCCTTATGGCGGCTGAAAAAAAGATCATTTGGTCCATATAGGCAGGGGTCCGGCGCAGCGCAGAGTCATAGGGTTCTAACTGGGACAGTGTACACTGAGATCCACAAACAAGTGGATGAAATAGTGTAGAGAACATGGCTATGGAAGGATAGGAAGTCCCCCAAGTCCTCCACGCCAACCAAATGGTTGAGAACAGAGCCAAGATCCTGTGGGACTTCAGCTTCCAGACTGACAAATAGCTACTGGCTAACCAACCGGACATAGCGGTGGTTGAAAAACAGCAACAGAGGGTGGCTGTGATAGATGTGAAAATCCCAGCTGACTGTAACATCAGGAAGAAGGAGCATGAAAAGGTCAAGGAGTACCAAGGGCTGAAGGAACAGCTGGGGCAGATGAAAGCCAAATTGGTCCAAGTGCTGATTGGAGCATTAGGGGCTGTGCCCACCAAACTGGTATAGTATCTCTAGCAGATTCCAGGTACAACATCAGAGGTCTCTGGTCAGGGAATCAGCCAAGATTCTACTGGACCCTCAAACTCCCTGGACTGACATGACCAGAGCTAGGACAACTTCAACCTAAATATAGGAAGTGTTGTGGAACTCCATCTCAGTTTAATAAACTTAATGTCATCCTGTTTCTGAGCAATTTAATCTGAATATTCTTTCCTTCAGACAGTTACCATTTAAAAAAATGTTTATTAAAATTTTAGATACTTTAAATTTGTGAGCACTGGAACCGATCAAATGTTTGCTTGATACAGAGCTGCTGATTTAGGTCAGGGAAGCTGTACAGAGGAGGGCAAAGTTTAATAGCATCAGAAAAGACTGGAGAGCTCATTAAAACATCTCAGTGTTGCACATGACTCTGCTTTTCCTGAAATTCTGAACCTCAGACCTTTGAGCTTTCCCATTAGCACTTATAACACAGTCAGTCGAACAGGAATTGGGAAGGACAGAGATGGATGGATGGATGGATGGATGGATGGATGGATGGATGGATGGATGGATGGATGGATGGATGGATGGATGGATGGATGGATGGATGGATGGATGGATGGATGGATGGATGGATGGATGGATCAGTCATATGAAGTGGACAGAAGAAGTGGATTTCCTCATGAAGACAGGTGACGATGAATCAGGAGGTGATCAAACGGGACCAGTCTCACCTGCCAGGACAAACAGATGGTTTCCAGCCTCCTCCTGCTTGATGACGTATTCCCCCGGCTGGTAGGTTCTCTCATACATGCACTCCACCATGTCTTTGATCTGCTGCAGCTCCAGCCTCTTCAGGTACTGGTTCTTGTTCAAGGCATCTGTCAGCAGCTTCTTTACACTGTACAAACACACAGATTTCTACTGTGATAATTGGTGGGATGTTTTGAATGAACTCACACTCGAAGAATTACAAGTTCTTCACATAGTTTTGCTTTTGAAACTTTGTGCCTGCGTATGTTTTATGTCTGTGGGGACACTTTAGACTGCTATAGACGTACATGTAGTCAAATAAAACACCTTGAGATAATGCAGCTCTATGCTTTTACTGAACTGCATTCAATGACATTTGTATTTACTTGTTGCTTTGCTGATTGAAATGCTTGCTTTAAATGAGATTAATTCAACATTAATATCATCTTTGACCATTAAATAATGTAACTGCGGTATTTTTAAACAAATACACTGCAGGAAGCACCTATTTATCGCTTTTCAGGGTATAATTTTTGTATTTTTTTACTGTGTCCTACATTTTGACTAAATGTAAACTGTTTTTATACAGCTGTGAAATCCAGATGTTTTGTCGTTCCATCTATTGTTCGACCTTTCGCTTGCCTTTATTTTTCTTAGGTTTTCGATCATTTTTGTTCTTTTAGTGTTCTATTTAATTTCTTCAATACCTCTTTTCTTGTTTTTACTGTTTGTTTTGCCTTTATCTTCTTTAATTTCTTCACTCCATTAAAATCTTCCTTTTCTTGTTTTGCTTTTCCTTTTTCTTTCATACTATTTTTCTGACCTGTCGTCTATCATTCTTGTCATTTAATTGATTCAAAATGTGGTATTTTTTTACTGGTTTTTCAGTACATATTTTGTACAATTTTGGAACTAAATATGTTTTATTTGGAGCACTTGTGCATTCTTACTAAGGTAAAACTTCAGGCCATTGACTTGTAACAGGATTAGTTTCCATCACAGTTTTTATGCCAGGTTTCCTTCAGTATAGAATCATTTTAAGTACTGATTGATAGCAGCTATGTGGTACTGAGCCCACTGAGCCACCAGGACACCCACACCCACATTACTCACCACTTCTTTAGTCTGTGTGATAAATATTTTGTTTCCTGTGAAAAGATGACTATTTGCAGTCTCTGAGCTCCTCCCGACGATGAATCAAATGAAACAGTGAAAACATAAAATCATTGTGAGCTGTCAAAGATCACCATTTTGCATTTTAACAGCTGCAGCAAGGGGCCATAAGAAGAAGATGTTGCTTCCTTTGGGGAGCTGTAAACCGAAAAGGTTAAGAGTCACGGTTGGATGCAAACTATAGCTCATGAGAACAGGTCGCTGCGACTGGTGCCGGTGGTGGGTGGTCTGTTTATCCACAATATTGAGTGTAATAAATTATCACTTAGGGCAAATGACAAAATGAAAGCAAATGACATCTAGTCCTTCATTTTCCTTTTCACATCCCCTCCTCCCACCTAGATGTCTCATTACTCTGACTGAATTGGCAACATGTTCTCAGAAAATGAGTATTCTGTTTCAAATCTTCTTATGTCACATTATTGTGGGTTATATAACATCCTGGTCTTATTAGCAGCACATGTTTCAACATGAAGATTGGGCTGAGAGAAAAAATGCCTGCTGCAGTCACTGTCGAGGGTTGTGTTCATGTTTTACAACATGAGATGCATTCACTGTGACAAAAGAAAATTTGGCTCTGCCTTTGGAATGAGTAACAGGACTTCACGCTCTCATTAAATAACCTGTTGTGTTGAACTTTGGCTCACTGAGCTTGCGGAGGTACACAGCAAATGGCATTTATTGGGGTTCACACATTTGGATTTGGTTAAAATGGATCCCTCTAGATATTACATGTGATAAAAAAAACAAAAAGACAACTAATATAAAACATGGTTGTTGAGATTCTTTGACATTCTGAGAAATAGGGTAATTTGTTTTCAAGTAGAAGGATATATAACACAAGGGGCACCTGGGAAGACGATACCTCTGCTAGTTGAGTTTACAAATCCTACCATGGTGATGCCATTACCTGCCCTACATTTTTTATTGATTCAGTATGACAATGGCCTTCCAGAGCTCATCAATAAAATACATGTAAAAAAAAAAAAAAAAGTCCAGCATCTGTACCTTCATTTGGAATCTAATCCCCTGTGTCTCTTAAAAACCAGGAGGCCATTAGATTACTTAATACAGGAAGGCAAGAAACAGTGGAATGAAGCTATCCAGCTCTATCCAATAATAAAGTCCATTCACTACTACAGTCTCATTATTAATATCTTATCTCTAAATTATTTTATACATTCAAAAAAAATGTTAAATTGATGATTCATCCGTTCACAGGAGTGTTGAGTTGGATTATTTCTTGGCCCTCACCAATGACTGAGCAGTATTAGCCTTTAATAAGTTTTGGAGATGAGGGGATCTGGGTCACCTGTTGGAGCCTTTTATTTTACGGCTGAGCATCAAAACAGGCAATCAGATCAGTAAAACACCACACAGACATTTATCCTGTATGAAGCTCTGATTAACATCCTGATTCTTCAGATTATCTTTCACTTTTGCAAAACCAACTGATCCTCAAGTTTTTGTTTGTTTATTTGTTTTTTAGGCTGGATGACTGAACATCCCCATGAGGCATCATCATCGGATCAACTTACTTCCTTTGATATATTTCCTATTGGGGTGGGACATAGTGTAACACAGGGGGTTAGTCTAAATCGATGAAACGACAGTTGGTGGAGAAGTAATTGTTTTCATGGACATCATGAAATAAAGGCTATGCATACTCTTACAGTAATGATAAATATTTATCATGCATTTCTTTGACTTCAGTTCTATAATGATATAATTGTCAGAATGAATGCGGTATGGGGAGATCCAAAGATACATGTTATTGTGGAATATATACTGTATGTCCAACACTGTTGGATCTGACTCACAGTCAATCTGATTAGATGTTGAGTTCACATCTTAATGTGGGACTATCAGGTTCAGCCTCTTGGAAAATCACTTCTTCATAGACCTGTGTTTGTACATGCTGCCACATTGAAATGGAGAGAGTCATCCACAAAACCCTGATGTAAAGTTGGGACTACAACAATGTCTAAGATATGTCTGTATACTGTAGCATTAAGGGTTGTCCACATACTTCTACCCATGTAGTGTATGCCTCCAGTAAGAGGCTAAAACTCTGACATAAATAAAACCCTCTTGAAGAAAGTGATTCATGCAATAATTTATCATGAAGTCGTCTCTGTCTTCATCAGCCAACCTCTCACCTTGCATCCTTTGATACCCGGGCCTTCTCAAAGGAGAACTTTGGCAGACCGCTAGAGTCGTAGGTTCTGGATGTGGGCTCAGCTGAGACCCCAGCTTTGGCCCCTTTCCTCTTATTCATGGTTTCCTTCATGCGAGCACTGAAGTTGGGGCTGCTCTTGCCACTGACTTTGATGGAAGGGGGCCTCGATGCCAGACCAGCCGGGGCTCCGCTCTGACTCTTGGTCCCATCCTGCAGCTTGCTGAGCTGGTTGCATTTCCTCTGCAGCTCTTCGCTCAGTTCGGCTAGAGCGCGAGTCTGTTGGGCCAGCTGCTCCTGGAGACTTTTGATCTGCTGCTCTTTAGCACAAAGTTCCTCGTCCCTTCTCTTGCCCTCACGCTCCAGCTCATCCACTCGGGCCCTCAGGGAGTCAAGGGATGAGTTCTTAAAGCCACCACGAATTTCTTTGTGTGCCCGGCTATTGGAAGAAGACCCGTCTGGCTGTTTGTACCGCTTTGATTTCATTGAACTGTTCCCCATCCTGTCACCTGAGGACACCAGAAAGATTCAAAGCTAATATTTGCTTTCGTGATTGAAATATAATCAAAGATGAATGAGCTGACAGTGACATTTATCATGAAAAGGTCTGTTTGAAGAAGCTCAAACAAAAGAGCTGACGCTGACAGGAGAGAAAACTGGAGAAAGAGCAAATCAGTATATAATGTCAATGAGTCTGTCTTCCCCATTTATTATTCACAAGGCAGGAAGTATTGCATTACATTTACGGTCACTCCCAAGTCCTCTGGCAGAAAAGGAAGTGCTGCACAGGAATCCCATACGAGATGCACCCAAATAACAAATTTAATGATGAACTTCCACTTTAAATGAACTCTGCAGCAATTAGCAAGAGTGTGTAAGGACAGAAATGTGGGAGAACAATCATGTTTCTGTTGTTTGGGGGAATGTCGCCCACTCCTGCATACAGTAGACTTCATTCATGACATTCCTACTGTGAGACAGTGAATGTCAGATCCCACTGTTCTCTCACATTATTCTCAATCAAAATTATTCACATAATTTCTAAACCTTTATTATTTTTATTATTATTATTATTATTTGAACTGTCTCATCCAATGATCCCTTTAAAGGATTCCCGGCTACTGACACACAACTGAAGGTGTATGAGAATATCAAACTAATTGACTTATTAGTCTCCTAAGAGGATCATACACCTGCAGTTTGGATGTCTCACCATCCCTCCCCAGGGATGAGTGAAACGCCTCCGCGTTCACATCAGAGTTTACATCGCGGTACTCACCTGATCCGTTTTCAAAGGGTTGAAGATGATGTCAGAAAATTTTTTTTTTAAAAATGATGCAACGTGTTTGCGCATCTGAACATCCGCAGACAGACGGTCCATCTAGCTCAGGGCTCGCATCCTCTCCTCCCTTGATGTCCTCCCTCGATCGCGCTCTCTCTCCTCCTCGGATTTTGCGCGCTCTTGCTCCCGTGGTAACAGATCGACGTAACGGGTGTGTGACGATGACAGCGGTTTTTGAAGTCTAATTTATTTATAGAAAACGTGTTGACATCACGTCAACTCCCTGTTCTTATTGTCGTTTAAATAATTCGGTTAGAATATTATCATTCATTATCATCCACTCACCCGAACCCGTAAACTTCTCATTTATTTGACTTTTTATAATTAGTCAAGCAAACCAGAGTCCAGTTTTAGGTCGTAAATTCTCTCTCAAACACAAGCAACCACTGGAAACCCAAAATAAACCAAGACCAGTTGATTTATACCAAAACGAATCTGACGTCATCACAGGAGACAAGTATGGTGTGTGTGTGTGTGTGTGTGTGTGTGTGTGTGTGTGTGTGTGCGTGTGTGCGTGTGCGTGTGTGTGTGTGTGTGTGTGTGTGTGTGTGTGTGTGTTTGTGTGTGTGTGTGTGTGTGTGTGTGTTTGCGTGCATGTGTAAAACTGATAAAATCAAAAACTAAATACACCCACGTTGTTCTGTGGATTAACGCAGTTGTCACGCATGGCTTTGGGACACTGGCTAAAAGCAAATATAAAATATAAAAAAATGATAGGCTAGAATAAAGAAATAAATATGCTTATCATGTTTTAGCTCTATCCATTGTTAATGGTGGCTCTTATGAATTAAGATATGGAATAATAACCTTAGAATATATATTAACAGGAAACTTTCCTGAATGTCTTTCTGTTGCCATCAGCTTCATCCTGACGCTGGAAACAAGCTTCTGTTTAAAGGTCATTTCAGTTCACCGTGAGGCTGCATTAAGAGTGGAGGACGCTGCTGGAGACTGGGACAAGATGAAAATACAACTCCTGAGCTGTCACAGACACAGTTAGACGTCATGTTTCATGCTGGGTTGTGTTTATCAGAGTTGGTTCCTTCAACTCGCGGCTGTCAGCTATACATTTCATATTTTGGATCATCTAAGGACCGCAGCTGAGGCTTGCAGGCTCTCACATCGGATGGCTCATTGTTTTTCTCGGTGTGTTTGTCTGTGACATTTGCCTGAGCAGCCTGACCTGCAGCACATTTTATTGACAGGCACAGAACAATAATGGCAGGTGGCCAAAGCTGATTCATCTACTGCACCACGGCATGAATAAACCAGGTCACTGACTCCCCACCTGAACCTCAGAGGAGCTTGAGAGGCCGATCAAAGGTCCCAGGACAAACGAGCAAATACATTTATACTAAGGGCATTTAATGACCCTGGAACTCCGCAGCTGCAGTCACTTGCTTAAAGGCACTCTGGCAGGATATGTGTTCACATGGGAAGAATTGAGTGTTATGGCTGCTGGCTGGTTCAGTTTTTAGCGCTGCCACCCACAGCTAGGAGGTCAGGATCAAACCTGCCAGCCAGCTGGCTTTCTGTTTAACTACATTCTCTCCTGATGGTCCCCTGGCTGTTTTCTTTTGCTTCTACTTCAGAGTCTAACGCTGACTACAAGATGAACGACAGTGAAATCCAATAATTCAATATGTCTCAATTTTTGATGATATTATGCAGAGAAGAGAAACAGCTCATTAACTTTGTCTTCTGTTTGCAACCTTTTAACACTGTAAGGCAAGTCATTTTTATATCAGTTCAAAGTCACAGTTAAAAGCTTCAAAGTCAAACACGGCAGTCACAACATCCCACAACACCCCTGAATTCAAAATTTTACCCTGACCTACTTACTTGCAATGTAGCCACAAGAGGACACAAGCCAGTGTCTTATTGTGCCGGTCCCAAGCCCGGATAAATACAGAGGGTTGCGTCAGGAAGGGCATCCAGCGTAAAACTTTTGCCAAATCAAAGATGCGAATCAAACCTATGACTTCCATACCGGATCAGTCGAGGCCCGGGTTAACAACGACCGCCATTGGCGCTGTTGACCTACAGGGCGCCGGTGGAAATTGGATTACTGTTGGTCAAAGAAGGAGAGGAGGAAAGTGCGTTCGCACGAAGAATGAGAAGAGGAGCGCCAAGAGTGTAGGACTAAGAGTAGGGACGTTGAAAGTTGGAACTATGACATGAAAAGGTAGAGAGTTGGTTGACATGATGCAGAGGAGGAAGGCAGACATACTGTGTGTCCAGGAGACCAGGTGGAAAGGTAGCAAGGCTAGAAGTTTAGGAGCAGGGTTCATGTTGTTTTATCATGGTGTAGATGGGAAGAGAAATGGAGTAGAGGTTTGTTATCCAGGGGAGGAACGCAGAAGGACAGATGGTAGTTGAGGTAACTATTGTGGACCAGGAAGTAGCAAAGATTAGTCAGGATGAAGTGAGGAGGGCACTGAAGAGGATGAAGAGTGGAAAGGCAGTCGGTCCTGATGATATACCTGTAGAGGTTTGGAAGTGTCTAGGAGAGGTGGCAGTAGAGTTTCTGACTGGGTTGTTCAACAGTATCTTAGATAGTGAGAAGATGCCTGAGGAGTGGAGAAGTGTGCTGGTGCCCATTTTTAAGAACAAGGGAGATGTGCAGAGTTGCGGCAACTACAGAGGAATAAAGCTGATGAGCCATACAATGAAGTTATGGGAAAGAGTAGTGGAAGCTAGACTAAGGGCAGAAGTGAACATTTGTGAGCAGCAGTATGGTTTCATGCCAAAAAAGAGTACTACAGATGCAGTATTTGCTTTGAGGATGTTGATAGATAAGTACAGAGGTCAAATGGAGCTGCATTGTGTTTTTGTAGATCTGGAGAAAGCTTATGACAGGGTGCCCAGAGAGGAACTGTGGTATTGTATGAGGAAGTCTGGAGTGGCAGAGAAGCATGTTAGAGCAGTGCAGGACATGTAAGAGGACTGTAAGACAGTGGTGAGGTGTGCTGTAGGTGTGACAGAGGAGTTCAAGGTGGAGGTGGGACTGCATCAGGGATCAGCTCTGAGTCCCTTCTTGTTCGCTATGGTGATGGACAGGCTGACAGACGAGGTTAGACAGGAATCTCCATGGACTATGATGTTTGCAGATGACATTGTGATCTGCAGTGAGAGTAGGGAAGAGGTGGAGGAGAAGCTAGAGAGGTGGAGGTTTGTCCTGGAAAGGAGAGGAGTGAAGGTTAGCCACAGTAAGACAGAGTACATGTGTGTGAATGAGAGGGACCCAAGTGGAAGAGTGAGTTTACAAGGAGAACAGATCAAGAAGGTGGAGGATTTTAAGTACTTAGGGTCAACAGTCCAGAGCAATGGAGAGTGTGGAAAAGAGGTGAAGAAACGTGTCCAGGCAGGATGGAACGGGTGGAGGAAAGTGTCAGGTGTGATGTGTGATAGAAGAGTTTCAGCTAAAATGAAAAGAAAGGTGTACAAAACTGTGGTGAGACCAGCGATGTTGTTTGGTCAGCACATGGTAGAAGTTTTGGAGATAAAGTCAGAGAGGCCAGACTGAGATGGTTTGGACATGTCCAGAGGAGAGATGGTGAATATATTGGTAGAAGGATGCTGAGTTTTGAACTGCCAGGCAGGAGGCCTAGAGGAAGACCAAAGAGGAGGTTTATGGATGTAGTGAAAGAGGACATGAAGGTAGTTGGTGTGAGAGAAGAGGATGCAAAGGACAGGGCTAGATGGAGGCAATTGATTCGCTGTGGCGACCCCTGAAGGGAAAAGCCGAAAGGAAAAGAAGAAGACCCTGACCTACTTGCATAGGTCAAAGTTCAAAGCTAGTGCTCTGACCTACTGTCATTTATCAAAGCACTAGCTTTGATCTACGATCTTACTCACACTGGCTTTCTCCCTCGTCTTTCTTCTTCTTTCTTCTTTCTATCTTATCCAATTCCTGAGTGAACAAAGGTTAAAATTTGACCTTGACCTACTTTTCTCAAGATCAAGGTCATCATCTCATTTTCATCCCCTTTGCCGCCCGAGTGATGTGCTTTTTGTTTTTGTTTTTTGTCTTTCTATCTGCAAAGGTTGCAAAGATATTTGGTGGACTAACAAAAGGACGAACGGATGAACGGACGAACGGACGAACACACAAACGCTGACAATTACAGGTACAGTACATCACCGCTTTGAAGCAGGATGTAATAACCTTTATAACTTCTAAACCACATGTGCCAAACTCAAGGCCTAGGGGCCAAATGTGCCACGCAACATCATTTTATGTGGCCCACAAGGGCATAAAAGGTCAATGTCTAAAATTAAATAGGTCAAAAGCCTGCGTTGACCTGAAACTACAATTCCCACAATGCAGTAATTAAGCTGATTTTAACTCTGACAAAAACGTTTTGAACAAAGTTAATGTCCTAACTTGTGTTTGATGTTATTTTTCTTTATTCACTTGAATAGGTCGATCCTTGATTGATGGGAGTTCTGTGATTTTCATAACCTGAATAGTAAAAGGATTTATGTTACAGAACAACACGAAAACATACTTTTTTTGTGTAACTTTCATGTTTGTAACTTGAGCAAGTAATAACTTTAGAGTTATTTAACATTAAGGAGTAGTTACTTTTATTTTACATTACATTCAGTTACATTTAAATACATTTATTAGTTACATGTGGCCCTTGGAGGACAGCCATTATGCTGATGTGGCCCTCGGTGAAAATGTGTTTGAGACCATTGAAATGAAGCACAAC
Organism: Antennarius maculatus; assembly: GCA_013358685.1. Lineage (NCBI taxonomy): Eukaryota > Metazoa > Chordata > Actinopteri > Lophiiformes > Antennariidae > Antennarius > Antennarius maculatus. The sequence goes on from CM023608.1 coordinate 8,366,178, forward strand.
TTAAAACATCAGAGGGCACGTACAAAACATTGAAAAGTTTTTGTGTTTCTGTTTGTGGAGTGAGGGTGTGGAACAGGTTGGGTGTGGAGCTCAAGCAGCGTCCAAGCATGATCCAGTTTAAAAAGCGCTAAAAGCACATGGTTTTCACTGGGTACAGAAGGGGAAGGGGTCTAACAATCGAGTGTTTTTTGTTAATTCTATTTGTTACTTACTTTTCTATCTGTTTATTCTCTTTTCTTGTATATATGTATATGTTTAGTACTTCATTTATTTATTTATTTATTTGTGCTATGTAAGTAGTGAATTCATGTTAATGGAGAAGTGAAGAAGGGGTAGGATTAAATAAGCTTATGCTTCATCCTACTCCTTTTCGGACATTTTTTGTGCATTATTATTATTGTTGTCTTGATTATTGTTGTTATTCTGCACATATTCGAAATAAAGCATTCATTCATTCCTTCAAAGCAACTTCCTCTTTGTGGTGGAATTCTTTAAGAATGAAGTTAGGGATGGTTTATCAATTTTCTTGATAAACCATCCTTAAATCTTATGTAGTTTCATTTTTCCATTTTATAGAAACAACTATGACTTCTATGTGTTTTTTATTCTTGTACTGAATCTGTAAAGAGACCTTTAACTAATAAATGTAGCGGAAGCCACAATACTCGCGTACAATACTCAAGTACCTAAACAAGTTACTCTCTAGCAAAGCCCACTAAATTACCAACATTTAAGATTAGGGAACGGCATGAAAAGGAACAAACAAACAAAATAATAAATAAATAATGTTTAATGGTACTTATAAACTGTATTACAGTAAAATATATTACATGTATATAAATGCCTGTGGTGTTAGATATTCTGCATGACTGCATCAGAACAAAAAATATATTCATATGTCTTCATAATGTATTATTACATCATGGCTTTTTTCACTCTTCTATTTTACAACAGCATATTTATGTACATTACAACGTTAAATTCTGATTTATTATTACCTGTAACTTAACAAGTTTTAAATGTGCCGATTAAGTATTATGTCATTGTGGCCACACTAATAAATCACAGTTGTGCTACGAAATGTTGTTTTACACCTTAGACAGTCTTTCTATCTGTTTATTACTGCCTGAAACGTCAGTGGACTGAGATGAACTCTGGTAGTTGCACTACCCACATTTGATCACACGATGGCGCCAAATAGGTGTTTAAACACGATCAGAGCCCTTCAGATCTTCTTCTTCTTTTCCTTTCGGCTTTTCCCTTCAGGGGTCGCTACAGCGAATCAGTTGTCTCCATCTAACCCTGTCTTCTGCATCCTCTTCTCTCACACCAACTACCTTCATGTCCTCTTTCACTACATCCATAAACCTCCTCTTTGGTCTTCCTCTAGGCCTCCTGCCTGGCAGTTCAAAACTCAGCATCCTTCTACCAATATATTCACTATCTCTTCTCTGGACATTCATTATTATTATTATTATTATTGATATTATTATTATCGAGAAAAAAATACAGCTTAAAGAGCTGCTTGCCGATATATTTTGATATTTGTTTAATTTTTTTTCCTGTTAGACATATACATTTGCATTTTGGATTTTAAAGGATTGCCATTTGTTCATCACTAATTTTGTATTTCTGATAAACAGTATGTTGCCTCCAGCTATCTGATAACGATCTTTTAACATTACTTCAATTTTTAGTAGTTTTACTTGTGGAATATAAACAATAACAGAGTGACACAAAGCTCCGCCAAGCTTTATTGACTCAAGAACCCCCCTTGTAAAAAAACCCTCTACAACCAAAGCATATAGTAAAACCAGAGTCCGTTCATATTTTTCACGTTTTTATTTTTTCCTTTATGAACTCTTTTAAACACTAATAATTAATTTATAAACAGTTCCTCTATTCCATCTTAACAAATACAAATGAATGCAGGGAAAAAAAAAACAGAATGTACACAAAAAACCACATCACCTGGTGTTGAGGGACAAGCAGTTAAGGCTAAGCACACATCAGTCAAAATATTTAACTTCATACTCATACTAATGCCTTTGGAAAATAAGTATCTCATACAAATGTGTATAAAAATAACAGTTACGCCAATATTTGAGGACTACTTAAAGTCTTATGGATCTAGTACAAATTAAATAACAGTAATACTGGCAATGAGGACTACACTATTAAATTCATAAATAAAACAAATTAAGAAGCAACTGTAGTTTTAATAACATGAAAAACTGAATAATATTTAGCAGATGTAGGTTTTAAAACATAAAAACTTCATTTTTCTCAAATGAAACCATTCACTTTTCATCTCAACCACCAGGGGGCGGCACAACCATTCTCATCTTCTGTATCAGGCAGGTGAAGGAGGGGTAGCTTCTGAGCAGGCTGCCGTATCTTCATAGCAGAGGCCTGTTTTAACACTGATTATCAGGAACAACAGGAAACAACCATCATCACACCTTCCAGACGAGCTCACTGCGGAAGGTGTCCATATGCTTCACAAGAAGTACTTATCAGAGCATTCATCAAACTATCTCCTACATCTGTGAGATACGAAAAGTAGGAAGTTTCAGACGCTGTTCAACCAAACAAGAAATACTTTGGTTGAAGCTTAGTGATGCATTAATTCATGCAAAGCATACTTAAGCCTCGACTGTGTCAAGGACAAATAAAAATAAATGGAAAAGTAATCACAATCGCTACACAATACCAACAAAACATCTCTAACATCTTAAAACTGCAGCCAGTGCTTTTTTTTTTCTGACACATCACAACCAACAAAACCTTCAGAAACCTAGAGATACTCGGTATTGTACAAAAGGAAGGAGACACAAATAGCTGCATGATAACGAGTGATGAGGAAAATGTCTTCATATGGTGGAAGCCAGCTTGACCCAGCAGTTTTGTTGAGTTAGCCAACCAGCAGCTAACTTTGTAGCTTCAGTGGAAAAAAAAAAAACTAGGATAAACCCAAAGAAGGTTTATGAGGGAGAAATGCTTCAGGAAAAAACATCGTGGCTTTTACTCTGAGGGTTTGTTGCATTTCAGTCTTTAAAAAACGAATACAAAGTCATACAAAGAGATGCAAAACCAGCTGTTCTGAAATATACAGCACAAGGAGAGGGAGGGTAAGGAAAAGCAGAGCTGAAAAGAAATCTAATGCTGGAGGGGAATTTAAGAGGTCCAAAGTAGAGATTGTCGTTTCCCTTCCAACATCGGGATACTTTGTTTGGATAACTACGATGTTTACGGGCCACAGCTCGCTTGTCGGGTTAGTCATCAGTCTGGTTTCTTCAGTTCGGATGTTTAGACCCTGCTTAGCAGTGTGGACCTGTGGGGAGAGGACAAACACGGCCGTTAACCTCACAAGAGGTCACGAATGGATGTACAGTCCTGTCAAAGTGTAGTTTTTAAAGATGGGGAATGTTTGTTTGTTTGTTTGTTTGTTCAAAGGGATTCCTGACATCACCATAATTCAAAGCACTTACTCTAATTCTAACAAAAAAGCCCTCAATCTCAAATGTTTTTGATTAAATTTAACCAATTTAGACTAATCTGCACTGATCAATGACAAATTTGTAAAAATGTTCAAACAGACAATAAAACCCAAGCAAAACTGAGATTTAAAATTCTTTTCTTTCTAATGTGTAGAGTTTTGTGAAACATTATAAACAATGTTCTGGTGTTCACGTTACAGAAACGTGAATCACTTATAGTTAAATCAGCTCTGCGTTAAACAATTAACATTTGCTACTAGACTATTTTCACAGTGGGACCAAATGCAACCAATATTTAATACACTTTGACGAATGACTTACATATCTTGTTTCCACAAGCCAGAGTTACTCTTGTTACTCTTTTACATTTTATAGATTTAAAAAAAAGCAGCATCTAAATTTCAGAGTTTGTTTTCAGAGGATTTCTGGGGGTGATGTTTGTCTATAACTGAGCAGAGCGTTCTGCTGACGCCGCTTGGATAGAATTAAGTGACAGATCGTGTCCCAGCGAAGGCAAAGCTCAGGGGGAAGCAGAGAGGGTTGGCAGACAGTTAGAAAATGTGATCACACGCAGCCGCACGGATTCACCATGGCCGAATTTAACCCAACATGCACTGAACTCTGGTTCCAAAACCTGCAGTCACCCCTGAGCCCTGCCAGCAGATCTGATTCATACGTCCAGAACGGACATGTGGAGCCAGATTTACAGCACGGACAAAGTCTAAAAATAATGTCTTTCAACATTCTAGTTTCTTTCCTGCTGCTTTTTAGGCTTTATCTTTCTAAAAACTGCTGATCAGTTCATTCTCACTGTCTTTTTCAATCTCCACCAGCGTGTGAAGGAAATAATTCCCCGCTGAATTTCAACACATTTTTTACATTCAAGGTCTCAACGAAAACAGTGATTGTAACAACCTCACACTGGATTTCTCTATAATTTAACCCAAATAAATTATAAAATAAATGCTAACTTCCTTTCTTGCACCAGATAGACTGGTTAGACGCCTGACCATTGTTTGCTAGTATAATGTTTTATCTATATATAACTGTGTGAACTGTTCCCCAGCTGGTGGACAGTATTTTTAACTGACTACTATTACTAAAAACCTGCCAGTCGTTTTAAAAATAGGATAATTTCCCCCCTTGAGTTCAAAAACATTAAATGGAAGTGATGTGTCACAAAGATCTCATGATGTCTGGATGAACCGTTTTATTGCTGTAGAAAAACTGAATGTCTTTTGACTCAGTTTATGTCGATTAAACTTGAGTGAGTGATGCTGAAGTAAGAGGAAATATCCCTCTGTCAGCTCTCTGGGGATTTCTTCAACCAGCTATAGATTTCCTCTCATCCATCTTCCTACATGCACAGTGCTGTCTGAACACGGGTATGATGTGCTCGAGCAGAGGGAAGTAATTGTGTGAAAATGACTGATGTCCTTTGTGCGTGTCTGTGCAAGCGACGTTGTGACAAAGAACGATCACAAGCACCTGTGTGTGTGTGTGTTTAATACGTTTATTGAATAGCTTGCGGGTCAGCATCGGCGTGTGACCTGCATCCCTCAGGGTCTGTCTGGTCAGCAGGGAGGAGGAGGAGGAGGGGACGTGGCGTAACAGCCGTGATTGAAAGACTCCACAACCCTGAGGGCGTGTGTGGGGTGTGTGTGTGGGTGTGTGTGTGTGTGTGTGTGTGTGTGTGTGTGTGGCATTTCACACACACCTCAGAGTCTTCCATCTGTCCTTCTCCATGTTGTTCTCAGGACCTTCACTCTCATACGAGGCCAAGTACAACGCTGCAACGACAAAAAAAAAGACATTAAAGAAGAATGAAAAGCGGATCTGATCCCTTTAATCATTTGTTCGTTAAATTTACAACATTTCTACTTCTCTTTCATTTTTCTGTAGTAAAACCATTCAGTGACGTTTGGCTGTTTTACATTAAGCTCAAATGAACCTGCGTCCCCACAAATGCTCTTAACTGTGTTTATTTCAGACCGACAGCAGGATGTTGACTATCACCTGTGGACAACAGCTTCAGCTCTAGAAGAGCCGAGCAGTTCAGTTAGTCCTTACAGTCAAGGGTCAGGAGGGACTGACTTCCTGAGTCACTCTGATAACAGAGGATAAGAGCAGCAGGCAGAGACATACGACTGATGTGGAATACGAGATAGAAATTATCAACACTGCGTCCATGTGGGGGGTGATAGCAGGAGGTGTGTAGGAGAGACTGAGAGGAACAGAACCCATCCTGTTGTCTCCACTGCTGATCACATTAACAGGGACAGTGAACAAAATACACTCCACACCTCACATGATAATCATGTTTTTGTTTTTTGCCGTTTTTTGACAAAACAACAAAGATTGTTTCGCAAAAATATTTAATTTGATAATGAGTTTGATTCAAGATACAAATGCACATCTAATATGTTTTCCATTATTTTTTCACCTTTGAAAAATAAATGTGTTTTTATGAATTGATTAACGCACCATCTTCTGTGAATACTGGTGCCGTCAGCAGGTACTGCAGAATCTTGCGATCCTTCTCAAATGGACACTCCACTTTTTTCCAGGTCATGAATTCGCTCACTTGTTTTGCAAGTTCCCAGAATTTCTGGAATAAAGTAAAAAACAGATGATTAACATGTTAATATTCAGAATACATCAGAATATTCACATCAGTCCATTTATTTTGTGATTCAAATAATCAGCTATTGTTCCATTTATTACCATTACCCTGTCTCAGAGCAGTTACTTGGGGCTCTGATATATTATGCTGTGGTTATAACAGGTGCTCTGAAGCGTTAAAGTGTTTAAATGTTCAGTATAAGAGGGAAGGACAGGGAAAGCAATCAGCAAAGCTTCTTAGGGTAGAAGCTTTTTTGGGGCAGCAGTTGCTCAGTGGTAGAGCAGATCGTCCAATGATTCAAGATCGGCAACTTTGAGTGTCCAGAAAAGCGCTATATAAATCAAATCCACTATTATTATTATAAAATGGTGTGTGATTCATGAAGCTGTGGGCTGAGACCAGTGGAACTTTTATGAGTCCTACTGGTAATGACTTTGTCAAATGGAAACAAAACTGAAATTTATAGCCTCAGGTCTCACTTCTTCATTCTGTAACACTCTTTAGGGAACTGGAAATAAATGGCACCAAATCTGTCACCAGGCGGTGTAACCCCTGTGACGTCGTCTCAGAGAGGAGTCAGATAATCCGTTGGTGGGGAAACTCCTTCTGATTCCGAAGGAGAGTTTACCTCAAAGTTGACGTGTCCGTTCTTCAGCCTGTTGACACATCCCTCATTCAGGAAATAAATGTCTTTAATGAGCAGACTGAAGAAAGGGATGACAATCTGCAAGAGAACCAAAAGAAAAAGTGTTCACTGCCGAGACACAGGCGGATTTTAACGTGACGTTTTAGAAATACGGATTCAAAGAAAGGATTACAACAAACAACGTCTCATGATTTTCATTTCCTGACAAAAAACACATCATCTTGTGATCTGATTCTATGGTGAATTTCATCAAAACACCCCCTGTTACTTTCAATTCTTAATAACCTAAAATAATAACCGAAGACACAGGATAAAAGAAAAAAAGGAGAACTGAGACAAGCATGGAGTTTCCAGAGGAGAATTCCCCCATAGAGATCCATCTCTAATTCATCTCCACCCTTATACATCGATTCAGGTCACCACGTGTCGAGGTACTAACATAAAGTAGCCACTGATGGAGAGGAGGGTGGAGAAGAAGCACCCGACTAGTGGTTCCTTTATATACTGCTGGGATTTTCCCTTCCTTTTTTTGCAACAAATCAGCCATCAAGAAATGGGACTGACCGGCTTGACTCGAATTTGTTGCTGCGAGTGACAAATAAACGCCACTTTAACTCTTCAGCTTCAGGAGACACCTTGAATGCGGCACAATGACCCACATAAGACCATTCTTTCCTGGCAGTCCCAGAACATCCCCAAATGTTATTGAAATATTTATGACAGCAGGGTTTCTGAAAGATTAACTACAAGGAGAGCAGCACACTGAGTACCTTAATAAATGAACGACCAGAAGCTGCCCTTAAACCTCTCGCTCCCTCTCTGAACTAGTTCTTCCTGCAGTCGAGTTGTTTTGCCCGGTCAGTGAACGCATCTGATGTTGTTCTTTTTAAAGTGATTCTCTTTGTGGAGGTTAACTCACAGTTAACTCTGAGTCTGCACATAGTTACCCACCCTGAGGGGTCTGGAGGGCCAGGATGTTTACTGAGACACGCTTCTACGTGTGATCTAAACCATTGTCATGCGAACACATGTCTGAACACACATGTTCTGCTTTCAGATAAAAAGCTTCCAACAGCAGCAGAGAGGAAGTCGTGTTCACAGCTGGGCACGTCTGGGACGGCGAGGGTCTGAAGCCAGAGGTGCACCGGGGCAATAATTAGATCCAACAAAAAGGAAATGTCCAGATGAGTGGGGGGGGGGGAGCGGGAACCTCCAAACTTTTCTTCTTTCTTTTTTGAGGAATATCATCTACCTGTTGCTACACTTCAATAAAATGTCATTTCACACAAATTAATTAACGCAGAAATGACTGTCGGATTATTTTATTCTTTCTGTTCCAGCAGCATCTGTGTCAGATGGAGTGTGAATGCTGGCGTTGTCGATCCTCTCTCAAAGTCAACAGCACTGCGGATGCCTGGAGGAGATCGTAAACAACCGCTCCTCCGTATAAGGAGAGGACACGGGGGCAAGAACATACCAGACTTCTTGGGAACTTTCCGTTTCATGACCCTGACCTCTTGTCCGAATGTGTTTGCATTTCTGAGATTTAGAAAACATCCCTCACAAACCTCACAGAGCCAGACACATATTCATGGTACACTTAAAAAAAAAAAAAAAACATACACAAAAACTCCAGATCTGATGTGTGAGGACAGACTAACCACTTATTTCTGGCACAGGCGCTGAGATTTGGTCAGGCCGGGAACGCTACGTGGTCTGGTAGGAGTTTTCTTTTCCTCCCTTGGTTCGGAGAAGCGGAGACCCTCCTCATGTTTTGACCCTCTTACATCAAAACCTCAGTGTCCCCTCTGGCCTACGCTTGTTATGCAACCTCTGTCCCTCGTCCAAGTCTGCTGCGCTCATGTTTATGGCTGCTGATGCTGTAATCATGATGGGAACGCAGCTCCCAGACGATAACACAGCGAGACACAGGCTGTGCCTTTCTGCTCTACTTCAGATTCGATGTTGTAGTGTAAGAAGTTGAAGGCGGGGAGATAATCATCTCAACATTTTACATAACAGCAGTCAGATCGCTGCTGTAATCATGCGTCACCAATGCAGAGCGTTTCTGTTTGGTCAATTTTAGTTCCTCCAGCCGCTTTTACGTCTTTAGTGAGACACCAAACCTCATCAGATCGGAACCAAATCTGGAGTGTAGATGTAAAAGTTTAGGTTTTACGTAAACGCTGAATGTGTCATTCAATTCCATTAACCGCTACAATTTATCTGTCCCTGATTTTCCTTTTCTCAAAGAAATTATATTTCTATAATGCGCCGCCACATGAACTATCATCATTCTCCTTCAGAATGAATGTTCTGTTCAGCATTTGCTGCCGGGATGAGCGCTCACCTTTTCTCTGCTACTGTTGGCGGTGATCGACCTCTGTGTGGCTCCTCTCAGCGCCGTCCTGTAGTTGTAGAAATTGCTGGAAGGATCCATCTGGTGCTGTGAAGAGAAAACATGAAGCGTAAGTTTGAGGATAAGCTCAACTCTGAACAAAAGCACAGAAACAGACAGGGGAACGTAGATGAAAGACGATGAGGTGTCATCAAATCACAATGAGTGACATAAGCTCTTATGAGTGGTGGAATATCAAGAGGTAGATGATGGCGTGGCGTCTGACCACCTTCGCTTCACAGATTACGAGTCTGCTGAAGAAAGTTTCGGGCCTCATCTCAGATAAGGCTCGCAGGAACAAACGGGGGGAGGGAGAAACCCATCAAATGAGTAAAGCTGTGAGGGGGTGTGTGACTGACAGAGAGAACGACGGAGAAGAACTCTGGTGAGACATGAAGGGAACCTAAAGAACGGAGTTTCTGAAAGCGATCAGATCCCACAGAGAGTCCCAGCCTGACTCGTCTCCAGCTCAGATCTCCTCTTTCAAAGGGTCGACTGAAGGCCTGTTGGGCTCAGAGAGCATCTCCTTTGCAGTATTTCCTTAGGTACCGCAGGAAGGGAGGGGGCTGCATTTGTGATTTTGTCCCCCAGCTGTACATCAACATCTGGGGCTTCCTGTCTGATCCACCTGACTCCAGCCCTTTAGATTCGTTTGAATGTTAGAGATGCTCAATTTTTGTCGCGTCTGAACACAAGGAACAAGTTCCTTTACATTACTGCTACTCAGCTTTCATTCAATAAAAAAAAACAACTGTGTTTTAAAGCCAGGAAAAGTTTTGTGTATCAAGTTTGGCAGGAATGGGGATATATTTACTAGACATCAATAATAATGTGACTGTTTTTACAGGTATTCAAGCTGGTGTGGATGAAACCTGTTTGTTACACTTTTCCAATGGAGTACAACCCTGTGATTTATTATATCCTAATTTGTCTAATTATACTGTCATCAAGTGAAAGGAAGCCTCCGCTCTGATGGCGTCTATTCATCTATTCGTTTGAGCTCTCCCACCCAGAACTTTTAGTACGACTTTGTTGAGCCTTTATCTTCATCTCTACCCTTGACCCAAGAATTTGCTGACAAAACAAGCAGCTCCTTCAGACGCCTACAACATGGTTAGTCTCCAGTGTCAGACTGAAGAAGACTGCTTCTTCTGTAGAAAATAATCTGTTTTTTACTTGACAGAGACAACGTTTATACAACGACCGTATGTGATTCAAAAGTTCCAATCTTTTCAGGGAACTTACTTCCAAGATGTCAAACTTGGCTGTTTTAACTTTACTCCAGGTCTTCTTGAGCCGAGACACAGGACTCATGTTCATCCCAGCTGCAACACGGACACAACAAGGGAGGAAGACAATGAGAGAGATATCACAGATCCAAGACAGCAGCCAAACATGATCGCATTAACCCATGGCATTTTCCAATTCATCCAGACAGACACACACACACACACAAACACACACACAGACACACACACACACACACACACAGACACCTAACCCTCCCCCCCACGGTAGTTGTCGTTTAACAACCCCACCTCCCTCTTTCTTTCTACTGTTGTCTCATCTGATGAAGCAAAGGAAAAGGCCACAGGAACAATGGTATTAACACACACCTCGTTTCCCCTCCCAGAGCTCTGCTTCCCATATGGTAATCCCCAGTGTGTGTGTGTGTGTGTGTGTGTGTGTGTGTGTGTCTGTACGCATGCATTTGGTACAGGTTCGGGGTCTGAGTGTCACTGCAGCACAGCAACACAAATCCTTGCGTGCACAGCTCCACACCAACACTAATCAAAGGAAACAGCTCCATCTCCTAACAAAGACATCTGTGTGTGTGTGTGTGTGTGTGTGTGTGTGTGTGTGTGTGTGTGTGTGTGTGTGTGTGTGTGTGTGTGTGTGTGTGTGAGGACAGGTGTGGGCTGTGGTGGTCGCACCACTGGGACACTCATTTCCCATTAATATATTGTTGACGTCTTCCTTTCAGCACCAACATAATGCCCCAGAAGGAAAGACAGGACACTGATGGAGTGTGTAGGTTTCATCTTTAAGGGTCATTCCACTCAAATTACACACAAGACAAAGATTTTCTCACTTCATTTGAGATATCCACCTATACATAACTCTTTGGAAGATAGAAGAAAAAACATCCTTTATTTGCCCCCTAGAGAAAACATTCTTTCCACTGTTTTTTTTTCATACACACACATATAGAGTGTGTACAGGTGAAGCACACCACATTGGCAGCCACATTGCACTGCGCCCAACGAGCAACTTGTGAGGGGATGGTGCCTTGCTCAGGGGCACCTCAGCAGAGCTCTGGAGCTGAACTGCCAGCTCACACTCATAACTTTTTGGTCCACACGGGTCTTGAACTTTCAACCCTCCAGCCCCCAGCTCCCAAGACCCAGTGGACTGAGCTACTGCCGCCCCTAAGCTGCCTCTAAAGCTGTAAACGTATCCTCAATTTACTCAACACGCCTTTCCTAAATTTGACTTGACATTACGTGTGCATAAGCAATGATTCCCAACTGCATCAAGTAGCCCAGGTCTAAATTCAGAGACGATGTTTTCTATTATCCTATCAGTTTTAAATCACCTTTGCGTCTCTATTGGATCAAATCTGGACAGAGTTATTAACTGGAAGCATGCAAACCAAAGCCTCTGTACCTTCCTGGCCAATACAGCTAAAGCTGAGTAAGAAAATTTGTTTCACCCGTTAATTACACCCCCGACACTCCGTCCAGCCCTGACGGTCCCAGAGGACAGGCTGGTGGAGGAGAGATTTGCCCGTGGGGCTCTGACTCTCTCAGGGGAGAAAGACAGAACAGCTGGCACACCGATGTCCTCTCACCCCGCTCTCCTCTACCCCCCCTCTTCATCCCATCACCACCACCATCACCACCCCCTTCCCTCGTGTGTTTGCACTCTCTCTGGTCAGTGTTTACCATCTGCCTGGATGGTTTGTAGTGAGTCTTTACCCAGCTGGCCTCTCCCTCTGCGCTCCGGACACACTAATCCTCCACCCCTCAGGCCTGTGACGATGACCAGATGCCCCCTCCTCTAAGCACTGGCACAGCTTTGGGAGCTCCTGGCGACACCCCCACCATCCACTTTGTCTGACCTGTCTGAGGGGCTGCGAGGCTCTAACTGTGGATTTGTTATCTTTATGTAACCTGGGTAGTTTCACTTGAACTAATATCACCACTTTAAAGAATATATTTGCATATATTTGATGGTCCAATCTGCTGCCCACTGACGTAGTTTAACTCCATATTTAGTTTTCCTGTTTTATCCTGTTGCCACTGGCTGTATGCTCACTTGACTTTCACCTGAACAAACACTTAAGCAAGGGGAATCTAAAAATGTGTCATTGAAGCATTTAGAATTTCCTCCCTACATAAGATGAGGTTTAATTCTCTACAGGTCATCGGTCAATTTCTCTTCCAGCTTAACTAGATCAGATCATGGTGTTCTTGCAATTCAGTGATACCAGAAGAGATTAATAACTATTAGTCTGATATCTACAAAATTACCCCAGTACTGATTAAAGAGAACGCATTCAAGAGACAGAGAGAAAACAGATCAGGTGCATTTTTTACAAGCTTACAAAACAATACTCAGAGCATTTCTGTAAATACAAGCAGTAAAAGGTCAACTCCTTAAAGCCAAGAGAAAAACTTCTGTTTCCCTCCAGCAAGCAAATTCTGAAACAATTACCTGAATGAAATGCAGACCCATTCCTTCTGCTGCCAAGTCACTTTGATTTCATCATAGACAGAAGTACATTAAACAAGATGGTAATGAACTGGCACAAAGCCATGAGGGCATAGTGCTTGATTTACCCAGAGGGAGATGGTTTGTGCAAGAATGCAAAGTTAAAATGAGACCTTTTTAAATTGGATCAAACCGTTTTCTCAGATTTTGAATATTTACTTACTAAATAAAGAAATTTTAGAAGATTTAATCAATTAATTCATGAGAAGCTGATATCTACTGCTGGAAAGAATTTCTTGTTACCTCAGAGGGAAGGAAGAAGAACAACTTACATATGATGGCCATGAGGGAGTTAAAGTTGCCGATGTTGAAGCATTCCCGCGCCACATCGATGAAGAATTCGATGACTCGAGCTCGGTGCTTCTTTTTCACAGGCTGTTAACGAAATGAAGAACATTAAAAAACTACATAAGCCCTCAGGACTGACTGCACTGCTTGGTAAATGGAAAAATGCCCAAATGCATTAAGCTTATTGTTACTTTTAAATCCGTTTTAGGTGCTTGTTGAAAAATATAAGCTTTCAATCATTATTTCCAAATTTTAATTGAGCAGAAAATGAGACAAAAAATTTCTCGACTGAAAATTTAAAAAGATTTCTCTGTTTGATGTTGTAGTAAACTGGATATACCTCAGTCAGACCAAATAAACAATCTGAACACATCACCATGGTGACAGTGTTTTTGCACTAATTTCATGCATCTCATATTGAATCTGCCTCCTGCCGTGTGCAGCAGGTTTCAAGTGCTGATTGCTTTTTAATCAACAAACTATTTTAATAACAAATTAATGTTTCAAGTCATTTATCAAGCAAGAACTGCCAAATATTTGTTTGTGTTTTTTTTTTTTTTTTTACAAATGAATTTTTACAAATTAACCTTTTTATCACATTTGCAGCTTAATATAATTTTCGCCCTTGCAAACCACTGAGGGTTTTCATTAAAGTGGACTTGGCCTCATATTCATTACTCACCAGGCAGATTTCTGTAGCCACCAGATAACTGAGTCTGTTGAACCATTCAACATAAGCTTCAAGGTTGCTGGCCTTCTTGTGATCACTGAAGCAACTCTGCAATGACAACAGACTTTCAATTAGTATTTACATTAATTGCAAAGCAGAAAATAATGCTGAGATGAGCTTTTTTTCTCCCTTTTCACTGCATCACTGAGCATCAAAATAAAGTCTAGTCTAAGTGGGCCGGTATATCACGCTCAGCTTCACTGTGCTTCTATATAAACACAATAGTGGCAAATGTTATTCTTATTATGCAGGCCGGCCCTTTGTGTGGAATCGTCTTGATCCAATTCCAAACATTCCTTTGGCCTTACGCCACTGACCCCCATGGTGTATTTCCCGCCAGGGGACACATCGTTTCAGCAACACGCTCACACACAAACACAAAATCATTCCTGTCTTTCCAAAGTAGCTTGTTGGGGGTAGGAGACAGGCTAGCCCAAGGCACAAAGGCTGCCCTAACCCCCACATCACCTCACTTCCAAAAAGGGGCCTGTTGCCTAGCAGTCGAAGTCCAGACAAGAGAACTCATTACCAGACACACTCACACACCCCTTCCCAAAACAAAACCCTTGGCTGCAGCGGTTGCTAGGAGATGAGGCACACGCATGCCCATTCCATCCAGACAACAGGATGATTTGAGGAAATTGTCTGAGGTGTGTCTGAGTGTTGCTCGTGAAAATGTATGTGTTCAGAGTGTTAGAGGCTTTATTTGGTAGTGTTAAAAAATCCCCTGACCTCACTTTGACCTGTGAGATGACTCTGTGTTGTGTAAACACATCGGTCTGGAAGAGAAACCAGGTCATCTCACCAAACTGACATAAATCACATCTCCACACAGGATTTCAGCTAGAATAAGAAGACACAATCGCCGTCTCAGCTGCTCTCACCTGACGGTTGTTTGCTTCAACAAGAATGCAGCCTTTACCTTATCATTATCCAACGGGTCTTTCTGGACGAAGGCCTGGATGAATTCTTCAGGTCCGATGTAACTCAGTCTCTCCTGAGAAGGAAGTCAAAGTCAATCAATTCCATGTACAGTACTGTAAGGTTTTTTTTGGATCTTGATTAATGCTCTGCAGGTCTTTGCGTTAATCCATACAGGACTTATATGGTTGTGTTCATCATGGGAGTTTTTCTTTGATAAATATATAAACTTCTTGGGATTCAGTGGGTTTTTTAAATTTTAACAAGTTGTCCTTGTGATGTATTCTTGCAGTAGAACATTGATTTTTTTTGGATAACAGGAGGCGAAGCGGTTCAAAGCTCTTCTACCAACAACCTTTACTGGTATCTGCTCTTGCAAAACAAACCATGCAAACTGAAGTTACCTTTTGACCGAAGAATAAACCTTTTCACCTTAAGTTTTTCATATGGAACAATTTTCTTATTCACTGACAAAATAATGAATCAAAAGCTGTGGCCGAACACCTCTGTTTAAAATCAATGTTGTGGTAGGTCAAACATGGGAGGAGCTGCAGCGTTCGATTCACCTCCACCACCAAACTGATTCCTAATCTGTCATACGTGTCAACTCTCCCATCTCTCACATGTTCTCCTTTCCAACATTGATCTGTTTATACTCCTTTAGGCTTGTGCTGTCACAAGTAGGCGGGCCGGATTATAAAAAATTATTTTTTGAAGGGTAACATTTACAACGTAGTTTGGTTTTCAGTTTAAGTAAGTAATATTAAATTATCTGTATGATGTAATGATTTAAATAATTTTTATGACTGAAAAGTGAGAATGCTTTTGGGAAGACAGTTGACACCATCCGTGATGAAAAGAAGTAAATATAATGGATTTTAATACATTTTTTTTTAAATCTACATAAATTTGCAGAGAAATTGTCATAACATCTGTATTCCTCTCTCACCAGTTCTATGTGTGTGAGCTGTTGGGCGACGGTGAATGGATCGTTGCAGATGGAGAGCAGGTCTCTCTGGATGGACGCCTGGGGCTTCGCCTTCAGAGCAGCCAGCCGCTCAGTCGCCGTGGCGTTGATCTTGGACAGCGCCTCCTCGTACTGGCTAAGAACAGTCAATCTCCTGATGAGGCCCTGGCTCATTTGGCCCAGCGCCTTCCTGTACACCTGACAGGTGTAAGAGGAAAAAACAAAATTTAATGACAAAGTGCTCCAAAAATGTATTTTTGTCCGCAATTACATGAACTCCATCGATGAACACCTTTAAAAAGGTTTGATATTATTGACAAAGCATCAGTCTATGATGATTCTTGAAATGTTATAATGCTGTTATCACTGAACAGGGAAACAGACATAACAAGATGGACATTCGTTAACGTGCATGTCGGCCTAACAATTCAATATTCTGCTTAAGATTAATATTAAAAAAAAATTTTTTTTTAAACTACATCACATTGTTTAAGTGAAAGACAGTTTACATGAAAATGACCCTCTCAAAGTCATGTGGTGTCCTCCTTACTAAATGTCCAACTTTACCCCAAGTAGACGCTCAGCAATCCAGCTAACAGACAGCGGGTGAACACATTACTTCCTTGGTGAAGGTAAGAAGAACAGCTGAGCGTGAGATTCGGTAGTTATGTGTGTGATCAAATTGTTTAGCTCTGCTGTAAGGATTTTAAGCTAAACCCAAACCACTTCTGTGATAACAATCTCCACAGAATTAAAGACCTACATGTTGACTACATGTCAGGAGAACTTACTGAAAACTGATGCCAGATGTGAGACCAAACCACGCAACAACACTCAAAAAAAACCAAAAAACTTGTTGCCTGAGAAATACTTCAGAAAAACATCTTTTTCGTCACGTACTGGGAGGGTCGCTGATGGCGTTTAATGTTATGTAAGCCTCTTCCTGCTGGGCTCATTAAGGCCTGTCAGCTGCACAGAGGCAGAGGAGCGGTGGCACCCTGGCCAAAGGTGGAGACGTTTGTCCAGTTCCAAACATTCCCCTGGTATCACAAACAGGCCACTGTTAGATAATTCTTCCCTCACCAATATAGCTTGGCAAAGAAGTTGCGTAAGAAGGTTGAAAGGGGAGAAGGTTATGTGTTTGCACATGTAGAATCGAATGCTGGTGGAATAAGACACTTAAAAACATCCTCAGAAACAGGCCCCTTTCCGCAATCTGGGTTTTACAAGCAAGACTCCAGTTTAACTGAGTGAGAAGAAACAAAGTCAGATTTATAATGACTGTGGCAGCTCAGTGCCTTGACAGCAATCAAGTGTGAGGACTTGTTGGGGTGTTCAGGCACTTGGGAAAAATGAGCAGGCTCTCATCACTTGGAAAAACCCAGAGTGGGATGGATGGATGAGACTTTCTGAAATTCACTTCCCAGGGCATAGCTAATGGATCTGTCTGCTGGTGACGTGACTCTCATAGCTGTGATGGCAAATGAAGTGACACATTCACATGTCGACTAATCAACTGTGGTTCTGTGGATGTTGTGGTTTTGGCAATGGGGGACTGCATGAGAGGGAAGGACATAGAGGGGAAAATAGGGCTGTGGGAAAAGAACGAGAATTGAAATTGTAATGGAGGTCTGGATGTGCTCGAGACACACAGGGAGCAGACATCTTCTCGAATAAGTTCGGGTGCCACAATTTGGCTTGAAAAGTGATTATGGGTAGTTGTTAGTATGTATTAATACAGTATTTGTCATAGTGAATGGTTAGTGTTGGATTTACAGCTAAAAAAGAAAAACTACATTGTTTGGTGTTTATAATTTCTTGTTTTCAGAGGACTAAGCCACAAAGATGAAACATTCTCTTGATCTAGCTTCTAAAATATGATGATTTTTTTTTTTTTTCAGTTTTCATTCTTGAAATGATTAATCTTTTTCCTGTCCCTGGTGGGACATAAAGGCAACATGAAGGCCAGAATATGTAAAGGACCAGCTCTACATTGTGATGTCAGTCTAAACACTGTAAAGTCGACTAAAGCTTGACCACAGTCCTGCACAGTTGGACACCAGTGAGACGCCACAAGTGGAAGTCACTTTAGTTGGTACTTCAAAGACGGCCATCTGTCGTAGCTTCTGTCCTCTCTACAAACAGGATGGGCCAGGGTTGGCCAAATATAGTCACAGATCTTGGGAGTCAACAGCATGACTGACATTCCTAAGCAAGGGGGGGGGGCGGCATTTACTCATTAAAAACATTGGCAATATGAATAAGGTAATCTGTCCCCTACCCTATCAGCCCTGGCAGACCAGGCTGCTCAGTACAAGTTACCATGGCTGAGTGTGTGGTGGGCTTGTTGGTTTGTGCCATTATATAACTGGCGGTCTTCTTCTATTTATCTAACTGGTGTCACTTCCTGTGGAGTTTTATTTGACCAACACACACAGCTGTCCAGCTTTTAAGAAAACAGCACTAAAGGTGACAAAAAAGGTCCATTTTACAAATCATGATGAAAAGAATATTTCCCCAACCACCTATCCATGGTGATCTTACATTTAGAAAATCATTTATTACACGTTCAGGTCAATTCACTCGTCACTCCAGCCAAATGACAAATACCCCATCACTCCAGATCAGTTCAAGTCAAGTTGAATCAAATGCTTTCAGGTCTACTATTTAATTGTTTTAATTATTATAATTATGAGTATTTATCGGTTTCTTGTTTAAGCAATTTTTATTTTAATATTCAGGAACAAATTACCAAGTGAAACTTTCTAAAGTGATATCACCAGACAGTGTAACACCTGTCATTAAATGGTATGGTGTATGCACCATTTGGAAATAGAAATAGAGTAATGTTAAGTTTCCAATTTATCAGATGCTCTGGCGTCCAAACTACATATATACATTGTGGAATCTGTAAAATCAACCTAACTTCATAATAAAGAGAAAAAGGCAAGCACTCTGTGCCATCAGGTCAACATCCCAGCGCTTGTTTTCGTCTTGGCTGTTGCTTCCCTTTATATCCACCCACATCCATAATGACAGTCTTACTACGGAGATCAAGGTCGTGGAAAGTTCTGATTGTGGTCTGGGCACAACTTTGACCAGATGTTTAGGGCTTCTATTCTGGACTCCAACTCCTTCCAAAAGTGCTGTGGTT
This sequence comes from Antennarius maculatus, assembly GCA_013358685.1. Taxonomy (NCBI): domain Eukaryota; kingdom Metazoa; phylum Chordata; class Actinopteri; order Lophiiformes; family Antennariidae; genus Antennarius; species Antennarius maculatus. The sequence continues at coordinate 8,385,179 of CM023608.1, forward strand.
GTTTCAGTGAGGAACCAGTATCTAACTCAAACCATAAGCAGTTCTTAAGACAGTTGTGATTTGTTTTCCCAGCATGAATATGTGAGAAAGATGAAGGCAAAAGCAGTGCTGATCAGGCACCTGCTGCTGTCATACGATGAGCTCTTTAGACTTAAACGGCCGGGTTTGTCTCCTCTTACTTCCCTTTGTTGGATGTATTTTAGAAAAATGTTTCATTACACCTTTGTGATATTCCTGCAGTTTTTTATACCTATGTTAATCTAAAAAAATGCTCGATGGCATAGGAATAGTCATACATCCATAAAGCAAATAGCACCCTCAGCAGTGTTGGGGACAAAAATAAAGTTAGACATTATAACATGAATGGAACAGAAAACATTTAAAATGGTTGCATGTTACACTGTTAACCTCTACACATGACAATTTGGGCTGTTGTTTTTTTTTTCTTCTTTATATTTTCTTATTTTAATGTGATTTATTTAAATTAAATATCCCCTGGCTGAAAAAATATAGTAGAAAACAGGGATAACCAGTTATACTACACAAAAAAATTGCAAAGAATGTCAAAATTTTAAAAAAATTCTTGGGAGAAAAAAAGACGACTGATAGTGATGTCTTACACAATCATCTCTCAACGTTTTCATATCTGGGTAGTCAACAGGTTTGCATGAGCATCAGAGCTAACAGAGCAAATCAGCTGTATTTGGCTATACAAGAAACATTCATCCTAACATTGCAATGGAGACGAATGACCCACTAAACCTCTGACATTCAGCTCTGTGGCAGTCAAAGAATTAAAATGCTGCTGAGGAAGGAGCACCACAGTTACAACAATAAAGTCACCTCGCTGATGAACAATGGGGCTTTTCTCTGAACTCATCAACCAGTAGCATCCCTTCCATCTCCCCCCATTGCTATCAAAAGAAAATCTGGCTCTGAACAGCATTGCATTATGTGCCATCTACAAAACATTGGATCAAATCAGAAGGCAAACCTGTGGTACTGCGCTCATTTCATATGAAAAACCTGTTCATTGCGTGTCTGTCACGAGTGGAGTGAAGAAACGCAACAGCAGGGACTGACCTCGTCGCCACTCGCCAATCGGTGCGTCAGCTCCTTCAGGCTCCGCATCATCCTCTCATCCCTGAAGTCATATGGGAAGGTTTCCGTCCACTCTGTCAGCAGCTGGAGAACTTTGGGAGCAATCTTTCTGACTCTAATCTGAAAATACAGGATAAACACACAAGGTTTGATTCCAGGTTATGTAGTAGGTTCACACCAGAGAGCCCCGTTGGGACCCAGTATTACCCCGATACTTCTCTGCTCAGGCTAACTAGGGTTCTTTATTGTTCGTACCTTGTCAGCCTGTGGATCACTGAGTCGCTGTTGCTCCATGCACAGGTGGCACACCTTCGACATGAGCTCGTATGGGCGGATAAAGAGGCGAGCACTGAGCAAGAAGGTGAAGATGTACGTCCTCTGTGGAGAGGGAAGAAAGTATGTTTATTGAAAAAGGATCGTTCAAGTTTGACAGAAGGTTACAGTACATGAAATCAAAACTGTAGCGATACCTTAACAATAACTCATATAAATACCAAGTAGACAAGTTTAAACTTTTATTCCCTCATGTAGAGAGGGAAAAACAGACAAAAGGAACAAAGAGAAACAATGACAGAAAAAAAATGAAAATAAATTCATCTCAAAGCTCCAGAACTTCTCAGATGGAACGAAAAAAAAGATTTACCTCTCTACTTTGATGAAACTGAAGAGGCAAGAAAACACCAGGGATATAAAAAAATGAAAATGAAATTTAACTGTTCCCATACTCACATCTGGATAATAGTCTACAGTTGGGACCAAGTGGTGAATGAGGGCCTCCAGGGACCCGGACACCAGGTTGTTATCATGGTAAAAGAGGCCAGGGTAGCCCTCCTCCTTGGACTGGTACAGGTTCTTGTTGTAGCCACTGGTGTTCAGCTGCCCTGTGAATGGTGGTGTCTGAGGCATGTTGTCCTGCAGGAAGATAAAGAGCAGTCATGAGAACAGTCAGACAACTTCTTCTCCAATAGATATTTCACCACAGACACAGATGTAGGGTGGCTAAATAAACCCAAAATAGCTCTCAGATACAAATACAGACGGCAAAGGTTTGTTTGGGAAACAGTTTGGATAAAGTCCTTCCTCATCTGGATCCCTAATGTCCATTTAAAACCATTTGGGGTTTGGGTTTAGTTTATTTTGATATATATGTGGCTGACTGAAGAGGTGGAAAAGCAGTGGGGAGAAAACTGTGGTTGACACAGAAAGAGAAAAAAGAAAGGCAGGAGGTTCATGAGCCACACGCAGCACAATGAAGAGCACAAGAATAACCAGCTTACAGATGCCTTTCCTTTTGGATCCAACTGAGATTCACACAGAATTGTACCCTCAACCCTATTTATGCTTGTTGCTCAGACCAAATTACAGTCAAAATATAACTGTAGACTAACGGTGTGTATAACCTCATATGTAACAAGTGCTGGAAATAACCAAGTTGAAGAAAGCTTCAGATTTCACATCGGGTATTCTCCAGACATAAAAACATTCAGTTCAATTCACTCAATTCTAACTTGTTGATGTAATGTAAGAATAACACATCTGTAACCCTTGATGTTGTGAGGAATAATAGCAAATGCTAAATTGTTAAGCTCTTCACAGCCTTTTAAAGAACCGTGGACCATCTTCATATCCTCGCTCTAACATCTTCCAGTCCAGATGGAAGATGCCAGCCTCCTGACCTCTGAACCTGGCACTCCGGCTCAAACCCATGCCAAGCAGTTCTTATGGCTCTGGAGACACAAAGCTTTTTTTTATTACGAGGCTGGGGAGGGGGTGGATGGTCAGGGGTCGTCACAGGATACAAAACCCCCATCCCCACGCACTGTCACACTCTTCCACACCCCTATGTCCTTGACAATATGCTGTCCCATGGCTGCCTGCCGAGTCAGGAAACCTTTCAGGCTGATGCATTGCTCTGCTGCCAGAGACGGATGCAGGGAAGCCAGGATGTATAAACTGCACCTGCCCACAACTGGCACAAGTACTTCAAATAAATTTAGGGTACTATTGTCCTGTGATGTAATGTCTTGCAGCGGATGCTTACAAAAAGACAGACTGGAAATTATAACAATAATATCTTCCATCAGAAAGAAAAAACAGAGAAATAGAACTATTCTGTAACATTTAATAGGCATGGTTCTGCAGGAACACGCAGCTTGACAAACACACCAAAACAAATCCTATTTATTCATTAGTTCACTTAAAACCTTCAGCCACACAAGGGACACCACACACCCTCCCGTTTTCTCATGCCGGCCCCACCATAATGCACGTGTGCACACGGCATCCATTGCTATTATTCAGGCAGACAACCATAGACATTTCCATGAGAAAGGCGAGTGTGAAGAGTCAGAGCGCAGCAGCCTGAGCATCTGCTGCACCATGTGGCTTCAATAGAGAGGAGAGACGGGCAGATCACGAGTGTGATAGAGAAATTATGAAAATCAAGGGGTTCTAAAATCACATTTATTTTGCTGAGGGTTATTTTTTTCTAAATGAGATTGTTTCTTAGCAGTGATGTACCACAAACTTGTTTACTGACAGTCTCTGACATTCAAACACAAAAACTGACCCCTACAGTCCAAAAAATAACTTGATAAAACTGAACAAGGATTACAAAGATCACATCGGCAGCAGGTGATCCACGATTGGGAATATGTCACAGCCACTTTTCCCAGCTGGAATGGAAACTCCCACCACTATCATCCCACAAACTGACTGAAGGGGGAGTTTGTTTTAGTTGGATGTTGAACGATGAATAGCCCATTATTTTTCTTCAGATGGGGATCAGTACCTATAGGAGAAACTACACACAACTACACACACACACACACACAATGTACCTGACATGGCAGAACAAATAAGATCAACAAATGAAGCAGATCAAATCGAGCGCTGCCTCCAGTTGATTTAATCTCCAATGCTGTGACATCATCGTGACATCACCGTCCACCACTGATGTTTTTGAGAAGGCAAACAATCTGGATTAATCTCCTGCTGCTAGGACAGGTGGGCTTCTCTGTGGATGAAACAACTACTTAAGACTGAAGACAACAGGAGATGAGAAGCTGCACTTTGTCCACTATGACCTCCGTTCCTCATGTCACACCAACTCTCTTGCTTGTTCTAAATCATTTCTTTCAAAGCAAGGTCTAAACATTGTATTCCAAAAAGAAAAGGAAGAAAAATAAGTTTTACTGTGTGGACAAAAAAGCTAATATTAGATTTTCTTTTTGGTGCTGAGAGAAAAAACCACCAGCACTCTGCACTCAATCCAAGAGCGTCTATTCTCATCTCCTCTGCTCTCACATGCCAGCTGCAGCCTTCACCAGCATGTGAAAAACAAAGTGCAAGATGCTCACCAGCAGCAACGACTGATGCACTGACTTCCATTTGTCTGAATGATAAGCCCTCACAATCAGATTTGTCACATTTGTCTCCTACTTTGAATTTTTTAGTCATCCTCCTCCTGTGTGTGTGTGTGTGTGTGTGTGTAGGAGTGCTATGTCTTTGGTTTAAGGCTGCGGTGGGCGCGTCATGTGTCACGTCCACCGGCCTGACAAAAGCAAACTCAACACGCTGCTGTTGTTTTAGCGTGTTCGCTGGTTGGGTGGCAGCTGAATGTAAACAAACAAAACGCCACAGCCTGGCTGTTTGGGGGAGTTTTGGTTGAATGGGTAGTTTTAATTACCAGCCTTGCTGGTTTCTGTGTGTGTAGCCATCTGTCACAGAGTGTAAAAAGAAGTCTACTTTGGACTAATGTTGGATTTAAAAACAGAGAATGTTCAAAATTTATTCTGTTTCTTCTAATTCATGAATCAAAATACCCTTTTGTACTCAGATTATGTTAGATGACATAAGAATTACTGCTTCAAAGTGAAAACTTCAGTTCCTTTGAACAACATAATACAAAATGGTCTTTTAACAACATTATTCTTTAAATACTTAAACCGAACCAATTTTTTTATACTCATGTTATCTCTGTTGCAAATCTTATTTTTTATTTCCTAAAGATTAGATCACTTTTTATCACATGTTAGTGAGTCCAGCTGGGAAAGTTATGTCCCATGGTAGACTGGAGGGGCTCTTCTCCCCGCCCTCGCATTACTCGCAACAGTACACACACAACTTTGTTATGACACTAAAAGGCATTAGTCACTGATCATGATCACTGTTCATGTGCTGGAGCATGTGCAAGTGAACAGTGAAGGTGACTTTTAAGTTGAAAGGTTACAGAAATGTCAAAATATTTCCCTTTATGATGGGTGGGGAAATTTTGAAAGAACAGAATAAACAGCAGTAAGTGTCCCCAAATGGGCAAATGTCACATTAAACCCTGCTGGTTATGTGAACTTACCTTGCAGCTACAGGGCCTTCACTAACACAAGTAATTTTGCCTCGAAATGTGTGGGTTGGGCTGCTTCAATTAAAAAGCTCATATATAGAGCCAGCAGAGGCTCTTCCCGCCCCGCCTCGCTGTTAACGGACACTCGTAATGAGCGGCCATCAGCAGTTCAGAGGCTGTAAAGAAAAAAGGCCTGAACACGCAGGAAAGCCATTCCTGTAGACCAGGATGTTAACACAAGAAGCCAGACACTCATTTACTGCTAAAGCCACTGCCTCACCCCCCCCCCCCCCACCCCCCCGTGACATATCTAAAGACCTTCCCACAACCACAAAGAATGCACAGGTCAAAGAAAAGATGTAATAAACAGCTCCTGAACAGAGTGGCTTGAGAAATGGCATTGACAGAAATGGAACCAATACAAAAAAAAAAAAGAGTGGTTGTGTCTTTGTTGGACTGGGTTGTGGAGAAGGGGCTACAGCAGTGGGAGAATGCTGTGAGATGCTTTGGGGACCAGCAGTAAATCACCTGCCCCTGTATAAACACTAAAAGGCATGAGGAATCTCACTCATCCATGGCTTGAGGAAATGAGGGTGAGAGACAGCTGAGTGGCTGCACAAGAGGGTGAAGAGGCCACAGCGGAACGGTGGACGTAGACTAAATAAAGGCTGGCAGTGACGTTTCAAACTGGTGTGTGACGTGTAAAAATACACCTGTACTGTAGGGCTGCAATCCTACCGAGTTGGTAGGAGAGAATAGACAGAATAGAGGTTTCATCTATTAGTTCAGAGCCTTTTAACCTTTATCAGCGATTCTGACATGGTTTCAGGTCAGTCGGTACAAACCCACATCATGCAGGAAAAATTTATCCTCATTACTGCCTTTTACATATATATTCCTCCTCAAGTGTTGATATCCTCATCAACTTTCCCGGTCAACACAATTTCTTTTGTCATCAACCCCTAGAGCACCTAATACATTTTCGACACACAATTCTACAAATTACAGTATTTTCCACACTATAAGGCGCACCTAAAAGTCTTTAATTTTCTCAAAAACCGACAGTACAGTATATATGGTAGGGATTTAAAATAGGTCGTTCATTGAAGGTGCACCTTATATTTAGATGTGCCTTATAGTGCGGAAAGTACTGTAAACCAAAAGGATAAAAATTATTACAAATCATACAATTCCATTTGGTGGCAGAAAAAAACAAAAACATTTTTCCATCATGCAGGCTGCTTGTATAAAATACTGCAACCACTCATCTACCTTTCTTGATGACATCTACACCAGTAATGAATGTGGTACCACCATCATTGCTTTGACTCTGGTTAGTAGTTGCAGCTGTTGCACCTAGTGGTAAAAACCGCAGCTCTCATGTAGGACTCTGTCATCAGGCGTCATCAGTGCCTGACACCCATAAGGATACCCCCTCCTCGCAGACATCCTGCACTGAGGGATGCTGCAGTAGAAACAACACCTCTATCAATGCTACTTCTAATCCTCCCCTCGAGATTTAGAAACCTGATGCTCAGATTCCCCACGAGGAAGATGAGAATGGATGCTGAGAAATGTCAAACATTCAAATTTCAACATTTGTATCTTTAAGTAAACAGGTCACTTGTGAAATCTATTGGGGCATCCTCAAGTCTGGACAGGGAGGCTTTTTTTTGCAGGCTCAAAATCATGGAAACATTTTAGTTAAATTCTTTCAATTTCTCTATTTACAAATATTTAAAACACCGAACCTGTATACATCTTTAATAAGAAATGTGTCATCTCTAAAACAATGTACTGTGGCCTACAAAGGGCTCCACCAAATGGAAATGAGAGAATCTGCAGTTCAGTGACAACCGAACAAGATCTGCAAATTTCATGCGATGATTGACATTAATTAATAAATGACGGTCAAAATGCATTCAAAATAATCAACAATTACTTTAAAGCTTGTGCCAAATATAATTCCTCGTAAAACAACAGCTCTAATTGTTTGTAACCACTACTAAACACCACAACAGAGCAGCAATCATTTAACTGCTGTGAATTGAACTGTAAACTGTGAATTTCCCAGGATCAATGATGTATATCTATCTCTCTATCCACTGCAACAATAACTCACTCCATTGTTTCCAGAGGAGGTACCCGCACATGGTTCTACTAGATCACCAATAAATAGATTTAACCTGTCAGCACATTAAGGAATGCATGCTTGTGATACAGAGCAATGGCACAAAAGGCCAAGGAGAGCTGACCAGTTATTCAACAGTGATGGGGGATTAACTTCACTGATCCCTCAGCGTCTTGCAGGGGAGGAGAGACTGGGAGGGGGAGAATCCTCTTAGACAGAAGGTACTAGGGGTTAAAAATAGTCCACCATCGACACCGATTTCAAAAATCCCATTACTGGGATAACCTTTAAAGACCATTAACGAGTGAAAATGAAAACAAAAAGAAAGCTTATAACTAAAACCTGCCTATTTGGATATCATTACAATGGCTGTTGAGATTCTGGAGAATAAAGCACTGCCAGCACTGCCACGGTAGTAAATTCATCTGAAATATCGGAATCTCAGGAAAAATAATGCTAGTCAAGTTTTAATACACACATCAGATCAATTTGCCAGTGGTCAATTCATTTGCAAACACTGCTCATCCTCATCCTCTGACTGGAAATAAAGTGCGCTCTTTCCACCTGCGCGCATTATCGAAAGGCATTGGGGGGTACTGGGGGTGTACGCACACAACACTTACTCATAAACTCCAAATAAACTGCACACACGATTAAACTTCACAGCTCACCTCAACAAGCAGCAGTCCAGGTGATCGTATCCTTTACCCAAAATATGCGAAACAGCTGAGACTCTCCTTTCACATGTGAATAAAGCCAGACTGTGAAACCCGGCAGTCCCTCCCGCTCCGCAGTCAGAGCAGCATTATTGTGTTGTAAATACAAAAAGTAAATATGGACGTGTTGCGGTCTTCAGCGGAGCGGCAGCGTTCGGCTTCGCTCAGAGAACAATCCGCGTCAGTGTCCGCCGGCTCCGGCTGCGCGGCTCCGTAGCTCCTTCCTCTATGTATGAGCTGCGGAGGCTCGAGCCGCCTCAAGACCGCACGAAGGCGAGGCAGCAGCCAATCAGAGGACACACGCGCGCCCCCTCCGGTTCTCTGTTCCACCGCCTCTCTCTCACTGTCATGTTTTCCCATCCGTGTCGTTCTCTGCCTACGTTTCAGTTCCCTGCTCGTTTCTCGATGAAGTAACAGCAGATACATTTTTCTCCTAAGGTCAAACAGTCTAGTTTACTGTGTGTTTATTCTTTAGCCGGATTCTTCTCTTATTCGCTAATCTCTCTTTTTTTTTTAATTCCTTCTTTACATTGTTAAGTAATGGAACATGAAATTCAAAAATATCCTGCCTTACTTGGACATTTTGAGATAAATAGGACTTGCCAGGTTATCCTGTTCTTAAAAATGAGAGGCAGGATGTTGATGATTAGCAAGAATAAAACCTTTTAAAAAGTCTGATAAGGGCATGTTTGTTGAGTTCTTAATTGTGGCCCACCTTTATGTAGAAATGCTTCAAAAGTGTGATGAGGGATCATTGATATTCCTCCTCTAAGCCAGCAGCTGAGGCAGTAAATAGGCACCAAATCAACGTCTGCACAAACAGCGTGGGGTGAATAGTTCACAACATGTCCAGATTTAAAAAGCAGTGAGGAGCAACTCAAATGAGCTGTGGTTTGTAACCTGGATCAACAGAAACTTTGAACCAGTGATGGAGCGACATAAAAGGTCAAGGATCGCCTAAGTGAGGAACAAACGTTTTACAATTTATTCCATGAATCTCCATGCATTTCCCACAAAAAAAATAAACTTCAACGTCACTTGATAGTTTTTCATTCTCAACTAAAGTGGTGGAGACTAAGCGCCAGTCATCGTACACACATTTCAATAAGAGAAATAACTTCAGCAATCATATACTACCACGAGTCTTGTCCTACACATTTAGTGCTGTGTGTTTTATTTGTGAACTGTTAAAGAAATACTGCATATCAGTCATTGTGTTCACTGATCTTCCACCTGCAACTCTTTCCTTCATCCCTTTTAAAAAAAAAAATTCCATTTCTCGTACAATTACGAGAGCAGAGTAATAAGCCCTGGCGAAATAACAGTAAATCACATAAATCTCATCAACAACCAGAGGCCTTACATAATGCAGTATTAGTGCTCTAATCCAGCTTTACTCTCACTTAAATGACTGCAAGGAGTTTGACCACAAAGCTCAGGATTGCATCCATTACGCTGAACATGAGGGGAGACAAACACAAAATATGTTTATACAGTGGTCAGGTCCAAACTAAGTCTTGATGTGAGGAAAAAATATTGATCAATCAACTTTGTCTCAAACATAAGGAGGCAAAAATAACTGGAAACATCCAATTTAGAGCCGACCAAGTGTGAATCATCTCTCCCATAATTTATCGTAATGAAAAGCAGTGAATGTGACAAAATTAAATGGTTTAAAAGAACATATATCGGGAAAAGGTAAATGCAAACAAAGGCTTTTTTTTAGTTTGGAAAAACACAAGCTCTCTAAACACATGTCTTTCTGGTTTGTGTGTTTTCATGACTTTTAACTTTAAATTAACATCTCATTGGGGAAGTTTCCTTTTTAGAGACTCAAGTAAGAAGAACTAAAGCTTCCACTCAGTTCTAGGTTCAGTGATGGACAAATCCAACTTTGGAGCTCTGGTGAGTTTTTTGGAGCAGGACTATTTATGTTGTACTGAACAGAAATAAACTAGACTGTATGTTTGCATTGTATTTAAAGAACACTACATTCAATCCAAAGGTGGTTCATTGTCGGTTTTAATAGTTTTTGGACAGTAAAACTGTATCACACTATAGCATGTATCAGGTCTTGTATTCACGTGGTACGGTAGTATCAACTCACTGCTAGTTTTAGTCTGTAAGATTTATTGAATCAATCAATCATCTTTTATTAATAAAGAGCTTAATCACATCAACAGACATTTCGAAGCGCTTATAATAAGAAAATAGAATATCCCTCGTCGTCTCCTTTAAGTACTCCAGTGTATGGTATCAAACGGATGAATCAGTATGACCAGAGTTGACTGCAGTCTGGTTTCAGTCTTTCTAAAGGGTAGGGAAGTGGGGTTTGTTCACACTCTGTCCCTTCAAGGAAGTCTATCTTGAATGGCCAAGTAAAAGATTTCCCATTTCTATTAAGGCAACAAGCAGCGTGGGGCAGCTACAGCCTGGAGGTTCAATAAACAAGACTCCTGCGACTATGAGTGGAAAATAGGGAGACTCACAAAGAGTTGCTGCCATAAAGGTTATAAGAGTTTTGCAGGTTTAACACCGAACACGATGTCCACCTTTTCATTTTCGTACAGCAACCATTTCAGATTGAGTTAAATAAAGACAGAGACTGGTTAATGTGTCAGAACTGTGTTAAAGGTCTGTTATCCAAGTCAGACATCCGGGCTGACGTGCTGCATTTCATGTTCCATGGAGAAAACAAACAAACACTGACTGTTTGTGCTACATTCCTCATGTAGCATCAGTGAAGATGGGAATCAGGAATTTGTGGTAATGTTTTCTATTACCGCACAGCAGCCTGGTCACAGTCCTGTATCTAATGCACGAACACGTTCGGAATGATAATCAATGCTCTTCTCACTGTCAGATCTGAAACACGGCCCAGCTGAAGGGAAGATGTAAAGTCTCAATTGGCGACAAAGCAACAAAATAAATCTTGCAGTCAAGATTTATACTGTATATCTTACAGTATATGGCCTTAGTAATGTCAGAGCTCTACATACTATGTAAATGTAATTTACCTAAATGTAGAACTAAAATGTTAGCGTCTTATATGCACTGTGGTGCAGTGGGTAGTACTGTGTCCTCACAGCAAGAAGGACGCAGGTTCGATTCCACCTGGGGTTTTTCTGCGTGGGTGCTCTCCTGCTTCCTCCCACCTCCAAAAACACACAGTTGAGGTGAATTGGATACGCTAAACTGTCAGTAGGTGTGTGTGAATGTTTGTTTCTCAATGTGTGGCCCTGCAATGAGCCGGTGACTCGTCCAAGGTGTTCCCTGTGTTCCAACTGTGGTCAACTGGAATATACTCCAGCACAACCCACAACCCATATTTAGGATAAGAGCCTGACAATGACACAGTTACAAACAATGAACAAATTAATATTGACATTGTAGAGTAGTCTAATTCAAAATTAATCCAAAACTTGTGATTAAATTATTTGTATGATACATGCACTCAAACAATATGAAGAAGTTGTCAATTGAGGGTTTAGCAGTATGGCAATATTGCTGAATATGGCTGAACATCAGTGTAGATTACTGAGTGGACAGACGACTTTCCCTTCAGTAACATAAGCCCACTGTTTACGAATGTATTCCAGAGATAAACAGGCCCACAGATTGAGTTGAAAGTATCAACTTATTTTTTATATAGAAGAGCATAATACAGTCCCAAATGCTCTATTTGCTACCGTTATCAGAAATCCCCTACCAGACGTATGAGATGTAATTTCTATTTCTGTTTCTGAGAACATCTGACCAGTTGTGTTTTGGCCATCACTCAGAAATCTCACTGTCAAAAAAGTTAGGGTCTTTTTGTGTTTGTGGTTTATTAAAAATGACCCTCAATATCATTGAGGGTTAAGGCCAAAACAAAGCTGCCCTGAAAGTGACCCTAACCCTGTGATTATCAGTACAATTATTTAATTCCTCCTGAGCTCGGAAACCATCCCATACTTTGGGAAAACCAGTGTAAAAATCTTTGGTGTGGCTGTGTCTTAGTCTATTTTGCGATTTGTACCAGCTGGTGTCTCTGCTATAGTCTGGCTGCCTCCACATTTACACTTGTGTTCTCTGGCTAAGCTTGTGAGGAGCTCTAGGACTCTTATCTCATGCTCCATGCGAGATTTCTCCCTCCTCTCCTCCCTCTCAGCCATCTCCCTTTGCCGGCATTCCTCCCTCTGCAGCCACTGGGCCAGGAGCTCCTGATTCCAGCGCACCTGTTCCAGCCGCTGAGTCTCCAGACGCTCTACCAGGCCCCGAGCATCCGAGACAAGTCGCTGGAAGCACTCTGAAAGGTGCTTGAGGACGGGTTCCAGGAAAGAGGACTCAGGAAAGAGGTGGCCAGAAGGGGGAAGGCTGTTGGAGCTGGGATCTGGGGGAGCAATGATTGGAGAAGCAGTGCACTGAGTCCGAGGGGGGGGAGACGGGAACTGTGGAGGCAGTGCTACAGACGGGGAGGGAGTGCTTGAGCTGTTTTCCACACGGGAACCTATGACACAGACATGAAACCGTACAAATGTGAGATTTTTACAGGGAAAAAGGTACAAAGTGACAAAGTAAAGCAAATGCTTAATTTTTCAAGCAGCAATATCAAATATTCTCTGGGTTCAACCACACAAACGTCAATATTTGCTGCTTTTCTTTATTTTATGTTAGAGCAAACTAAAAATCTTTGGTTTCTAGGCATTTCATTGGGCAAAACAAATCAATGTAAGAGGCCTATTAGTTGACTAAAGAGGCATTAAATAACAGTGATAAATAGGAGCTGTGTAATCATATGCATTTAATAATAAAGTGCATGTTATTAAAAATGCTTAAAATACTGATTTGCTTTTGTAAAATGGGTTGTTGATCTTAAATAATATTTCTGAAGATATTTAGCTCATCATAAATAGTTTAGATATTACTTTAAATAATGTAGGCTAATTGTACCATCAGTGTTTCAACTTATTTTTATATCATAAATATGCAGGTACCCCTCAGGAAAGTCTAGTCTTGTGTCTCAGATCAAGTGTTTTTGACCAATACATCTCAAAACTTGTGATTATTTTCAAGTGTAAGTTCATAGTTAGCATGAAACATTTGTAATTCCTCTAAAGTGGAAAAAGGTGAAAGTATGCGATTAATCGAAAACCAAGAATTGCACATCTGTGAGGCAGTTAACACTGTGTAAACTTTCCAGTACACACATACCGATCATGTCTCTATGAAGGGATGATTCCTGATAAATTTGATGGGGTCTATCTCTCGGGCGCTGTGGGACGTCAAAGTTATCTGTTGAATCTTCTTCATCCTCCAACTTGACATCAGAATCGACCTGCCAAGACTGATGGGTGCCTCGTTCCTCTAAAGTACCACTCAGCCGTCTCCCTGACTTCACCAAAGAACCACCATGATGTCCACTATTCTCGGTGTTTAAATTAGGCAAGACACTTCCTGTTCTGTCAATGAAGTCAAGCTGGTTCTCCACTGTTTTTTCTTGACAGACAAAATAAGGCCCTTCTTCCCCTCCCGCTGACCTATGACCTAACACGGCATCCATGTCAGCAAAGTATTTAAAAGTACAAGGCTGTGAGCTGTCAACTGTCTTCTGAAGTTTGGCTCTCACGTAGTTAGCCTTCAGAGTTTTGACTCGAAGTCTGCATTGGTGTGGACTCCGAGAGAAACCCATCTCGTTCATGCGGGCTGAGAGATGCTTGAAGACATGGCGGTTGCGAAGGTTTTCTGCCAAACTCTTCTGGACACGCTCATCGCTCCAGGCACACAGCAACACCTGAGTTTCCTCCACTGTCCAATTAACTGAACGCTCAGCTTCTCGTTTTCCTGTGAAAAGAGAAACAGGTGAATGTTTGGTGACTCTCGATTTGTTTTTTGCAAAGGCCATTACCAGTAGTGATGTATAAACACCACTTTATCCTCACTTACTGTATATAAAAGATTTGACAAACTTCCTAGCTTATGATGGAATAAAAACTAAACAATTTCCCAAAGACAAAACATCATAAAATGAATGACTGTGATTCATCATATTTTGATATAATGGACTGCATTACATTTCTCAAAATTGAATTTAGTTCAGGAGCAACTAAAGTAGAGAAGCATCTACTGTACAAATACAACAGGCTTGAGTACGATCTACAGGTCTGGGATTTTTTAACTGAATCCAACAGAAACTAAAATCTTTTCATCCTCATTTAATGGTCCCATCTGTGGTGTGTTCAAAAACTAGCCTGTAGATACTATGTTGAACCATACCTAACCCCAATAACCACAATATGTCAGAAACAGTTTCAAATGAGACGGAGAGGGAAATAATCTAAAGTTTAAAACGGGGGGGCGGGGGTGTTTGTCACTTCACAACAAAACAATACAAAGGATAACGAAGGTGTCTGACTTTAGTAAATAACTAGATATTCGTGTAATGCAGCTGTAAAGTCAGGTAAATTAGTGAACAGGGGGGATTTATTTTTACGGTCCCCTGGTAATAAACTTCATTATTACTTAGGGTTGGTCGTTAGCCAGATAGGAAGATGACACTTCGTGTTAAAAGTCAGCTTGCCAGGCGAAAAGTTAAGGGTTACCTAATGAACTTGTCCCCATTACATACAGAAAATAATAACGCTGTCGACGTTGTTTGAAGGGCTCAACGTGTTCCTGGCAAGCTAAACAAATAGCGAAGTATGTTTCAACAGTTTAAACAAAGAGTGTGAGCAGGCTAGAAATCAATTCCTGCTACACTGAGGTTAGCTACAGTTAGCACAGCTAGCTAATGAATCACATTCTGACTTCCGTCTGTCGATTAAATCCCAAACAAAACATGTGGATCGTTTAAAGGATTCTTACTTTTAGTCGTTGACACGGAGTTGGTCGAGTTGATCATGGGGGGATTCATTTTTACAGTCCGCTGGAAATGTAAACAATCCTCACACACCGACAGTCCTCGCTTCCGGGTGACGTCAGCTTCACCAAGTGACGTCACATACTGTTGCAGTGGCGTTAAACCGTTAAAATTAATGAAGGTAGAAAATAAATGCTAATTATCTACTCCTGTTTTTACCCGAACAAATTGTATTGTATCATTTTTTTACGTAATAATGTATCCTCTACATGATAATAAAATATGTATTTCTCTAATATTTCCATTTTCCATAATTTTTAATTGCACAAGTGTAATATTTTTTAACATTTCCTGGGATCATTAAAGTTGAATTTGACTATATAGAAGATTTTTTCTAAGATTACATCAGAGATTAATTTTGTTTTGTGTGTACGTCATTCATTTATTTTTCACATGACATTATGTTGTAAAAATTTGAACACTTTTTTAAAAATATTGTAGTAAGCTGTGGTTGTGTGTGGATTTAATTCCGGACATTTCCTGTGCATCAGGCATAATACACACAGTACTGTACACTATTTCTAAATTGATGGTGGTAAAAATGTAATTCCTATGCACATAAGCTAAAAAAAATTATCTACTTTGAGGAAATTTAGCTAATCTCCATGTGACGATTAAAAAGAATTACAAATAACAAAATGAAAGAGACATAAGGAACAATTTTACTGTACTATAGCTCAAGAATATCAGCCACACCGCCACCCCATAGGTCCCAGGATTGTTTGGGTTAAAGTGAGCTTACACGTCTATTGTCAAAGCTCTGTTCTGGCAGATGAGGCCTCTGTATGAATAAACACAACAACCTCATTTATTTCAACGACACAGAAGTTGAAATAAATGAGGTTGTGAGAATCACAGAGCAGTTTTACAAAACAAACAAAAAATGTTAATAATAGTGTAGCTCCATATTTTCCATAGCAATTAAGTAAATAAGGCAATAAAATACAAAGTTGTAATAATCCATACAATTTAATGGGTGCAGTATTAAGATGTACATCTAGCCTCCATCAACTTAATTGTTGCTTGCTCTCATTCTTTTAAGATCATGAGTCTCGGAGGCCATACAGTCATCTAGCTTAACACGTAGAAACGGAATGAATTTCAAACAATACTTCAAAAAATTTACCTTGATTAAAGCATTTATTAGGAAAATAAACAGAGTGTGCAACACAGAGAAAACAGTGTAGAAAGAAAACAACTGTTCTCTTTTCGTTTGATACATTTTGGGTGAAGTTACGCCTCTATTTACATTTGTGAACATGTAATCATTTTATCAAGTGTGAGCATGTCCTCAGAACCCAAAAATTCATGTAAATCATTTTGAATAACAAGAGGAAATGACTCCACAAGAGGCTCTGACTCCACAAGAGGCTGTGAGGTGCTAATGGACTGTCTTGTGCATTCTTTGTTTGTCTGTTGAGAGCATTGAGATCTCTGGCATCCCTCCTTCCATTTCACTGGTACACCTCCTTTCATCCACAAACACAGCAATTAGCAGGGAGGAGTCCTAAAGTGTTGCTAATGTGGATTCAGTCCACTCTCCTGCAGTTACATTTGCATTTTGAGCTTTCAGCCTTGGTTCCTTTATAGTCACATGGAATGAATTTAACAGTAATCTTAAAGGAGCAGACCATTGTCATTTACACTTAAAGCCCAGTTTCTTTTGTGCACATCTCCTTGTGATGATGTAATGCAGATAGTACTTGAAGTGGAATAAATTGACTTCCAGTCACAGAAAAATTGTATGTGACCTGAATGTGGTGAATGTTGAATTTAATTTGATATTACAATGTTAAAATGGAACCTTACATGTACAGCGTTACCAGTAGTTACATTGCGTTAACTTCACTAAAAGGTTGCAATTCAGTGAATATAAAGTGGTGTTTTATGACACCAGCCGAATGTCCTGTGACTGATATTTCCTATACTTCATATACTAAGTAGTGTAATTAAGTCAAAAGGTTGGTATGCTCCATTTATTCTACGTGACACCTCGGGGTATTTTCTCATCTTTGTTCTTCTTTCATATTCAAAGTAGTGCATAGCAAAGCACAGGAATCTTTGATGAGTTCATCTCAGACTCAGCATCCATGTTGTCTAAGAAACAAATGTACTTGTGCCCACTGCTGTGTGCATGTCGGTCCTAAAATGAAATGTGATCAGACACACTTATTTTTGCAAATGCAAGGGAGCTGAAATCAGCTGCACTACTGACAAAAGAAACCTAGTCTAAAGGCAGTGGTGCAGTATTTTCAATGTTGATCAACAGACATATTATTCTGATGATGTGACCACCTAGGCAACAAGTGCACATTATGTTTTCCGTATATTCAGTTATGCAAGTGTGAGACTGTGGGAGACTGAAGCAGCAAAATTAAAATCTGTAACTGTAAGAAAATATCCAGAGGAAACAGAATTTAAATGTAATTTCTGAAACTAACAGAATCTGAGAGCTCTGATGAAGCTCGGGATTTATCAGAACAGCATCTGATTTCTTTCAAACAGTGTCACTATGTAAATCTGGACTATATGTGTGTGTAAGACCTTTAGGGTATTTAAAATAATAGACACCCTAAAGGTCTCTTTCTTACTTGCATTGTCTTATATGTAGTCAGATGAAGTTGTTGGTGAACAAGTTGGTGAGTTGTGAGTTGGTGAAAACACATCTATTGGCCAAAGCCCCACCACCTGACCCTCTCTGGAGATGAACGCTGCTGTTTGAATGGCAATGCTCCATGATCAGACATGGCTGGATTTTAAAGACAGTTCATCGAATGTCAAACAAATCAGATTTCTTTATCAAGGCTGTTCGAACATCAGATATTTTTTGAGTCACTTTCATATATGGCTCTGCTTGGATACCATACAATTTTTTTATTTTCAAACATGAATGCAGTCATTTTAAATCAGAAGTTTATGCAGAATGGATTTCTGCATAAACACCAAATCCAGCACTGGCAATGTAGTAAAATTACACAACCAGAGAGCAGAGCTGACAAGATCAACATCGATTGTCAGTAGGTTATTAACAGCAAACCCTCATGCATAACTTTGCTGTTGTGCCCATTTATGTTTTAAAATCTTATCTTAGTTATTTCAGTTATATGAAATATTTACTCTTGTTAATGATGAGGGTAACTTGTTAAAAAATATAAAAAAGTATGTGCACTATTTTTTTTAGATAGATAGATGTTTTAACAGTAGAGATACACACTGGTCACTGTGGAAATATATTCATGTTTGTGAACCTTAAAGATAAATAAATATGATGTTATGGTCTCCGTGTTGGAAATAGCTATAAGACATAAAGGTAGTTCTTCCCAGAAGAAAGCACAGCACTATTTGGGTGCGTGCTCGTGCGCGCGCACACACACACACACACACACACACATATACACACACACACACACACACACACCCGAGCACAAATGATGAGCCTCCCACAGCAGAGGTAATTGCAGAGGAAGACGGCAGGCGTCCCATTATACATGCATGTCTCCACATTGGCCCTCTGAGAGACATAACACACTTCTGTCACACAGAAGTGTGAAATCTAAGTTCTAGATGTGTGTTTCCAGCATTCCCAAAACACACACCTAGAATGTAAGGTTCTACAGCTTAATGATTAAGGTCAAGTTACATCACTAACAACAATACAGTATTTGCCTTGTTACAAATGATGAATACTCAGTGAGAGATCAAGAGCCTAACCAGTAATTACATTGAGAAATACTGATTAGTTTTACCACCCACAAACTGTGAACACGAACACAGTAAAATAAGGATTACTGGAGGGCACATCAATTTAAAAAGGTTCAAATCCATGATTGTTCTTTGGGAAAGTTCTCATTACGAGTCTATCCATTGTGGACAATATTCAGAAGAGCCTGTACAACCAAACAAAGAGTCAGGGTTTTAATGTATGGCTGGCATATATAACTGCAGATCCTGAACAGTCTGTCCTGGAATGTCTTATTCCTCATCCTCAAAGGGGAGAGCCAGGCTGTAGCTTTTCTCCAAGTGTGATTTGTAGTGTAAAATCAGGTCAGCAAGCAAGATGAAGCACAGATGACTCATGCTGCGACTGTTACATCATTTCTGGTTGGGTAGAAGGGAGGTATCCCATGATGGAGGTACAAGATAACCACCTGCATGCACCTCTACCGTGTGGTTCCACTTTCCCCTCTGCCATTCCTCCAGACTGCTGGCAGAAGCCAAGCCGTTTCCATCAGTGGTGCAGAAAGTTTCAAACCAGACATAAACAAAAGCACATTCTTTTCAGCTGTTTGGCCCCTAGTAAGTGTCTCTATTAGTAACCTTGACCTTAACCTTAACCTTGATTTTTTTTTTTTGCATTTTTTATACTGTGTCCTGCTCCTTTAGGGGACGGAGTAGTAGTTGTTATATATCCCCTCAGGTGGTCCTTCAAACAGCATTTTCAGATGCATACTGAGAATAAAGAAGTAGAAGATAGTGGTAGAAAATCCCAGAAAACTTTTAGAGCAGACAAAGTACAAATGAATGATGGCTACCATTCCAGTAAAAGAGGTATATAAATTTTATATTCTGCATCTTTGCAAATAACCTTGCAGAAATGTTAACAAATCATAGGAATATCTGAATGTAGAAGCATATTAATATGTTGTAATGTAAGATTTACGTGTTTTAGTCACACTATTCTCACGCTGTTTTGTGCAATAAACATGTTATTTTTGCCTGTCTTTTTTTTATTTCCTATAAATTAGGTCAGACTTGTCATAATCATAGCAGCGCTAGGCTTTACCATAAGGTAACTGATTTACTGATGACTTAATGAATGTTATCCCATTCTCTAGAAAAACAAGTTCAATGACAATCACTTGTAAGTCTATTTTGATTCCAAATGAGAGGGACACACTAAAAAAAGTGTTAGGGTTAAAAAGAGGAATGGGGATTATCCTTAGTCTTCAATTCAGTTCTTACTGACATGAGCTCTCATTTTCTACAGAAGTTGGAGAACGCCATGCCTTATCATGATCTTAGCATCACCTGTTGATATTATAGCAACAGATGAAGTTAATGTATGTCCATGATTTTACAGCTGCAAAGCATATTCAGTACCAGGGTAGGATCCTGAACCACAGGATTTCAAAACACACATGGGAGAACCGCAGCGGATCATTTATCAGCCATAAAAGTTGGCTTCAGAGCTGTTGTGATGTGGAGCTTTGAGCACTTCTGTTTTCAAAGCTTTACTCCAGTCTCTCAAATGGATTACAAAACTCATAGACGTTCTTCCAATGCCCTCTAATTTGCTTGCATTTTTATAGTAGCCACCAATTTGCAGAGGCCACTCTGACCAACAATTAACTCATAAGAGGGTATCTGCGCTCCAAAACATCTCGCATGAGCACCAGATGCATATGTGACAGAAACATCACTCCCACTTTAATATCTTAAACAGCACAGATCAATTAGTGATTAAGTGCAAGAGGCCATCTGGGGAAGTGTGTTGTTAAGGTGTGGATTCAGGAAGAACCTCAATGTAAAATCCATTTGAACACAGATTTTTCAAATGTTTTCAAACCTGAATGTCAAGAGCGAGCTCAACCCCAACAAAGGGAACAGACATACTTCACCTTTCTATTTATCAACAGAGCTAAAATTCCCTTCACTCACTCAGCACACTTCCCATACATCGTATTTGAGTCACAGACATCTGCAAATCTGCGTACTGTTCAAGTATTTCCTAATTCCTTCCTCCTTTGTTTGCATGACCAGTGGCTTCCAGCAGGAACTGAGGAGCTAAATGTGGAACAAAGAGTTAAAAGGCTCCAAAAATACTTGACACTTTGTTTGCACATATTTACATTCATAGACAGCCACATTCCACAAAGATGGTTTTAGTTAAAAAAAAAAATGGTAAACTGTTTTGTGTGGCTACCCAGCGAATGTTGATGTACTTCTTCTTTTCCTTTCGGCTTTTCCCTTCAGGGGTCGCCACAGCGAATCAATTGCCTCCATGTAACCCTGTCCTTTGCATCCTCTTCTCTCACACCAACTACCTTCATGTCTTCCCTCATTACATCCATAAACCTCCTCTTTGGTCTTCCTCTAGGCCTCCTGCCTGGCAGTTCAAAACTCAGCATCCTTCTACCAATATATTCACTATCTCTCCTCTGGACATGTCCAAACCATCTCAGTCTGGCCTCTCTGACTTTATCTCCAAAACCTCTAACATGTGCTGTCCCTCTGATGTACTCATTCCTGATCCTATCCTTCCTGGTCACTCCCAGAGAGAACCTCAGCATCTTCATCTCTGCTACCTACAGCTCTGCCTCCTGTCTTTTCCTCAGTGACACTGTCTCTAGACCAAACAACATCGCTGGTCTCACCACAGTTTTGTACACCTTTCCTTTCATTTTAGCTGAAACTCTTCTATCAGACATCACACCTGACACTTTTCTCCACCCGTTCCATCCTGCCTGTACACACTTCTTCACCTCTTTTCCACACTCTCCATTGCTCTGGACTTAACAGTCCAGAGCAATGGACTTAAAATCCTCCACCTTCTTGATCTCTTCTCCCTGTAACCTCACTCTTCCACTTGGGTCCCTCTCATTCACACACATGTACTCTGTCTTACTGCGGCTAACCTTCATCCCTCTCCTTTCCAGGACAAACCTCCACCTCTCTAGTTTCTCCTCCACCTCTTCCCTGCTCTCACTGCAGATCACAATGTCATCTGCAAACATCATAGTCCATGGAGATTCCTGTCTAACCTCGTCTGTCAGCCTGTCCATCACCATAGCGAACAAGAAGGGGCTCAGAGCTGATCCCTGATGCAGTCCCACCTCCACCTTGAACTCCTCTGTCACACCTACAGCACACCTCACCACTGTCTTACAGCCCTCATACATGTCCTACACCGCTCTAACATACTTCTCTGCCACTCCAGACTTCCTCATACAATACCACAGTTCCTCTCTGGGCACCCTGTCATAAGCTTTCTCCAGATCTACAAAAACACAATGCAGCTCCCTCTGGCCTTCTCTGTACTTCTCTATCAACATCCTCAAAGCAAATACTGAATCTGTAGTACTCTTTTTTTGGCATGAAACCATACTGCTGTCACAAATGTTCACTTCTGCCCTTAGTCTAGCTTCCACTACTCTTTCCCATAACTTCATTGTATGGCTCATCAGCTTTATCCCTCTGTAGTTGCCACAACTCTGCACGTCTCCCTTGTTCTTAAAAAATGGGCACCAGCACACTTCTCCTCCATTCCTTAGGCATCTTCTCACTACTTAAGATCCTGTTGCCAACATTCAACGTCCCTACTCTCAGTCCTATACTCTTGGTGCTCCTCTTCTCTCTCTTCGTACGAACACACTTTCCTCCTCTCCTTCTTTGACCAACAGTAGTCCAATTTCCACCGGCGCCCTGTAGGTCAACAGCGCCGATGGCGGTTGTTGCTAACCCGGGCCTCGACCGATCCGGTATGGAAGTCATAGGTTTGATTCGCAACCCTCCTGACGCAACCCTCTGCATTTATCCGGGCTTGGGACCGGCACAATAAGACACTGGATTGTGTTTTCTTCTGGCTACATTCGAATGTTGATGTACAGTAAATGGTAAATGTCGGTTAGTGCTCTAAGGAGCCGTATGCTGTCTGTCCATCAGCCTGAGAACCAGAGCTCGCTGGTTAAATCACGGGGTCAGTCAGCATGACACTGGGCCATGGAGACACGGCAAACGAAAGCACTGAACTTGTAAACCACTGAATGAATGATTCTCCTGTCATGCATTTGCCCTGTTTAGCCGCAGCAGTGGTCTGTGGCCAGGAGAGAACATCGTGAAGAACATTGTGACCTGCATATAATAATGTACCCTGTGCAAAATGACCTTAAGACTACGTTTGATATCAATATGACAAAAACAGATAAGGTTGAACACTGGGCAAAATCAGATTGATAAAAACAGTGTATCACTGTAATTCCATTATATTTCCATTTTACACTTCTTGTCTTCACTACAGTTCTGTCACCTCACAGCTTGAATGGAGTTTGTTTGCTTTACAGATGCATATTTCTATACAAAAATAGTAACTGCTGTGGAATTTGTTGCATTCTTATAGATCAATTTCCTTGAGCATAGTAGCTAAAATGAGCTTATCTAGTTACAACATTACAATATATACATAGTTATACATTTGTGAAACTGAAAGAGTTAATTTAAAATGGCTCTCAGTCGAGTATAATTAAAGAAAATTCATCCGGTAGATTCTGTGTGATCCTACCATGGACCGGCCAGCCACCAACTCAAAGACCGTAAGACGAGGTAAAAATTTTGACGGTGATGTTGAAACATAAAACGTATTGTAATCATCTGAAAATACAGTATGTTTGTTAATAAATCTGATATTAAGATTTGGTATTGAATTTTACTTATAACAGTGTGTCTTTACATAGCAGGTCTATTTTTGTACAGTAATTGTGAAATATCACTAGGAAAATCACATCTGGACTTCTTTCTCATTGAATTAAATTCAGCAGTGGTGATCTGGTAAAGATGAGGTTGGCGGTTCAATTCCACATTGTCAAAGTGTTTCTGAGCCAGACTTTGAACCCCAGTCCAGTTATGTCTTCATAACAGTGGGCGTCTGCATACACAGATGTGTTCACACATATTTGTCAGAGTTTACAGAACTCACGAAAACACACATGAAACATCATGTCTATCACTTGGACCCTTATGGAGCTTCGTCGCGAAACAGATGTGGAAAATCTAAATATGGGGTAAATTGATTTGGATAAGGAGCAATCTTTAATCCTGTTTGATTCAGTTGTACCATAACCTGCAAAACACCAAAGGAACAATCATTGCAGAATTTTTGTGGGAATCTCACACGCCTAGAATGTACTGCTCCAGATTCCAGCACCAGTCCCTACCACCATTTATACCCCCATAACCCTCTGAGTTTGGATTCCTGGAATTCCAAGGAATGCGTCCCACCCAAGTCACCGGGGCGACCCCCTTTTGGTGGCCGAGGAATGCCTGTCCTTTGACTGGTTGGACTGTTTTCACAGTGCAAACAACCATCCACATTTCCCCTGGTAAACTGATCCCGACCACACAAGAGGAGGCCCTTTGCTTCCAGACTCCAGCACAGCCACTTCTCCCACATTAAAGCCCCACTTCCATCAATCAGAATCTAATACTCCACACACAGCTGATCAGAACCACGTGGAGGAACTGCTGGTTCCAATTGAACTGAGAATGTGCTTAAATAACGATAAAAAGTGAGTAATTTGATCATTTCCATGGCCGTGGGAATGGTATTCCTATGGCTGTGTAAGAAGCAAGAAGTTGGAGAAATCACAAAGCAAGCAACATCAAAATGTTAAGTGAAAGCATGTCTCTTGAAGTATTAGTTCTCAACTTTTGTCATGCACATCCTGTTAAAAACACTATCAAAATTAACGAGATGAATGATAAGCCCTCACGATCAGATTTGTCAAATTTGTCTCCTACTTTGAATTTTTTAGTCATCCTCCTCGTGTGTGTGTGTGTGTGTGTGTGTGTGTGTGTGTGTGTGTGTGTGTGTGTGTGTGTGTCTTGCTATGTCTAAATTATCTACAGCTACTGACTAAAACAAGCTGTAAAAAAGCTCACTATGTCATTAATCATTAATCACAATGTGGTAAAACAACTTTTCTGCTTGCTGTCGTCGCTGAATGTGAATCACTGCTATAGAATACAAGGATATAGACATACTGGCTCTGTTATCAGCCCCTAATAGTGCACATCCTCATTTTTACATGTGATATATTCCTACATGCATAAATATATACATACATGCATGGATTTCACATGTGGCACTTTGGTTAATAAAGAAACATTTGTTGTTTCCAGTAGTAAAACACCTCCTGTTTCTGCTCATGTTGACAAAAAACATTTAGACCAGCTCCTGACTGGTCTGCCAATTATTAATGATTACCAGATTAATTTTTTCACCTGCCACCAGCAGTGTTAGAAGAAGCAGGTATAGTGCATCACAAGGAGCGGTGAGGACCCAGCAGTGTCGATAATATCATTAACTGCATAAAAAAAACAGAAGAGCTCGGCTGGAAGGACAAGGTTACTAGTCTGGAGCGCTTTTAATTACCTTGAGCAGCTGGGGGACTCAGAGGTGTGTGTGTGTGTGTGTGTGTGTGTGTGTGTGTGTGTGTGTGTGTGTAGGTGTGTGTGTGTGTGTGTGTGTGTGTGTGTGTGTGTGTGTGTGTGTGTGTGTGCGTGTGTGTGTGTATGTGTGTGTGTGTGTGTGTGTGTGTGTGTGTCATTGTGTGTGTGTGTGTGTGTGTGTGATTGTGGAAAAGAATAAGAATTTATTAATATTGTTATTTCAAATATAATTTTCTATTCTATCCAAATAAAAAAAAATACAAATGTGATTATTTGTTAAAATCACCCCTGAAATCAGTTAAAATTGAAACCAGCAGAATTACACATAAATAAATGACAAATAGAACCCTGAACATCATCCTTTAATTGTTTTTGTTTGTTTGTTTGTTTGTTTGTTTGTTTGTTTGTTTGTTTGTTTGTTTGTTTGAGTCAGTCTTAAAGCTTGGATTTTTCTCCATTCTGTAGGGTCAGTGGCTGAAAACCTTGTTTAATCCAGCAGTTCAGTGTGGTACCTCTTTCAAATACCTTACAAATAAAGGTCTGGTGAAATAACTGTAAAATTCACTGTAAAACACTTGGAGCCTTGAATAATCGAGGTAACAGCTCAAATATTTTGCACAGAAGGCTTCACTGACCCCAGATTATCTGACCCCTTTTGTTTTTTTCCCTCCTCTTTCTGTGTTTCTCTTTTTATTTCTTATGTTTGCATTATGGGAGAAGTTACTTGAGGAAACTAAGGAAACAGCAGTCACCACCAGAACAAACAGCCCCACCCAAATCAACCCCACAGCCCCTTTCCCTCACTTCCCTATTGCCCCTCTACTGTCAAAAGAACAGCAGGCTGAGTGAGGCTGGATCAATAAACCAACAACACATTTACACGCACAAAAGAACTGGGAGATCCAAGAACAAATTCATATCCACAGCAATGCCCTAACTGTCGTGAAATGTGTTTATTGTGCATCTAATCCATTGATGTGGTGACATGTTGTTTGCTTGTTAATTTTAAAAGCACACAAAATCCAGCGATTTAGGTTTAACTGTGCAACCAGCTCACATCACAGTGAAGCTGGTATTTTTATGTGACCTGGAGACAAGCTCTGAAAAAGGCTTAGTTTTCTAGTAACAACAGTTCTAATCTACCAGGAGCTGCCAGCTAGGTCAAGAGCTTTTGGATGGCCTCAGTTGGAAACGACGCTGTGGTCTTGCATTGGAGGATCCAATTTGAGCCGGTTCTGGCTGGCCTACATATGGCCAGATTTACTTTGGATTTTGGTTTGATTTCAGAGATTGGAATGCTTTACCCTCTTGATCAAATATAAATGCCCATTGAGCAAACATTAAGATTTACAGCTGGACTAATGTTCATCATTTCCTGTCATCATGGTATGAATTTGGTGACCTGGCCTGTTGGACGTTTGCTGCTGTTTTCCTAAGCAACTTTAGTCCATGGGAAATATTACAGTACCTACTCAGACCTCCAGCATCACAGGAAATTCACCAGCATTTTGTAGGCCAACTATGCCAGAGCAATAACACTCTGTCCTGTGATCTGGCTCTGGAAGCCACTTGGACACCCTGTATAGAGTGTGGCTCACAAGTGTGTCAGATGAGCCTTTTAGTTTTTGTGGTTCACAATTCACCAGGTTCACAATCCACAAGGGTTCACAATCCACCATTGGTTAGCAATGTTTCGATGGTTCGAGAATGTCGTACATCAGGGCTCTATCATTAATGTATGATAACCTGCTGTGAGCACCACACCACCTTAAACCAATGGTGGTGCAATGCCACTTTAATGAGTGATTTGAAATGGTAGCTCAATATGGTGCAAAGGAAGGAAGAGAATCCATTTTATTAACCCCGTAATGGGGAAATTACTCTTTACCCTCTACATATCTTTGTGTTGGAAATAGAATTTTTTGTACAAGCCCCTGAAACACAACCACAACACACAAGGAGCCTGCAAGCATGCAGTTAATAACACAACAGTACATGGGGAGGCAGTGGCGGACAGCAGCTTCGGGTGGCGCCCCTACTGAGCAGCTGATAAGTGGATGGCTCCTTGCTCAAAGGTGCCTCAGCAGTGGCTGGGAGGAAAGTTGCCACTTCACACAGGAGGAAGGACATTTCAAATACTAGTGTTGTCATCTACTGTATACTATGATGCTTTTTCATGTGTCGATACAGTGAAATAAAAAATGTGCTTTCCATCTTAAATGTCAGCTGGTCTCATTCCCTCCGAGGAGGCGATGGAGCACCCAGACACTTTTATTTAGTATTCTTCTTTTTGACTGGACAAACAGTTAACTATAACAGATGGTGATCCAGCCTGAAGACAGTGACAGGAACTATTGCTTGAAAATGTGCTTTTGGAAAATAGCAGATGATGGGAGTGCTTCTGCTCCATTACTCAGACACAGACATTGTTGACTGAAGGTCAGTGCAGGAGTTAGAAGAAGGAATTTTACAGCATCCTTGTTAAATGAATGTGAAGTTAACAGTTTCTGAAGGCTGCATTCTTCCCTGTGACAGAATGAAATGCATGAAAGCTCCATGGTGAATCTGATACTGTGCTATCAGAGTCAGCAGACAACTCTTTTATGATGCATTAATAGAATCTAATAATATCTGTTTTTATGAGGGAATGTTTCATGAAATATGACAACATTTTAATTCACACACACATACAGTATATGCACTCACACACAAAGACACAGACACACACAGACACACACACACACACAGAGAGAGAGACTGTGGGCATGCAAATAATGAGAGAGATGGTAGAGTAAAGGGCAGCCACACGGTGGGGGGGGGGGTGTCAGTGCCTTGCTCAAGGGCACCTTGGCAGTAATCAAGGAAGTGAACTGACACCTCGCCAGGTACCAGTTCACACTTTATACCAGTTCATGCTGGCCCCGAACCAGCCACCCCAAGCCCCATTGTTGCACCTTCTAAATGGTTTAGTTTATCTTAATGAATTCATCAGTTATGAAAGCAGGTATCATGGAGTATAAAACTTTTAGGGTTGTTATGACCAATATGATATGACCAATTAAAATTCTATGCCAGATTATCTTTCAGTAGTGAACCTGTGTGCGCTGGGGTCCTGAAGGAGCTTTTTCTGTAGATGTCATCAGGCTAAGTCTGGGTATGGCGACTGCTTTATAAACTACAGACATTTTAAGGCATTTCACAGAGGCAGGGAGTGTCAGATGAAAGATGCTATGACACTGTGATTCCATTCCGCACAAACATGATGAAGAAATTACACATTGCAAATTAACAACATATTAAAATCTTTCCTCCCATGACCCTCTGAATTATAACTACCTGTACGCTAGCAGCTAAAGCATTGGGCACCTTCTTAATGGTTAAGTTTAAACACACCCTGAAAGATAAGCTAATTATGTTTTTGGAAGCCCTTTATTCAAATCTAAATAAAACTTTATTTTTGACCTTTGAAACATATTTTGACCTTTGAAACATAAATGTGAAACATTGCTTTCTGAGATTGAGGGTACGTCTCTCAGAGCTTGATGAAGGTGCAGGGCCAGATATTTGGTGTTCCCCTTGACACATCTTAACATGAGTGCACAACCACTCCCAAACTGTTCATAAAAATAAGTGAAATACATACACATCACGTGGGATTTACTGCAGGCCAGATGAAGCGCGACTGTTTTGCATTTTTTAAATACTTCTATGTAATTTGGGGGGAAATGAATGGCAAAAAAAAAGAAGAAAGACAGCACTCCTCCATGGCATTTTATCTAGCAGACTGATTTTAATTTTTTGATAAATGACATGATGTGAACTCAAAACACGTCAGGGGCCTCCCTGGTGTGTGTGTGTGTGTGTGTGTGTGTGTGTGTGTGTGTGTGTGTGTGTGTGTGTGTGTGTGTGTGTGTGTGTGTGTGTGTGTGCGTGCATGGATGTTTGTAGTCCTATTAAGTATTTGCACAGTGAAATATAATCACTAATGAGTGCCAAGCCTGCCAGATTTCAATTCCAGCACACACCTCTGTCACTTCATCACCCACTGCTAGCGTTTTGATCTGAGGGGTGGTGGTGGGGTAGCCTGTGGTCGTGGCTCTTCAGTAAAAATGCCACATTGAGACTGGAGGCTGCCAATATCAGCTGCAGCTGCAGAAGAACACAACAGTCCAAGAAACAAGCACACATTAATCTGCCTGAATTCATGCTGGACAGAAACACATTCTCTACACCTCCTTTCATCACTCTCCAACCCAGAGAGGAGGAACCACCTACACACAAAAATGGAAGATTGGATAAGATGTCGAAGATTATATAATTTGGAGGCTTTATGTAACAGTGAGGGTGAGCCAGTCAGTTGAAAAAGGCCTTTTTAGGCCTTGTTTTTCACTATTTCCGTTTGCAAGGAGACAGATGCACTGAAAGGTGGATGGAGAAATGGATGGTTGTGTGCCACTGGCGATGCCCCAGAGCAGTACCTCTGTGTCAAACAATGGCACAGATGGTGGCCCAGGGCTGGCTGGGGTTCAGGGTACCACATGGCATGCCACAACAGGTCCAGATGGACTCAGACTCTCAGTTTTATTTGTGCTTGTGAATAGAGAGTGGATAAACTGTGAAAAGACATGAAAGTAAAGACATAATAACAAAAGCAGTGGAGGTAGGAGGCTGGCAGAGTACAAAGTGAGTAAAAAAAAAAGAGCTGTGGAGGAGTATGAAAAAAGCAAGCAAGAAAAACAAGTTGATTTTAAAGCTACCTGTTCATCTGCCCACCTACCAGCTACACCTTTCAATGAACACCAAATCCGTCAGCTTTAAACTGACTTCACAAAGATGCAGATTCATGTTCGACTCCAGAGAAGGAATTTAAAAAACAGTGTCCACAAACAAGACAACTGAGAATAGCAATGACTTAAGCAATGGAGCGACTGGCAGTTCAACTGCTTTGATTTTTAAATTTGTTGTTTGACTTTTTTCTTTTTTATAATCTTTTTCCTTTGTTTGCTGAAGCCGTAGTTGGAAATCAAATCAGAATATATAAGTGCAGGTGGTCCTCAACATATGAACATTCGACTTACAAACATTCAAAGATACAAACAAACGCCCAACACCATGTCCAACTATTGTCCTACAGTTCCCCTTTCTGCCCCAACCCTCACAAAGTAACATGATATTGTGATAACCTGTGTTAATGCAGACTTTGATTGTGATGTTGTCCTGAGCCATAGGCTGCTCATGTGTTGGGCAAAGGGGAAGTTTGTGACACTGGGGGAAAGTGAACCAGTTATTTAACTAGTTATGAGCAGGAGTTGTGTTTGTGTTCAGTGTTCCTGTGTAAAGAGAGAAACAAAGCCTGATAAAGGCTGTGTCTGCTAGTTCCATCTCTGCTGCAGTTATAATTAATACCCAGGGTATTAGAATATTATGTGGTTTTAATTGTTTTCTAGTCATTTTACATGTCCATAATTTGTGGCAGATAGACATGTTGAGTAAAATTAAGTAAACTTGATTATTATTTATCCGTATATTTTTTCAAAGGAATAGACGGATAACTGACATTTACTTAAGAACGACTTAACTCAAAACAAGTACCTGTATTTTATTTCATTATTTTATGTCTTGTTATTGTTTCTGGTAAATTAAAGGAATTGTACTTTCATAGTAAGAGTAGTAATGGCATTTAAATGACCTCAAATGCAGGTGATAGATTGAAGTTTAATAAATAACAATTTACAAAGAAATCGGCTTACAAACAACTATTGTGTTCGTACGTTGAGGACTACCTGTAAATATCCTTTAATGTTTGTCCATAATTTCAAATGGTCTACCAACCAAGTGTGGCATTCATAAAACCTGACATTATTTCATACAAACATAAAAAAAGTGTAATTTCTTCTACTTCATCTGGTAGTGCTGGTGCTACCATAACTGTTGGGATGACAGGGTGAGTCAGGGGCTCCCCTCACATGGTGTCACCCCTCACAAGCAGGTCAAGTTGAAGCTCAGAACTCCTCTGAGGTGGACGTGATGCAGTGGATGTTAACAAAACTAAGATGGTGGTATGTAGGATGGCAAAACACAGATAAAGAGATTTAATATCTCCAGTCTGAGTCCTGTTTGCTGTGACTGAATTGTCATAGACCTACTGGATACAAACACAGCCTGATGGACCAGTATGTATGTATGTATGATGTAGAAAAAATCTAAAAAAAAATTCACAAATGACGTAAAAAAAGAAGGAATAATCCATTAAAACTGCTTAACTGTTTTAACCCCACATTTCATGAGATGGTCAGTCATAAGGAGGATTTCATTCCATGTATGAAAACAAAACAAAAAAAATCATTAAAAATTCATCTCCAGCAACAGAAATGTCAGTCAGTGCAAAGCTCTTTTCCATTTCACCCCGATAAGACCTCTGACAGTGAGTTCAAACTGAAGAGGTTAGTGACATTTACAGAGTACAGGAGGAAGAGCCCATCTTTCGAGGAAATGAAACTGAGTCTGTTTCATTCTTGCAAAAAAAATAGTCCAAAGGCTGTGAGTAATTGAGTGCTGTTTCCCAGATCACCCTTCAAGGCAGTATCCAAGAGATAGTCTTCATCCTGAGAGAGCTAAGAAAACATTTTGACCTGCAGGAAATTGCTCCAGAGAAATCCACATTTCTCACATAAGCCTTACTCAAATCTGGTGTGCTTAAAATAAAAACCTACAGGAAAAAGCTCAAATGAATCTGAGCACTGAGTTTAACCTGTGGGCATGTGTGTCTAGGTCAGCGTGACATCTAGGGAAGCTATAGTTTTTGGAAGGAATTTGATCTTATAACAGGCCCTGAGGGGCATCTGTCTGGTGTTCACCTTTGGCTTAGGGCAACCTTTGTAGTTTTGTAGTTGAAAGGTTACTGTGGTCCATTCTTTTGGGGAGGGAAACCCACACCCTCGTGATGACCATTCACAAATTACTTCACATCCTCTGTGAGGAAAAACACAGCAGCTCATGCTATTCTTAGATAAGGTTTTCCTTTGCAATTAGCATCTATCAGACTCCCAGGACTAAAGGGTTACTCTCTGGATGACAAAATCATGGAAACAACATATTGTACTATGAGTACAACATATAATTGTCATCCAGCATCGAATGAACTAGTACAGTAGTTATTCAGTTTTACGAGGTCAGCTTTCGTCTCTACCCATTAATAAGTTCATCCCCACATGTAATGCTCTGAGTGGACATGGTGACTGATTACTGTGAATAACAACTGTCCACCATAAGTTTGGAAAAACTTAAGTAACCAAAGTGAAGTGAACCAAGCAAGTGTCCCAGAATCCCATATGGGTTTTTAACCAGACTATTAATTCTATGGTCATTTTATTAATCATTAACAGTATATCAGTACAACTGATATAGCAAGGCCTTTAATTAGCTGGTTAATTACTGTACATTATAATCATTTAATCACCAGTTGCTTATGAATTATGCTGGATGCAGGGTACACCCCGAACAAGTTCCCAGTTTATTACAGAGCCACACAGAAAGACAGCCATCAACTTACGCTCACACTCACAACTACTGATCATTTTCAGTTCACCTGAGCTACATGTTTTTTAGAGGTAGGAGGAAGCCAGAGAACTTGGAAAGAACCCACACAGACACAGGGAGAACATAGAAACTTCATAGTAAGCCCCAAGAATTTAACTAAGGACCTTTTTGCTGTGAAGAAACAGTGCTGTCTGAGACTACATATTTGTCCTTATTTAACCCCCATACAGAAACGTGGCACCATTACCAACTTATAAATTGAGTACAAAAATATTTTAAATGGTTCCTTACCGCTTCTTTCTAACTCAACTCTATAATCACGCAGTAAAGGTATAGTCACACAGTACCTTTTTTACTGCTGGTGATTTGCACATCTTGAGGGCATCGCTATCCCTCCAATGGTGCTTAAACGTGTCTAGGAAGAAAACCCCATGGAATAAGCTATTTGAATTATTAAGCTGCAGCAGTATTCCAAGCAGACAAGGCAGAACTAGGACACTTTCCAGTGCTGAGTCTGGGATGGGAGCCGCTGGGGGGGGGGGGTTAGGTGGAATGTGTAGTTAGTCTCAGCAGAACACACTGTTCTGAAGCATAATGTACCCAACTGTAATGTTCTTCCTCCTCTTCCTCCGCATCCTGTGTTATCCCTGTTCAAACACATAGATATTTTAGGTGCACCCAGCCCATATGGGCCATGGGCATTATTTTTTGCGCTGTGTGGACAGAAAAGGAAACCAAGACTGCATAACTTCCCATTCTCATATAAATATATATCTGACATATACATTTTGATGCTCAAATCACAGCTTGATGTGCTTTTAAATGACAAAACACTTTCCATTGGAATATTAAATGTTAAAAGGGTACATAATAACATAATCATCAACTGTTTATAGTCAACCATTAGATGAAACTGCAAACTGGCAAGACCAAGGCCATAAGCATAGTTGAAAACAAAAAAACAAAATCAGCATCTGTGGTTTATCATCCTTATTCTCCTGCAACCATTACTGACATAGTTTTCTGATAGGGCAGCATGGTGGTGCAGTGGGTAGCACTATTACCTCACAGCATGATGATAACTGGGACTTTCTGTGTGCAGTTTGTGTGTTCTCCCTGTGTCTGTGTGGGTTCTCTCCAGGTTTTCCAGCTTTCTCCCACCTCCAAAAAAACATGCAATACAGATGAATTGGTGACTCTAAATTGCCCTTAGGCATGAATGTGAGTGAGACTGGTTGACTGGTTGTTTGTTTTTTATCTGGCCTTGCAGTACATTGGGTGGGAGGAAGGATGTACTCTGTCTCCCACTCAATGTTTGCTTCTTAAGAAATACACACAGTACAAGTGAGAGGATGCTGAGATCCTTTACATCCATGATATGTTGGGGTTTTTTTTTTAAAAAAGGCTTTAATGTAAACTTCTAAACTTGAAAACAATAACAGGTGAGTTCACTGAACAGATTTACTAGTCAGTGTAGTGAAATGACACAAGATATTTAATACGATTAAATGACCATAATTTTCACAGAAAACCCAACAAATACCCACAGAAGCCTATTGCGTTTGCTGCAAAACAAATTAATGTGTTGTTTCTTTCCTGTCTTTCCAGTTTTATGGTTAGGGTTTTTTTTTCCACGACAAAAAACCTCATTGATCTGGTCTGGGACTCATTTTAACCATTCTGCACACTGGACCACATCCAGCCTACCAAGCATTAAGTCCAGCTATTAATGTTCTGCTTTAAAAGCAGCCTCACCACAGATTCCTTAAGAGCAACAGCAAGCTGTGACAACCACTTTAAAAATAAAGAAGAAATGAACTGAATAAATAAACAAATTAAATAAATAAATAAAACTAAATTTAAAAAAAGAATGTAAAGACACTGAAAAGGACTAAAATACAGTCTGCTTAGTTTTCAAGACTGTGGAGGAGCACGTATTTTCAGATGTCAATAAAAAAATGTGACTGATTGAAGCAAAGAATTCAAAGAGATGTACGATGATGTGAAAAGATTTTTCTAATCCTTGTCAATTAATTATAATCAAAAACCGTTTGTCTACAGTGGAAGCAGTACGCACAAGTACGAAATACAAAATCATCTTGTCACCAATAATAGTGTGTGCACCAATAATTCTAATTTTTTTACCTAAATATAAAGCAGGTTATTAAACAACAAAATAAACATTTCAGATGTGGATCACCTGAAATACGTTTAATGAACACATGTCATAAATTTCAGACGTGTTTCAAACTGAATTACATGAAATACATTCAACACAGAGGTTGGTGGACATGCTCTTTGGAGTAGGTCAGTCTCTGGTAGGTTATATAATATTCTACTCAAGCAAAAGGAAGACCAGAGAGGATGATCTTTGTGGATTACTCTCCTCTCAAAATCCACAATCTGTCTGTCTGCATAATGAACTACGTGTTAGACAAGAGATGAATGTAGTGCAAAGAGACCGAACCCAAATCAAGTGGGATTGCAGAGAGAAAAATCAATCCCATCTTCTTAAACTTCGAGGTTCACCCTGTATCTGAGTGAACTTTCAGCCTGATTATCATATCCAAGAAAGCAGAGCCAATACTTGTGGGGAAGTTTGTCTGAAGCCACCTCAAAGAGAACAATCTTCTCATGAAAGGAGCAGAGAAGTTGCTCTGCAGTGTGACAGCGGCTGACGTACCCATCAATTAAGCTGTTGTTCTTCCTGGCAGTTTTAATGTGCTTGCACTGCAGCACTACTCAGACATGGTGATGCATTGTTATTGCAGAGAACCACAGGCTTGCCATTCATTATCATGTCTCCATGTGATTTGTCTCGGTTTGGCAAGTAACGCTCCGTGATTCTTTTCTCAGAGGTATGAGAATATTCTTAGCTTTACTACACTCATGCAACTCAGAATCCGAAATGGTTAGACATCAGGCCCCACAGGCCCATACAAAATGTGCCATGGTGGATGTACTCAGAATTTTATCAAGAGATTCTTTCCTTACAGGGTTTTATGAAATTAACTTAACTGTCATGAAGTGAGTTGAGCAGAAGCGGCTGTAGCAAAAACTGAACAAGAGATGACTGATCTGAGAATATGGAAGAATAAGAACTTAATCAGAATTTTAGCCCTGACTTAAGTGTTGGGGATCAAACAGACATGAAGTAAAACTCCCTGATCAGTGATTGACAGACAGTGCAGGGGGCCAATGGATGTGTAGTCTTTTCTAATGTTTTATAGTCTGCACATATATATACACATATGGACTGAATGGCTTTGCAGGTACAGATTGTATAGATCATTCAGGCAAGCTGTGATTTATGATGCTGGCTTCCATTCATTCATCTTCTCGAAGACAAGACGATCGTAATCGTCACCTAACCTGCTTGTTTTTGGTGATGGGTGGAAGCCGGCCAACTTCCACCCACCACCAATGAAGACACGGGTAGAACATACAAACTCCACAAAAAAAAGCCCCAAGAAGATCTTCTTGCTGTGAGGCAACGGTGCTACCCCAAATGGAGTAAATAAACTTAGCTGACTAAAAGGATAGATTTGATCCTTGATTCCTGACAAAGCAGAGCAGAACAACACTGGATTCCATGCCATACACAACTAGCATCACTGTAAAGAAAGTAAGTTTTTCACACCAATGTCAGTCTATCAACTGGCACATGACATTCATAAGCATCGGTAATGCCAGAAATGCAATGACAAGCCTGAAATCGAGAATCTGGCTGCTGTTTTATACATCCTTTTTTCTCCCCCCTTGTTCTCAGCCTTTCTCGTCTTTTCTGCATTTCTTCTTTGCTCAGCAGGGAATCGTATCCTGACAAGCACCCCTCTAGAATGCCATGGGAGACTCCTGCTTCTCTGAAGGGAGAATAATTAGTCCCATCTTCCTGTGTCTCCTCCTTACCCTTTCTCGCCCGTGGCGATGTGTGTAAATGAGCTGCTTTCTACCTTGTATATCTCCCCTGCTAGAAAGCTTACCCATGCCTTGCCTGCATAACGAAGTGTTCCGCTTTTGTTCTGTAATGTGCCCCAGTTTTCCAGCCTCCTCAATGTCATCCTCAAATAAAATTAATAACTCTTGGAACTGATAAGACTGATCATGTCAAGGAAGAAGAAGATACAGGGCAGTTAGTTCAAGAACTAGTTTTTACAAATTTAAAAATTCATCAACAAAGAAATCTGGCATAGTTTTACACGTTTGCCACCAATAACATCACTTGCATATCTCTTTAGTTTTCCTGGATTTCTGAGCTGATAAACTTCTCTGTAATTACAGAAAAAGGGTAAATATCTTTGAGTTGGCAGAAGCTCGCAACTGAGATCTGACTGAGCTCCGCACTTTGCTTGAGGAAGTGTTGTCACAAGTTTCATCAGCATCATTACTCTTCAATGTAATGATCAGGGGTAGACACCATCATGGGACACAGAACTAGAGGAAATGAAACAATTGGTTCCAGGAGTTTTGAGAAAAACATTAAAATTAGAAAATGTGTAAAAAAAAAAAAAAGGGTCTAGAGATAAAACAGAAACCATAATATTGAGTGACAGAACTGAAATGTGAAAAATTCCCAACTTCCCAGTTCCTTATATGTGTGTTGATTCACAGTTTCAGTTTAAATAAAGATTTCACCCTAAAAATACCCTTCAAAAGTAAGGAAAAAATACAGATCAACATGAAATAGAGTTGTTGTGAAATACAGCTGGCAATCAAGACACAACAGTCCTCCAGACATTGATGAATCAATCTGAATTAAAACACCAAATTGTGTGAATACATCATCTTGAGCTTTTGGTAATAAAGACTGTTCTGCACTAAAATATGGGTAATAAAATAAAAACAAAACAGACTTCATCATCAAAATACTCATCCCTGCGTATTTCTAATATCTTTTCCTGCTTGGAGCTGACCATTGATTTGTTACCCGTTTCAACTTCATGATGCAAACCCTCATGTTTTATATCTGTATTTTGTGACATGGCTTCATACGGCCGTGTGAATGTGCTCTGTGGCACATTTTTCATGATGATTTGCTTGGTGGAAGAGAATGATATTGTCAGAACAGGCTGAGAAGAGCATAAACTCAAAAGAGATGGCTGACGGTAGAGACAATGCTATTGGTTACAATGAACAGAAGACTAAACCGAGAGGCAAACTATCAGAAGATAGCAAACATATAGGGAAAGACAGCTCTACAGCCAGGATGATAGTTTTATGTATGTTGTAAGTGTGCAACCGGCTGAATAAAAGCTTGTCTCAGGATTAAATGATCAAAAACACCTGCACTGAGGTTATATTTGCATAGTATAAAATGATAAGCACAATGATTTAACACCTGGTACCTCCGGTGTCAGCAAAGCATGGCAATACCAACCATTAAGCATTCAGTGCACATTTTATAGTTTTTGTGGTCTGCAACATACACAGGAGTTAGAACACATACTGGGTAACTAAATATAAGACCTTTGTTGTTTTTTATTTGTCATGCTAACAACATGTGTGCAGTTGATTCTTGAATCCTTATTTATCCAGTGAAGTCCATCCATCCATTCACCTATTTTCTTTACCGCTTTGTCCACCGGTGTGGGGAGCTGGAGCCTATCCCAGCCGGCTTAGGACGTGAGGCGGAGGAAACTCCGGGTGCGACACTAGTGCACCGCGGAGCCACACAGAGACAGACAAACACACACTCACTCCTACCGGACTGAAGCGAATTTTGGAGGTGGGAGGAAGCCGGAGAACCCAGAGAGAACCCATGCAGACACGGGGAGAACATGCAAACTCCGCACAGAGTGGGACGCGAACCCGGAACCGCCCTGCTGTGCGGCGACAGTGCTACCCACTGTGCCACCGTGTTGCCCCCAGTGAAGTCCTAGAAATTAATTATTTTTTTGTAGTTTGTAGTTGTTTTTTGTAGTCCACGAGCAGAAATCTGAGTTACGAGTTGTGCTTCGGGAGACCACCACTAGTTGTTGGGTGGGTACAACATCAACTGAGACCATATCTCATTGTTTCCCCATGTGTTGTCCGTGGAGTAAAGACGGAGCTCGTGTGTGCTCCTGACTTTTGTGTTTCTTTTTGTACATACCATATTTCATCATTGTTTACGTAACTTGCATAATTATTTTAGTTATTTTGAATTATAAGTATTTACTTACAAGCTCAGTCAGAGAATGCAATAAAAAGATATCTCAAGGTACTACAGTACCTGGTTTTATTAAATTATAAATTCTTACTGCATTATATCAACTCAAATCAAGTCAACCTTACCATAAAGCACTTTTCATGCACGAACATGCAATGCAAAGTGCTTCAAAAAGTTAAAAACAATAAAAGAAACAATTAAAAAAAGAAACAATTACAAAGAAAGCCTCTCCCTCATATCCACGAAAGGCTACAGACTACAAGCATGAAATAGGACTAAAAGAATAATTATCATGAAACAAATACAGTACAAAAAATACAATACCTAAGATTATAATATAAAATAGAATAGATACAAGACCAGTAATAAAACAGAACACTGTTTAAGAATAATATCATCTTTAAAAGCAGCAACATAAAACTGCACAGACAGATAGGAACATCTGGGTCTATGAAATTCTGTCATCCATGACATCCTTGATGTCTTCCATGAAATTAAAAAGGGCATCAACTGGCCCTGTGTCACAGCTATACACGGTGACGTATAGCTGTGTGTCATCAGCATAACTATAGAAGCTGAAACCATTTCTTCTGATGACGTGCCCATGGGGAAGCATGTAAAGGTTAAAAAGAAGAGGCCTAAAATAGAGGCTGGGGAACTTCACATCAAATTTCATGGGTTCCTGAGGAATATGTATCCAACCATACATAAAAACATTGGTCTGTGAGATAAGAATGAAACCAAAGCTGACCAGGTGTGTAACATTGTCAGTTCTGTAAGAGGAAATGAAGCTAAAGTACTCTTCACTCCCAAATTTTTTTTAAAAATGTTTAAAATGTTTAGTTTTTACTGGACAAATGATGAATTTGCATATTGCAGTTTCAAGGGACTCAGAGATTCAGCCCGGTGGAGCTTTGGCTGAGTTTCCATATAGATTGATTCTTCTATATCACAAAATCTAGACGTAAATTTTGCCAATAGGCAGTCAAGAAAAGGCTGTGCAGGATCAATATTTCCACCCTCATCCCTGATCCAGACTGAATCACATGTACACTCTATATCTCAGACAGAGTGGGTTGATCCTCTGGCAGGGCAGCAGCTGTGGTCAGCTTTTCAAAAGCAGCATCATGAAATGATTGTGCTTAAAGTCGACAGCAGGAAGTTCAAATGTGGCCTTTGCAGATCAAACGCTACTGTCGCCTCTGGCCAACACGCTGATCCGTGGCATTTTGAGTTTTCACAGTAAAACATGAATATGTAGCCGAGAGATGCTAATAAAAATACTCTGCTTCCAATTCTGTAAAGATAAAATGGCATGAGAGATGCAGAAGGGGCAGTGGTAGCCTAAAGTTAGAGCCATATTGGGGACTGAAAATGTAACTGGGGATTGAAATTTATGAAATGCCTCCCTTGGCACTGCTTTTAAGTTGCCCATGAACAAGGTAGTAAATTGTCTTTTGGCTCACTGCAGCTTTGGTAATTGTACTCAGCAGTTTTAAACTGTGAGTGCAGCAGGAAACATTTTATATGAGGATGGATGTTGAAGAGAAAGCAAAAGTTCACATGTGACACTGCAGTAAAATTACAAGAGAATTCTATGAAAGACGTGTTTTGCTACTTTTCATCGAAACCCAGTAACTACAGTCACTATCAGAAATCCTCTTCTGACTTCACATTTTGGAGTAAATACTGTCTGAAGATGTGACAAGCAGAATTCTGAGGCTCTGTGGATCAAGCGCCCCAGGCTGGTCAGTCGTCTTTGTCATAAGGGTCAATTACATAACAAACCTCCTGGACCGGGACAATGTCATCCACAACTGCTTATGTAATCCTTTTTCAGTCCAGATTTACGAGGCTTTACATGACATGCGGGTGACATGTTTGCATTTCAGAGTAGGTCAGTGCATGACGGATGGTTGTCAGGCGGACATCAGTCTCCTTGTTTTGTCCCATAACAATGCACTCAGTATAGAGCTCAGTGGGCTCTCATGGTACAGTTGCAGTTCAGGGCTGTTTTTCAAAGAAGGTCACACTGCTGTGACGACCTGTCTGAATGCTGGCTGTTCTTTTTCTGCACTGAAAAACACATCATGCTAGTTAAATGCTCAAATGAAGCAAGAGCTGTGACGTTAACACAACACATGTGTCATCCTGCTACTGCCATTTGTTTGTACAGGCATTGATTCAGCTGTTATTTCCACTGCTGGTGGCTTAAAAGAGAAACAGCTTTGCTCAAGAAAGTAAGAGAACATTGCTATTTTTTTTAGATAATTAAGGCATCTGAACACAATGTATAAGATATTTGTTATGAGACGATAAAGTTAAGGTTCATGTAATAGATTTTTTTTGTGAGATGGATCGATGTAACTTCTACTGCAAAGTAAGGAATGTCCTTTTTCAGATGGCAATACAGCATTTTTGTTTGTAGATCTGGTTGTAGGGTCATGATTTGTGTTGGAAATATTTGGAAAACGGTTTCAATTTTTCATCAAGGCTGTATAAAATTTGTATTATCTGCAGCTGTAATTAAAATATCATGACAAGAAATGTAATAAAACAAATAGAAACATGATAATTTTGTGAGAATGTTAGTTTTGCAATGCAAGATACAAAATTCAAAGTAATGGTAAAGATAGACACCCACCTGCCCTAGACTATAATTAAAAACATTCAGCCAGCAGTGGCACAGATATTTTGCTGAGGGGAGAGGAGGTTTTACTTTATTCATTTATTCGTCCCGTGGGATTAAAGCAGAGTCTGACAATAGTGGTGTCAGTGCAGGACTTCCAGGCTGTCAGTCACGACTGAAGGATGGAGGGTTACCAATTTATATCCCTGGCCTGCTCAAGTCGTGGAGGGAGAGAGTGAATCATCCTCTGTCAATAACTATTGCCACGCCAATGCCTCTGAGCAAGGCATATCATCACCAGCTGCCACAGTGGAGCCTTAAGTCAAGATCTGAAACACAGCATGTCTGCACATTTCTTCTCTAAAAGTCTTTATAGTGGAAAATATTGCCTTTCACTGATAGACCCTCGGGTTTTCATTTTTTACAAAACAGGAACACGTTTCAATAAACACCTTTGCTTTCTGGAAAGTAGCTCAAGACCAAATTTTAAGACTCAATAGAACAGACGTTCTAGCATTGTGTTTATATTTACAGTGTTAAAGCACTAATGTAATGTAATAAAATGTGATAATGTGTAATAACAGGGATTTTCAGCCATCTCAGGCTTCTTCTGGTCTTTTAAATAGCTGTCCTTCTTCTTGTATACTTTATGTCAGGAAACAAACAAACAAAAAGCCCTCCTGTCCAGTCAGACAACAGCTGATCAAAAAGACACCAGGGAGGGAGGAGTGCTTCTGTTTAAGCAGCTCTGATCACAGTGGTTCCCGTCACACTGCTGGACAGATATAAAATCTGTCCAAAGACTCCTATGAAATATTTGTGAAATTTCAATGAATGTTCAGCAACCTGTGATCAACTTTTCTCTAACGTGCATTGTGAATTTGTATGAAAATTCTTATCTTATCAATGCATTGTCAAAAAAAGGTAACAAAAGCTTGGAATTAATTTAACTCCAATCTCAATTAACATTGTTACGAAGAATTAGAGTTTGAAGGCATTGTCATTTTTAAAAAAAGGTAAAAAGTCTCGTTGTAGTTTACAATGCATCATGTTGGTAACTCTTACTGATGACCTGCCAAAAAGTAAAACGTTGATTGAACATTTATGTTTTTACTGTTTCGTCATTCTGCGATCTTTCTTTTTTCTGGATGAGCCCCAGGTGTTTATTTATACAACCTAATTGGTCGATTATCATCATTGTGCGGTGAACACACACACACACACACACACACACACACACACACACACACACACACACACACACACACACACACACACACACACACACACACACACACACAAAGCATGTAAGCAATGCCACGAATGTGTTTCAGTGGATGCTTGTGCGTCAGTCATATTTTGTTTATAAATGGCTAAGGACGTTTCATCAGATAAGGATCAGTCATGATGTCATTACTCCTCCAAATGAGTCCAAAACACATTGCTGGATGAATTTTGAGACATTACTCTCATCACTGTAGGAAGGAAAACAAACTCATTTTAAGTTCTTTATATAATAGATGTTTTTATTGACACTCCATGTCGTCATTGAGTCAAATGTCAAAGACGGTAGAATCTTTATTGAGTCTTTCAGTATTTCACAGCATTTGCAGCAGCGTATTCCTTCTATGTACTCTCACAGCAATACCACTACTTGGTGCATGCTTCTCTTATGTGCATGTTGAGTTCCTATATGTTCTATTATCTGATTCAACAGATGGGAACATTTTTTTTTTACCTAATTGCTGTTCAGTATCTGAAGACAATATGATAATGGGGATGGTGAGAAACTGTCTCATTCTCAGGTTTGCTGTGTAGAACTTTGTTCTGGTGCAGATTAAGTCTTTTGTCGTCCTGCTTACACATTTTAAGCCTATAAGCATTTATGTTGAGGGCATGTTGAGGACACCTGCATAATGAAACAAGAACCAATGCAGTCACAGACTGCAGCATCCCACGACACCTCTGAATTCAAAATTTTACCCTGACCTACTTGCATAGGTTAAAGATCAAACCTAGTTTGATCAACGACCGACCTAAAGCACTAGCTTTGATCTATGGTCTTCCTCACAGTGGTCTTCTCCCTCGTCTTTCTATCTTATCCGGTTCCTGAGTATGCAAAAGTTGATATTTGACCTGGACCTAGTTCTGTCAAGGTGAAGGTCATCTCATTTTCATCCCCTTTGCCGCCCGAGTAATGTGCTTTTTGTTTCATCTTTCTATCTGCAACGGTTGCGAAGATATTTGGTGGACTAACGAACGGACGAACAAACAAATGAATGAACACACAAACACTGACAATCGCTTTACACCACCGCTTTCATGCGGGATGTAATAGAAGTGAGTTATCATCTCATAGTGGTCCTGAATTATAAAACTGCCATTACAGTTTCTTTCATGCTTAAATAAGTGTTCAGGTCCAAATTAATGGAGAATATGTAGAGAATTTGAGAAGTTGGGACTCAACTGGATATCAAATCTTGTTTGGGCAAACTCTTCACGGTTAACTAAACGTTGTTTA
This sequence comes from Antennarius maculatus, assembly GCA_013358685.1. Classification (NCBI taxonomy): domain Eukaryota; kingdom Metazoa; phylum Chordata; class Actinopteri; order Lophiiformes; family Antennariidae; genus Antennarius; species Antennarius maculatus. Next base: position 8,429,368 of record CM023608.1, read on the forward strand.
CAACTGACAGACATGCACTGGTTGAGTAAACTTTGGTAAACTTAATTTTGATTACTCATTTTCAGTTTCTCACTTCTATTGAGTTGCAACACAACACCAGATTTTGAACCCTTGACAGCATGCATGGGCAGAGGGAAGGTGCTACATGAAGGGTATGTGTGTAACCCTGACTCCGCAATCTAACAGTAGAATGTAAGCATCTACTAGCATGCAGGCTTCAGCTTCTGCCAGCTGCTCTGCGTGGTGAGATAAGGAAACGCTTTCATAACAGGGGGCTGAAATAGTGATGATGCCTTGGATGACGATGATGATAAGCTTCCATTTGCATGTCAATGGAGTTGTTAGAGCATAAGATGTCAAACTCTTTTCAACATTTGTACACTAATGCTATGTAAGTTCTGTTTTGATGTTTTGAATATGACTGGTTAGAGCAGAAGAGTCCACTAAACTTCAACCAAGAAGTGGAAACAAAAAACGTTGGACAGTCAGAAGAGATAAATCGAAACATCATAAAGAAACAGTAGGAAACCCATAATGAACTAGAGCTGATGAAGAGTCTTTCTGATAAAGACACCTTGCAGACACTGAACATTGCCCCTGGAGTACGAAGTAACTATAGGACAAAGACCAGAATTAAACTTCAAAGGGATTTTGTTTACCTCAAAATAGCTCACACAATCAGTCAACACACACTATCAGAGTCAGAGGTGGTTCAAATAGAAAAAGATGCTTGTGAAGCTCACAGAAAGAACTCAGTCGGCGGAAAGCTTGACTTCACATCAACCAGAAGTACAAACTTGACCTGAAAGCTGACAGAGAAAAGACCAAATAACCAGACACACCTCCAGGAAGAGATTCAAAATAAAGTTGAACATTCAGCATGGAAAAAGTCAAACTCCTCTTAAGACTTAAAGAGGAGTGAGGAGGAGAGGCTGTAAGATGGGTCGATATCTGACTGACACACATCCATTGTCTATGAAAGGCTAAAGAATTCTTTGATATAAATGAAAACTTTTTTATTTTAACTTTATAGATGAGTAGGAGACTAAACTTGCTAGCATTACTACTTGATATTTTAACTGTAGGACAAAAGTGTCATTATTCATTTATAACTCAAAATATTGGGCAGCATGGTGGCGCAGGGGGTAGCGCTGTCGACAAGGTGGTTCTGGGTTTGAGTCCCACTCTGTGCGGAGTTTGCAGGTTCTCCTCGTGTCTGCGTGGGTTCTCTCTGGGTTCTCGAGACTCCTATCACTTCCAAAAACATGCACTCCAGTCTCAAATTGTCTGTAGGTGTGAGTGTGTGTTTGAGTGTGTGCTCGTTTGTTTGTCTGTCCTTCATGTGGCTCTGTGGTGCGCTGGTATCAGTGTCCCATCACGCCCAAAGTCTGCTTAGATTGGCTCCAGCAACCCCACGGACCTGTGACAGCAGAAGAAGTGGGCACTGAAAATGAATGAATGAATGAATGAATGAATGAATGAATGAATGAATGAATGAATGAACTAAAAATGCTGTAGCATTGGTCAGGGTGTGATTTGTTGGGAGAGTGGGAGGAATCATCTCCCCCTTTTGGTTTTTTCCTTTCTATCTCTGCTGAATCACACCCTTACTGATGAGTACAACAGAATGCATGTGTCCAAGATGAACAGTCTTCCTGTTGTCGCTGTTAATGGGCCAAACACATGTTCGTTCTCTGCTCAAATCGCAACAGCAAATTGCAAACAGGATACAGTTAATGGGAAGTTACCAGCCATCTATACAAGTTAGAACAACACTGTAAGGACCAGTGCTGCTCGTGCAGTTGCAATACTGTAACTTTTTATGGCTAAAATGTACCTGCAGGTAACATTTTTTTCATGAAGAGAATTTAAACATACAGAGTCTAAATGTGGATTAGTTTGTCATGTACCGTAGATTATTCACAAGCCTGCAAACAAACATGCAACATGCACAGCGTGCGAAAACTTGGCAACGATAATGGCGTTTCAGAGTCACAAATACATATGGAATATGGGTAGTATAATGCTCAATTTGTATATTTGCTCTGTTTTGCAGTTGAAAAGCTTGCCCCTTATAACAGATTAACATTTCAGTTCTATGCACAACAACCGTGCCAGTTGTGCATATTTACACAGCCTTATCCTGTTTTACAATTTAACAAATGACTTAACAAATGTAATCTCACTTAACTAAATAGATAAAAAGCCTCTGCCTGCCACAGGCCAGGATTAATCATGAATAAAACATGAACACATCCCTCCATCCGCTTAATATTAACAATGAAAATACAATCCTTTACGGCCAACACTGTGATTTGTCTCTTTTTTACAAACCAAACAAAGAGAAAATGTTCTATTATTTGATCTGGAATTCAATTTGTTTCAAAGCAGATGCCCTAGAGCAACTTTCATGCATAAATTTAAAAGGCATAAATGTTTTGTGAGGCTTTGTGTTCAGACATGATAAGAGAGGCACTTTTCTCCTTTTCATAATGACCTTCACTTGGTGCTTTTCACAGCTCTTGATACTAATATATATATATATATATATATATATATATATATATATATATATATACACATACAGTATATAGGGAGAGGGAAGTCTGGGCTTCCCTGCTTAAGCTGCTGCCCCCGTGACCCGACCCCGGATAAGCGGAGGAAGATGGATGGATGGATGGATGGATGGATGGATGGATGGATGGATATATATATATATATATATATATATATATATATATATATATATATATATATATATATATATATATATATATAATTATACAATTATATACACATACACACACATATACATACATATACATATGTATATATGTGTGTGTATATATATATATATATATATATATATATATATATACACGCACATACAAACGCATATATAGTCACGTAATGCAGATACTTCAAAAGTGAGTGATATATCTGCTTGTTGACAAAGCTACTCTATATTCTATAACATTTTAATATGTTAATTATTTTTCTAATGCAATCTTTCAAAGTTATGTTTGACAGGGTATTAATGTTTAAACTGGACTTGTTCAATTTAAAGATAAGCACACATAAACAGCGAAAAAAAGAACACTTGATGCTTTTTTTCTTTTACAGTCACATCAGATGAACAACTTTAATGAAACATGCATATTAAATGTTATTGGCTTTATTGTCTTAGGTGGTGAAGCCTGGTGTTTCTTTACAGACAGACGGTTGAGTACGGATCACTGCCTGAACTCATTACCATCACTGTTTCAACAAGAAAATTGTGAGTGCTCCTAATTAGCCTGTGATGCCGGCATCAATTTCAGCAATTATCAATGAACACAAGGCTGTGTGACGTTTCAGTAAACACGTCTGTCTGTGACACAACAGATAACAAAGACATAATGTTTGTGTAGTGGGATTCATCCCCTTAGTTAAGCATGAAATAAACTTCATCAGTCATACGTACTGCATGTCATAGGATGTACTATCAAAAAACTACACAATAACCAGCTTGATTAGTAAAACTCTACTCTTTCAATACACAAAAGACTTGTTTTACTGTTTGTGGTTAGGAGTGAACGGAGCTTTACTCTCAAATCACACACAGTGCTTTAAAACACACAACTACCCCCAGAGTCCATCCGAGGAACTGATACAAGCTTTGTACTCATTCCTGCAGCGCTTCACATCCATGAATGAAGTATTTATTATTTTACCCAAGGACGCTTCGATCCAAGGACTGAACCCACTTACCTTCTGGTTCTACCTGCTCAACCCCCTGAGCCACAGCCATCCCAAGATACCTCAGTTCATCACAATTCACTTTCAGAGTTAGAGACAGAAGAGTCCAGCTTGCTTTGACTGTAGCCTCCCCTGGTCAGGAGACCGTATTACCTTTTTTTGTTGTTGTAGGTATTCACTTCACAAAATCACCTGAAACTAATTTGGACAAAACCTGACAAATCTTCTGCTGCGAAAACAAATTGATCTATATGAAGTGTCACTGCTTGGTGACCTGTCTATCTTGTAAACCTAAAGATTTAGTATTTATAATCCTGGCATGAGATGAAACCTCTTTTTGAGCCATCATTTTTTTAATCAACCCTCTGTATTCTCCCATATCATAAAGACAGCCTGCATATAGCCTTAATAAGGTAGATCTCCTTATTGGGTTTAATCAGCATTACACTGTTCACTGCAGAGGTGTTCCCTCCCCCTACCAGATGGAAAGTCCCCAAGGCAATTTAATTTTCTGCTGGATTACAGGATTTAGGAAGTGGGAAGGGAAGCACAGGAGTGACAAACTGCATATTAGCCAGTGAAATAATTAGAACGTCTCTATCACACAATCAACAGGGTGGAAGATAAAGTCATATTGGTTGAGTGTATAAGGTGTGTTATTCAGCATTTATGTTAACACCCAGGGCACAAAGAGGGCTTCTCCTCTCCTACTGTTGCTCTGTTAAACTTGATCACCATTATTTTGATCTCTACTAGAACAGTAAGTTGGATTTTATTTGGTTCCTGAAAAGACATGTAAAGAGATACAGCCAGAAGAACCAAAGCTCCAGCAAGATTACTGAGAGCAACTTTATTAAGAAACCAACAAACTTCAGCCTGAACAAGGTTCAGTCTAGGATCTGCGTTTTCCTCAAACCACATGAGCACACATGACTGTTATGTATAGGAAACATAATTATGTGTGAATACAATACATTGATGAAAGTGTCTCACATCTCTCTGCCTTCTTTTCCTGGATGCAAACTAGATGAAGTTATTATTTTACATTTTTGAA